>JAUMJL010000087.1:2400000-3000000 GCA_033558185.1 Dromococcyx pavoninus | reverse complement strand
TCCAGCCGCTCTTCCCAAGGCTGTGCATTACAAGAGGTTGTTGTGAACTCAAGTGTAGGACCTGACACTGAACCTTGCTGAACATCATACAGCTGGCCTCTGGCCTGATCCCTCTGTAGCACTTTCCTGTGCTCGCGCGAATCAACACTCTACCCAAATTGGTATCGTATGCAAACTTACTGAGAGTGCACTTTATCCCCTCATCCAGATCATTGATAAAGATATTAAACAGAACTGACCCCAACTCTGAGCCCTGGGGGACAGTGCTTGTGGCTGGCCATCAACTAAACTTAACTCCATTCACTGCAAGCCTTTGGGTCCAGCCATCCAGCCCAGTGAAGAGTACACCTGTCCAAGCCATGATCAGCCATTTTATCCAAGAGAATGCTATGAGAAAAATTGTCAAATGCTTTGCTAAAGTCTAGATGGACAACATCCACAGCCTTCCCCTCACCACTAGGCAGGTTACCTGTTCATAGAAGGAGATCAGTTTAGTGAAGTAGGACCTGCCTTTCATGAAGCCATGCTCGCTGGACCTAATACCCTGGTTGTCCTGCTCTTGTCTTCTGAGAACTGGCTCATACTCTTCTACTGAACATATTCATAGGTAGTTTGTGTTCTTCCCTTAAGGACAGTTTATCAGTTTTATTCTTCTCCATGCACTCCAAGACCGAGTGCAGCCCTCTGCACCACTCTGAAACTTGGCTCTCCACAGTCCAATTTTCTGCACAGCATATGTAAATTATAAGTTGTTACCTGGCTTTATTTAGAGAAATGACCCTCTAAATTCTACATTGACGATTTTTAAATTCACACCTCGACACTTGTTTGAACTCTGTAGTTTCTAGTCCTGTTAAGCATTTTCAGTTAGACAAGGATATGGAAAAGAACTATTAAACCCTATTTACTAACTACAACTGTGTTTGGAATATTATGTGAACTAGAGTTACAAAATATGTCTGTTACACATTTTGAAAATAGAATCGAAATGGGTCCGACAAGATGGGAAGAAATTGTACTTCAGAGAAGTAAAGTAGCCATGCTGTAAAGATCAGGTATTTATCAGGTAAACATTGTTTTTAAAATGAGATTATACATGATGCAGTTCTATTAGAGGTGGTGAATATGGCATTTACGAGCAGAGTGATATTTTACGATTGGGTGTGAATTTCTTGACCTTCTTTTTCCGTCTTTTGTTGACAAAATCCATAAATCTGTTTATTAACCAAACCTTTCACTATTAAAGGAAGGAAGCAACAAAGGAAGTGGAAGACAAAAGGGCTGAAGGGGCTTCACACTCGGTAAGAACTGTTGTCTGAAGGAACCTTGAGGTTGAACTGTAGCACAGCATGAAATTAAGTTATTCTATTACATGGTCAGTGTAAACCATAATTTAAAAAATCCCTAGAAGAATGGAAGCTAACAGCTAGTGAACATAAATTCAAGCAGATGTTAAAGCTCTCTCACGCAGTAATAACTAGCAGTTGCCCATTCTCCCTATTAAAATATTGTGGATGTGGATAGGAAAATTCATTTGGTTTTCTGATTTTACTTTCTCAGAAGGTCATTGTTGTCATAGGCCATGGTACAATGAACTTAAATTTTCAAATGTTTCATGGTGGATTTGTTTATGTGTGGACATAATACAGGAAGTTGGCTCTTCTCTAATTTATAGACATATCAACAATCCTTATTTTTCATCAGCATTCTGACCCTAAACATATCCATTGAATGTTAGTGCAGTGAACTACAGAATATGTTGTGACCTTATTGTATTTGAATTTTAACACAGGGAAGTGTGATCAACTTAGTGCAATGTGCTAAGTATTGCTATAATTTTCAAGTTACATTCCTGATATAATATTTTCTTCTTTTTTTAAACTTTCAGAAGTATCATTAACCACACTTCATAACCACACCACATAAACCGCACAAATCTAATCAATTTGATCTGTGAACAGTGGCAAAATTAGCAATTGAGTTGCTGAATTTTGTCTGCAGACCTGAGAAACATTTTTTTTTCCTGCAGGGTGATGGAAAAGAAGTATCTGCCTTTTTACCTACTTGTTCCTTTTTTTGGTTTGTATGAGATCATCATGGCATTTGATATTTAAAAGCTGGCTCTTACTGAGGGATCTAATCTCTGTTGTGTTCTGAAGGAGGTAGTCACTTTTGCATTTTTGTGAAGTTTATCTTGCAAAATCATGTAGTAGCCTTACCTTACCTTCCTGTATGTTTTACTCTGTTGCCAAGCTGGAAGAGAGAGGCAGCTTCCCATCTCTGCTGCAGACTGACTGTTGCGATTGTACTTAAATGTCACTCTGCTCCTTTAACAATTGTTTTCAAGTATAAACCTGTTAATTTTTTTTTGCTGTGAGGGTGTTGAGGCACTGGAACAGGTTGCCCAGAGAAGCTGTGAATGCCCAGTCCCTGGAACTGTTTAAGATCAGGCTGGACAAGGTTTTGAGCAGCCTGATTTAGTGGAAAGTGTCTGGGGGGGGGATGAATCTTTAAGGTGCTTTCCAACCCAAACCATTCTATAATTCTATGATATGATTCTATGATATGACTCTATGATCTTTAAGGTCCCTTCCAAACCAAATAATTCTATTATTAATTTTCCCTTTAAGATAGCTGTGAATTCCTTACATCCATTAAAGATCTGAATAGAGTGAATATGGCCTGAATGGGAGATGATATGAATGACAAATTTCGCTTTTAATTTGGAAATGTACCGTAGCATATAACCTTGATATTGCTGTATTCCTCATGTTAGATGCATGCTGAAATTCCACAGATTTATTAAAATGGCTTTTATTAAAATGTTGAGTAAAACGATGCTGGGATGAAACAGTAGTGACAGTGAAGACCAGTGTGCAGTTCAAAGAACGCTGTAACAAATGGTGTAACATTGAAGGTAAAAAGACTTGCGCTGGTTGTCTTGCAGATGTGTACTGGGTTAATCACCCCAATGAACTGCAGTGTACGCCTCTGGATAAGGAGACATCTGAAGTTTTATGTCCTTTTTTTGATGACATGACAAATGAGAAAATTTTCAAAAGGAATGAGTTTGACTTTTGTTAACAATCAGTTCCCCTTCATTCTATTCAGGGACCGGCTATGTGGCTGTGAGTTGAATAGAACAGTTGTGATATCCTTTCATCTCAGAAAACATACAATGGCTTACAAATAGCAACTATTTCTAAAATAAAATAACATAGCCTTAGCAACACAGTGTTTCTGTGCATGCATTCTTCTCAAAATAATTCTCTTTAAAATGGTCAGCTCTTAAAAAGAAAAACAAAGTTAGATCTTACACCAGCTGGGAACTGGAGGATATATAGTCTTGAGGCTTTTCCTGTGTTGGTTTTATGTTTTTTAGGTGGTATTCTACCAGTGGGTTTTCAATAAACCCATTGCAAAGCCTTCCATGAATAAGATAACTTCTCACTGCAAATAGTTGTAAAAGCATTTTATCCTACTTATCTCTTTATTTCAGAAATAAGTTACAGTACTTGGAAGATATGTCTTTGAGAGGGTGCTTTGTTAGAATTGTTCCCACAATGTTCATGGTTTTTTTTCTTTAGTTGTGGTGGGTTTTTTCCCCCTCAAAGAAGTATGTTGGTGAGGTGCAAAAGTCAGTATTTCAGCCTTAGTTTTTAACCAGTATCTTTTTTATTTTATCTTCAGAATATACTGATTTGACTCTCAGCCAGGCTTACTCAATAATGTATTAGGTTAGGAAGGGGAAGTAGCTCAGGTTTTGGTCAGTTTGATGTTGAGTTTACTATATCTGAAGACTTATGTTCTTTGCAGGAAATACCGAAGCATTCTGCCAGGGTTTAAATTAATTAATATTTTTCCATTTCCAAGCAGAGGTAATATCAACTCCCTTTTGTCTATTTAGCTCAAAAAATTGCTTCCCTCCTGGCTTTTTCTTTTAAGAATAGTGGTGATTGGTTTGGGAATTACTCTGATGAAATTACGTTATAACTTTTATTGGGTTCATTTTTTGAGCAAATATTAGCTTTCATTATTTTCTTAATTTTCTGAGTTTTGTATTGGAGAGGGTGGCCACAGGGAATAGGAATGTGAACATGAAAAAGAATTACCATGGTGTGCAAGTGTTAAATTGTATTGAACACAAAGATAATAGGAAAGGAACAGAGACAAATAGGAGTTGGGCATCTACAACACCTCTTTTTTTTTGGCTGAAAAGTTTATGGTTTGTATGTCGAAGTTTTGTCAAAATAAAGACAAAAGGAGATCCTTTATCCAGCCTGCATCCGATGCTGTATTTTCAGTGCACCTAGTAGGAATTATTTGTGATTTATGTCAGTATTCACAAGCTGTCAAAATAGAGACATTTAAGAAACGTGAATGTTGCTATTTTTAGCTTTGAAATATGAAAGTCATGTTTTCTCATTTAAGTATAGATAAAACAAACCAATTAACTCCTCATTATATTGCATTTCTAGCATAGAATATATTTTTTTGAGCCCAAAATAAGGGATGGTTGAAAAGAAACCCCCTTAAAGAACCTTTTAGAACAATACGATTCAAACCTTTGTGTCCCAGGGAAGGTCTGATGCTCTGAGAAGCTGAGCTCTATTTGCCTCATGACTGCCCTATGACGGTAATAAATTTACTTTACAGGAGGAGTTAGGATCATAGTGACCCTGAACAATGTATGTGTTCAGGATGTGGAAATTGAGTTGCCACAAAATAAGGATGTTTTGTAAGGCTTGTACTTTGCCATCTGTTGTTACAGTCTTGTAGGAATGAACACTACCGAGGCCTGAACAGTGAGGGTAAAGCTCTGTCTATACATGTGTTGGGGTATATAATTAAAAGTTGTCAAAATGTAGGTTTCATCTGATACTTGGCTTTACAACCCTATTTTGCTTGACTGTCTAAGACTTTTACATATACTGCTGTCTGGTTGCACATTTAGAGATTTTTTGAAAGATAATTCCAGAAATGTTAAATTTAGTGCTCCTTAACTTAGCTTCTGTTCCCATTACCACTGAGAATATCCTTGTGCAGAATGTGTAGCAGAGCAGCTATGACATAGTCTTCTGAAAAAGACCTTTCCTTCTTGGGGAGTTTGTTGTTGCTATTGTTTCATGGCCTGTTGTTGTCATAACAGTCTAGGAATGAAAGGGAGACTTGACATTTTTTATTAGTTAACATGTAGTTGGGAAAAGAATAGACACATTTTTTAGACCTCATTTTCTTCTCCTAGTTAGAAATGACTTTGTACTTCATTTTGATGGGTGCGTTAGCATGAAAACTAGTCTGGTCTTTTCCCAGCTCTATTGTTTGGTCTTATGTTAGTACTTCTTACAAAACTTGTTTTCTCTGTTAGGCAAACCTGTACCTTCTAACTCTTTTTATTGCTATAGGATCTTAAATTATTAAATATTAATGTGATATTAAGATATCAGGTGTGTTTTCTGGCATTTATTCCGATTTTTCTTTTTCCTTAGCAACAATGTTTGTTAACATTTTCAATTTAAATCCTATAAACATAAAAATTCTTAGAGAATAGTTTAATATAGAATGCAAAAACATGAAGTGTCTTACTGTAAGTAAGATACAGAAAATAAAGGAAGATGTGCATAAATGGTGAACATGAATAGACGATATTTCAAGGTAAAAAAAAGGGCAAAGTTTAAAAAATATTATATTGCGTTTTGTAGCATTTGGATGTCTTTCAGACCAGAGCATTTGATTTGAATATTTTATCAAATACTACTTTAAAATTGACTAATATACTTCAGCCTGTTACAGAATTACGCAGTTCATAGCATTATTTTATTACTTAACTGAGTTCCAGTCTGTATGTTTTTCATTGTTAATAAAATAACATAAAGTAAAATAAATACTGTCTGCTATCTGTAATCATGCAGTGTATTCATTCTAGCAGTTTTCATGACACAAATGCCAGTGCCTGCATTTTGATTGGACCTGAGCTTCTTACATGTGCTGTGTCATTTTTCGGTGAGTTCTGGTATTAGTGGTAAGAATAACAACAAGGTCTGGTAAGTCCCCTGTGCTGTGAATAAGCCTTATGCTTGAGGCTGTTGCGGGAAATCTCCATTTTTTTAAAAATCGTTCTGGAGTTGGAGACATGTCCAACCTCATCTTCTCTGGTGTATAAACTCTATGTGTGAGATGTTATTGTCAGAAGTATTCAGTAAAAACAGATTAAGGAGATTCTTCATGTATTATCTATGCCAACCCACTTAGTATGGAAATGCTTGATTTTTGAGCTCATAAAAAATGGAGTTGAATGTAGTTTATAAGCATGAAAGTACCTTTGGATATCAGATATTTGTAACCATATTACCTAGGCAAAACTTCTAATGCTGCTTCTGTGTTCCCTTTCCCAGTCCTAGCAGAGACTTGCTGGTGTTTTTCAGACACAATTTCTGAATGTACCTACTCAATTCAACTGTTACTATGTGCTTTTTGAGAATATTCTACACAGCCCTTTGAGTTTTTATGTACATCACAAACAAGTTGCAAATTTCATTGTAATACCTTTAGGAAATCAGTTTTCATTTTGCTCTTTTGAAGATTAAAACCAACTGCAACATAAATGGCTTTGTGGTCAAATGCCACTGCACACCTGAACATCAAAATCCTCATTTAAATGTGATCTGAGCTTTTTGTTTACCTCCCTAATCTTTGTGTCATTCTCATTCTCTCTTACAACTTTTTTTTTTTTAGTGAGGGTCCTGATGTTCTCTTGAGATGGAAACCTGGCTGACGTGCTATGGGCACTTGGAGTAAACAGGGAGCAGAAGTAGGGAGGGAAAAAGACATAGATACTGGAGCACCTGGATTGAGAGATGAGTAGTAATTTACTGTACCAGCCACTGGATGTCACTTGTTCCACATAAATATATGCAACAAGTTACTATTCTGGATCAGCGGAAATAGATTGCATGTTTGTTGTGAACACGGAAATTGTGCCTAGTTGAGCATGGGCATCAGAAATTTTGCTTTCTCTGCCTTATGCTTTTTCATCTGAAAATCGAGAAAGGTTTATTCGAACTGACATCTTGTTACCTCAGAGAACAAGATGCTTGTGGCTGGCTTTTGCCTCTGTTACCCTATAATGCTTCTTAAGCGGAGTTTAGATGTTGGCTTTTCCTATGGCATGTAACTGTTGAGGCATCCATCAGGAAGGTCCTATTTCTGCCACCAGTATTCTGTTCTCCATCACTCCTGTAGCATTAGCATTGACTTACACTCTTTGAGTCCACAGAAATGTGGGTTTCACAAAAGTGCTTTTGATCTTTTGTGCATTGCTAGGATTGTCTTAAAGACAAAAATGTAGGCATAGAGAAAGATGCATCAAAGGCAGAGAGAGACAGAAAGAGAGAGAAAAGAGAGACAGCAGCAAACCCCTAGAAAATATTCTCTTCTTGATGTAGAGACCATTTACTGCAGAATATCTACCTAAGGGAATTCACATCTTGAAGAAAACATATGGGCAACATCAACACCTGTCAAATTCTAATTGTCCTTCTGTGCATTGACGTATGTAGTTATGCTTGATCTGGTCATGTGTTGTGCAAATAGAATTGTACCTATGTGTATAGCCTGTCTGTTATGAAAGTCCTAAGAGCAGCATCTGACAGCGTTATCAAAAGGCTGGGATAAATGGATTAAGGGTCTTCCCTTGACTAAGCCACAGAGAACTGAGGTAAGTAGTTTTCACCTATAAGCCTATGCATGTGCAGGCAATCCTCAGCTGGAGCACACTGTCCCTTTACTTCTTTTCTGTTCCTGCCTAAATTTTAATATTTCTAGTAAGTATGTAAAATAAAAAAATATAAGTAATGTTCTAAATATATTCATCAAATATAATGTAAAAATAAATATGTATATATAAGCACTATGTATATAATTAACCCATAATTAATGAGTTAAGTGCCATCTATGATTTTAGTAATACAGACTTTCTGTACTGTTGGAACATTCTTTACTACTGAAATGCTTCCTGTCTAAGTGGCAGGTCTTAACATTTTACTGGTATTTGGGATGTAGAATCATATTTTGTTCTTACCAAAGTGAGATCTACTTCTTCTGATGCCTTCAGGTTGAGCAGGTTTTTTCTGTGTGAACTGAGTTGTTCTGATGTGCTGTGGAATTCTTGCAAAAAAAAAAAATCCCTCAACCAAACAGAACTGTCCCCTGTCACCTCAGAAATAACATTTAAAAACTCATCCAGTGAAAAATCAGTTCCGATATTTATTTCTAACCAAACCTTTTTGTACAAAATGAAAATACATGTGTGCACCTTACAAAATTCTGTGCATTTAAGTTTGAAGAATAGAAGTTCAAGTGTGGATCCAACCTAAAATGCAGCTGCTAACAATTTTCTCCTGCTTGTCATTCCCCTGGAACTTATGACATAAACACTTAAGTAATAGTGTCGTTGCAGGATACATTAATACATTTTTAATATGTTTGTATTTGTAAATTTTTATTATATTTCACCTATTTAAGGTAAATTTTTATCTTAAAAGTTTATTTAGTGCTCTGGAAAACTTCTTGGTTTTTACAGTAATGTATGGTTAGTAAGTTTAAAACTTAAATTGTCTTTCTTTCTCTTCTAGTTGTGTTTTCATCACCTGATGTCATCTTCTATCAAAACTTATGGGTCACTCTGATTAGGGTTTCAGTTGACTACTGGTTAGCAACTCTGCAGTCTTTTTTGTTAAAGGATGTTTTCTTTCCAAGGGACTTCTAGTCAATTCATGTGTTTTCATTTCTGGATTTTGATCACATCTTTTTGTAAAGGTTTTATCTGCTCAGTTCTGTTGTATCTTAAAACTCTACAGTGAAGTTTTCAGTTTCAGTTTTGCATTACACTATAGAGTATTAATTTTCAAAGAGCAGAGGCTGCCTCTGGTTATTATAAAACCCTATTAGATACCAATGGAGATAACAGAGCTTGTTTACTCTTAATTACATACGATTCAAGCACTGTATAATAGAAATCTTTGCTAATGTTGTATTATACAGATAAGTATAGTGGTGAATTTGATAAATCATGCCCTAAAAGGACTGTGCTACAGGCTACAAGAGCTGAGGTATTTTGTCAGCTGCGTTCTGGTGCTGGATTTTTTAATGAAAAATATGACTGGTGCTTTTGTAAGTGCACACATGTAGGAGTGGAAAAATGAAAATAAATAAAAAAATTCATCTTTAACTTATTGTTGTGCACGTCAACAAAATGTTCCCAAAAGAATTCATATAAGGAAGGAGACAGCTGTTTCTGCCATGGCTATTAATGGAGGTAAACTTTGATGTGTTAAGTCTCCATCCCAGTTTTTGGAAGAAGATGTATTCACAGTTCATCACTTTATATTATGATTCCACTAGCAGTTGTCTGGTTTCACATCTGAAGAGGAAGGCAGAGGGCTGCTGCAGGTAGACAATGGCATGTATTATGGCTTTGCATTCTGTTTCCTCAATTGCATTTCATCCTCTGAGCAGTGAGGATTCCACCACAGACAAAACACTCAGAGTAGTTTTTTTGGGTTTTTTTTTTTGCCACTTTCTACTTCACATGATGAAGAATTCCAAGAAGAATAACAAAGAGGAGGTGTCCGGGTTGGTCTGTTGTTTCCACCTCTTCCTGGTAACTAAGTGAGGGAGATTTTGCTTGATGCTTTTTATTCATTTATTTGTCTGGAAGTCCTATGGATCTTTGTTTTGGGGAATTATCTGGTTCTAAATGACAGATGAGTGGACACAAACAGATTAATTGTAGGTTGCTTGCTTAGCTTGAATTGCAACCACTTCTTCAAAATGAGCTCTTCTACAAATTTCATAGGATGTTGCCTATGTCTGAAATGTAAGATTAAAAACTTAGGTCAAGGAAACATTTGCTGGCTTTAAATCCATAATATGCAAAGTCACGAAGAGTGGTATCCAGCAGAAATCCCTATGTATAATGGAACCAAAAGAACAGCAGATTCTTAGGACAGTAATATATTAATTGTACAACAGCCCACTGCTGTAAATTTTACTGCAGTTGTGTTGCAGGCGCTGTAAGTGATGAAATGAAACAGTACCTACTAGAGTTCCTCTTCATGCAAACATTTCAAACAAGCTGAGGCAGAATGAGTAATGCATGCATTAGTGTTCTGCAGGGTGATATGATCATTAGTTCTTCTAAACTATATGGTGGATCTGCTTGTGAATCATGAGCAAAGAATAAGCAGTTCCAACCCGCTAGGCATAAAGTCTATATAAAAATGGTAGAAACACTATTTTAGGCTTGATTTTCTTCATTCTTTTGAAAAATGTGTCTGTGTAGTTTTAAGTTTCTAGTAGGCTGTAAATGGAAACCTTTTTTTCCCCTTTCTTGTACAGCAGATAATGAAACAGTCCTGCCACTGATAACACACAAAATAAGTAGAGAGAGAAAAAATCCTGGTAAAATATTATGGATAGAAGTTGTTTTGTCCAAAGAAAATAGATGTGACTTTTTTTCTGAATTCTGGCAAGTGGCAAAATGACTGATGGTGTAACAGGGAGTGCATTTATATTCCACACTAACACTCCAAAGAGCCCTGGGTTGCATGTCCTGATAGCTTTCCTATTAAGTGGGAAAAAAATGTCTTTATCTGGAGTCTAAACATCTGCTGTCTGAACCTTAAAATTTTCCAGATTGGTGAGATGACCATAACTTAGTGTAAAAGGGTAACTTCTTGCCTGAGCTGAGCAGAGTTCTCTTTTCCCTACTCTCCTCCCTTCAATGAGGTGGATTTTGGTATTGACTCTATGGCATTCGTAGGAATGACCCCTTTCCCGTAGAAAATATTTATGATTCTGGGCTCCCAGCTGAGAACTTCAGCCTGGCATTAACATGCAATGTTAAGATGCCCAACATGCTACTGCATACAAATAGTCCATGGCTGAACAGCATGTAATGCTAGATTTGCATACTGCATCTGCAGAAGCACAGACCCCCTGTGGTTTGAACTCAAGAGGAATTTCTGTCCAGAGAGCTGCTATGGTTTGGGGAGGTTTCGTTCCTACCCAGGTCAGCCAATAGGGAAGGACTTGTTTGCACGCAATCTGCAGAAGACAGGCATTCCTTCTCATGCAAATGCGTAGTAGACACTCAAACTAATAGATTTAATAGGCAAAGTCATGTGAAGTGTTTTCTGTAATTAGAAAATATTTATATGACTAATCTCTTAGGAAAACGGGGAGAAACTATCAATTTTCCCACACATTGAACTCTAGAATGTGACCAGTAGGAGAGTTACCTTTGCCAACAGATTTCTTTTCATGAGTAATACTCTTTGGTTTGACATTTGAAACTTGTGCCGAAACCACTGAGGTCAAAAGGTAGAATTAAAAATCTCCTTTTTTTTTTCTTTTAAAGGAACAGGTATGTGTCTCTGTACAGAAGGAATAGAAATGGAGTCTTCTTGCCTTTCAAAAGATTACTTATTCACTTAAGTTTTACAGAAGAAAAAAGTTATTTACACATTGGGCAAATATGTTCTGTTTATCTGCCAAGACAATTCTTGCATCATATTAATTCCTTCTGAAGAAACAAATGTCCCCTTTCACATTACAGCTATGCACAGTTCATATGAATTTTTCCAGGGCTCCACTTTAGAAAAACTGTGGTAACGATTACATGTTTTTTCTTGTGACCTTTTTATCATGGCCCTATGCTTCTACAAGCCAAAACACTAGTAGGTGATAATCTGGAGGTGTTATGAAAAGCCCTCTGCTAAACAGGAGCGCTGCAAGTTTTGTCAGAGCAAATAATGTTTTATCACATCAGAGTTAGAAGGGCAGACCAGAATTTTATTTAGCAGCTCAAGCTTGGTGTGAATGTGAGACTATCTGATCCATGAAACACTTCCAGCCTTGACTATTTCCCTTCTTTTGAGTCCCCATCTAGCAATGTTGAGAGGCCTGTTATGAAGAAAGCAAGTCACCTGATGTTGGTGGTACCAAGAATTTTGTCGCTGCCTACCAAAGAAATCTTTAAATAAAATTTTCTTTAAAGCCTACCTCATTAAGGTGTAACCCCCTCCCCCAAACAACAGCTTCTCCTAAACAGAAGTTACAATGCCAATTCAGTAGATTCCATTAGCTTGGTGGCTTATCCAGGAACTACGAGGAAGATGTAAGGGTAGGAATTGTTTTAGAGTTACAGAGCATCCTCTTCCCTAACAGCTGAAGGTGTTGCTAATTCTCTCACAATGCCTAGTCTGGGTTCTTTCTCCTATTGTCCCTTGTTTAGAGATGCAGAACCAGCAACAGGGAACAAAATTCAAAAAAACAATCCAAGCCACAAGCTAAATAAACCCATTTAGTTGCTATCTACTACTAAAAGTGTCTAATCTTACAAGAGTCTCCATTTTTGGAGTCTCAGATAAAAGTCTGAATTTGTATTTTTTTTATCAATGTGAAGAAAATTAATACTTATCTCAGTATTGAGAGATGAGCTGAGTGATGCCTGGGTTCTCAAGTGTGCCAGCCATTAAGAATTCTCCCACTTAACCCCTGGGGCCTAGTGAAAATCCTGGATTCCTCTGGAGATACAGTTATACAGATGCTATTTTTCTTTAAAATCTAATTGGAACACAAAATGTCAACAAATAGCCTAATAGCATAAGCTCTGGAAGTAAAAGCAGTAAGCCATGAGGAGACATCCACCTCCTTAGGGAACTAAGACCTGTCTCCACGGAATTCCCCAAATTTTGGTCTTCCATAACATCTTATACTTTTTTCTATTTTTAATAATCTTAACTCTTTAACAGTAATGGACACAGAATTTTAGAAGAATGGTGAACAAATTTGAGTTGAGTGAAGGGGGACTGGGTCCTCTCCTATGGTGAATGTAGTGCTGTAATTGCATGTATTTCTTCTGCTGGTCATGTCTGGAGGTATCCCAAACTGATTCTGTAAAAACAAACATGTATAAGGCAAATCATGAGAAAGGGTAAAGCCTCTCAAAGGACCAGGCTAGAGAAAAAACAGTCAGGAAATTGGACTTTAACTTTGTAAGTACTTTCTACCCATTCAGATGCCTATTAGTATAAATCCATCCAAAGGCAGGCTAGATTTAGTGCCCTAAAAACCTCTCTTGAAGATCTAAGCTGTAGCTGTTTGCCCAAAGTAACTGTGTGTTGCAGCAGCCGACAGGGCTTCCTTGCGGTGTATCCTCCATGGGTGCCTTGTGCTAGGACCCTATAGTTCTGCAACCATTCTACTTCAATACTTTCCGGTGCAGATCTCCAGGCAGGAGGTTTGTTTATCACTGCTGGTTGCCTAAAGGACCAACATTCATTTCCTCCCAGAGAAACAGAGCTTTCCTGCCAATTTGGATGGTTGCAGTGAGTGCTGAAGGCAGTTTCTGACGCTACAGCACATGACCAAGGAAAGAACCTCAGGCCTCCCCTAATATCCATCCTTTCAGGGAGGACAGAGCTCTCTGACCGTAATGAGTGGTTGCAATAAGGCTGTTATTGATGCACTAACATCCCACAGGTGCATGGCCTCTACAAAGAATTCTCAATAAAACCCAAGAAGCATTTTTTTTTAACTCGTAACTACTTGGATATTCCCAATTGCAAATTTTGAAAATACTTTGCATATCTCTAGGATTAAGTATTATTTGCTTTGGGTCACTCATGCCTTGGAGTTTAGCAGTTACTGATTTGCTTTTACGCTTTATAGTAACTTATTTAATTGAAAAACTATTTTTTTTGCTACGAGCTTTCTCTTCTATTGGAAATGAGGTATCATGTCATTCACAGAAGATTTGTGACATTATTTATCTGACATATCAGATGTCGTTCACAGAAAACCTTTTTAGGTGTTAACTGTAGTGAGTAATACTATCTTGATAAGATGTATTTTTTTAACATTTTGTTTAGAATTTGTAGCTTTCTTTTTTTGTCCTGTTTTAAAACTAACCTAAAAATAAACGGAAATTAAATGGGCAACACAGATTTTATAAAGTAAGTTCGAATTTAGATGTTTCCTGTAACAAATATTTGTCATTTTATAAACATATTTACCTTTTTTTCTGGAGAAGAATTTGGTCAGTATTTCCTTTATTTTAATACTCGACTTATTTGTTATGATTGGTCATTGAAAAAGTAGGCAGACATTTGGGTAGTGGAACTGTATGAGATATTATTGTTTTCATCACCAATTGTAACTTAAGTGTTATGACAAAGTCATATGTTTTCTTTTAAAGGGATATTGTTTACCAGGTTGCAAGTGCTGTAATAGAAACTATTATCTTTATCGTGTGTGATTAATAAAATATAAAGCATTAAAAATGAATATTCCTAAAATATTTTAAAGGGTTTTTTCCCTTACATTTTTCTCCATCTAGGAGTGAGATCAGGCGAGTGTGCTGGACTTCTGAAAAATCAATTTGTTTTCATTTACTAGCTTTTATAGAGTTAGACATTTCTTAGAATTGCAACATTAGGAGCCTCTTAAAATATGAACTGCTTATTTTGCTGAGACAGCTTAAAGTCATCTTAAATTTTGTTTTAACTTTATGTTTTTGTTTAAGGAGTTTATATTAAATACAGAATTTATGTCTAAGTGATCTTGACACCGTCCCTTTAAGAAAATGTCAGCATAGAATAAGAACTCTAGATACGCTTTAGATTTTACTGTTATAGCGGGGTTTTAGGGGGGAGGGGGCAGCAGGGGGGTTGTTGGAAAATTCAGAGCAAAGGGGAACAAAACCTAAGAAATTCTTGGGTACTGTCCAATTCCTGAGCTAAGCCATGAACTCCATATTTGGCTTGAAATAAGGAATTTTCTCCTCAACTGCTGTCCCCAGAGTCAGTATAAACTTTTCTAAAATATTTAGTTACCAGCAAAGAGATACTACAGGAGACACTGAAACAAACTGTTGTTAAGCACTGGCCATTCATAGATTGCACTGTGCATTGCATAATGGTGCAGCTATCCCCCTGCACATTTTCAATGTTAAGGCAAGTTATATAATGAGAGGGCTTCCAAGGCACCTATGTACTTCTTTTGGGAGGAATGACTCAGAGATCAATAAAGCTGTTTGTAAGGAAGGAATGCAGACTGAGGCATGATGATAGAGGCTGAATCACCTTTCCTTTATTCCTTAGGAGATGTTTAAAAAGAATATGGTGTTTACCTCTTTGCCTGTCTTTGTACTTTTTGAAGACTTACTGCTCTAATAAATGGTGTTTTTTGGAAATAATTCTTCCTGACAATGGAAAAAGCTGAAAACCCTTTAAAACCTACCGGAGAGTTAGAAATAAACGTAAATTGTGTAAAATGTTACCATTTTGAATGAACTATGTATTCAATCAAAGTCTGGAAATGCTACTTGAAATGAAGCTTTAAGAAAGGCATTAATTTTTCTTCCTTCATTTATAAATCATCATAAAAGCAGGATAAAAAGCTCTTTGTAAGTTGTTGCTTGACTTCTCAGCTGCTGATCTGAAATCCTGTGCTGTGTATGCAACTGAATAATGAACTGAGACTGGGATTACCTGCTCTTGGTTGTATATTTTTACTGCTACAAAAGCAGCAACCTTACTGTATATTTAAACAAAGTATAAAAGAGAGTGCATGCAAATAAAGAATTCAGGTAGATATAAACCAGAGCTGGCTGCAGTAAGGGGGCTGTGGAGCTCTATCTTCTCTTACGGAACATTTTGCAGCCTGCGAAGGACCCTGTGTATTTTATTATTGTCATGGATGATGACTATTGTTGAAATCTGAAGTAATGAAGGCTTGGATGGAACTTCTGTAAAGTGCTACCGGACTTCATCACAGAACAGAGTGCTCTTTGCAGGATTTCTCACTTCAAGGGCAGTTCAAAAGAATGTAATAAAATGGGTTTATATGGTACTGAAATGCAGCAACTGGCGAGAGTTTTCTTGCAACTAAAGCAAGAGGTTAAACCTGCCTTGGAGTTGAATGTGGTACAACACCAAGACGTTGAAACTAAAGTCTTTAGCTCACAGGCTTTAAATTAAGATTGTTGATAGTGAACTCCATCATCCATATTTGCTTTTATCTGTTCCAAATCTTAACCTTATTCAGAGAGAGTAAAACTAGGGAACTATTAGTACTGTTGCTAGAAGGAACATGGCACTAAAACCAAGCTTAGCATTTACTCAGCTCAGGAGACCATGGAAGGTAATGGAATAGAGAATGGTAATAGAATGATAAGGATAGTGAATGAAAAAAGGCAAAACATGTAAATATGTAAACATATGCAATATGTAAGAATGCAAATATCTATCTGTGGCTTCTGAAAAAGTGAGGATTTTTCTTATATTGTCCATAGCATTTGAGGACTGAGCAGTTCAAAATGACAACTAAACTGTATATTTTCTAACTGAGAAAAGGATTTGGATTAAATGTCTGTACAAAATTACTGTCTTCTTCAGCAGAACTGTCATCATAAATTAAAGGCTGTATGACCTTAGATTATACCAACACTTAAGAAGTAATTATTTACATAAATTTGGTCATATGGTTTGAGCTGTAGTTACTTTTTAAAGAAAAGAAACTATTCTCTAGGGGCAGTCAGTCTTCACAAACAGTTTTGTCTGAAGCTGTGACAGTGGTTGAGACGGCTAGAAGGTACTCATCTCTTTCCAGTAGCCAACTGGCATATTCCTCCAGCAGGCTGGAAGAGAGTCCACATTAATGTTAAAAGTATAATTGAATCTCCTCTGAACATCATATAATTTTTTTTATACACGTAGAATGTCAAATGTTGGAGAAACAAAGAGAGTTTTTCTACAAGAGGCAGGAGTAAAAGGCATCAACATGCAAGAGGCCAAACAAGCTGCTGGAATCAAAGTTCTCCTCTCTGTGCTTTTACTGTCCTAGGCTGATAAGCCATCCAGGATCAATATGAATGCAAATCTGAAACGCATGCTTGTGCCGCCAATGGAAACCCTTCTAGAAATTAGAAAACTCAAGTTAGAAAGCTTTAAATTCATACAATTGCCTCTCTGATGTTATTATCCTAAATGAAGACCATTCGTTAGAGATAAATCAACTTTTTGCACACATGTTCTTTCAGTAAAACACTGATAGTTGCTGCATCTGCTTGCAAGATCTGGTTCCCTCTAAGAATCTATGTAGCATGAAGATATCCAGCACTTTGACTGAAGGCTCCACTGGGAGTAGATTGACTTCAAGTTTTATTTAACATAATGCAAAGTCGGTAGTTAATATTTGACAAATAATAACAAATGCTAATTCGAATATTCTGATAACCTCAATTGAAAAACAACTTTGGAGATCTGTTCCGAGAAGCGTGAAGCCAGCGTTTAATTTTAACAACGCAATGTTTTCAAGCTGCAGACAATCAACTACTAGGTTCTTTGTGGAACCTCTGCAACAAAAGCAGTTGTTTGAAGCAGTCAGTCTGCAGTCTCCAGCAAATCACATCTTGTTACTATGAATTTTACTGAACACAATCTTACAAATAGAAATAACTCTTAGTTCTCAAATATTGATAATTCATAACTACTGAAATATTTGGTTTTATAAAAATGTTCAGCAAATTCTAAACTTAGGACTTCAGCATGAACTGTACTCAATATAAAAGCGGATATATAAGTTTTAATGTCATACATTTTATGATGCCCATAACCTTTCATTTCTGTGAATATGAAAACTTGAGTTTTACAATTGTTTGCTGATAGGAACAAAATGATCTGGAAGGAATTTTGCTTCAATCTCAGACGAAGTTTTTATAGGATGGTTAGGGGGATATTTTTATCTCACTCTAAAGGAGACAGTACTGCATCCATAAGCATCACGGTTTTAACTAGATCTAGTTTATCTTCATTTGGTCCAAGATTGCACTAAGTAGTTGTAGCTATATTAGTAAGATATACAGCTGTATTAGTAAAACTGCTCACACAACTCCTGCCTGCAGCCCAAGGCAGCTGGCACATTCACGGAGGAGACTTGGCTGTGGCATCATCCAGAGACCATTCACAGGAGCTGGTTTGGATGTTGCTACTTTGGTTTTATGTGTGGAAAGGGAAGGGGACACACGTGGTGTGCTCTCTGTGCAGCTTATTGGCCTCAGGACCAGTAAACTGTCCCAAGCCAGTTGTGAATACAACCAAAGCATTCAGCAAGGCTGAACTGACAACTCTCCCCTATCAGCGAAATCTTCTATGGTCAAGAACAATTTATCAGTACCTTTTGAAAAAACACTGAATGGGAAGTTTTGTTATGCCTCAGAAAAAAAGACACACAATGCTTTAGCAGAGAAGTGTTCAATAGAGATCTGCTCCTTGGCAGCCTGTCTTCTCCCTGCTCTGCCTAAAGCTACTGCTCTGAGAAATTCTGATGTTCCTTACTCTTCTGGGCCTTATTTCATGACTGACATGAGTTGGAGTTGTTTCTTTGCAGATTGTGGAGACTTAACCTACCCCAGCACATTACCCTGCAAAGTCACCCCCACAAACGCAGCTACAGACAACTGCATTTATCTCTCCAGCAGACACACTGTCTTTTCGGTAGCTCATCATAGTGAAAAACATAGTTTATCATTCACTCTTTATCCCTTTCAGAAGAAAGAGGGAAAAGAAACCATTCCACAAATCCCATGACAGGAGTACAGTAGCCAGAAAAATAAAGTATGACTATGAACTTGGTCCACAAAATATTTAAGGTGAATTCTAAGATTCTTTCTTATGGGCTTGATTTCATATTACTGTGTGCTAAAATTAGGTCCTGCAATGCAGTCTACTTATGAATTCAGCCTCTCAGAGAGGTGCGTCCCCAGGGCACTGATTATTTGGGTTAATGTATTTGGCATCCAGCACATCCTTCTGAAATTAATAATCTCTAGGACTAAGAGGTAAAAAAAAATTTGGAAACAACTGACAAAGGCATTTTCTTGGTGTTATTGTTTCTGGGATTAACATGGAAACATTTGTCTTCTCGCAAACATCAGTTCAAAGTGTTCTGCAATTACAACTCTCATCCAAACCTTCTCGTGAAGAAACTAATATCACTTGAATAGACATTAAAATGGAAACTATCTATGGGCCATACTATCAACTTTTTGGATCTTGCCAAATCCGGCCCACTGAGTAGGATATGTTGAGAAACTTCTGAGGAGAGGTTATAGTTGAACCTACTGTCAATCCACAAGCAAATTTTGTCATAGCTTTCCGGGCCTTGCACTCAGTTTTTCATGTAACATCGTGTTTCTCTAGTGTGAGTGTCCAAGTTCAGCTGCCAGGTTTTTGGGGCACTCAGTGGTGTGGCAGAATGCTTTGGGCCCATGCCCTTGTCCTTACCAGAGCATGGTACGGTGACATTGTATAAGTTGGTTGTAAGACTCTTTCTGAGTGGGTCCTCAGATTATGGGACCTGGGGCTATCCTGAGCCATTACCTAATGGTGTGGTTCTGTGTCTCTGAGCTACTTATCCTGTGCTTCCAATAACCTGCAAAGGGGATCTTGGTCACGAGGCACTCCTGTGGGCTGCAAATATAGCTTTACAGAACTTCAGGGATTCTTTTTGGTGTAGAAGCTAAGTGTGATCATGTGTCCCCACTGGGTCTACAGAATTTAGTATCTTTCCAAATCTGCTACTTTAAGCCTCAGTTTCCCACTGATTAAAAGCACCATGTCCTTGTCTCAGAGACAAGCTTTGAGAACGAATGTATGAATTAATGTGACATTCTAGGGTACCAGCACAATAAAGATCATCAGTGTATATTCTTTTTTTAATGTGTCAAGTGTAAGATTTCTGATGTCCTTTATTAATTTCCTGGCTTTTAAGGGTTTTTTTTGTAAATGATGTGATAAGTAGGTACTCTTGTCATTTAAAAGTAGTCACTGTTTTTATACAAAACTTATCTTTTGTGTTACTAAAAACATAATTTTGAACATATGGAGGCCTAATTAGTTCTTACGTTTGTTGTGTGTTACCCACCAAATGATACCTTTCTATAAGACAAGGAGTTTTCCAGGTTGTTTTTTCCCCACCACCAATACGGCTGAAATTCTGTTAAATAAAAATTTTCAGTCTGTCTCTGTTTGTATTTTTCCAGACTCTTTTAGTACCCGAGGGAATAATTTATAGGGCTGTAATTTTTTGGGTTACTCTGTTACGACCACTTATAAGTGGCTCCTTAAGGCACTAAAAGGACCAAGAAAATGTAAATAAAAACACAAAACAGAAACAAATACCTGCAACATGAAGAAAACTACAAGGAGAAAGGCCATATGGCCTAACAATTCAATTCTACTTAATGGCTCCATTCACCTCCTATTGAAGTAAAAGCATGTTTTACTACTGACCGTAGTGAAAGAATAATTGAATGTTAAAACCTCACCTGCAAAATGACGATCACTTAGCTCTGTGTTTAATAATATCCATGTATGTTTATTTACTTTTTTTAATACTTGGCTGCAGTTCTTTACTACCAAATATAACTCCTTATTCCCCCTTCCCTCCAAATTTAATAATGAATATTTTGAAGTACTCCTGTAGCTTTAGGTTTAGTTGATTAATAAGCTCTTTATGATGTTTTATGTTGCAGTAGTTAAAGGGAACTGTTGACTGGGACACCTAATGGGAGCCAGGCACTGTGGGTCCTGGCCAGTTTTTACTGGAAAGAGATTGCTTGGTCCCATGGGGAGAAACCGGATCTTTGCTGAGCTGAGCTGACTTGTGGAAGCACACACCTTACTGGCTAGAGCGTCTGAGCATCCATCATAGGCAAAATGTCTCTGCTTGGGGTATTTTTACTTAATTTATCTCCAGTTAACATCAACTTCTAATCACTGATTTGGCTATAGAGAAAAAAGAGGCATCAGCAATCAAAAATTCCCTTGAGGGAAACATTTTTCCTTCCTTTTTCCCAGGCTCAATTTCCCATGTGTTACCCGGGGATTAAACTGTCTGTGACTGTTGACTCTGGTCAGGTGATAGGTCATGCATGAGGACTGGGCTTGTGTGCATAACTGTTGTTTCCTCTTGCTCTCTTTGCTTATTTATTTTGTTCTACTGCACTTAGCTTCTTACTGCTCTTTCTCTGCTGCTATTTGCTTCTCATTAATTTTCTCTGCTGCTCTTCAGATTTTCTTGTTATGCTGCTTCTTAGTGCCTTTCATCTGATGCAGGTTGCCTGTGAACCATAGTCACTCAGAAATGCCCCTATCTTAGCGTAGGTCCCCTGGGGCCTGCAGTCCCGCAGGGGTGTCCCTGCTGCAGTGTGGGTCAACCATGGGCCACTGTCCCTCAGGTATTTGCATTACCTAAGTGAACATCTTGCGCATCACTCCTTGTGAACTTTTTCATCTTCATTGTGAAGGAAAAATTTCTGATGTGCTTCTAATTCCTCTGGAATTAGGTTCCTGAATATAACTGAAAAGGTATTCTGTTGCTTTTTAGTTCCAAACTGTTAAAAATGTGTACACTGTGTACACATACACTGTACCTTCACACCTTATAGACCCTAGAGTACTCTGCAGCCGTATGGACAAATATCTCCTTTTGAAGAGAAGATGTCTTTTCCTTTATTATGTGATAGACTTTGTGAACAACTACCTGCAAAAACATGATGTGCCAAATCATATATAGCAATCCTGTGCAGGACTAACTTCCTGGCTTCATAGAGACAAATGTTGCACAGCTAAACTCCCTGATTTAATGATTTAGGACAGTGTTTTTCCATGATGGATCTGTGAAAGACAGCTGAAAAAATCAAGGCTTTGCTCAGCATACTTTTGCTATACACGCCTCCCACCTCCCCTGCAGAAACACTGAAAACCCAGTAATAGAAAAAGCCCCAATCACTGTCTTGGAGCATTCTTGCTCACATTAAATCTGTTATGAGTTTTGGCAACAAGTCTATTTGAATTGGGACAGGAGGCTATGTGAGAATAGTTAATGTGGCTGAGACAAAGAAAATCCTACCTTTTCTCTCACCAGAAAAAAACTTCTACTAATTGGTAAGAAAATGAAAAGAAATGATGTAATCAGGAAGCTTTTTCAGTAATACTGGTGATTGGCAGAGATGTAGGTGCCGTATGAGAAATGTTGCATGAGTCTCGAAACCTCCTGGCAGGAAACTGAGTTCTGAATGAAAAATCTTTGCCAAATGCACCCTGTCATGTTTTCCGTCAGTAGAGCTGGATATTTGTGTATAATTCCTGTGGGACTGAAGAATGGTAATGTATACACACAGAAAAAGTTCAATTTCAAGTAGCTGCTAACATCCAGTAAACAATATGTTCCAAATTCTTTTCAAGGCTCCTAGCACTCTGTTTTCTTTTTTTCTAAACACTGCCATTCTCTGTGGTGTTCAAGACCCTTAGTGAGAAACCTTAAAAACTATAAAAAGAAAACAATGTAACACAAAATATTTTGTATTGGAGCTGTAAGAGACTGTGTGCCTTTCTCCTGGCCATAGTCTTCTATTTTCTCTGTGGCCATCACCATGGCTTTTCAGCAAAAAAATATTCCAGGCTACTTCAAAGCTGTGTGCCTCCACAGTTTTCTTGTTTGAAAACACCAGATGGCCTTGTGACAATTATTTTATTATCATAAAATAGGGAAAGTCTAGGCCATTATATCCCATTATACTATGGGATTTATGACCAAGGCACACAAAACACACAAAGCTGTTTTGGTACTGAAAAGGCAGTGAGTGGCAGAGACATTCTCAGAAGATTTTGAGATGTACCTGTGAGTTTGCTGACATTTTTAAAAGGAAATAATATCACTGCTCAGGGTTTTTGCAATATGTCACATGCATGTATTTGTGTTTATGCATGCTCGTAATTAGCAGAACCTTGGTTCACTCAGCGACATGGGAGTATTGCAATCCCTATCATCAACACTGAGGTTACAAAAGAAAATTCCTTTATATTTTACCCACAGTTTGTTTCTTCACACAACACAAGCTGTAAACATTAGCCACTGCAGCTCATCCAAACACACTGAATTCCCTTTTAGCTTGAAAGGTGCATGGATGCACACATTCAGCCCTTGCTACTCTCATAGGGCCTCTTGCACACTTTCCATAAATGCTGTCAAGATAAGGAAGCTGCTTGGTTTTCAGTTAAAGAAGACATATGATGGGTCTTACTTGAGAGCTAGAATATTTATTCTGGAGCTTATGTACTACTTCCACATATTAAATAAACACAAAAATCGTGAGAGTAACTTAAAAATCACGACTTGGTGTGTCACGAAATGTACAGTGCTTTGCCTTCAGACTTTGAACTTTTAGACATGAGGAATGTGCATCTTTATACCCCAGCATTAAAATCTTTATTTGATACCCAAGACATCTAACCTATGACTTCATTTTAATCACACCAGAACACGCCTCTGGGATCTCTTTCTCACCAAGGGAGAGAATGAAGAGTCTTTGAGGATCTATAGAGGAAGATCCTATCTGCTTAAATTCTGCAGGAAGGATGGATTCTTGAGGTGCTTTAGAGTCTCCAAGCAAGTTGGGTGCTTAAGGTAAGCACCAAATGCTCCTGCTTGAAAGTCACAAATTGAGATTCTTAATGAAATGGGATTTTAAGAAAAATATAATATACTGGCATATTCTTGATAAAGTTCTGTGAGCTGACAATGTTACAAGAAAGCAGATGACGATAACAAAGTTTTGTTTGGTTTAGTCAGGGCCATGAAATTCCTACAACGGTGAACAGAGTTTCCTTACCTTACCTTCTTCTTTAATCACAAAAGATGGTTAAAAGTTTTGTTATGCTGTGATGAATTACTACTAATTGCAAAGCCACAAACTGTATTCTAGAAGTAGTGGCATACATGGCTCTCCTGTTTTTATAAGTTGACATATCAATACATTCTCAAAACGCAAATGATGAATGGGTTGAAACATTGCACTGTTACTATAGAGAAGCAAGATTGTTACTGACTGCATTCATCACACTGTACAGACAAACTGGATTGTGCCCGTTCACATGTGTTTTGCTAATCTTACTATTCTGAATCTTAGAGAGAGCCTGCTAGGAATTTCCTATGCAGTTGTTTCCAATCCTCACGAGTTTATTGTGCCCTTATGGAAACAAAACAGGAACTCAGAGTCTTTTAACTCTTATTGGCAGACATCAATATCAATACAGTCTTCTACCCCCTGTCTGGAGGCTAAAATTATATTTTTATTTGTAATTTTTGATTATGAGATGAATGTGTGTGACAGATGTTGAGTTTAGCTATCAATAGAGGGTAAAGGCAAGAAAAGAAATTTTCCTACCAGTTTTAAGGGAAAAGGATAATCATTGAGGGCTGTGAGTATCAATACTTAATTTTTTTTTTTAGGAATTTTGAAATTTTCAGAGGTTGAAAATTAATAATTTTCATTGTGTTTGTTCTTTCAGTCCCTGGCTGTTTGGGCAATCCTGGAGTCAAGTGCCTTCAGCTACTATTCTTCATCTTTCAAACAGGAAATAATTTCAGAAGAAAATACAATTTACTTTGTAAAAGCTGTCATTGTAGTGTTAGCTACTCTATCACTGCTAACGTTGTGTACCGTCCCATGAACAGCTAAAGCCCAGAATGTTTTTTCTACATGTCACACAGCCAATGTCTTCATCCTTTGACTTTGTACAGGACTTCGGACACCAATGTAAAAAGCAGAATCCAACTAACCTGGAGAAGAACATTTTTTTATTCAGATTCATTAGTGAATCTGAATTTGTATTCTAACTGATGAATAGCATTGCCTTGCCCTAAATAAGCTATGAACAGAAAGACAGAAAAATCACCACATTTTAAATACGGAAAAAATCTTGAGCAGGGAAGTTCAACGTGCTGGCAGTTTTATTTATTGTGCAAGCCATCTAGCTTCTAACGGGAAGATAACAAAAGTGCCTAAATATGATTCCAGCACTACTGGTTAAATATAGCCATAAATGGTTATTTGAGAAGCAGCTTTAATAGGTGTGATAATACTTTGCATTTCAACAAGGTCTGTTATCTGAGCTTAACAAAATTCTTGTGAAATAAGTATAGTAAATAGAGTAATATTAAGTTTAGAAGAAAGATTATCTGAAATGTTAAGCAACTTGCCAAAAGTCACATACTAACCCAATGCCTGACCTAGGAATACAGCTCTCCAGTTAATGCTGTAAGCTATTAGGCTGCATTGGATGATGACTCAGGGGAACTGTGAACAAACTCAGAGCAGTCTGAATGCATATGGAAAAGACACCTCAATGTCTTCTGTTAGCAAAGTACAAGACAATAAAACAACCACACTGGAACTCACTGATGCTGGAGCAGTTCGATTCAATAATGCAACTAATTACACTTGATATGGCATTATATGAGACGGTTCTACAGTACAAACAGAAATGATATGTTTGTTTTGAAAGTAGGAGAATCCCATCTTGGAAAAGACAGTTGAATATTCAGGCTTGACTTTGAAGCCTTTGACAAGAGAAGCATGTCCGGTTTAATCTCTGAGTGACAGGTTCATACACTCACACACTGCAGCTGATACACTGATGACCGTATTATGCTCTGGTGATTTTCTTTGCACTGCTCATTCAATTTCTTTAGAGACATCCAGAGATGAAAGAGAAAAAGCACAGAATGTTGCAAAGACCAGAAAGAGCTTTTTGTTTGTAAACTCTCTTGCTATCAACCAAAGCATTACAAATGTGCGGCAGCTCATGTAGCTTGAAGAGGACAGGTAGTATGAAAGAGTACCACTCTTTTAAATGAAAGCCTGTCAGTGTCCATGGGAGATAAACATACATTAGTAAAGATACAATGGCACTGTCACTGAGAAATGAAGTCTGCTGTCATTTCTTACTTCGCTGTTTACATCTGTGGAAATCATTTGCTATCAGTTTTTCCTCCCTCTCTTGCTTATGTCATGATGTGACTTAAAAGCAGAAGAACCAAGAGAGTACTTCCAGAGTAGGATGAGGCAAGTCTTCAGCAAATGCAAACTGATGGTGAAAACAAAAGGTTATTGTGGTGCTATACCTCTTACTCATAGCTCTCACAGCTGATTTGAAACTCTGGACTACTGGGGCAAAAACATCAGGGTAGTCTGAGCTGTGTATATGTAAAGCACTGCTTTTGACTGCTTTTCTTTGAGTGAAGGCCACTGATTTTTTTGTGCATCCAGTAGGGTAGAAAACTGTGTCTCTGTAGCCATTAACGATATCTGGTGCAGAACATTAGCAAGTCCATCATACAAAGGTCTTTTGAATCTTTGTTTATTCTTCAAAATCAAATAATTTCATAATGATAATTTCATTTCATGCCCCACTGGAAAATAATTTAAGATCTCTGAGTTTAATTCTTAATACGTGTTTTTCTCTTACAAAAGATAGAATAAAAGTAATAGTCTTGCATTCATAGACAAAATGTTCTTGTCAGTTTTATAGAGATGAAAAAATAATCTTCTTATTAATGATTAATAAAAAACTTCCATTACAGTCTAGGTTACAAGAAAATTCTATAACTCTTGTAGCTGTATGTTCTCATTTTCAAATGTCTTCTATTGTGTTGAAAGTTTAACTACATTAATTCAAGGATATGTTGTGATGTAGAAATGGGAACTGAGCTGGGATGCTGGGTTTGGTTCCCAGCAGTGTAACTCTTCTGTTTGGTGGCCTATGGTGAGTGACCTTCCAGCGTAGTATGGATGCTCCCTGCCCTTTTCCTACCCAGAACATAAGCACTGTCTCTTCCACACTGAAAATAATGAGATTCTATCTTGATTAGAGAAGAGACATTCATAGATTGAACAATAAAGTTTATTTGTGCATGTTGATAGTAAAGTAAGACAAGGGGTAGGAATCTACTTTATGCTCTAAGCTCCTTTCTCCTCCTCTGTGCTTCTCTCCTCTTCTCTCTCTCTCCTCCTACCCTACCCTACCCCTCACCGGAGTGTAAAAGCAGTGAAAACGTCTCCAGATAGCAGCTGTGCTCTCCCCTGTGAACTTAATGGGATCGAAAAATCTGAAAATACAGCTCACAGCTGACTCCTGTTGCCAAAACCACCCTGTTCTTCTTCAGCCCTTCTTCCAGTTTAGACATATCTGTTAACTGCTCAAGGGAGCTGCATTCTTGTTTGATTTGGAAGTCTGGAAAACCTTCATGTTAGCGTAATATCATACTACTCTGAGATTTGCAGACTTTTTTTTACACGCTGTTGTGCACATAAATGCTTATCAAATATGTGCTCTTCGCTGTCTGTTGTAACTGTCCCCAGAAGCACTGTCTGGCAAATACATTCAGTTATAAATCTAAAGGATTGTTATGGCAGTATAAAATTGCCTTCAGATGACTAGGTAAGAGCAGTAGATAAGTTGTGATGATTTTTATATGTATTTTCTATTGGACAACCGTATGCTTTGGATTCTGGGTGCAAGGAGTCCAGACAGAAAAAAATGCATATATATTAGATAATATTTGTCTGATTCCTTTGTGCTGTTTCATCCACCTGTTTAGGTGATTACATGCATGGTGTGGTCCTAATGATGTGTGAGGTACTTCATTCTTCAATGAAAATTGTCCTTATATGCTGTCTATATGTCTTGACACTCTGCCTTCAGATCTGTCTTACTAGCAAAACATTTGGTTTATTTTTTCCTGCTCTTAGCAAGTCAGCTGGATAACGAACAGCTTGCATTGCTTGATACTCCTGCCCCCTCAGTGAACTTGATGGCTAAGCCAACTGACATTTAATTTCCGGTTAGTGTAGAACAATGGGAGCTGGACACAGGACACTGCACAGTTTTGTTCTAGTGCTTAGTCTTGCTTTGGTTCTTAGGTCAACAGATACTGGGATGGCAATGAGACTGGCGTACATCCTGTGCAGGCCTCATGGATTCTGCAATTCCTTTTAATCATTGGTAGGCAGTGCATGAAGACTTTTAAAGCTTTTATTGTGGTTGGGGAATGAGACAACAGAATAGTTTTTTCAGAGTTCTAATTATCCCAAGCAATTAATCATTGAGATGTCATAACTAAAAGTGGTTAGTAATTTGGCCTAATTTTCATAATAGTCATAAATTAACATAGTTATAAAAAGAGTAAGACAATTTCTGTCCCAAAGTACTTTGTTCAGGCAGACACTTCACTGGTGCAGCTCAGTTCATAAACCAAAATATTCAATGCCTCCCTCCCATGTTGTGATTTCTAAATTTGCATCAGTAGCAAAGAAAGAAAACAATTCAATGTTCAGGCACAAGTAGATGAACACCTTTAGACAAGAAAAGTCACAGAGGTGGATGGAACCCTGAAAGAAAGAGTAAGAAACAGCATTCAAATGAGAGTAACCTTTAGTAGTATATATTTGCTTTGTAGGAGTCTGGGCTAGGAAACAGACAGAAATCTTAAATCCTGCCATGTAGCTGTCTCTAAGTTTGCAGACCTCAAAGCCCTAATTTCAAGACCTACAGTGTCTTAATACATAGAGTTTGTAATAAAAACTTAGAAAACAAGGGAATAGTGATTTTTCAGAGGGTTATTTCTTTCGAGCAAGTCAAGGTAATGGGTTTGCTTGCAAAACAGGTGATATGCAATTTGTTTCAATTGATTGTTTTCTAACTTCTGTGATATGGTTTTCTAACTGAAGGGAGAAGCATGTTTAATACCCTCAAGTGGAATTTCAAATAAGAGAGGTGCAAGACTGCTTCATTTTTACAACTTAATTAGATCTGTTGTTAAGCCATCAGTGAGAGATAAAATGAGAGAAACAATAGTATTACGTTGTGCTAGAGGAAAGATTAGTTTCATGAAAGAACTGTTGTCAAGGTGGAGTAAAATGTTTGAAGGGATAAACAGAATATATAGAATATAAAGAAATAGTTACTATCAAATGGATTTGCATAAGCATCAGTGCATGATGTCCTTCGTACTGTGAACAGAACACCAGAGCTTGGCGTTGATAGTAATGGAAACTAAGGCTCAGTCTTTCAAATGAGCTGACTCTGCAAAAACTAACAAACTACAAGGCCCTGTGAAACAGAGAGTCAGGAACAGTAATGCAGAGTGAGGAAGAGATACAGTCATGGAATCAAACATTAAATGCGGAGGAGAAAGGAATAATTGCATAGTGAAGTTGAGAGTGTAAAAGATAAGAAAAGCAATACTGGCAAATGAAATGAATACTCTGTGATTAAGATAATAGAATTTTCAGGAGAGTGAATAACACATGAGAGATGAGAAGTCAGTAAAGGAAGGAGAAGGGCCTCTAATAACAGCCTAGATTAATTTACTGCCAGGAAATCTCTTCTAAAGCTGTGCTCCATTGAAAGAAGTTCAGCAAAAATAAAGAATCTGATGAACTATGGACCACTTGAAATATTATGTAAAACCGCTTCTGACTCAGAGTGACATAATGTGTAGCCTTTAGGTTCAGTGAGAAAGAGGATTTGACTTCCTTTGAATCAAAACTTATCTTGGAAGTAGAATGCTATGGTGGAGACCTTTCCTCTCTGTGAATGAACCTTTGGTAACCAAATCTATTTGATTGAACTTCTATGTTTTGAGTACTGGGCAGTACAGTTCTGTGCCTCATGACTCTGAGTCAGTGCTATATCTCCCGGGAAGTCAGCTCCACCTTCATAGTCAGGTTGGGTCTACCAGAGACTTTGTGACTGTAGGTGTTCCCAGTACCATGCTGCTCAGATGCAGTACTAGAGAGCCTATCTGGTGGTGGAACTCTTGTTTTTAGTCTTTAGGGATAAGGTAGCAGGTGGGCAAGGAACTTGGGCTAAGCCAAGCCACAATCACTTTTACTCTGGAAAACACTAGGCAGTTATAAAACAACATCCTGTATGTACCCTCCTCCCCTGCTTAGTGTGATCTCATCTCTCCTGGGAGTCCCGGCTTGGACAACATCTTTCCTGCCTTTTCATTAGGCATGTAGTGGTAGTTTGCCCTTTTTTACTCACACGATCAACTTTTATAGTGGTCTCTGTCATTCTTTTGCTCACATGCTTCAATAGGGAGCAGCCTAGTTTGCATAGTCCCCACCCTCCACTGGCTTCTTTACACAATCTGTCAAAACAATGACCTTAGTGATAGAAAACTTCATTTTCCAGTAAGAAAAGATTTTCAACCACCAACAGATCTTGACTATTCTCTCATTGTTAATCCCATCTGAGGTCTTCATATGCCGGTATGAGTGTTGTCAATACGCAGAAGGGTAAGCTTGAAGCTCGGATGGTCAGTGAAGTCATTGCAAAGCAAGGATCTGAGTAAAGGGTGTGTCAAAAACAGCATTTCCCAAAAGACGAGTAATTTCTGGGATACTGTGGACAGATCCTAGTACAGAAGTCCACTTCTTGTCTATGCACTAATAGAGGATGAAGCTGGTCATTTCAGTGCAAGTATCACACACTGGTACAGCGTAATGTTTTTTCTCCCACAATCCACCTGTTTTATCCTTTCCAGACACTAAAATTAGTAGTCACACACTGGCAACTTCCTGATGTTTTTACAAATGATACTAGTCAGCTGCTAACTTAATTCACACGTTTCAGATACTTTCCAAGTCACTGGAGATGCTGATGAGCTCTCGTGTTCTCCATGCATATTCTTGAAGGGACTATACTATAATTCTTTTGTCTATTGACTGACCTTTTTCTTCTCAGTTTGACTTCTTTCCTTTCAAAGTGTTCATTTCGTAGCTAACTGAAAATCTCCTAGATTGTCTTGATCCAGATCATCATGAAGATGTATTCGCATCACACAGAAACACTGCTACTATGTTTGACTTTAGCTGAGATCCTTGCTAGATGTTTGAGCAAAGAGGCCAAAGATTTAATTTATCAAGGGACTGATTTTTTTTTTACCTCTCCCATGATTTGGTCTCTACTCAATGGAGAAATAATTCTGGCTACTTCTGGCATTGTTTTCAAGCAGCATAACACTTGCATCAAAGAAGAAAGGGGGGAAAAAGTACTTAAAATGTTCTTTCAGTTTTCACTTGTAAACACCCCCATGGGAGTAATTTACTGTGGTGATCCAAACACACTCTTTTGCAGTAGTATTTAGGACTCTACTGCAGAATTGCTAAATAGAGGATTAAATTTTTCTAAGTTAAGATTAATGGGCCAGGACTGGAAATCTAGAATGGGTTTGTTCAGGTGAACGTGATAGAGAAGATGTCAAGTGAACTTCCTTCAGCCATGATGTGAGTTTACTTGGTATCTACTGCTGTGCTTACACAGAGGAATGTTTGATGAAATATGTTATTACAGTGAGAAAAAAAAATCCAAATAATATTTTGCCATCTTTTAGTTTTTGCCTTTATGGGGACTGCTGTCTGCTAGAAGTGACACAAGTGACACAAGGGTTGTTTGAGCACTGTGCTGTCTGAGTACACAGAAAACATTACCTTTTTTCTTCTGCTGTGTTGGTGAAAAGTCTCCAGTAATGCTGGTCATGTCTGGTAGAAAAAAATATTATTTCATATTTGGAGAGAAATCCATACTTTTTATCCTAATACTTAAGAATTATTTTCTCCTTATCTTTTTAAACAAGTCATGAAGGCTTCTTTTAGCTGTATGCTGCATTGGGGATATCTGAGATTAATGTGGCTGCAGTGGAAAGAACAGCTGATAATGCGTAAAGCGTATTATAAATCATTCCTCTTTCTAAATCAGTTTTGTCTCAGACATATTTATGTCTCTATTAAATTGATTCTAGTGCCATTCATGACTAGCCCCTGAGTTTGGTAGTTTTCCATGGTGAAAGCTAAGATGGATAAATTTTTAATAGCTGTAAGAAAAAAAAAATATTCCATTGCACGCATCTGGACGAACTGAAATCCAGCTTTGCCAGGCAGTTCCAGGCAGCACTTTCTCCAGCAGCATGTCTACTGCTATTTTGAGAAATAATCACACTGTCTTATTTAGGATTATTTTAAATACTCTGGGCTTATTTGCAAGACATATTATTTCCTGATTTATAACTCTTGCAGCCCTATTGACTTATATGGAGAACTAAACAGTATCAGGCTCGTTGCTGTTCTCAAAGGTATGTAAATAGCAGCTGTCAGTACAAACAAGACTGCAAAGGACTTTCCTTTGGAGGCCAAGCATGAAGCATAACTGTTTACTTACTGTTGGAAGGAAAGTGGCTAATGTGTTCCTTGCAGGCACGGATCCAAAGCCAGCCAGTCACGACAAGGCATCTCTATCAGAGCATTTGGAGATGTTTGATCCATGAGTGCATTTTGCTGTTTTTATGTAGTCTCATGCCCCTGCTAAAGGCAGAAGAGCTGTCTTGGGAAGTTGAGATCTTTTTGCCATCTGTACAGTCTTCATTTTGTGGAGTATGTAGTTGGCAGAGAGTTGGAAATGGGAGAATCACAGGCTGTTTATGTGGTACACTGTAGAAGATGTGATTCTGTGATACACAGGATTGGACCCAATTTCTGACTAGAAAACACAACTGGATCACTTCATTATAAAATATAGCCAGCTGGCTTGGCATTTGGTCTTACAGAATCTCTTGTAAGATTATTGTTTCAGTTTGAGGGGAATACTCATACTTACTAATCAACCAGATAGGAGATGGAAGCTTTGTGTTAAGGATACTATCAGACTGTGGCAGTGCTGTGTGGAGGAGAAGAGATGATACTGATGTCTTATGAAGAAAGGCATCTGTGAAACAGATTTGATGGAGTCAAAAATCATAGAAGATGTTTGAGAAGGTAGTGAAAGCTGAAAGCTGGCTTTTATTCACAGTTGCTTTGGCAGGAGCAGTGCTCAGAGGGAGAACAGAATTACAGTTTTTCTTTTTCTCCCTCTTGTTTTTGCTTTTTGTTTTGTTTTGTTTTATTTTTTGCTTTTCCTATTTCTTTTTTTCTCCCTTTTTTTTCTTTTAAAGCAAATTCCTCACTGGCAAAGGAAGTATGCTACAAATGTTCGGAGCAGAGAAAGAAAAAGTTGGTTTATTTAACTAGCAAACACTTTCAGTTACCCTTTTGATACATGCAGTTTTCAAAAAATCTCCATAAATATAATGGTAGCTCCCAATATCGACAATAGTTTGTGTATTGTATAGTGCATAGTATTGACAGGACACATTTTTATACCTTGGTCCAGGCTGTATGTAGAGCTGGAAGCAGCCACATACTGGTAGAGGGAAAGAGATAGAATGTGACGCAGTGTTGCAAAAGGTGATAGTCCAGCTCCTGCAAAGACAAGAATCACTCTTGAGAGGAAAGTAGTTATTTTTGCGAAGTAATACACAGCCTGTGTAACTTCAAAGTTACAGTGCTTTGTCTCATCTTCTTTTTCATATGTTGCCAGGATTTGCATTCCTGTTCCACAACATTCTTCTTGGCAAGGCTTCTCTTTTGATTTTGGCAGGGCTCTTCTTCCTCAGTGCTCCTACCAGTATCAGTGCATACACTATTTGCTACTATTCCTACCCTTATCAGTCGAAGTTCCAGCTAGATTAAAGGCAAGGTGTAAAGGATGAGGAAAACCAAGTGTTCTTTTTACCTAAAGGGCAGTCACATCACAAGCCAGGTACCAGCTGGTGCTCGGATGCAGACATCTGTGCCAATATGCTCTGACAGGACAAAATTCTGCTAGAATAAACTCTCCTCTGGTTCTCTGCTATTACTAGTCCTGAAAATTCTCTGCAATGTTACAGGATCAATAAGGTATCAACTAAAGAAGTGAAAAGGTTTTGTTGTATTCTTCCATTTTGAAGCTCTCTAAGAAGAAATTACCTCCTAATCTTGTATGTTTATTTTCTGATGTTTGCAAGTCTCCACTACTGTTATCAATTTATCTGCAGGTGAATGGGAGATACTTAGAATCTTGAGAATCTAAATAGGCTTAATACCTCATGATTATGATTTCTTCTTAATTTTAATTTTTAATTTTATTATTCTTAATTAATTTCATTGCTTTCCTTTGTTTTTTTTTTGGTAAGAAAGGGTCTCTATGTTATACATTCTGTGTATAAAATGATTAACAAAAGTCTCAATAAAACTTTCTCTTCCCCATCCCTAAGCAACTTCTTCTCAAACAATTTTATTGTGCTTTAGATAGTGACAGCATTTTTAAGAAAGAAATAATATGAAAAGATTGAAAGACTGAAAGATGTCGGATGTCAGTATGGAACAGGAGGATGAAAACGATTAGAAAATGAAGAGCCATAAAGGCATTAATTTGGAAAAAGAAGTAAATTACAATACTTTCAAAACTTATTACTCGAAGCCAAAAAAAGATCTTTGCTAAGGAGATAAATGTTTATGCAGAGAAAGACTGGAAAACATTGCAGCATGATTCTGAATTGGATTTAGGGACTGACCCCCAAACTTTCCCAGAGTCATGATCTACAGAGTACAGATCTAGCTCTTCACAGCTTTTTTTCAAACTGTTACATGAGTTATTCTTAACAAAGTAAATTCTACTGGTTTCAGCCGGGTTATATGAGTGATCAGACCTATGTCAATGGAACCAGAGGAAACACTTCCTCGTTAAACTCCTGTCAAGGAGTTTTGCAACCTGCCCTGGAATTAAATGAGACCTGAGGCTACTTTTCAGTCTTCAGCAGAGACTAAGGAACAGGATAAGGCCATACTGGTGGGATAGAGCTAAAGCTCCAGTTAACTTTTAGATAATTTTTGTATTAGCTTTGCTAAGGTTTAGATTCCTGTTATTAGTAATGTCCAAATTCTTAGAACTGCTGCTGCTCGTAACTTCTGTAGAAACAACTGGATAATGACAATTTTAAACGATTCTTAGCCAAAGGCAGACTGTTCCTAGGCATATGCAGAGCTCCTAAAGGGAGCAGAAAGATAGGAAGCTGAAAAACATTGATAGAGTGGGAGCTGAAAGAAAGGGAAACACAACCATTTATTTTAATGGTTACTGCAATAACTACTAGGCTGTCAGTAAAAATCCAACCTCAGTTGTTGAAATCTAAAATTGTTGCTATGAATATGAATGAGAATTTAATGGGGTCACATGGGAGTCCCAGTTGGCACAGTCCATTTAGAAGTCAAATTAGAGGTGAGGAGTTGTGTTGCCAGTTTAGTAAATTTGTGGTGATGTTCAGTACTTGCTCTGTGGACAAAGAAGTCATTCCACTCTTGGTGGCTTTCAAGCCAGACCTTTTAATGAGAACTAGGTACCTGTGTTGCAAAGTAGCTTTAGATCATGAAAAGAAACTTTGTAATTCTACCATTCACAGAATAATAATAAGAAAATTGTATATGGTTCTTCATCTTTCTCTGGAACATTCATCATCACAAAGATATATCATAGCTGCAATATAAGCATTCATAAAGGGAGTCGGAAGTGTGCCACAAAAAGGACTACAAACTACTGCAGGTAACTGGAAGGAATGAGGTTACCTTTTCCCAAATGTGGTTAGAAAGTAGAGACAACACTAACAAATGTGACCCTCTCATTGTAAAAACATATATTGACGTAGATGATGACCTTTTTTTTTCATCTCCCTTTAGTGACAGTGCCAACAGAACACAGATTCAGAAAGGTAACTCTTAAACGACTAGTGCAGAACCAAACACCTTTGGAATTTATCAGTAATGGTCAGGTCAGTTTGGACTTTTCTATCAGGTCCATAAATATGTAAAAAAATACTCCAGGTTAAACTTGATGTTGGGATAAGGTCAGGACCTATAATCAGATTTTTTTTGCATGACCTGTGTTTTACTAAACAGTATAGATTATAAATCACTGTTCTTATCACAACCTGCCTGCCCTGGTTTACCTTATGCAATTTGAACAAACTAAGCACAAGGTAGTCAAAGCATAAATGTAATCCTTCAGTGGTAATAATTTTCCATTTTCCATTCCTTTTACTAACAGAAATTCCCTCCTAAAAGATGCACGCACACAAGGTGCAATTTAGAATCATTACATCAATGCTAACTCCTTGTTGGATGTGGAGGGAAATATAGTAACCAAAGATGCAGAGAAGGCCGAGGTACTTAATGCCTTCTTTGCCTCAGTTTTCAACAGCAAGGATGTCAGCTCGCTTGACAGTTCGCCCTCTGAAGTGGTTGATGGGGGCAGGGTGAAATATGGCCCTCCTGCAATCCATGAGGAGGAAGTTAGAGACCTACTGAGCCACTTGGACCCTCATAAGTCTATGGGGCCGGATGGGATCCATCCTAGGGTGTTGAGAGAGCTGGCGGAGGAGCTTGCTAAGCCACTCTCCATCATCTTTCAACAGTCCTGGCTCACTGGAGAGGTCCCGGAAGACTGGAAGTTGGCCAATGTGACGCCCATCCACAAGAAGGGCCGTAAGGATGATCCAGGTAATTACAGACCTGTCAGTCTGACCTCGGTCCCAGGTAAAATCATGGAGCAGATAATCCTGGGTGAAATCATGCAGCACCTGCAGAACGGTCAAGGGATCAGGCCCAGCCAGCATGGGTTTAGGAGGGGTAGGTCCTGCCTGACCAACCTGATCTCCTTTTATGACCATGTGACTCGCCTGGTGGATGAGAGGAAGGCTGTGGATGTGGTATACCTGGACTTTAGCAAGGCCTTTGACACTGTCCCCCACAGTAGACTCCTAAAGAAGCTGTCAGCCCGTGGCTTAGATGGGAGCACTCTGTGCTGGGTTAGGAATTGGCTGGATGGCCGAGCCCAGAGAGTGGTGGTGAATGGTGTCTCATCCAGTTGGCGGCCGGTCACCAGTGGTGTCCCCCAGGGATCGGTGTTGGGTCCGGTCCTGTTTAATATCTTTATTGATGATCTGGATGAGGGGATTGAGTCCATCATCAGCAAGTTTGCAGATGATACCAAACTGGGAAGAAGGGTTGATCTGTTAGAAGGTAGGATGGCCCTACAGAGGGACCTGGACAGATTGGAGAGATGGGCCGATTCCAATGGGATGATGTTTAATAAGTCCAAATGTCGAGTACTTCATTTTGGACACAACAATCCCATGCAGAGCTACAGACTGGGGACAGAGTGGCTGGAGAGTAGTCAGGCAGAAAAGGACCTGGGAGTGCTGGTCGACAGGAAGCTCAACATGAGCCAGCAGTGTGCCCAGGTGGCCAAGAAGGCCAATGGCATTCTGGCCTGCATCAGGAATAGTGTAGTCAGCAGAACCAGAGAAGTTATCGTCCCCCTGTACTCGGCACTAGTCAGGCCTCATCTGGAATACTGTGTACAGTTCTGGGCCCCCCAGTTTGGGAAAGATGTCAGGATACTGGAATGTGTTCAGAGGAGGGCAACGAAGATGGTAAAGGGGCTGGAGCATAAGCCCTATGAGGAGCGACTGAGGGAGTTGGGGCTGTTTAGTCTAAGGAAGAGGAGGCTCAGGGAAGACCTCATTGCTCTCTACAACTACCTGAAAGGAGGTTGTAGTCGGTCAGGGGTTGGTCTCTTCTCTCAGGTGACCAGTGACAGAACTAGAGGGCATGGACTCAAGCTTCGTCAGGGAAAGTTTAGGCTTGATGTGAGGAAGAAGTTCTTTACTGAAAGGGTGATCGGACATTGGAATGCGTTGCCCAGGGAGGTGGTGGAGTCGCCGACCCTGGAGGTGTTTAAGGGGAGATTGGATGTGGCACTGAGTGCCATGGTCTAGATGATGGTTGGTGTTAATGTTGGGTTATAGGTTGGACTTGATGATCTCAGAGGTCCTTTCCAACCTTGTGATACTGTGATGCTAATAGAAGTCCTGACACACTATATCTGCAACCTGTAAATATCAGTCAGCTAAGCGTTCACCGTCTGTTCTGTTACCCTCACAGTAAACAACCACTGTTGCAGCATTTAAATAAAAAACGTGCTTAGAAATCTCAGTGCTTATTATCAGACAGAGTTCAGTTCGGCTTATCACATTGTTTCAAGACAAGTCTTTGTCATTTTCCTTCTGGAAACATTACATGTAAGTAACGAAACTGGTGTGTGCACTCCTGGGACATTTAGGAATATTTTTAAACCTCAAGAATATTTCTGCTTATGCTAGTTAGATTTTCCATGGTATTTCATACAACCAGCAATGATGAACTGTGTGGCAATTGTACCAGTGCCAGAAAGAAAAGCAGCAGCCTTTCTCTGGATTGCACTGAGACTCAGTTCAGGCTTGGTAATTTCAGCCTGAGAGTCATGCATTTAGTAGTTCATTATAGGTACTAGCTTAGTCACTGCCATCCTAATATGACTTCATTATCTCATTCTGCCAGTAACTTTATATCTAACTCTATTCTAGAGAAGACATATTATTTCTTTAAACCCACTTCCAGTTTACAGTAATTTTGATTTTTGGCCAGTTTGAAAAGTTAGGAATATGTAATTGGAAAAGTATGGTTAAGATTATGAAATGATTATGTTTTCAGCGCTGCAGCGTTTTTAGTGAATTAACCTCAGTGTTTACAAGAAACTCACAAAGTTCAGCGTACAAATCTCTAAAGCGAATTGCACCGTTTGTGTAATAGTCTGAGGAGGAAAATGTTTTTGAATGGTTTTTGGCACTTCTTTCTTTGAAATTTTTAGAGCCTTTTATTTAACAAACAGTGTACATTGTTAAAAGTAAAACTTCCCCTGTGCTCTAAATTTTGGCCCAGTTTATCTTTCAGGAGTGCTGAAAACATGGCTTTAATTAACAGCTTTATCACTGAACCAAATCACTCAACCCAGTGCTTATCTGATACTGCATCCATATAGGCACTTGGGGACATCAGAAAAAGGCCGACTTGTCAGTGGTACAGTTGAGAGGACCTTGGTGGCAGAGAAAAAAGGAGACCACAGAAATAGATGGCATTAAATGGAATTTGATACAAATCCGGAAGGAATTATCTGACCACAGTAGCCTAGGACAGGTGTGGATTTCTGGTGCATTTCTCCCTGATCTTCTCTGTTATGTCACCCACAGGAATAGATAGGAAGACAGTGCTCTCTTACAGTGTGAATGTAGGGTCTGGCATGACTGCAGTCCTTTCCTGGGGAGGTGCTGACTGAGCTGAGAATAAAACCACACCGAGGCTGTTCTCGCAGGACCATCCAACTCAAGCCAGCAAAGTGTCTTTAAACTCTTTTGCTGCCTTCAGCAACAAAGGTTTAGTGGGCAATCTACTTTTTGTACTTGCCTCTAGTGTTTCTGTGTTCTGTTTAAGGGAAAGAGGGTTTGTGTATATATTAGTGCAGCTGAGCGGGTGGACGTGGTGTCAGAGAGTGTGTACTGAAAATTGGACATACTTGCCTGTAAAGGCGACTGGGTGTAATGGATGAAGACTGTAGTGGATGGCCAGAGCAGAGGAAGCTCATGTTAATTTGTCTTGCGAATGAAAAGGGAAGACATCTTCTTTCTCTAGAGTGAGCCTGTCATCATAGATCTCTTCTAGCAAAAAGAGGCTTGTACTCCAGTTCATGCAGCACTCAATCATGAACAGTAATTGTTGTGCGAGCACTACAGTCTGTGCCTGGTAGACTCTGTGACCCATCAGACAGGGCTTATCTGGTGGCTTTAGAGGACTTAGCTGGTCCTCTGAAACAATTAACTTAAAATACTCGAGGGCTCAGGGGAAAATAAAAAAATAGCCAAGTCAAAACAATTTAGGTAATCTACTTCAAGTACCTCTGCTCAGTAATAGACAGGGAAAATAAAAAATAAAATGAGAAATGAAACATGGAAATATAGATCAAAGCGCAAAGAATGAAGGCTCTTCAATTTTTTTTTTATGAGAACTGGGATTTCATTTTATTCTTCTTCATTTGTATTTGTGGAGTGGTCTGTAATGTTTCTTGTGCTCAGTTTGGTCTTTCACATGGCATTGTTTGTGGTGCAGAATTCTTACTCACCTCATTTTTTTCCCTAAATAAAAATGTACAATTCATGTAGTTCTAAAACTGCCTTGTCAGCAAAAATCTGTAGCTCTCACCAGTGAAGGAAGTCTGATGTTAAAAACGTGCATTGCTTTGCTATCTTAAGACGAACCCATTAACATGCGGCTGAAGAGTAAGTTCAAGAGAGAAAATTGTGTTATGAGGATGGAGTGACTACCTGGTGCCAAGAAGATATTTTATGCTTGCTCAGGAGGTTCTGATGAGTTAATAGCTGAAATGTTTATGCTTTTATTCACATAGATAGCGGACTAAAGACGTATATATTAAACAACAGATAATCCAAGTGGTGCATTTAATTTGTGAAGTGACTGTTGTTGGTGTTCTAGGCCTTGCAGGGTTTGCTCCTGCTCTTATTGAGTTCTAGCTGGACTCTGTAAAGTTAGGTCGTTGACTTAATACCAACCAAAGAACAAAGGCAGAAAACAAAGAGCAGGAAGACATGTACTGGCTGTAAATTTTATGTTCCTACTGATGGAGAATACAAATGTAAAACATTGTGATGATTTTCACTCCCCTGTTAAAATATGTGTAGTCATGAAGAGTTCTGTTTATAAACAGAAAATCTGTGTCTCAGGAACATCTAAGTGTGTTTGTGATAGACAGGATTTAGTGAAGACAAGTTCCAAATTGCTGTTTGATTTGATGCAAGTATTTGAACATCATCAGCAACTTCACTCTGGGGGAATCCTTCAGACTTCATTTCTTAATTTTTCTTATGTACTGTCACCTCCTTCAAACTGCCATGCTATCTACAGTTTATTGCTCATTTACCCCAGTACACTTTTCTTGCTTCTCTCTTTCATTCTCTGGAAAAACTGAATAGTCTTGCCACTATGTTATCTTATAAAAAAAGAAACTACTTTTTTTCCCCTTCCTGGGTCACTTAATATTCCCAGCATCAGATCTTGGATGCCTATTGAGACCAGTGGTTTATAAGTCCTGTCCTACATTGCTAGTTTTTTTCTTCACTTTATTGTAATCCTGTAATATATGAAGGACTTTTGACATAAACCTAGCATAAAAAGAGCCTAGATACTTTTTGCAGCCTCTGAGCATTTTCACCTTTCTATGGAGTGGTGTTTATTTTGATATACATTCTCACACATTCAGGAGGTGCAGTAAATGAGAACAGTTAAATTAAAGAGGCAGAAAAAAACCAATAAAACCAATAAAATATTTATTTGACATCTGTTTAGCCTATCCTTAATCACTTTCTTCCTTTCTTACAAATCCTCTCCCTGTGGTAATCATAGGTTAGTAGGCCATTATAATAATTTCTTGATGTATGTAATTGTCCAGACTATTCCAAAACCACAAGAGGCTGGTCTCACTTCTTGTATTTTCTGCATCTGGGAAAATATTTAGTTGACGAGCTTCCCATGCAAACAATTTCCAAGAATCTTTGTATATTTCTAGACAAGGCAGTTGAAAAATTAAGCTATGTAAAATTTTCAATCTTTTAATTCAAAGTAGCAGGATTTTACCAAGCCACTTGGTAGCTTCTGCGATAAATTATCTAGCTAGTGTTATGACAGCTGCTCAGTTTGTATAACTTATGTCTGTTCATTGCTGTCAGTATTTTTCAAGGGCTGCTCAACAGTGACGACTACATGCTATCTCTGTTTGAGATTGCTTATGACATCCCAGGATTTTAGCTTCTTGGTGCCCTGGGTCTGGGTCATGCTCTGGGTCTTTTTTTAGTTTGATCTCCCATGTGACGCAGAGCTACAGCCATTTTTTATTCTGTCCCACGCAGAGACCTGTTGCCAAAATGCTAAGGAGTGGATATGTATTAACAGTGATAGAACACTCAGAGTAGCGAAAGAAGTCATTCAGTTTACTCCAGGTTTATGTCATTCATGAAAGATATTTGTCTAAACTGCTCTTAAATCTTCCTGTGATGCTAATCATAGAATCATCTGGTTGGAAAAGACCTCTGAGATCATCAAGTCAAATTGTACCTGTCCTGTTACTAACCCATGTCCTTAAGAAACTCATCTACCCACCTTTTAAACACCTTCAGGGATGATGACTCAACCGCCTCCCTGGGCAGCCTCTACCAGTGCCTGACCACCCTTTCAGTGGAGAAATTTTTCCTGATGTCTAATATGAATCTCCTTTCATGCAACTTATGGCCATTTCCTCTTGTCCTATCACCTGTCACTTGGGAGAAGAGACCAGCACCCACCTTGCCACAACCTCCTTTCAGGTAGTTGATGAGGTCTCCCCTCAGCTTCTTCTTCTCCAGTCTAAAAAAACCCAGTTCCTTCAGCTGCTCCTCACAGGGCTTGTTCTTCAGCCCCTTCACCAGTCTCGTTACCCTTCTCTGGATGCTCTTCAACACCTCCAACCCTTGTACTGAGGGGCCCAGAACTGAATACAGTACTCGAGATGTGGCCTTACCAGTGCTGAGTATAGGGGCACAATCACCTCCCTTGTCCTGCTGGCCATGCTTTTTCTGATACAGGCCAAGATGCCATTGGCCTTCTTAGCCACCTGGGCACACTGCTGGCTCATATTCAGTTGGTTGTCAACCAACACCCCCAGGTCTTTCTCTGCCAGACAGCTCTCCAGCCACTCTTCCCCAAGCCTGTAACGCTGCATGGGGTTGTTGTGTCCCAGGTGCAGGACTCGGCACTTGGTCTTGTGGATCCTCATCCCGTTAGTCTCAGCCCATCAATCCAGCCTGTCCAGATCCCTCTGCAGAGCCTCCCTTCCTTCAAGCAGATCAACACTGCCACCCAGCTTATTGTCATCTGCAAACTTGCTAAGGGTGCACTTGATCCCTTTGTCCAGATCATTTATAAAGATATTCAACAGGACTGGACCCAGCACTGAACCCTGGGCAACACCAGTTGTGACTGGATTTAACTTCATTTATCACAACTCTTTGGGCCCAGCCATCCAGCCAGTTTTTTACCCAGCAGAGGGTGTGCCTGTCCAGGCCAATGGCAGCCAGTTTCTCAAGCAGAACACTGTGAGAAATGGTGTCAAAGGCTTTACTGAAGCCTAAGTACACCACATGACAGCCTTTCCCTTGTCCATTAAATGCGTTACGTCATAGAAGAAGATCAGATTGGTTTGGCAGCACCTGCCTTTGATAAACCCAAGTTGAAGGGGCCTGATCATCCAATTGCCCCATGTGTGCTCTGTGACAGCACTCAATATGATCTGCTTCATGACCTTCCCCAGCACTGAGGTCAGACTGACAGGCCTATAATTCCCAACATCCTCCCTCCAACCCTTCTCATAAAAGGGCATAACATTTGTCAGTCTCCAGTCAAGTGGCACTTCCCCAGTCAGCCAAGACTACCAGTACATGAGGGACAGGGGTTTGGAGAGGAACTCTGCCAGCTCCCTCAATACCCTTGGATGGATCCCATCCAGGCCCATAGACTTGTATATGTGTAATTGGCCAGGTAGGTCTCTAACCAAATCCTCCTGGATCGTTGGAGCCTCATCTCACTGTCTTCTGGCTCAGGGGGCCGAGTATCCCAAGAACATCTCACCTTACTATTAATGACTGAGGCAAAGAAGGCATTACGTACCTCTGCCTTGTCCTCATCCCTCATCACTACTGTACCTGCTGCATCGAGTAAAGGAGAGAGGTTCTCTTTGGTCCTCCTGTTGTTGTTGTACTTGAAGAGATATTTTTTATTGTCTTTCACCAAACTGGCCAGTTGGAGTTCCAGTTGGGCTTTAGCTCCTCTAATTTTCTCTCTACATGATCTCCCCTCACCCTTGTAGTCCTCCTGGGATGCCGGCCTCCTCTTCCAATGCTCATAAACTTTCCTCTTCTTCTGAGATCAGTATAAAGCTCTTTATTCAGCCAAGTCGGTTTTTTTCTCCACCGGTGCATGGGGATGCTTTGCTCTTGTGCTGCCAGGATTCCCTTCTTGAGGAGCATCCAGCCCTCTTGGGATCCTTTGTCATTTGGAACTGCTTCCCAAGGAACTTTATCAAGCAGCCTTCTAAACAGTTCAAAGTCTGCCCTCTGCAAGTCCAAGGAGACAGTTCTGCTAACCCCCCTCCTTACTCCTCCAAGAACTGAGAATTCTATCATCTCATGATCACTGTGTCTCAGGCGTCCTCCAACAGTCACCTCTCCCACGAGGCCCTCCCTGTTCAAAACCAGTAGATCCAGTGAGGCACCTTCTCTAGTCGGTTCACTCACCATTTGTGTCAGGAAGTTATCTTCCATGCACTCGATGAACCTCCTAGACTGCTTCCTTTCTGCTGTATTACATTTCCAACAGACATCTGGAAGGAAGGTTGAAATTCCCCACAAGAGCAAGAGCTGGTGATCAAAAGACTTCTCTCAGTTGCTTGTAGAAGAACTCATTAGTTTCTTTGTCCTGGCTGGGTGGCTGATAACAGACTCCCACCACTGTATCTGGCTTTCTGCGCGTTGCACTGATTTTAACCCATAAGCACTCCACCCTATCATTACTATTATTGAGTTCTGTGCAATCAAAACATTCTTTAAGGAAGAGAGCAACCCTGTCACCTCTCTTTCCTAGCCTATCCTTCCTGAAAACCTTGTAGCCACCCATGGCAGTACTCCAGTTGTGTGAATCATCCCACCATGTTTCCATGATGGTAACTATGGCATAGTTTTCTTCCCTTGCGATGACTTCCAGCTCCCCCTCTTTGTTGCCCATGCTGTGTGCATTGGTGTAAATGCACTTCAATTGGGCTGTTGTTTCCTCCTCTTTCCTGAGTGAAATAGTCGTAAGTCCTAAGTGCCTTCTAGCTGTGGTTTGTAACCCAAGAATTCCCTTTGAATTCTGGCAGCAACCTGGAGTGTTATCCCCACTTCCACAGAGGTGGCAGACCATGGGCCCTCACTAGTACATCGTCCCTCAGAACCTGAGGTGCCATTCCCATGCTTTATTCTGTCAAGCCCAGTGGTGCTCCCCTCCCCCTTCCAATCTAGTTTAAAGCTTTCTCAATTAGACCCACCAACCTCTTGGAAAGCATCCTTCTGCCCTCTGGAGACAAGTGTATCCCATTGTTTGCCAGCAGACCTGGTGTATAAGCCAACCCATTATGGAAAAACCCAAAGTTTTGCTCTTTGCACCAGGTTCAGAGCCACGTATTTAATTCCCTGGCTCTTTCATCTCCTTCCCTCTCCATTCCCTATGAGAGAATACTGTCTGAGCACCTGAACCCTTTACCATACGTCCTAAAGCTCTAAAGTCCTTTGTAGTTGCTCTAAGGTTTCTACTTGGTTTTTCATTATTTCCTACCTGAAGGTGAGCAGTGGATAATAAACCATGGACTTCACAAGATTTGGGCGTTTTCTTACCACATCTCTGACAAGAGGTCCCAGCTAGGCAGCAGACTTCCCTGTGTAATAATGCAGCTTCTCCAGGGAACTGATTGACAGCAGTTAGTACTAGAAGGCTTATCCTAAAATTTTCTCAGATATCCCTTGTGGTATTCTTTCTCCTACTGACCTTCCTAGAAACAGACTAGATGCCAGATGAATGTTATTCTGTTTTGTGCAAGTTTCCTCTTATCTAAACTAAACAGTCTCAGGGTCTTTCAACCACTTCTACCAAGTCATGTTTTTCAGAAGTAGCTTTACTATTGCAGATCTTTGGATTTTTCCTTCATCTGAGCCATGTTTCTCTGCAAGTGATTGAGCAAATATTCCATCTGACGCCTTACCATGAAGAAAAGACTGCTTTGTGTCTTCTGTAGGCTAAACTACTCTTTAAATGCCTCAAACCAGAATTGGTCTTTTCTTAGCCACCTTCTGGATTGATGTGCAGCGTGTGAACTGCTATCTGTTGCTCACTGTCCTGTATTTTATATAAGTGAGTAGTCTGTCTCTAAAACCATTGTCACTCTCTCATCCGTTGTGTTGCTTTTTATACTATTACTCTCAATTGGTAAGATCATGTTGAATTATATTGCATCCCTTAAACTGTACCTTAACTATAAATTTGAAAAACAGTTTCTTTTGTCTTCTAGCTCAATAATTACAGTATCAGTGCCAGTACAAACTCATTCATAAGGCTGAATCCAGCCTTTCTTATTAATTTTTCCGTATCAGCTACCTGTGCTCATTTTCTAGTAGTACTCCTACATTATTCCCTTTTTTTCCAACTAGGTATGATCAAATGGTGATTTGTGACCAGATCAAATCTGTTAGGAGATTTATTAGATCATGCATAGCATTCTGAAAACTGGTCTGTGTTGTTTCAGTGATCTATATGGCTGAAAATGAAGGCATCAGATGACTTCGCACCGTTCCAGAACGCCATTGGAAGCAGTGTCAATGAACAGCCTTATTGAAATTAAGACAGAGAGCACCTCTGCTTTTTCTCCATCTAAACAATCTCCCACCCACCACAGAAGATCGATGTGATGCTTCCCATTTCTGGAAATTCATTGGTCCTTGAAGGTTTTAAAAGACTATTGGAAAATGTGATGACTACTCCAGACAGGTCTTCAAATATCATAAGACTAGATTTAAAATCTAGATGATTTGAAATAATCTCATTTATCTAATAACTCACTGATATTAATAGTGACAGAGGCTTTTAGAAGAGTCTGGGACCAAACAAGTACTACGTGCTATGATAGTGTACTCAGTATATACATCTTCTGTCTTTCTCATTAGCTAGCAAGTCGATATTTCTCCTGTTTATCCTCTGACACCTCATGAAGAACCAATGTGATAGTTTCTTTTCAGCCCATATTTGAGCTGTGGTTGTACTTAATTTTTTGTCTGTGCTATTGTCGGTTGTCCATATGTATTTAGGTTCCTACATGTTCCTCCCAAATATACTCAGTTTTCACTTTCTATAGGCTCCTTTTTATGTACAACATTTTTTTGTCTTTGAAGTGAATAAACACCTCCTGCTTTACTAACAATATTTTTTTGACAATTCCTTGAAATCTGTTGGTATATTTTTCTATTTACAGTGAAACAGTACCATGAAAATAATCTGATATTGGCTGAAGGCTAGTTAGCAGCCTGGGATTCCCAGACTTAAAGCAAAACTCATTTTCAAGAGGATACTAAAAGTAACAGACAGACTCAAAGAACAGTTAGACTTCATGACAGTATTGTTACAGCCCCTCAGTTAAGTATAGTGTCTACTGTTTATACTTTGCCCCATACACTCCTTCTCCTCCACTACTTTTAGCACAGAGGGGTGGTGGTGGGGGTATTGGTTTTGTTTTTTTCAACACGGGAAATATATTGTCAAACTTCATGTAACAAACTTTGTAAGCAAATTCGTTATACTTATTTTTTTAGGTTAAGAAAATATAAAGAACAAATTTCTTTTTAAAGAAATACAAGATTGAAGTTATATTCCAAGTGAAAATTGAGCACAGAATTTAGGACTTAATCTTATATTGTGAGTTCTGGCTAATGAAAGTTTAACCTCTTTTGACTATGAAAAGGCCAGATCATGACTTTATTGAGATAAAAAATAGTTTTCATCTTTACTCCAGCAGGAACAAGATTTTACCTAGAGGAGTGTTCTAGCTATCTTTCTACACTGTGCTTCCTATCTGGGAATGATCCCAGCCATTGGGATTCTAGCACAGAAATTGCCGCATTTTCATTTCAACCATAGAACACTTTTCCCGTTGTTATGTTGGTAAATAATTCATGTTACTCCCCACTGAAGGTAATCGTTGATGAAAACCACACAGATGAAACAGTCACTCTCACTGTGCCTTTAATTATGTCCCAGCCCTTCCATTTTCAATGTAGCATAGACATTGTACGATGAAGCTAAAATATGAGGTGTGTTAAACTGAATGAGGAGAAGTATATGAAAAAGCACAGAGGGAGCAGAGCAAGACAGACAATAAAGCAGGGTGGAAAGATTTTTATTCCTCATTATTGCAAAAAGTTTCCTATTCTGTCAGATAAACGTTTAAGCATAGCTCCTGGAAAGAGGAAATTTCTGTCTTAGAAATGGTAATACAGTTGGTAACCAACTGGTCTCCAAGGAGTCCCACAAGCCAACAGACTTAATTTGGCAGACTGGTGCTATTAAAACTTTGGGTGAACGTGGAACATTTATCTGCCTCTGTTGCAACAGTTACTTGTGTGTTTCTCCCAGACTTGCAGCATTGCCAGTGGAATTATTTAGGGTTTCATCAGATGTGATTAATTCTTCTGGGCTTTCCTGTTTAACCATATGGAGGTTATTACCCTTGTACCCTTTTTTTAAAAAAAAAACAGTTACATACAATCTTTTAATGGAATAAGAACAAAAGCAAGCACAGACTTATAGTATTTTTTTTCTTTTCTTTTCTTCTTACAAATACAAGATATTTGATAATTTATTTCTAACTACATTGCATTTGCATGTATTGCTCCTTAATGTCAAGTCCTGAGGGCTTAAGAGCAGCTCTCTGTGTAGACTGTTTCCACAGGATGTGAAGTAAAGCAACAAGGTCTTTTATTCTAGTGCTTGAAGTAATCTGATGTGGTTTGGTACCCCTAAGAGCAAAGAAAGAAAGGTCACCAATCATGATTCAACATCTTTAATTTTTTTCCCAGAAGAAACTCTTGACACCTACTGGCTTCTTCTTACCTTTGTCCTGTTTCTGTTTTAAAAGAGCTCTTCCAGAAGAGACCAGGGAAAACAAGACTCTAAAGATATACAGATGTAAAAGTAGAAGATAACATGTGGTGATGTTCTTTTAAGAAATAGGTTGCTAGGAGTGACTTGGAAACTGCAGTCTATGTGACATTCGTATGTCCAAAGAAAACATGTGACAGATACCTCAACACCATGGCACGGATATTCACACATCACTTATTTTGGTGTTGGAAACTACAACAAATAATGTTGTAATGTGGTATGAAATCATCCACAAATCAAATTTAACTTGAAAACTTGAAGTCATCTTGAAAGGCTTGGCTCATGGTTAACAGCTCAAACAACCCCAGCTGATCATTACTGAGACAGAAATATTTAAGACTGTTCAATCGATTCTGTGTATGAACCTGATCGTCAGGCCTCCTGGGACATCTATGGCAAGAAAAGAGGGAAAAATACATATATCTTCTCCCTACCAAGAGCCCTTGCTTTACAGTTATTGTTTCTCACTAAACACTGAATTTAGACTGTTTTGGGCCCTACTTAATGTCTTTTTGGGGAGAGATGTTTATTGAAGAACTCCAGTCTCCTTTTCCAAAATACTTCTGACTTGTGTAAAAACATTTTTCACATCAAGGATGCCAGTGTTTTCAGATACTTTTCATGCATTTCTGTTTCACAAAAATTTCACAAAATTTCACAAAAGCAGATTTTTTTTGCATTAACTGAATAGCATGCACGGGGGTCAAGTGAATTACCACAACACGGTATCTCCATCACTTACCTGATTAGTGTTTTTATCATCAGCTAGATGAGAAAAGAAAAAAAACATACACTTTTTCTTTGTCTGGGTGATACTATCAAAAAAAGTCTACTTAATTACACAAGCCATGTCAGATTCTAGGAATGAAATTCCAGATTTCTTTCCTTATCTTCTGGATTCAGTGTCAAACTAAGGCAAACGAATTTCTACTAGCGAAGATATTTAGGATGTCCAAGAGATGCTGGACTATTGTTCCTTGGCAGCTTCTTTCTGTTTGATAAACATATAAATCTGTAGTCTGCAGTGTAACTAACTGAGACACTTTTCTGAATAATGTATCTTACCTTTAAAACAGGCTTTCAACTGATTGTGATTAAGAATCATGTCATAATGTGTAGATTTTTCTTGATGGTTTATCTGAACCTCTGTGTATTGAATAATGGAATTTACATGGGAAAAACATTTAGAGGCATATGCAGAAAATGCATGGTAGAAATTCTTGAGTTCCTTTCAAACCAGAGAACAGATTACACCAATGCGTTTTGAGGGGGCATGATCTGGGCTTGTAAGGCCATCACACACTTCATCACTCATCCAACTGATCACAACTCAGTATCATAGCTCAAACCTCACATATGCAAAAATGTTTGATGAAATAAGCAAGTATCTCAATTCAGTGTATATCAGGTAAGTTCAGTAATGAACATAAATAATGATGTAATGAATATATCATGGATATCTGATAGGTAGAAAAGGAGCTTAAATCTCATAGAATTACTTACTTGTAGCAAATCAATTACTCAATGTGAGATGTGATCCACTTCCAACCAGAAAGAGCATTGTCTTTGGTAAGGGCAATACCAAATTGCACGTATTCTATTATTACTTCTGCCTTCTGCTGTCTAAGACATACTTCCTGTATTATTGCTGTAAAATTTTATCTCACACCCACACTGAAATGTGTATGTCTCAAATTTCTTTTTTCCTTTCATTTGTAAATATTTGCATAGTAAGTGTAAAGGGTGGAATGGAATAGATCACTTCTGTCAGAACAAAATAAAATCCACTCTAAATATATTAAAGTTTAGTAAAAGACCCATATTTAATTTACAGTGAAACCAGAGCCAATTTAAAGCCTCTTTCAGGGTGCGCTGAAATTAAACAAAAAGATAAAGTAAGTTTGGATCAAACCCATGTTACTTAAATGGTCGCTCTACCTTTATGACAGTCCTTGAGTTTAATCATAGTGGTTCTGTTTCTATTGATGGGCTGGAGCAGTGCAAAGGTTGAACTGGAGACTAAATTCACCACCTGACATAGTGTTTGCCAGTAGGAGCAAGCCTAGAAAGTAGGATTTAGCTCTGAATGAATTCAATTCTGGAGAATGTCAAACCTCTTAAAAAAATTAATGTTACAGTGACTGCACAGCTACCACCGTTGTGTAGGTATGCAGACGAACATTTCAGACCAGCTTCAGTCTCCATTGAAATGGCTTTTTTTCCAGTTTCAGTGTGGTTTGATAAGTCTACTGTTTTCCCTATTTTTAGTATAGTTTCAAGTATGAAGCTGGGTTTGAATGAAGCTGATGTTTTCTGCTTACCCAGCTGTGCCTGATGTTGATGATAGCATGTTCCCAAATACACAAGGGGACAGTTTTTACTACAGCAGTACATTAGTGCACCTTCAGAGATCAAAGGGATCCTCTTCAGTGTGCACTGGTGAGGTTTTGCTTTGCCTTTGAGGCTTTGACTTGCAGCTGCAAATACCCCTTGGCTGTGAACATGGCAAGTCAAATGTACTCCTGAATCCTCCCTGACGTGAAACATGCTGCTCAGGCCACAAATGCAGCTCCTGAGAGGCTCTGGGGCGACAGGTCAAAAATCAGCATTTGAAAATAGGTTCCTTGGTGTCCTTACTTTAAAATTTCTATGTGTGACATGCTTCCTGCTTGAGTGGTAAGCAGCAATATGATTTGAAAAGGCAAGCATGAGACTGCACTTTTGTATCTGACAGTCCACTGAAATGGTCTGAGCATATAGATGTGCCTACACAGTAATTAGTTCTCCTGCCTTGCCTGTGTGGAAGCAGAAAGTGCACAAACTTTTGGAGAGCCTGGCTCCCACCCTGGGGCTGTTAAAACAGTCTATGTAGCTATTTCTTGAGCAAGTCACATGGCACCTAATTCACAAATGTAAAAAAAGCATAGAAGTTCAGGGAATGGAGAAAGCTTTTAGGAAGGGGAAGCAGCAAAGATAGATCACACAACAGCCTAAATATGTGACATATCCTTAGATAAAACTGAAGTTACAGCCAACAACTGCTGCTGGAGTCTGTCAGGGAGTAGGTGCCGTGACTAGCAGATATGCTTCCTCAGCTTGGTGTCTTGGTAGTGCTGACGAGACCAGAAATCCTCTGGAGGACCAAGAGAAACAAGTCTGTAAGGCCAAAGAAATCATAATTCATTGCTCAGAAAAGTGTTTATTATTCCTTATTTTCCTTAAGAAAAAGCTGTTAGAATCATGTTTTCCTCTCTGACTGCACCAAGCATCACATCAACAAGTGCAAGGTATTATTATTCCTGGTTCAGCAGAGCACTTGGTCAGAGCTTAACCTCAGTTCTTAATGCAGTTAAGCTTAATACCACCTAACTAAACTCAGCAAGTACTTCATTGAATTGTATCTTTGTGTGGTGTACACAGCGCATCCCAAATTATGTTTTTCGTAGATTTCAGAAGTATAAATGTAAATGATTAGGATTTAGATATTTAGACTTTAGAACATTCATAAAATATCAGTCGCTGGTGCTGTTTAACTATTCAGATGTTTACAGATAGTAGCCTAATTGCCCCTGCTAAGTTTTGCAATTCATTGTGCCTGAGGCCTCATTACTGTATAAAGTAAAAAATAAACTAGTTTTAATGTAAACAAACTTCTGATTCCCAGTTAGAATATACAGATCCAGCTTTTTATAGGATCTGTTAGTATTCTTTATTTTTTTTTGTAAATTAAAATGTGATGTATTAGTAGGAAAATATCTGGCTACTAAACAAATGTGATCTTGTTACAGTTTAACAAATGTTTCAAAATCATTACCAGTTTGGTCACAGATGAAGACTACTTTCAGTACTTCATGTCTAAGCTATTGCATAGGTGTTAAAACTATTACTCAGACAAGTTTATATCTAGTAGCAAATATTCAATCACTATTCTTTTCTTATAAGGGCTATGAAAATATAAAATAATTATGAAAAAAGCTTGAAACAACACAATTAGTGTTACTTAAGCCCTTGCTTTGTTGAAGTATAAATTTGGTCCAAAACCACATGCCTATGGAACCTCACTGAATTTATTTTTCTTATTGATAAGTAGTTGGAGTGCAAAATCCACAGTACAAAGAATCAGCCTGTTATTGTTATTAAAACTATTTGAAATACAGTGGGATTTCTAATAGATTTATTACTTACATTGTAGCAGTGCTGATCCATTTTGCTGGACAATGGTACCTATAAAAAAATATGATCCCTGTGCTAAGAGAAGACATAATAAAGATATGCTGTGCCTTTTGCTGTGCAGTTCAAGGTCATTACTATGATCTTTTTACTTTTTAACCTTGAAAGCATACCATTTTGAACTGAATAATGATTATATGGGTAAAGTGTCACAACATCCATATGTTATATTTGCAAGGTGTCTTATCTAGAAATAATCCTCTTACATTTTTCCTCCAGTGCCAGGACACCATAACACACAAGCAATGTACTATAAATATATCATTTGCTGGACTCCCTTCATTCTTTTGTTTAACAAAGAGTGGTTTCCATCATTTTCAAGGTAAACTATAAAAACTCCCTGCTAATGCTATCTGACGCAGTAGTGAAAAGTGAGCTGCAATATTTCAGCAGAAGGCTCTTGCTTTGAACATTTGTATCACAGAATCCCAAAGCACTAATGGGATCTTTACAAGGAGGGGAAAAAAAAGTAGTAGCTGACAAATCAAAGACATACCTTATCTGAATAGTGTTATTGTGAAGAGAATGGACTCGTGAACAAAAGATGGAAATTACAGAAACAGGAATCAGATATCACAGGTTCAGAATAAGAATGGCAAATAGAATATGAAGCAAAAGACTCAAAGCCTGAGTGACAGCTCAAAGACAAGATGGGATTTCATACATTTTCTAAACATTGCTTCTGTGCTTCCTTCAAAGAAATTTTCAAATCCCAGCTGGCTGTCCTAATTAAAGAACAGTGAGTGTTCTATAGATAGGAAATGTGTATGTGTGTAAGTAGGAATGGGCTGGATCGTATTTACCCTTTTCTCCCTATGATCAGTTCTATTTAAAAGTATGTGAATCTTTGGGGTTGTAAATGTATATTAGCTTGAAACTGAATAGTTTAAAGTTAAGCATTGCAGGATTTTTTTAGGTCAGGAGGGACCAAGGGAAAAGAAAAAGCAAATGTATGTGGAAATAGGTTGAGGTCTTGCAAACTGATGACACAACAGATCTTGTCTAATACTGCAGTCCAGCAGAGGTGCTTTGAAGCCTGTTTTCTTCTGTTCCTTCCTCTCCTCCTTTCATCTCCTTGAAATGGTACTTTCTTGGAGCAGGAATAGAAATATTTTGGAGGAGAGCAGCACTGAGTTGCTATTCATCTGACAAAACCTCCTAAGTCAGTCATCTCAGAAAGAACAATATGTTTTGCACAGGACATTTTTTTTTAAATATCTCAATTGCTTTTTAAATTATTATTAATTTGGACTATTTATTCAGATTTACACAATATCGCAGTCAAATGACGACTTGCAGATTATGAAGGGAGAAGAACACGAATTACATGAGTAAAACATGCAGGATTTGTACCCAATGAAGTGATATGTAATCATGATGGAAAAAATGTAGTGCAACAGATGAAATCCTTTTTGTATCACAGTATTTTGTTGTGCTATATCATCTATGTCCTATGAGACTCAGAATATCTAATGAAATACATCCCAAAACATTTTCAGACTTAAAAACAAGAGCAGACAATGAGGTAGGGAGAAAAAATAGGCTTCTCAAGATGTCATGTTCTATTATGAATCGTAGCAAGATGACTGACAATAAAGTAGTTGTAGAAAGTTGGAGAAAAATGGTATGGAGGACTAACAAGTAGGACACACCAAATATACGAAAGTGGCTTAAAACTATTGTAAATACTGCTAAGTGGAAAGAGAAATTGTCTGATCTGGGAAAGCCACGGTTACAATTTTTTTTGTTAAAACCAACATGTCAAAATAGGCAGTGACATTTCTCATTTGCTACTATCTGGTAAACTGTCTGCAAGAAATGTTGGGAGAACTTTTGTGGTTGTGATAGCATGAGGATGTAGGTATAGGGGTGAACATATGCTGAGGGACAGGTTAGAATCAGAAAAACACACAGGGAAAAGAGTCAGTCAAGGCTAAGGGTCATGTAAAAATCACTCATAGTTGAAACAAATGCTTGGCTTTCACAGCCAATATTCATTGGAAGGCTATATGAAGAATATATGGTAATGAATCTGAAAAAGGAAGAGTAACAAAGTGAAAGAGTCAAGGGAAGATGCCTCATTTCATTGTATTATTCCTCTATTTTCAAAACTACTCTGAAAATATATTCTGTAGTTACTTTTTTATTTCTCTCTCTTCTTAGACATTTGCAAAATTTACATTTACATTTTATTTGTCTTGTAAAGCATTTGGAGTGATATTATATATGGAACACGTTATCTAAGAAAAGATATACTGCATATTTATAATTTTTTGATGACACGGGACCAAATTTTGCCAGTATATAAACAGGTGCAACTCACTTTGGGGACTACGGTATTCATACTGATTTATATCAAGACTGAAATTTTTCCAGAACATATCTGTAAAAATCTATGCCTCTTTCTTGTGGACCCAGTCCTCATGCATCATTAATCTAATACATTTCTATTTTTATAGTGATTATACAATTTTCCGATTCATTTTGGCAAAAGCTTGGAAGTAGCAAATAAACCAGAAAGCCTAGTAAATTCCAACTTTCAGGCAAACCCTCTTGTATATAAAATTGAAGAGCACAAAGTGCCAAGGTCTTGTATTAGTACCATCCATTTTGTTAACATTTTTCCAATTTATCTTGCTCTACGAACCCTCAGAGTACTATGTCTATTGTAAATATTTAAGCATTAATGTTGACATAAAGATAATACTGACAAATTGAGTTAACATTTCTGCTGAGAATTACTGACCATGTGTAGTGTGGAGCAACTTTAACACCCACACCAAGACCTGTGTTCATGCCAAACTCTGTTTAGTCTACAATACAGCAGTGTCCCTCAAATGAATTTTAACTTTGATTTACACAAAACATGAAACAACCTTTTTTGGATCAATTATTTGTTTGACTTTCCTAATACAAATGTTAAAATACATACATTTTAACTAGATTATGTTTGTATCACAGGACAAGTAATGGATGCAATATGTTAGTGCTGTCATGTGGACGTGTGTCTGTGTGCACATGTGCGTGGTATCATTGGTCTTGCTCCATGTTAGTATCTTCTGTGTTTTGAATATTGGACTACAATGTCGGTCGTTACTCATATTTGCCTGCATTTGAAGTAACACCCGGGTTTGCACAGTCAGAAACATGGAGAGGCTCTTTGAAATGTTGCTTTATCTACCATGTACAAAGGTTCTGCGGCATCTGAGAAAGTGCATACAGCAAAGAAACTGAGAATCCAAGTAGCAGTTTGAAATCTTTTACTCCAGCAGTGTGGTATTTACATGCTGTAGTTTGCAATTTGCTTTTGCCGCTTGCAACCAAGAGTCTCCCAAAACTGCAAGAAATTTTTGCTCTTGTCCTTGCATGTTACACTTTCCCTCACATTTGTGTCCTGGACATCACCATATTTGGTAGAGGGTTATAAGGCATTCATATATAATGTTGACTTACAAAAAAATTTGAAGCCTGTGCCATTTTCAGCTTCTCAATAGTCAAGGGTGATCTTAAAGGTCTTTTCTAAACTAAATGATTCTCTTCTATGTCAAAATTTCTCTATTTGTGAAATTGGCTGGGGACATTATGAGATGCATTATTTCCTGTATGTGTAGCTAGAATTCAAGCATGACTTAATACCAAACTTTTCCTAATTCTGGACCGTGGTAATGCCAACAGTACTGATGTGGATCAGGCTGACACATTGCAAATTGGTTACACATTATCATTCTTACTTGCTTCAGTACCAAATTCCCCACATTGCTTCATTGTGTTGGTGAATGATTTCCAAAATGTGTTTTACTATTAGGCAACTAAAACAATCCTTTTCACATGACTTCCTTTCTTCAACTGAAAGATAACATTTTTCTCATTATACAATGTCTCCAATTATTATGGCAATAACAATATTTCTAACAGCTAAAAAATGTTTTGCGGGGGGGGATTAAAACCCTTTTCCTGTATTTATAGATGGAGAGACCCAGGAACAAAATAAGATATTTACCTGCCAGGCAGCCTGCTTATCTGGCTAGTAGCCTATCAGGACACAAGTCTCCAGCTCCCAGTCATAATCCTTAATCCACAGGTAAGTGAATCCTAGGACATGAAACCAAGAGAAACCTGAGTCAGAGGCACTGTGCTTTCCTGAGTAAAGAAAGCAAAGCGAAATGCTGAAGAAACAGGCCTTGGCAAACTTGGTGTCTGAGATGCTTGTCCTAGGTAAAATGATGCCGCTGTCTTTGTTAAAACAAAGTTGAAAGAACCAACCAAACATTTGTCAAATTCAACTGCTTGTGGGCCTGTAATACTAGTACTCAAGGCTTAATACAAGCTACAAGGGGAAAATTCGTATGCCAGTCCAGAAACCAGAAGTAGCTCAGATGGTGTATGTAAAGATCAACTATGGCTGTTCCAGTTAGCTCATATGATTAAAATTAGTTTGTATATATTACTTTATCCAGTATCAGCAAAGGAGATTTCACAACTTTTGACCTTAATTTGCTTGGCCACGTGATTCCCCTGGTACCTTCTGGAAATCAAAACCTTCATTTCAGGAAAAGGCTGTGGTGCTGAAGAAGCTTTATCACAGGACTATTAGAGCAAATGAAATATAAATAAACTCTTCTGTATTTGTTCATAAGTTTTTCTTCTGCTCTATCTTTTGCCTTTCTGATGCTAATGAAAGGCATACACAGGTATATGAGCATCCAGCAAGTTGTCTGATGTGATCCAAAGTGACATTAGGCAGAATGTCTCCTTGGCTAGCTCATCTGCTTAGAGGAAAACTCAGACTAGGTCATGAAACCCCCTGTTTGGATAACTTTTCATAAGGACAGGTATAATACAAACATAGATTCCTTGTTTTTGTATTATGTTCTTTCTTAGTATTTGGGTATAGATTAGAGTATGACGAAAGCATTCTCCTTTTAATTGAGTCTTTGCATAGCTCTCTCTTTAGACATCTTCCCTTATGGTAGCGGTAGCCTCCTACTTAGCATGAATCAAGCTCTCAAGATCTGTTTCTACTTCTTTCTGAAATCACTTCTTAAAATTGCGGGGATCTTACTCTGGCTATGAGTCTTGTGGATCTTTTCATAGCTAGTGAAAGACTCCAAGATACTTACACCATGAAATCTTAAGATTATACGAAAACAAACCTATTTTTAGATATGTCATTTTTCCTGCATACTGTGGCTCTTCTCTCTCTTGGAAAAGGGCCGGCTAGGAAAGCTCACACCTCTGATAATACTCTTCCTATAAAGAGACAAAAGCAGAGGTTATGGCTCCTGGGAAAATACTGTGTAAACGGGAGGTGTCTTTAATGATCTTTATGAGGATCAATGATCATAGTGGGTGTAAAATGGTACTTTAATTGGTGGCTGAAGAGAAGAAGTTGTGAGGCTGATGTCAATATTTATGAGTAATAAGTAGCGTGCCTGTGAGGAACTGAGTGCATAGTGGGAACACTGAAGTTCTGCAGCAGAAGGAGGAGAGATTGGAAAAAATCCTTTAATTAAGAAAAAATGTAAGCTGCATAAAAATATGGAAAGGTAACCTGAAACTCTTACCCAGTCAAAGAGAAGGAGTTAGGGTGTGTGTCAGTCCAGAGGTAGCTAGTTGTGTCATGTAAATTAAACGTATTTTTTTTTGCCTAAATGACAAAATGCATACAAAGGAGCCACTGAGGAAGCCACTCTGAGTCTCAAAGAATTGTTTACAGGCATGGAAGACCCCACTGCCTACTGCTGGTCTGTTGAGGCTTACAACAGCATCTGATGAACAAACTCCAACAAAATCCTTTTCAGCATTAACAAATTGTGTTATTACTCAGTCTGTGGTTATCATACAAAAACCTATGCACGGAAACACTGGTAGAATAGAGCTGTGTACAGACTCATGTCAAAAAGGGGGGTGATAATAATCCCTCTGCCAGTAAGGTGCTATGGTCTGGGCAATGTCTTGCAGCAAATAGTGCTGAGAGGAGTGTGAATTCAGCCTTAAGGAGGACTGCTCTGGAAATGAAGAACGAATAGTTTTTTTGAAGAATCAAGTACTCAAAATATAATTAAAGTCTTCAGGTAGGAGAAATTGTGACAAATTTATGCATGAACATATGTAGAGATGGACATGTCAACAATACAAATGTATTATTTACAATGGCTTAGCAACAGAAGAGTTAGCTAAGAAGTGTAGAAAAGATTTTAGAGAAGGAAGCTTCCCGGCCATGAGAGCTATTAGCCTTGGAACAATCCCCCTAGGGAGGAGCAGAGATTCTGTCCCCTGAAACATGAAAATCCAGATTGGATAAAATGCTGGTGGAAATACAAAAGGAGTTACGCTTCTACCCTGAAAAGAGGTTAGATCAGAGGAGCCTGTACGTTATTCTTTGCAGATCCTATGATTACTGAAAGGATTGATGGTTCTACACTACCCCTACAGAATGGCACAGTAGGATAAAACTGTTACTTTCTGCATGAGAAGGAGGCTTAGATACGTGTATGCAGTCACCCTGCTTGATCTAATGCCTAACCATATTTTTGTTGTTATTTTTTTAAGACTGCAGGCAAAATTCTCCTTTGCCTACTGCATCTACTCCAGCTTAATTAGCTGGGTTGTACATTACAGATGTTTATAGTCTGGCATAATTATTCAGACTCTTAAAACTTTTGACTAGATCTGTCACATTTTTAGAGAAATACTGGCTTTCAGGCAGCTTCCTCAAGTATTTCTACAGATTCTGGATGTAATTGTGCCATTCTGAGAACTGAGTGGTTATAAATCAGGGCAGAACTTGCCAGAATGCTTTGAGATTCAGCAGGGGAAAAAAAGATGTTAAGAAAAATGGAGCATCTAATTTTATTTGAAACATAGACAACTACCATTCTTCAATTGTGTAAAAGCTACTAGCAAGTATATGGGTAATGTTAAAATTTGGTGATCCAGAGTATAAATTTTATACAGCTTTGTCTTGTTTTTTATTTCATAATTCTTGATGTATGGACATTCAGTGTAAGTTTTATTCTTTAAAGAAGGATAAGTGTATGAAAATGGAACTGAAGCTTCCTCATACTTCATTGATAAATGTATAGACCACCAGTTATGTGAATTATTTTAATTAACAAAATTTTAGACAATACAGGGATCAGTAACTACCTCTCTATATACAGGGCTTGAATAAAGCAACACTTACACCTTGGTAAATCTGTCCTTTCCAGGGCAGAAGGTTTCTACCTGAAACCTCGCATGCACTCTCAGCGAGTAATCCACCTGTGTCAAGAGTAAGTTCTCTTCAAAGACTCACTTTTAGGGTGACTCTTGATTGAGAGAGCTCATTTCCACTGAAAATCAGACATTCATGTATGCATGTTATTTTCAGAGCAGGCAACGGGTGTTTAAAATACACTTGCATGGGAATATCTAGAGGCTCACCTTAATGTTATATACATCTTAGAATGAATTAATTTGAAGTGACTCAAATCATTGCTGTCATTTCTCTCTTATGCACAATGAGAACTTCCACCCCTGCAATTATTGTAAAATTATTCTAGTAGGCAGAGTATGCTTTTTCCATTTCAGGAACAACTGAAGGAAGAAGTATAAGGGGATACACTTTCTCTTTAATTTGGGAGAACAGAAATTGTTCCCCATTATCTTAAAAAATGCATTAAAAAAAGAAGGAAGATAAAACCATCCTTTCATCCTAGCATAATTGGGAGTTTCCTGCTTTTTCTGTGGATGAATAGAATTCTAAGCCAAGACTGGAAACAAAAGCAAAACTGCAAGGGTTATCTTACGATCTTTGGATGCACAAAAGCCAGTTTAACCTACTTTTTGTTGCTGATATGAGAGATCTCTGCGACTCAAACCTTCTTTCTATTGCATTCTGAAAATAAGTGCTGGAGAAAAAAAGCTCTTGGAGGCCTAGAGACAAACACAAGCAGTGGGATGTCAAGAGAATAAAATTAATAAGAATGCTGCAGGCTGAAAGTCCCAGAATCCAAACCCAGAACACGCCTGTCAACACTCTCTGCTTTCACCTGATTGTTTTCAGGGGTTTGAAAGTCACTTAGAGAGAGAAGGAGGAACATTTTGGCAAGCAGGGAAATACCTAAGCAAGAAGGAAAAGTAAGGAGTTTGTTTCAGGTTGTAAAACAGGTTGGTTCTTTTCCTCCTTTTTGGACTGAATTTGGTGAGATGGAGTCTTGTTACAGTTTTGGGCACAGAGGTGCAGTTCCAGCTTGTAGGGCATGGAGGAGTCCCTGTCAGACCTCTCCCTTCACTGCTCAGTGCCTGGGACACAATTGCATGTGACATGCCAACAATTAACAGTAGGAAGATACATGGCTGTACAGTCTACTTCCAGGAATTGCTGAATCCCCCAGCGTCCTCAATTAAAGACTCGTGAGCATTTCAGAACAAAGGAAGCTACTTTGAGAAGCCAGTTGCCTGAGATGTGACCCCTGGGAGTGTAGATATCCTAGCTGTAATTTACTGTAATATGTGTGAATAAAAACAAATGCACAAAGTACTATAAAAGCACTGGAAGCTGCAACAACTTCAAGAAAGACCCTCAAATAATTAAGCTGCTCACTGATGAAGGTCCTAAAGAGGGAAGGATACTGAATCTTCAGGAGGTTTATGACCACCAAGAAGAATTTGGTGGGGGGAGAAAGAGAATTTCTTGTGGGAGGTCTGGGAACATGTGCCTTGTTCCTGTAAGGGCAGCTGTGGGCAGAGTAGGGAGAGTACCACATCTCCATGCAGTACACTTGTGAGAGACCTGCATTGTCAGCAAGTGGGCAGTGCTAGTCCCACTGACTTCAGGTCCTGCCTGCTCCATGCCCACGAAGCTGTAAAGCCCTACAGGAGTGTGACCTGGCCAAAAGATTTTAGCAGCAGTGTTGTTCTGAACCTGGGCAGGCTGGGATGGATGTCTAACGGAAGTGAGCTAAATGTTTCAGAGCGTAGCAAGTCCAGCGTGAAGATCACCTGTTGGCCTAAAAGGCGGTTATGGATCTTATCAAGGTATATAGCTAATTATAAAGAGCCAAACTGCCACCAGGGGAAAAGTGAAGGGAATCTAATACCTCGGAACTACAGAAGGAGCCATCCACAAGTGAGTTTGAGGGAAAACAGATGCCAAGATAGAAACACAGTGATTTTGCTAAAAATAGCAAAGGATAAATGTTGAGAAAGTGTTTGAAAAAGGAGCAGACATTCAGAAAACCCTCCCTTTTCTAATAAGTAAAAATCCCCATATGTGCGTACCTTTGCAAATACTTTTTTTCTCTTTTTTTTTCCTATTCCCACAACCACTGGAAATGAGGGATTCAGGACCTGCAGACATGGACAAGGAGTTTGTGGGTCTTCTGGGAAAAGAGCCTTCTTTTTGTTCTTAAAAGATTTTGTAGGTACAGACTCTTTCTGAACAAACGATTGGAGATTTTAGCGAGGATCTTAGAAAAATATCTGTGAGAGGTAGAAGTAAAACAAAGACCATGTGAAAAATACTTATAGGTCAATAGAAGGTTTATCAGTTCTGAACAGGTATTGCTTATAAAAACCATTACAACAAAATCTTACATCTCATGCACAATTAAATTTCCTTTCTTTCTTCAGTACTTTGTTCATTGGCTATAAAATAAAGTTGAAATGAAATCACTATAATGGAGATTTAAAACAAGGATTTTATCCTGGGCTGTAAGGTTGTCTAGGGTTGACTGGAATCTTACTCTGCCCTAGACCCAAAGATTCCCTAAGCCAGATATAAAGTTATGTTTATCAGCGTGGAGACCACATTTGACGACCAGGTGAAGACTTGTCTTAAAGCCAGTCTGGCCCTCTACAACACGTTATTTCCACATTGTGTTTGGACTAAGCCACTTTAGAATTCAGGAAGTTGCAGTAGTGTCTTTGATGTGATGGTCATGCTTGCCCATCTTGTTGTCCTTCCATCTGTGATCGTATCTGACTACAAGTTATATCTGTCCTCAACAAAATGTTCTTCAAGACAAGAAAATATTGCCACCTTCATATGTAGTAATCAGCAGAGAAATTGCAGGTCATACAGCCTGATTTACATTATTTGCCTCTGTGAGTTAGCTCTGTTAATTGCAAAAAGTTTTGCCTCTTGCAAACATGGTAGTCCACAAAGATAATGCCAGCAGAGTAAGAAAAAAAATAGCAGTCGAATCTGTGCAGACATAGATTCTGAACCCTTTTGGATGTCGTCCACCTAAAAATGTTAAATGTAAGCACTGAATAGAAGAGAAAAAGAAACATGAATGTACCTTCTGGATTTAAAGTGTTGCAGTATTTCAATAAATATTCATTTATACATTCATTTTCAGCAAATGTTGTAACACTTCTGAAATGTACATTTCACCCCCACTTTTCTGTTTCTTCTACCCTCTTTTTGTGTAACAACTACCATTTGCCAACATCTTTCTCTCTTTGCTTTTTTTTTTCTGAGCTCCAATAGTCTTTCTTTTTATGAATGCAGCTGAGAAAGTGTATATTGTCAACTGCAGCAAGGGGGGCAGTTAATCAAAGTTATAGAACTGATTGTTTATTCAAAGATGGAATTTTTTTAGAATGTAATTTTTGGATAGAAGGACATCTAGTGTTATGAGAATATTTCTTGAGATTTTAGCCTATTTACTGCTTATTATTAGCTTGACATATACTATTACTACAAAAATAGGTATAGGTGTGTCTTCCATCTAAGCTGCTTTCAGATCACATTTACTCAGAATCAAAAGATATTTTTTTCCTATTTCCAATCCTTCAAGACCAAGCTGGAATCTAAAAGCCAGGCTCCCTCTTATACCCTTAGCAGTCATAATTGTTCTGCATTTGCAAATTAGGTGACAGTGTTCTTGCTGATGCACAAGGATGGCTCAAGTCCAGCTCCTTGTTCCATGCTGAAATTAACTTTGCAGTGCTAACAGAAGTGAAACATTCCTTTTGTCAGAAAAAGCAGGAGCTACTTCTCAAAGACACACAAGGAGCAGAAAGATTTGGGAGGAATGTGACATTTCCACAGAGCTGTTTTTTCAGACCGCAACTCCCACGTTAAAAGAAACACAGGGAAAACTTGGAACAACTCTTCCCTAAAGGACACATTATAAAGGGACTTAGCCCTTTAACCATTTTTTTTTTCTAAAAAAACCCCAAACCTCGAACAAATTGAATTCTTTCACTTGAGAGAGGCCTGTTGAAGTGTATTGCCTCTCCTTGGAGTGTAAGCTGCCTTTTACAGGAAACACTAAGTATTTCCTCCAAAATGGCTTGCAGAACTATTCACATTTATAATTCAGCCTCCCCTGGAGCGCATGGGGAGGGAGTAGGGATGATGGCCTTCCATAGACTTGCAGTGCCAGACCTGCAAGAATGCTCAGGAGGCAACATCTGGGAGAGATGGAGGAAGGACTAGGTTTTCACCTACAGATTATGGACCGAAGTGGACAATAGGAGTCCTGGTGGCTCTCTCACCTTTGATGGATGTCTCGCATTTTTCACCAGTAGAGGAAATTATTTCCTCTGCTGGAGGCCAGAGACCCAGAGATCAAGACATTATCTCAACCTTCAGTATGTCAGTAACATTGAATTTCGCTCCATTCTTGTAGCCAGTATTTTGTGTGCAAACAAAAATTTTCTTTTCAGATATGGAAGTGCCTGGACTTGGACAACTAACCACTTTCTTTAATATGTTTAGTAACCCTAGCTATGTTAATACTATTTCTATCCTAAACCTCAGCATGAAGGTCAGGAGCTACAACTTCTTCCATGATTTTTCATTCTGTCCTAATACCTTCCCATTAGTATTATGGCTTTAATACCCAGTATTGTCTCCTCATGATGACACTTAGACAGCATAGTCAAGTCCCTGCTACTTTTAGTAAGACTCTTCCTGCAAGGAAACTAACTGCCCCTCTCTTCTCATGATAAGTATATCTGTCACTCAGATCTGTAACTTTTCACTCATCCTCCGAAAACATCACCACTGGATTTCATTTCATTCTGTACCAAAGTACACACCAGTTCACTCTTGTTAGTTCTTGGTAGTTTTGAACTTTATGAGAGGCATTTTTACTGCTATGAACATTTCCTCTGCTTTCTACTCCTAAAAAGAAAAGGCCTTTCTCTGTTTTTGTCAGGGGAGTTTTTCCCCATAATCCAGTACAAGATCAATCTGACAGAAAGCCTTGTGGAAATATGGGGAGTGTGCTCCATTCTCTAGGTTCCTCAGGCATCACAGGGTGTAATTGCTTTACTTATACATCCCTCCCACATCAGGTAAACTTGAGGCCAAAAGTAACACAATTTTTTATTCTAACAAAGTAAAAGGTAAAGCCCTTGTTTTATAAAACCATAGAAGGGATTTTAAAAAAAAAGACTTTTCTGTAATATAGGCAGTAAAATTCAATTTTAACTCACAATTAACGGCAAGGCAACTTCTCAGTTTTTCTGCTATTTTTTACTTTAAAGTGTACGCAGGATGTGAGATGCAAAGGATTGCACGCAGGTCAGCATCCTGATCTTTTCCTTTAGTATTTGGCCCTGTACTAAAAAGGGTGACTAGTGATTTCAACTATCTTCTTGGTCTGTGGGAAACCCTCTCCAAATTCATGTTTCTCTATTCATTGACAAGAATTATGTTTGTTTCAGGTAAAGTATTGATTTTGTTTGAATAGTAGTGTTTCTTATTCCAGTTAACACATTTATGTAAAATGTTTGGTGCCACTTTTTAACCAGAATGTTATACTGCTTTAAACCATGGAAACTTTATGTTCAGAGAATAACATAAACAAAATTCTTAATGTTTAATGGTGCAGGTTTTAGATATTTTCATCTTCTGTAAGAATGAAGTTGGGTTTGTTTTTCAAGATCTGTTTTCCTACAACACTATTGTCTGTGTAATAACTTTTTCTTTCAAGATTTTTTAAAATATTCACTTACATGTAACTTAGAATCATAGAATAATTTAGGTTGGAAAAGACTTTTAAGACCATTGAGTACAAATGTAAACCTAACACCACCAAGTTGACCAATAAACCATGTTCCTAAGTATCACATACATACATCTTTTAAATACCTCCAGAAACGGTGAATCAACCACTTCCCTGTGCACTCTGTCCTATGCTTGATGAACCTTCTGGTGAAGAAAGCTTTCCTACTATCCAATCTAAACATCCCTTGAGGTAGTGTCCTCTAGTCCTAACACTTGTTACCTGGGAAAAGAGACTGAAGCCCACCTCTCTACAACCTCCTTTCACGTAGTTGTAGCTTAGAGAAGAGGAGGCTGAGGGGAGACCTCATCACTGTCCACAACTACCTCAAAGGAGGTTGTAGTGAGGTGTTGCTCTCTTTTCTCAAGAGACAGGTGGCACGACAAGAGGTATTGGCCACAAGTTGCACCAGAGGACTAGACATTAGGAAAAATTTCTTCACTGATTGGGTGGTCAGGCACTGGAAGTTCTGCCCAGGGAGGTGGTTTTAAACATCCTTGGAGATGTTTAAAAGAGGGGTTGATGAGCTTCTCAGGGACATGGTTTAGTATTGGACAGGTACGATTGGACTCAGTGATCTCAAAGGTCTTTTCTAACCAGACGATTCTATGATTTTATGAAAAGCTCTCCAGTGTCTACATCACCATTTGAAAACAAGAACTTCTGTTTCCTCTTTATGCATTTAATTTCCCCACACATGTTAGTTTGTTTCTTCCTTTGTAGGACTAGAATGGAAAATGCAGGAAATTATCTGATTACAAGATCAATTGGAGTACATGAAATGTAGCGCTATTAGAAAGGTTTGAATATAAAAACATAAGGTCTTGCCAGCAAAATGGCTGAATATTTAGGAGGCACTATTAGTCAGCCCTTGGAAAGCCCTGCAGAGACATCACAGGCCTCTTAACAGAGGTAACTTCCAAAATGTGTTCATGTGGAACAGTCTGGCATTTTCTCTCACTTACTCTATCTTGCTATATTATTTTTCTATTCTTCCAAGACAATAGTTAATCTATTGCATGAAATGTGCTATTTGAGGATGGGATTATTTCAATTTTGGGCACTGTGCATTGCTAACTAGTCATTTATTTGCAGTTCATCCACAAATCCTCTCACCCCACTCACATTTTGAGGAAGTAACGACTCATATGTCCTCAGTGGCAAAACGATTCTGTGACACATAAATTCAGCATGATTTTTGTCTGTTTTTACAGAAATGTCAGAAAGGACAGTGGGAAGAAAAGAATTCTACTGTATTTAAAACTCTGTCTTTCTTTACTATCCTGTTGTTGGGCTATAGTACAACTGGGGTCTTCCCCTATATGACCTTGCTCCTTGGCATTCTTGTGTGACGGTTGTCTTGAAGGAAAAGGCTCCTTCACTGCTTCTGTGTGGGACAGAATTTGGTTATGAAAATTGTTGAACACTGCTTGTGTCTTCAGCTGTTATTTAAAAAAACCCAGAGAGCTTACAACTGGAAGAGGCAAGGTCTTTGTAAAATTTCAGAAAAATACCTTGTCATTTGAAGCTTTTAATACTTTTTTAGTTTACTACAAGATGCTGCAAGAAGAATAGGAGCACATCCAAGATGCAGCCAGGCCTTAGCAGGTGTTTACCATATGCTGTTGTGATGGCTAGGATTAGTTGGGTAACAGTGAGAAAACATCTGTCTTGTATTATTCATACAGACATAGTTTCAATTCGTATCAATGTTCCTATCTGTGTGACGGTTGATTTCGTTCTCCAAAGTTCAATATGAGGGCTGGTGGTATTGTATTCAGTAAATGTGTCTTTCTATGCAGGGACACAGTTTCTTCCCAACAGCAAAACAGGACTCCTCAGGTTATCTTAATATGAAGAAATGGAAACTTACCCAAACAGCATTTGTTAGGGTTGTTTCCTAAAAATTTTTTAATCTGTCTATACAAAGCAAATAAATCTTCAAAACATATCTTACCCAAAGACAAAGTTTACCATAGTAAATTCCAAAGGGAAATTAAAATATCAGGAAACAACATTTATTTTCTAATGTTTTGCCAGCTACAGAACAGAGTCCAACGAGTAGAACAGACCTGGCTTGTTTGGTTGTTTTCTCTCTTGTGGCCAGATTTCTGTTACTGTTCCAGTCCTGTTTTAGCCTATTTATTGTTCCTTACATACTAACTAGTAAACGGATATCCAGGCAAGGAAAATACATAGGAGACATTTTCTAGGAGACATTTCTAAAGGACATTTCATTATCCTTTAGAAAGGAAAATTCAGTTGAGGTTACAAAGAGTGTAAACCTGTTATTTATGTAGTAAAGAGCTGCGTGTTGCAGAAAAAGTAACTAACCCTGAGGAAATGTCTCCATACGAGAAAAAGATGAGACTTCTCTCAAGTTGTAATTCCATTTGTACAAGCTTTCTTCTCTGGCTCTTTCCATAGCTTATTTAAGTTCTCTTCAGTGAGCTATTCTGGAGTCTGTTCCAGAGGAACAAAGATTGGCTGTTGGGCTTTTGTTTTACTTGGTTGGAGTTTTTTTGTCCCAGAACGTAACTCAAGATTTTAAAATAAACTTGTTGATCTCAGTTAAAATGAAAGGGTAGAATCTAAAAGACGTACAAAGCTGGTCAGAAAAATGTAGTGCTATCCATCAAAATATTCTTTTAATTTTCGAGCATTTTGCTGCATTTTGCCTTTCCACCCAACCAGGGTGAACAAGTCAGGAAAATCTTCTCTAAGCAGCTGTAGGAATTCTCTGTATCATGGACCTTGTTTACTGGGGAGAACTTTAACCTCCATAACATCTGCTGAAAGGGCAACATGGCAAGGCACAACCAGTTATGAAGACTTCTGGAGGATGTAAATGGTAACTTCTTGCTAAAGATAATAGATTCGCCAGCCAAGGGTGTGGCACAGTTGGGTCTTCTATTCAATGACAAAGAAGATGTGGTTGAGAACATGACAGTCACTGTCAGCCTTGGCTGTAGCAACCATGAACTAGTGGAGGTTGAGAACCTGCAAGGAGTGAGGAAAGCGAGTAGCCTGGTAGGTGGGATCCCATAAGACAGGTCTGAGGTGCAAAAGAGATAAAGAGATCTGGTGGGTCTTTAAAAAGAGTATCACCCAAAGTGTTTTCTTATACTCAGGAGAAAACATAGGTATATCAGGAGAAAAACACAAAGTTATGTATTGCCAATCATACCTGGGAAGGTCAAAGCCCCTACACCTTGCAACAGTCCAGGTTGTGTACCTGCTTTCTGAGTGGCAGCTTTGCAGATAAATTCTTAGGGCTTTGGGAGACACACTGAGGTGCTCAGTTGTGGATCACTGCGGGGCTGACAGCAGTGAAGGCCAGCAGGATCCAGTGCTGTGTGAGCAATGTCAAGGACAGGAACTGGAAGGAAATGGTTATTTCTCTCAACTTGGCATGTCTTGCATGTCAATCTAGACAATGTCACCCTCTAGTTTGGTCTCACCAACCTAAGGCAGACATTGCCAACATGAGCCCTGTGGAGGACCAACAGGATTCTCAGAGACTGGAGCATGTTCCCAGTGAGGGAAGCCTGAGAAATGTGTCTGCTTCATCCTGGAGAAGGTTCAGAGCCCTACTTTTAGGCAGGTTATTCGGAAGAAAAGGCCAGGACATCTGCAGCAGTGTGTAGTGCCAGGACATCTGCAGCATTGTGTAGCACCAGGACAGGATACGACAGGAATAAGCTGGAACAAAAGAAGTTCAGACTGGATATAAAGGGAAAATGTTTTTTTACATTAGACAGTCTACAGTAGAGCAGGTTGCTCAGAGAGACTGTGTGGTCTTGTGTCCTTGGAGCTTTCCAAGACCAGGCTCTGTCAGTGATGCTGCTTTGAGAAGGTTGTGGCACTGGGGACTTCCTGATGTTCTTGCATATGATTCTATGACTTTTCTGCTTGCAGAACAGGAAAAACATAATTTTTAAAGAAAATAGCAAAAGATTTTTCAACATTTCTTATTTTTCCCTACATTTATTCCCCAAATGAGTGTGATAATCTCGGCTCAAAGGCTCAATTTTCTGAATAGCGGAATGTTTTGTTTAGATATATAATAACTAACCACCTATACTTTAGCAATTGTTTTTCATACTCTGCTGTGTTGGTTTTTCTTCCCATCCTGTTAGCCACACAGACCACTCTGCACTGTTTTGCATAACCTCTTTGATGCATTGTATGTGAGTATTCTCATCAAATCTCAAGAGGGAATTTTTCAGACTAGTTTCTCTCACTCTTTCCCTTCATCATGACCAGTACTTCTCCTATGCTTAAATACTGACTTACCTTTATATGTGTAGATCTCTCTGTATCTCTGTGCTTGCAGATATATGTATTATACCACGTAGTGAGTTGGAGTGAATCTCATTATTTTTGAATCGATGAAGCTGTTGACCAATTTGATTATACCAAGTGCATTGAATATTTTTTAATTACTTTAGTAATCAATTGATAATTAACTGTTATTAGGAATTTTGCAATTTTACCTTGATGCATTCTAAATTGCTGATAAATAAAAGATTCATGAATTCTTATCTGTGACATCCTCTGTCTCATGTGAAATTAAAGGAAGGAAAAGTTCGGGATGATATTGTGTCAGTATGAAGGAAAGACTTCACTACAAAGAAGATCTTTTTGCCAGGTACTCTGTTGGCAGAATTTCTTCTACTGCCCTTGCTTTGCTAAAACCCATACTTGTTAACCTGCCAGTCATGCTGAGTTTTCAGCTTCACTTTGCCGTAGAAGAGAAGAAGAAAATGATTAGAAGCTAATGGGAGTTCTGCTCATGGGCTGATCCTTGTTTCTACTCTAATTTTTTAATATAAGATCGTTATTTAAATTGTCTATACACTTAAACAGATGAGCCAACTGAAAATGCTGTCATAGTTGTTGAATGCCAAGGATTGGAAAAAAAAGTAACTTGTGTTACTGTGAGTAATTTTGACAGAAATTAAGTGAGGTTTTTAATACTTGGGAACTTAACAACTATTACCTTTTCTGAAAACTAATAAAATTAACTCATGGCATCACTCCTGTGAATGTTCTCAGTCAAAGACAGGTTAAGCACAACAAGATACTCTCAGTGCTTTATCCAGAACCAGTCATGAGCAAATTGTAAATGTTTTCCTTCGAACAAGTAATGCGGTGACAGATTATTGGTAGCCATCTGCTTTTCTTCTGTGTCCAGGACAGGACAAGAAAAATACGTAACAAAGGACTCAAACTACGATCAATGACATAACACTCATTGCAAATGAAATTTTTTTACATAATCAGAGTGTTTGGAACTACCTAGCTTTATGAGCTGTTGCAGATACATCTCACAAGGTTTGAAATCCTCTTCCTCACGTCAGCTACTGGGTTGTAAGAGATAGAACTTTGATGTCAGAATAGGCAACAAGAAACATGCATGAAAAAAGTACAAGACCTGTGTGGCCTTAGTCAGTTCCTTTTATATGAAATATTTTTTTTAGCCTCTGAAGGTTAGTAAGAATTTGGTTATTTATCTGGGGACCTGACAATGACGCTAATGAATGAACTGATGAGAATGAGCAGTAGCTTTAAAGCATAAATATTGTCAAGTGCTTGTCAAAATTGTAAACTTTCCTCAAGAAAATATTTGTGAAAGAAGTTATATAAAGCCTGCAACACATAGACAATCTGGTGATGAGTAGTTGTAAGTGGAAACAGATTGTTGAGACAAGTCTGTAATCAGATGTGGAGATGTCAGAACTGCTGAAGATTAAATAGGTCAATGAATCAATAATTCTGTATTGCAGTTTTTATACTGTACAGTGTTTAACCCTGGTGATTAGAATACAAGGCACATCAAAATTAATACTGAAATTCTCCATGCTATCAACCTGAGTCACATCATCCACATGGAACTCACAGTATTTATGTGAAAACTAGAATACTTTATAACCTATGCATATCAAACAGAAATAATTTTAAATAAATCACTTATTTCTAGATATTTTTAAAGTCTTATTTTTTTCTGAAATTTCCTTTAAAAATTGAGACTAAAAATTTCCATATTATCTTTTTATTTTCTCGTGTTGGTCATAATTTCAGGTGTATTCCATCAAAACACAATCTTCTGCTTATTTAAATTAAAATTAAATTAAATTAAAAAAATACTAATGGCATGGAAATCTAGTTCAGTATTTCTTTGTTCATGACCTTAAATCACTGTGTTCAGTCCACACTCCATCATCAACCATATATATATTTCTACATAGATTGCTTTCCCGAAAAAAGCAATTTTTTTTTTTTTTGACATAACATTTTTGAAGTGATACTATACAAATCTGGATAACTCGGTAATGCCAACTAACTGTTCCATTAACTTACATATTTTGTCTAGTTACATAGTGTATACATATACCTTAAAATTCTGCTTTGTTATGAAATTCTGCTTTGTTATGAAAAGGGGAACAAGCCAAATAAGTACAACATAACCCTCTTGCTGGCTGTGCTGCTGATATCCTGAGACTATCACACACAGTTATTTGTATGTTTTTAACTTTCTTCTTTCATTTCTTCCTGTTGTCTCACACTGTAGGGACAGGGATCATTATCTGGTCAAAAGACCATGCAGTTCTCAGAAAAATGGGTCTTTGGTCCATGGCTGGGGCTCCTAAGTGTTATGGTAATAGTTGTTTGTAATCATGGAAATTGTGTGCTGTTTTTGAGACAAACATATCCGTTCATGTGTAGAAGTTTGTGTTTTTTTCCAAACAAGTGGTGCATATAAATAAACAGTAATTCCACTGAAGTCTACTGTATATACAAAGAGCAATTCTGTTCAAATCCATGAAGTTAAACCAGTGCAAAACATTTTATTTACATACTCATTCTGTGGTGTATACCTAAAATACTGAGCATATTCTACACTTTTCCATAAAAAAGGCCAGGAAAAAAAATCCTCCCAAATTTTGCAGTGGATCAAAAGATCATGAATCAGCTTACAATGGAAAAATTAAAAAACTCTTCCACGAATATGTATCGTTTAGAGCAATCAGTCTTTTTAATCTCTGTTTTCTGCCAGAGAAACATGCCAGCTATCAGTTTTTAGTACAGTCTTATAATAGTTGTGATGAGCCATCTTGCTTTAGAAAACATATGGACAATGATTTCTGTTGATTAGTGATGATTGCTTTTTATGGTTGACTCCACAGGTTGGTAATTTTGGGTTCTAATCTCATAACAAACAGCAATTTTGAAGAAATTATTTTAATTTCTTATGTTAAACAAACCCTCCTGATGCTCCCTACAGTTTCTGGAAGCTTGTAATTTTTGGTGAGGAAAGAGAACAACATTTAATCCCAAGAAAAGTTCTTGACTGAATTAATTTCATGCAACTCTTTCAAGATAATTGAAACCTCTGCTTTTCACCATGGAAAGAAGAGATATGTGTGTTTTTAAATATTATCTCTCACCTTTCATGGGAAAGGGTGTCAACAAAGTCAAATGCAATAGTGGTTTGGTTTTTTTCTTGCTTGGCATCTTCCACTGTCACGGCTGTGCTTTGCAGCATATGTGGTCAAAGGCATTCTACTGCATTCTACTTCCTTGGGCTTCTTGTCTGAGAATATCTCAAGAACTCTTGCTTTTGGAAACTTCTGTACTAATAATGCTAAGTAGCAGATAATTTCAGATAGTTTCAGAAATCCACAAAACAGGACCTGCTCTGACCTGTGCATGAGAAAATGGAAGAATAACCAATTGTCATTTTTTTCCCTTTGCAGCAAACACACACAATCATCAGTTTGATAACTGGCCAGGCAGTATCAAATATTTTAATAAACTTCCAGTATTCTCAGTGCCTTTCTTGTTTTAAGCAGTAGCTTTATAACTAGAAGTACCTAGGAGTTCAGCTTGAGTTATGCTGTATTGTTATCTTGTGTTGAATGAGGCCCCGCAATGTTCTTGTCTGACTCCAGCCATTAAAAGCACTTTGTATCTTCTACCAGTTTATATAGATTACTAATTAGCTCCTTAAAACAATGAATCTTTGATAACTCTGAGTCTAACTAAAGGTTTAGAAAGGGGCACAACAAGACCAATAGGCATAACAAAATGTGGAAGGAATATCTTAAATATAGCACCCATGCACAATGACTTTCTGTTAGGCTATCAAACTGTGATTACTGAAATGTAAGTAAAGATATAGCAGCTAACTTAGCTTTTGTTTTGGCTTTTCTACTGAGGGACTCTCAGAACAGTGAGAGATGTGCATTAACAAATTGCCTGGAGAAACTACTTGTCTACTGATGTCTGGATGCTGGTGCAAAATATCAGCCTAGCTAAAGGATTTTGGAGGGCATTTTGACCCTCACTTGTTCAGGAACTAGATAACAAAATAATTGGGAGGCTATTTTCCTTCCTTACACTGACAAGGTCTTGTAGGACTGAATTTTAGGACTCAGACCATAGATTACAAACATACATTCTTCTGGGCTTTATTTTAGATAATTCATCCTTACTACTTCCTTAAGGAAAATCAGGCAATAATTCCTAGCTTCCTGAATCAATGACCTTTATTTCACTCCCAAAAGAGGAAAAGGGGATCCTCACTAATATCCAGTAGTCTAAAAAGGTGGATTTTGTTTCTCTCTTTCATAAGAATTGTTTCCTCCCTGCTTTTCAAAATACTAATCGCTATTTCTGGTAGATGATTATTTCAAGTACATGCAGTGTTATATATTTTACTAATAGGGTACAGATCTTTGCTGACTGCCGCACTTCTGACTGAGGAATGAGGTTACAGATATACCTTCTTGACATGGGCTTTGTCTAAAATACTGTGTAAGAACCTCTTCACTCTCATAAAGGCTAGACCTGACATATTAGAACTTAGTCATCTCTGACCTGAATCTATATATGGAAATAAGGAGAAAATAATTTTTATTAGTTCATTTTACTATCTGAAACACTGGAACTTTCTCTTACTTCCTGCCTTTTACCAAACCCTAAGAATAATTGAAGGACATATGTAGACTGCCATCAGACCAGAGAACATGGCAAGGTTCTTTCCTTCTCAATGCCTCTAAGTTTTCATGCTTCGAAACTGTAGAATGGGAAGAGGTGGCACAAGTAGGAATTCACCTCTAGAGCTGGAATTACTCTGGCTCTGACTAATGCTGTCATGAACACCTCATGCTTGTGTGTACAGAACAACTTCACAGGCATTTTCTTGAATTTTCTTTCTGCTAAGGGCTTCCATTGATCATTGCTTCAGTATATTTTCCCTAAAGTTCAACTCTTAATCAGTTTTATCCGCTGATGCTGTTGCCAGAATCCTTTTGGAAAACCCAAGATTAGAGGGACAGCAGCATAGACAGTCCAGCAGACTTCAATGAACTGGAAAGAAGTAGCTAATAAAATGAATTAAGAAATTTTCTTCTCCTGTAAGAGCAATAGCATTTTTGGTGCTAGTGGATATTGCCATCCATACAAGCTTGTGATTCAACACAACTTCAGTTTCACAGTTGACCAAATTTTAAAGTTGTTTATTGCTGTTCACATTGTTGTTATGCCACATGAATTCCCTTTCATCTCTAGTTTCAGGTTTTGGATACACTTTCTGCTGGATATATTTCAAAGTGTGTAAGCCAAGCGCTTGTAGTCCTGAAGAGGTTAGTCATAGCTTGATCCAAGTTCTGAACAATGATTAAACTTATGATTTCTGAAATGTTTATGTGAGCAGTGTCTTATATTGTTTATTGCTATTGTTGACACCAACAAGTATGGTCCAGATGACAGAATAAGATCTGCATTTGAGATTATTGTAAACTCAGCTTTGCAGATGTTCTTCAAACTAACTAATCAAAGACAGAGGAACTGTTTTGAGTCACATGTTGGAAAGTTAATAGGGATGTTTAACACAACTTTTTCATTTCCAACTTGGAGAAGTTGACAGACACAAATAACTGGAGGCTTAATGAGATATTTCTGAAGCTACTAACAGGCTCCTTTCTTTGGAAAACACAGGTTCCTTTCTTTGGAAAACATTAAGTGCAACTGAAAGAGAACTCTACAAATTATTTACAAAATAAAATGATAATTAATACCTGCTGGTGGGAACAGACTTAATAAATAACTGAGTGTTCTGAAAAGTCACTTAAGATAATTCCCTCACAAGAGTCCGATGAAGTACAACAAATATGTGACTACTCCCATGTTGCAGCTGAGGAGAAAGATGTATCCTTTTACGTAACAGGGACTTGACTAAGCCTGGAGGCTTGTTACCACAGTTTCCCTCAGTCTGCAGAGACAGTTGGATTCTTCCATGAGGTTTGTCACTTCTTTAGGGGCCAAATCACACTCTTCTCCAAAGAGGAGCAACAGTCACCCCCATTGACTTCTAAGAAAACTGTAGTCTGAAGCAAGTATCTTGAGTTTGTATTAAAAAACCCCAAGAGATAGGATTTTAGCACTTGTTTAGGTGCCTAAACTTGTACTTGTAAGTTGGAATCAGACAAGCAAGACACTTTTAGTAAAAACTAGTCAAAAGGTACTGGCAGGACCCAAATATAGTGCTCCCATTCAGCCAAGAAGGTTTGAGGGCAGGAAAGGAGATTTGAGTCTGTTCTACCGTTGTCGTTACTTTTCTTCTATCTAGTTAATTCACACTTTTTCTTTTTGAGTCCCTTTTTCTGCATTAGCATTTAATTTCAATTTACCTTCACAATTTCATTTTAATTATTTTATTTATTTTCATTTTATTTTATTTGAAATAGCTCTACCACCAACTGCATGACTCTAGGAAAGAAATAATTTTTGGCTGAATGAGGTGGGACAGGGATTACTTTTCTTTGAGAAATATCAACAAAGTAGACTAGATTTCTGGAAAAGGTTAAGAGCTACAATCTGGAGTGGTTGTTGTACCAGAGTGGAGAGGTTTCATCCCCAGCTTCCTGTGCAGTTTGTCTTTGTTCTTGTCTTCCTCAGATGACTGTTGTAGGTTCTCTGCACTGGCGTGAGACTTGTGCCCATTTGCCCTTTTTGCTGTTTCCATGAGCGGGGAATCATTTAGACTTCTTGTTACATTAAGTTGGATGTTCTACATTTTACAGTTTCATTAGGATCCTTTTTCCTTTAATTGTCCTCCTGAGAAATGATTTATCTGTGATAACATCTGATGTGATTTATCACAAGGAACGTTGCATCTTTTTTTATGTAAAAATATAATTTCTTTAGCTGTAAAAAGTGCTTCACACAGAAGAAATTCTTCCTTTTTTTTTTACTTATCTTTGAACTCTCTCTAGAAATTATATACTTTCAATGTAAATGCTCTTTAATGAACCAAGTGGTCTGCACACATTTGTTCTGGTGTTATGATAGATAGTCTTTTTATAATGGCATAAATGTGAGTAATTTTTGTTTATAAACAAAAGTGCTTTTCAATAAATTGCAAATGCAGTTTATACAGAAAAAAACCCCAGCCTAATTACCTACAAATGTGGTACAGCCTTGTTTCTTATGTTTTGTTTTTGTTATTACTGTGGTATTGATAAACCATTATGAAACAAAAAGGAGCACTATTTTTTCCTAATAGTTAATGCAAATATTCCATGTGTTGGTATGAAAAGAAGTAGGTGTTACAAAAGATCAAACAAATAAATCTTGGTAGCAAAAGCCCCAGAAGCCAGATCTATACTTTTTGTCCACACTCAAGCATTTTGATTTATGAATGTTTTTACATCATTATTCAGAAATCACTGAATATCACCAGATGCTAGTTTATATGTGAAATTTATTTTTACCACAGCAAGCACAGCGACAGGAACTTCATTTGGATTTCATCTATATTGTTCGAAATATGACCTTGTAACACTGGGTTACATTTCATTATTTGTATTTAAATGTTTCCCCTCTAATATAAATTGAATTTTACAATCAGTCTGCATGAAACACATTGTTTTAGTACCAAAACATTTCTCTAATTTCCTTTGATGTTTAGCATGATTTGTTTTGTAAATATTTACAAGTTTGTTTCTAAAAGCAATAGGTTTAAATGAGGTAGGAAAGGCAAGCACAACAAAAGTAACAAATCAGGAAAGAATTTTTTTCTTGGCTAGAGACTGATTGGCTTCGGAGGCTGCTGAGTATTGCAACATAACAGTTACACAGAGATCAGGGTTCCCTTTATCTTTCCTCCACAACAGCTATCACTGTACATGCCAGACTTTTGTGTCTTTGTCAGCTCATCTTCACATTAAACCACACTGTATAGAAACTCTTTGTAACTGTACTAGGACAGCGAACTCAGATGTTACCCCAAACTTCTCCATCATTTAAATTCACATACAGTGACATCTTAAAGGACAATTTGTTCTCCTGTTTTGAGAGAAGCTTTATTTACTTAGTGATTTTTGAATTGTTATCTAGAAACAGGTTTTATTTATTAATATGTTTACATTTGATTTCTGCCACTTTTCATTAAACTTGCTTTGTGACAGTTTTAATCAGACTGGTTTTCATGTAGAAGTTACTTATTATGGTGAAGATCTAGCCAGAAATGTCTACAGAGATTCTTCTGAAGGAGAACAGAAGAAACTTCCATCATAATAACACACCATCCAGGGTATAAACAAGCTCTGTTGAGTGGGACTGACGAAGAAGATAAAACTGAGCAGACTTTATTCAATCTGAAAGAGACAAGAACTGTATTTCAAGTAAACAGAAGAAACACTTGGAGAACTGCAGAAAGGACTTGCTGGCACTGGGAGAGCATGGAAATCTTTCACTGAAATGGAGATACGGCTGAACAGATCTTGGTAAACGTTGCTGATTGATAAACATTTATTTGACTTGAAGGTGCAACATTCAATCCGACTCATTTCCTTTTCTGTTTATTGCAAGCATTTTATGAGTAAAACTTTAATTGCAGAAGCACCCTTGGAGAAGGAATCCATCATTGTGAGGTGGGTCTACCTAATCATATAGGAACTTTATGAAAACCCATTTTGAAAACTCTTCATTTGTTTGAGGATTGTGTAATCGAAGGAATGATGAAGGTAAAACGAAATAAATCACACAATCAGACCCACTGAAATCTGCACAGTGTATCTTCAAAACTCTGAGCATGGCCATTTCTTAATAAGCAAAAGATGGGGCATCAACAGTTTGCATATGCTTTAAAATGGAATAATTATCAGTAATTAATAGTGGAAAAATCGCTATAGTATTTACTTTTTTTTTTTTGGTATCCTACAAAAGAAACAGTTCCTCCTGGACTGCACTGCAGTCTTTCATTTTCTATGTCTCCTGATATTCGAAACTATGGCTTTTTAATGGCAACTTCACAAAGGCCATCTCAGTCTTTCATCTACTGTACTTTGTCCTGTTAGCAGCTCCTGTCTCTCATGAGGCCTATCTGATGCAAAGAGAGTTGAACTTCTGTAACACTAGTCTTACATTTCAGTTAAAACTTACAGTAGAACTTGATCTGTTTTTATACTCTTAACCAGTCTTTTCAACCTCATTTTTTGAAGGTCCCTCTCTGTCTCTCCACCTCATCATGCAGGCAGAGTAGGTTTTGCAGGGCTGAACATTCAAGCCTGGCTGCACTAATTTCTCAGCTAAGTGGCTCTGCTTGTATATGTTTTTCCTCTTCACAGTCTGCTGGAGGTAGTGTCTAGGGTGCAATGCTCAGCTATTTGTTTATTTTAAGGTTGGTTGTTTTCTTGATTTGTTTTACTTAGTCATTTTGTCTGACAAAATGACAAGATGGTAGTAAGTGTTTCTTCAGGCAGAAACAGCTGCCTTTTAGGGTGGTTAATTTCATAAACAGAATACCAGCTGCTGGGTGCTATGAAAATTAAAACCTAAAATATCCTTCAAAAATCTCTTACAAAATCAAATCTCCTTTTCATCTGAAACCTCTTCATTCTTCTCCTTTCTCTCACAATGAAGACGAAAAATTAACCATCTTTAGACAACGCCCAGGTAAACTGCTATGTAAACTAACAGATCCAGGAATATTCAGTGTTAGACCAAACAAGTTCTGTGCTCTTAAAATTCAGATATACACACTTTGTGCCCATCAACAGGTGGATTCTTGAGGAAATCTTCACATAGAAATATATCAGGTTTCTTGTTTTCCATGAGCTCCACATTCTTCTTGGTTTAAGTACAGTTTAGGTATAGGTGATGCTCCTATAGCAATAGCCTAAACGACCTCTCTTTCAGTTCTATTTTCTAGGATTCCTCTTTGCCATTTAAAGGAACTATCCCAAGAAAGCTGGTGAGAGAGTGTTCTTAAAGTGCTCTCTTGGTATCTTCTTTCTTTTGTATGTGGTATATTCTTGAGCCCGATCAAAACTGTTAAATTTCGACACTTTGAAGTTACCAATGTGGTCTCAACTTGGTCAGGAGTATAGCATTCTTAGGTTTTCCTTCCTTATCCTGTTACACAATCACATTAAAGAATATAAAGAAATAAATAGGTTGACAGTAGTCTCAGAGGCCAAGGTGTGCTGACCTGTGATGTCTTTCTAGTGTTACTGTTCCCATATAATTGGCATAGAGCCAAATGCAACAATATGGGCAGAAAGATGTAAACATACACATTCCTTGTGAAAACCACAGAGGATATACTTGAACTTAATTTTGTATAAACAAGAGTAGCTAAGAAGATAAAAGAAGTGCAAAGAATATCGCATGCTCCCCAAGCATACTTATTATACTTTCCCAAGAAGAGACTTGGAAGGAGCAGACAGACTTAATTTAGGGTTGTCTTGAAAGTATGTGTGTGGGAAACCTGGGATTCACTAAACGACGGCAACTACCTCATAGCTTTAGATTTGCTTTTCAGTGAGGCAAAACGAGATGGTGACTGATGAAGAGAACACCTCAGAAGAGCATGGCAGAGCAATCTACTCTTCTTCTGTTCACCTGGAAGGTGGCATGCCTAGGGGTTAGGCATGAAGTGGCTGGACGATCCTGCCTAATGCCCACACTGCGTTCTGCTACTTTGTAAAGAAAAGGGTGGCGAAGTCCATGTCCATCAAGTCACTATTCATAGAAGGTATCCCCATTTAGGAACACCGAGACTTAGTTTTCACATGGACCGCTGTATGCTGACCAAAAGGGAGGCAAGTTGGAACTGACGATCACTGAGGCAACAGACAACTTTTTCTCTTGTTCTGATCTTTTTCATTTTCCTGAGAACAAAACTCTGTTCTAAGATCTACTTATCCTGTCTCCATTTTGATATGCTGCTCTCTGCATATATGGGGGAATGTAACAGTAAATATAGAGGTCATGTACAGATGAGTAATCTAAAAAGCCAGCAAAGAGCAGAATGTTGCAATTCCTCAACAAGGATCATTTTAGGGGGTTACTATCAGGATATTTTCATATTTCACCATCAATATGAAAGGAAACATTTTTACAGCTTTGTTTAGGCATACATGGTTCTTTTGCTGAAAGAAATAAAATTATTTCATTTTCTGTAGGCCAGATCAGTATTGGTTTTAAACATAGTGTCTGAATAAACAGCAGACTGTTCTCATTCAGAGGTGAAATCCTAAGTTGTTTTTCCCCCTTCAGTAATTGTTTTCCCCCCTCCAATATTCCTGGACTTTTTGAAATGACATCACCTGCACATACATCAAAACTCTGTGTTTGGCATATTTTTTTCTGGTTTGGCAAAAATTAAGCAATAACTTGAATATAGTCCAATGTGTACAAAAAAATTACTTTAAAAAATACATGTGTTTAAAATTTGTTTTGGAGTCTTAGTAGCATAAAAGTTTTTATGCCAATATTTCCATATTTCTTTTCCCCTCAAATTTTTTGGAACGTGGATTGTGTAGGATCAGAAATGTTTTCTTATTGAGCAATCTGAAAGTCAAGAAAATAAACTGCCCAGAAATGTTGGTGTTTTCCTGATAACCTTGTTTGGAGGAAAGAATGTTTTCTCTGGTTATGCTGTGGTTTCTGCCCAGTGGATGGGTCAACTGTGCTGGGAGCTTCCCTCCGAGCAGCTGCTGAGTAGATTGTTGCAGAGAGCCTTGCGCAAATGCCCATGCAGCAGGTAAGGGGTGCTTCCTTGATGCAGGATTGGACTCAATTCACAGTGTTCAGCTTTATGTCTGAGTTTAAAGCCTGCTGGTACTGGACTACGAGGCCTCATCTAAATCCTTCTGAGGGTGGGAAGGATCCACCAGCTCAGCAGGCATTAGGTGAACACCTCAGTGCAGGCAGAGATGCCAGTGAGCATTTCAGTGGCTTAGTGTTTTGGGCATAAGTATGTGGGGTACGGTATGCCTATCCATTTGCCTGCTGGGGCAGCTGCCTGCCAGTATGGAAGAGTGGCTGTGTCCCTACTGACCAAATGATGCCAGTGTCACAATAGCATGAGTTTTTCCCTGGAAACTCCCTAGAAGTGCTTCTGTCTGCCTGGAGGAATCTCCTCTATCTGGCAGGGTCTAGTGGTGGGAGGCACACTGCCCTGCTGTCCTCTACGTTCTAATGCCAGTGAAGTGAATTGCCAAACAAGTTGCTAGCCTAAATAAATATCTAGATTAAATTTTGGGTGACAATATAACTTAACATAGGAAAAGTACAAAAGTCACCACTCAGTTTTGCTTGGTAATTAGGTCGTAAATATAAACTTTTATTTTTACTAATTACTTTTTATTTTGTGTAACATTACTGGAGAACAGGAGAAAGACTGTGGGCAGGTAACATTCCTACATTAAATTAATTAAGGAGGCTGAGGTGGAATTGTGTAATCTTCATTCCTCCAAATTGAGAGTTTAGTAAAATAATTAATTCGTTTCATAGCAGCTTTAGTTTGGATCCAGAAGGCCACCTTATTCCTGAAGTTAATGAAAAAAAATTGTTATTTTGTACTCCTGTTTAAAGTCAGAAGGCTAAAAATTGTAGACTAATTAGATCAGATTTTTCTCTTGCTTACAATTCCCAAGAACTGTTCCAGTGGATTAGAGCAAAAGCCAAACCAGCAAAGCCTCACCTCCAATAGTGACCAGTACTTCATGTTGAAGAAGAGCATAGGAAACAGAGTGTGCAAAGAAAGCTTGTTCCTTTTGCATGTTTGTACTGCTCTTAGTTGAAGCTTGGGCCCAAGTTCAGATTTTGCCAAAGCTGCATTAGGCAGCACAGTTTAAATCCACCTGCAGAACTGCCATTAGCATCTCAATAACCTGATGGACTTCTCCTGATTCACTCCCGCTCATGGAGAGAGATGCCTTGGCTGCACATAATTATGGTCATATTGGTTTGCTGGTTTTGACCCAGTTTTTCACTAGCTAATTCTCTAATTGGAGCGTGGAGCGGTCTTTGCCATTGATTATGTGCGAGAGTGTGAGTATAATGCCTGTAGGGGATTACAGAACCAAACCAGTGTTTTTAAAAGAAGACTTTGACACATGTGGCTACCTTCATACTTAGGTACGTGCTTATTTTTTTTAGGCTCTTATATCAGTGGGTATTGAGATCTGCACATGCTTTTGTGATCATGTAGAAAATTCTTACATGAGAGAATCCCAAGCTGGTGCCTAGCAGTGAGCTAAAATTACTCCAGCTTTTGATATTTGTACCTGTCTTTCTTCTGCTTCATTTATTTTGGGTTGGGGAGGAGAAGACATGTGACTTACTAGAGCTGAAGTTCCAGGGAGTGACACAACATTTAAAGACTTGTAGCTGGTGAGCAGCTTTTGAATTAAACTCTTTCTCTGTGATCTGTATTCCCAGAGTGTTGCATTTGGGTGAGCAAATATCCAAGATGGATGATAGACCTCAGGTTTCATAACATCCTTTGACAAGAGAAGGTTGATAATTCAAGGTTATTTGTTAAATGTAATGTCTTGTGTGATTCATGTCTGAGCTGGAGAAGTGAAAATTACAATTAGAATCATAGAATGCTTTGTATTGGAAAAGACCTTTAAGATCATCAAGTTCCAAACATTGATTCACCCTGTTAAGTCAGCCACTAGACTATGTCACGAAGTATGACGACTTTTAAACCTCTCCATGGATGGTGACTCAACCACCTCCCTGGGTAGCCTGTTCCAATGCTTGATAACCCTTTGTGTAAAGAAATTCCTCTTAATACCCAACCTAAATCTCCCCTGGTGAATCTTGAGACCATTTCCCCTAGTCTTTTAAGTAGCTACAAGGGAGAAGAAAACAACCCCATCGTGGTATAACCCCCTTTCAGGCAGTCGTAGACAGTGATGAAGTCTCCCCTCAGTCTCCTTTTCTCCAGACTAAACAACCCCAGCTCCCTCATCTTCTCCTCATAAGGCTTGTGCTCTAAACCCTTCACCAGCTTTGTTGCCTTTCTCTGGACACGCTTCAGCATCTCGTCCTTCTTATAGTGAGGGACCCAAAACTGAGCACAGTATTCAAGGCGTGGCCTCACCAGTTCTGAGTACAGGGGAAGGACCACTTCTGTAGTCCTGCTGGCCACTCTATTTCTGATACAAGCCAGGATGCTGTTGGCCTTCTTGGTCACCTGTGCACACTGTTGGCTCATCCTAAACCACTCTTCTCCTAGGTTGTAGCTTTGCATGGGACTGTTGTGACCAAAGTGTAGGACCTGGCACTAGGCCTTGTTGAACCTCATGCAAATGGCCTCAGTCCATTGATCCAGCCTTTCCAGGTCTCTTTGTAGAGTCTGTCCACCATCAATCAGATAAACACTTGCACTCAACTTAGTATCATCAAACTTATTGAGGGTGCACTCAATTACCTCATCTGTGACGTTGATAAAGTTATTAAACAGAACTGAGTACTGAGCCCTGGAGAACATGACTTGTGATTGGACACCAGCTGGATTTAACTCTATTCACAAAAGCTTGTTGTGCTTGGCCATCCAACCAATCTTTTACCCAGTGAAGCACATGCTCATTCAAGCCATGAGCTGCCAGCTTCTCTAGGACAATGCTCTGGGAGACAGTGTCAAAGGCCTTACTAAAGTCCAGTCCATCCTCTTCCTTGAGGACAACATTCCTGTAGCTAAAAGCTGGCTCCATCTTTTGCTCCTGTTTGCTGTTCTGATTTATTTTTACTTGTACATTGTAATCTAATTCACTTCTGCATAAATAATTTTTTTCAATTTTATTTGCACAAGAAAACTTTTCATTCCAATGATGCATTGGACCATGTACACTGGCAATCTTTTGTACATTGAATAGGACAAATCAAGCATGTGCCATTCACCACACAAGTAACTATACAAAAAAAAAATGTGTTCTTCGTGTGGGAGAAGAACTAACAGTGAATTTATATAGCAGAGACATTACCAATAGTATTTTAAGAATGTACTTTTTTTTAATCTGTTGTTCCACATTAGTGGAGAGCTTCATAAGAAGCATTTATGCTAATATATGCAGAAAACAGCAAGTACTCACTTATTGCAGTAAATTTTTCAAATAACTATAGCAAGTTACAAATATTCTTGTCCTGTGAATTTATCTAAAATAGTAAATAAGAACTGACTTGCTTATTTTAGAGCTGATGTCAGCCTTTTTTTTAAAGCATTGTGTTTTTATTTTAGAACTAGACAATAAATCACATGGGCATTTGGAAAAGTTATTAAAAAGAAGCAACTGGTCAATATCAAACATGCTAATCATGGTTACGTTTTCTAAAAACAAACTACGATTCTTGTTCTCAGTAGAAAATATGAAGAAAGTGTTAAAACATGAAGTTAGTGATTCCATAAACCCCATATTAAACTTAAAAAATGAGAAGCACAAGGGGAACATGGAAAAAAGAAAGTGTATAGTGAGCAAGAGGACACAGGAACAGTGCTAGCTGGCACTGCAGCCACTAAGAAAAGCGAGCCAACAAATAGCAGAGAGGAAAAAAATGACATTGGGAAAATACGAATCCTAGTAGAGTAAAAGCAAGGACATGTGGCATGAAGCATTTGTCAGAATCTGAAGTCAGATGAGTAGGAAGATACATGACAGAACAGAGAAAAAAGGATATATAGTATGTCTATTAAAATGAGTCTCATGATGGAAGATTGAACTACTAAGAAGAGAATACTTAATATGTGGCATGGTCCTGTTGCAACGGGAACAATTCAATTATTAATAGTCCTCATCTTTGGTCTTTATTATTTTTAAATCTCATTTACACACCTAATAAAACAAGTTTTATTTTTTAAATGAAACAAATTTTCTAAAGCAAAAAATTAGTAATAATGTTGGACTGTAGCAATGTTTTGTAGTAGACTTTACACTTTAAGTGTTCATTTGTGCCTTATTTGAGGCGTTCTTTGTTAATCTTTCACCTTCTGCAATTGTCAGTGCCATTGGGAGAATCCAGAGAAGTTTGGAGAAAAGCTTCAGATTTTTTCTCTTCCCCTCCCCCTTTCCCTGAATTTGTAGCCTAATGAAGCACAGATGCAGTCTGTTTTATAATGTATAAGTTTCAAACATGAAATCAAAGGCTAAATATGGAAAATATCTAGTATGTGAGGAAATTATGTAATTGTGTGACCATCACTTTCAGAAAATATTGCTTTTGAGAAGCATTCACGTGTGATTACCTCTGATCTGGCCACACTTGTAAGTACCTGTAAAGGAAAAATGGTCTGAGTATAATTCTGAGTAGCTAGTTATAGTGTAGCTCCTAGAGAGAAGGCTTTCTCAAGACATCTCTTGATTCCTTTCTTCACCTGGATGTGTTCATGGACTACAGCATTACTGCAGATGACTTGAAAAAGAAGAAACAAATTCTTACATTTGCATGAAAGGTTCAGTCTAAAGAGTTAACTATTCAGAAAGGTTTGAGTTAAACAGGTTATAGCAGAAAGGTCTGTTCCTGCTGTATCTAGAAATGGTTATAGCACAACTCCTTCGATTTTAAAGAAGCCACAAGGAATTAGAGAGGTCATTCCCTGAGGAAATACCAAAAAAACAGATACCTCACTCCCATATGTAGCTTTGAAGCTCCTAAATACCATATGCCTCATCAAACCTATATTCCAGTTACATCCATCAACAGTACATCGACGTACTTATGTCAGGTTGAATCCTGAAACTCTAAATGAAGGAAAACTTGGCAATAACAGTCATCTGGCCGAGGAGAAATCCCAAGATTTGGACAACAGGATCCTGCCAGTAGCTCAGCAAAGAAAAACTCCAACAGAAACCGTAACTTTTCATAGCAAATTGAGAAGACACCAAAGCTGCCCAGTAACTAGCATCGAAGGCAACATCATTAAATAGAACCACAGTAGCTAAAAGCTGAAATAATGCCCATTTATGTATCCACAGTATTTACAGTAGATAGGAAGCAAGGCAGCACCAGTAACACAAACTCTTTCAGCCTTGTTGACGTCTTTTGATTGCTTATTGACATGAACCACAAGAAAACCAGATATATTTGGAGGTTCGTATATAGCCTGTTACCTGTGCAGTACAACTGTGCACACCCACATCTTTCCTCAGCCCCTGAGGAATGACACCTATGATGTGTATAGCCTGGGGTACAATACAGACTTGCACGTGTGTAGGAATACAATGTGAGTTTTAGTGCTTGGAGTAAAAATTCAGCTATTTAAGAGAAAATGGTTAATTAAACTCCCCCTCCCATGCCATATTTGAATAACATAATTACTTCCATTACAAATAAACATAATGCATTCAACATATTCCATGATCCATGGTTACGAAGAATAGTTCACTCATTTAATTACTTATTCTTGGTTGCTACAGTAGAAACTGCATCTGTTCAAATAATTTCAAACAGAACTGTATCAAAATCATGTTTTGAGTTGCGTAAAATCACACAGCAAGGTCAAAACATCTTATCAAATGCCCTCATTATGAGTTTTTAAGATTCAGTATTGACTAACCTAGTTAACAACTGCAAATAACACTCAAGTACAAATAGAATTAGAAACAAGTTTATTTATCTTCAGCCATCTTGGTGTCCTTGTATCTTTTTTGGGCGGACATACACGTGTATGTGCCTGCCTATTAAAGAACTGAAAATTGATTATTTATGATATTAAACTATTGCAAGTAGTAAGTCATTTTTAGGTGAAAAGAAGTCTTAACTTTCTGCAGGAATACATTTGAATTCAGCTAAACAAAGAGTTATATAAATACTGAAATCTAGCGAGGATTAATTTCTATTAAGGGCCACTGGGAAGAGAAGAAAACTTTGCCTGGAATAGCCAGAGGAAAAGAGTAGAAGACTAAAAGAAGGAGCTGGGAAAAAAATTCTGATGGATACTTCTCTCACTGAAAACCAGATACAGCTTCAGTCAGAACTCCTTGAAGATTCATGCAAAGGTTAAAGAATAATTTATGTTGATAGTTTGTTGCCTTTTTTCCTGTAAAAGCTACACATTTCATTTTAAAGGTCTCCAGATGCAGTGTTTTACTGTATCTCTTTGGAAAGAGGTGGTGTTTTGAAATTTGCATGTAAAATTCTAAAGCTAGGAAGACAGAGTAAAAGTTCCCTCATGACTTTCTCAGAAAGGGAGTTTGCTTAAATGAAAATAAAACTCTTCTATTTTTAGCTTCTTCAGATTTAGTTTGAATTATTTTGTCCTGTTTGACCAGGGAAATGAAAAGCCAGCCTGTCACACAGCTAAGCCTCTGAGAGGTTAGGAGCAGGTGTTGTAGTTGGAAGGAATACAATAAGAAAAGAAAAAGACAGTAGCAGAAATACACCAACAATTTTTGTCTTATGATGGGTGACGATTAAGTCTATTTCTTTGACTAGAAGCATTTTCTGTCCCAATTTACTCTGTGACTGAACATGTACTTTTCTTACATAAAGCTGCTATGTCACATGAAATGTGCATGGCGCAATAAATATCTTATGATGGAATCTGCCAAGATGGATTGAAAAACTCACACATCAAACTGGGGCTGAGAAAGTAATTCTGACCATGATGTCCTGTTTTGCTGGTTTAAAAGCTCTGATTGAAACCGTCTGTGAAGCAGCAGCTTTCGCGTGATAGGCCCAGACACAAATTAATAGGATGACAGTGCGTTGACCTGCTAAGGAAAAAGCACAACAGCTCAATAACTACAAACAGACACAGTTATTTTACTGCTTCATTAAAAACTCTCTTTCCCTGCCTGAGTTGTTCTGCAGTGGTTTCTTTTGACTGTATATAAAGTCTCCTGTCAAAATGTACACCTCCCCAGACAATCCCACCTGTGAATGATTGCATCCATTAATACTAAGGTTACATTTTCTCCTAGTAGTTTATCAAAAGGAGTGTGTTTTTTTCTGTTTTTTTTTTAAACAGCTCAGTGGTTATATTATATAAACCAAACTCAAAGCAAAGAAGCTTGATCCCAAGGGCCAGAACTTTAGAGGTTATATGCCAGTTCTTTTCCATTGAACTTTGAGTGCTATTATTTTCTGCATCAGAATTATGTCAGGCAGAGAGTCAGAATTAATACATTGGTCCTGTAATTTCAATAAAATTCTGAAGATATTACAAGGACCTAGTACCCTCAGAGAGTAATTGAAATATGCTTTTTGTTTGACTAACACAAAATCTTTTATAGCATCAGAGTAGCTGTTAATCTGTTTCTAGTATGCCTTTGACAGAAGAACACTATACTGCCTTTGTCTCTGCAGGAGAAGTTACAAGCCTGCTGCCAGCGATACGAACACTCCAACACTCTGGATGTCACGTGTTTGGCAGTTTATTCCACTGAACTTGAACAATGTTTTTTTCATTATCCCTGTGTTTTACTAACGTTTTGTATCACGTTGTCTAATCTGTCTCCTAATGATATTTACAGCAGGCAGAGTATATCTCAAATGCCTTTTTCCCAGATAGCTGAACACCTGGATAGTATCAATCTCCTAACAGAACTTCAGTTTTTTAACTCTTTTGTTACTAGCTGTTATTTGAAAAAACTAATTGTCAATATGAGGAGAATTAGACTAAACACATAAGCAGTTGTAAGAGTTTCCAAGAACTGTTTCCATAAGTTATATACTCACAGTAGGGGAATAATTGTTACCACACTGCTGTCACTGCAGCAGTAGCCCATGAGATAAAGCTACTAGTGTAGCTCTATCTAACTAACTCATCTATCACACTCATCTATGATATTGTTGATATTTCAAATCCTTTCTCTGGTTTGGAAAACAGATTTTGGTCCTGGACCTCCCATATTGTGAGAAACGGTCTGTGTCTATGAATTGAAAAACAAAATTTAGGCCCCCTCATGTTTTACTTCTCTGATGTTACCTAAGAATTAGCAGGGCCAGGAGGAGTGTTGTCGTGACTGCTTTTGTGGTGATCATGCAGAAACCTGACACTAAAGTATCTTCCTAAGTGGAGACGTGGGAGGGTTTGGAGCAGAGTCTCCTGAATCTCAGAGGCCCTTGTGTCTAAGTGGAGAACTAGCTGTGTTTTAAGGTGAAGCCTGATCTGCTTCAAACTGCCTAACACCAAGAAACCGTTTATTTCTGAGACCATGTAGGCAGGCTGAGAGGTTAAATGCATTTTGAAGAAGATGAAGCCTAGAAATACATGTCTTTGCATTTCTTAACCCATCTTTTTGTTCAGTGCAGGAATTTCAGTGTTCAACTCTCACCATTCCTACTTTAACGGGCTGATGCTGGGAGGCAAATCTTAAAACCAGCTTGACAACAGAATCTCACTTACAGCTTTTGAAATGCCTTTCATTTCTAAGAAATTAAATTTTTCACAAGTACAGCAGTGCTCTCAGCAGCATCTGCCCATATATCCAGTTCTTTTCTTTATGTAACTTGTGATTGAAAACTTTTACAGGCAACGAGTACAGTGAAATGCCAGTGGTTTTCATTTATAGCTGATAAGCCTTACCTCCAGCTTTGGTGGGATTTCAGGACAGGATCATAGGATGATAGGATAATTCAAGTTGGAAAGCTTAAAGTTAACTGCAAGCTTAAATTCTTTGTTGACTGTAAGCCTTTAGCATGTATATGTTGGGATCTAAACAGCCTTCTGCAGTACCAAGTGACTCACAAAAACATATTAAAAATCTCAGCTTCCCACGTGACCATCACATTACAGAGGAGAAAGGGAAGGTCTGGAGAATTTATGAGAGTGGCTCAGATAACATAGGAAGCTATAACTAGAACGTAGCTCTTGACTGTTAATGATACTCACTCCTGACTCTACTTTTGTCATGGTAATATCCACCACTGTGGGAATAAGAACATGGATTTACTGATCACAAAACACACCAAACATATTTTTGATTATGTAGCTCTGTTAAGAATAGTTCTTTCTAGTTTAGATTAAACAATAAAAAATAAATGGGTATTTTAAGGATTGCTTGCTTTTAATTTCTTGGGACAAATATGCTTTTTTAATTGGGTTACAGATAATTTTAATAAAGAAGTCTAAATTAAATTCAAACAAACAAGGAGATTCTAGGCCATGGAAGTATGGGGAGATCTTTTAGCTAGTCTAAAAGGCTATTTATCTCAGCAGAGAGTCTGACCAACACAGCAGGACGAATGTATATTCTAAGTTCGAATAGCGATGTGCCATTCTTCATAAGGCAAACAAATATTACATATGCAGTATAAAAAAGATGAAATTCAGTGCTTCTATCAATTTCATATTTTTACTTCTGGCAATTGGTTGACATTAACCTGTACGTCTTCCTGTAACTCCCAGGCTTTCTTATCTAAATTTCAATTTGGTCTGACTCCAGGACTTAGTTTATGACCTCTGATGAACTCACGCCACAAAGTAGAAAAGACACAAATTTCATACATGTAGCCTTACCCATTTCCCTTCAATTATATTGTTTCTCACTGTTTCTGTAACTTTCCATGCTTGTATTAACATTACCAATATAGTTGATCTACATGTTTTTTACTAGCAATTAATTGATATTGGAAACCCCTGCTCTGGGGACACTTATAAGTGGAAATTTTAGTTTTAATAACTGGGAAAAAATAGCAAAGTGTAAGTAGAACTCTTTTTATGTGGGATATTTTGTAGGGAGTTTTCCTTTCACATCTCATCCACTGCTAGTCAAAAAGTACTTTATAACATTAATAAAATGTAAGAGGAGAATACCTGATGACAGGAATATTACTTTTCTAAACCAAAAGCTAAACTTAGTGTTTTAATATCATCACCTATGGTGGGTACCTTAAGATAACTTATACCTTTTTAATTTGCATGCCAAACTTTTTTTTTCTATTCCTTCTTGTTATTAAAATAAGATTGTTGTTTAATTTAATCCAAAGCAGTATGTTTTTTTAAATTACCTGAGGGAACTGTTAATCTACCATGGTAGAGTTTGTCTGAGTTAGCTGAGAGACCTACTCTAAATAAGCATTTTTCAGCAATGAGGTGGTGACTTCTCTGGGGAGTATTAAGTCTTGTAATAGAGGCTCAGGAAGGACCTAGGAAAATAAAAGAAAAAAAACCCGAGTTTTTCATTCTTATTAGATCTTTTTCTTCTGGTACCTAGTAAACGCTGAACTATTTATTGAATATCCTGTAAGCATTTTTGTTTCAGCGTCCCAAGTGTGAAAGAACTGTTGGGTAGCTGCTGTGTGTTTCCTGGGGTGAGTGAGCAGCAGACTTGGTCAGTGGGGGAATTGCACTATGAGTGCTTGACTGGGATGGCCATGTCCTCTATTATTCATAGTAGAGGGAGACCTGGAGATGAGAGCAAGACCGTACAAAAGCCCTGAAATGTGATCAGCAGTGCTTGACATAGGCACAGCCATCGTGGTGCTTGAGTCTCATTCAGAAGGAATTGTTTTCCTTCTACATCTTCTCCTCTTGCATATATAAAATCTGTAGAGATAGTTCAAAATATTGGCAGATGTCTCTTCAATATCTTTCCAGTTCCTATCTGTCTTCTCTCTGTCATACAGGCTAGCATTTGGTAGGGTATTTTGTCTCACTGCTGTGAAAGTAGAAAATTCTTTGGACATAGCCAAATCATACCATTTCCCTGTCAATTTACCAATACTCCTAAGATCCATTTGTTTGTAAATTTATGTTATTTTTTCCAATGGTGTTGCTGTGCAAATGTCCTTTTGAATATATATATATATTGTGCTGAAAATATCCTTGGCTTTGGTGCACAGGGTTTCCTATACAAACAGAGCCTGGTTTTTGGTTGGAAACTTGGATGACTTGCAAGAAACTTTTCTGACTCATAAGGACTGGATTATTTGTGATCTATAGATATTGGGTTCATATCTATCTTGCAGGCCCCTCTGCATCTTTCACATCACTGTCTATGAGACAAAGGAACTCTCTGTGTGCATGTATTTCCCTGTATATTTGCTTAGGTAAATTAGATAAATTAGTTTTCCAATTTATGCAATATGAGTAATTTTTATAGCCTCTTTGTCAATTCATACCACTGCCAGGAGTCATCTGCCCATAGTGAAGTTCAAGAAATAAATGTATTTTATGCTGAAAATCTTTCTTTTTTGAATGACTTCCGGGTTATTCACTTGGTAAGACAGTGGAGGTTAGAGGCTGTTTTACACGATGGACATACAGGGAAAGTAAAGGGTCCTTGCCTTTGGCATTCCCAAGATAGAGGCAAACAAGGACAGAAATACTCATTTAAGCACTGGTAGTGGTGTGCTTAACAATGGAAGAGGAAAAGTGGATGAATTAATGTAATTAAAATAGATTAAACAGGCATGGAATGTATTAGTCATGGAAAAATCCCAGCCTCCAGCTCTTGAGGAGAGTTTCTGGAAGGCTATTTTTGTGATATTATTGACTTTAAAATGGAATCCCCAATGCTCTGAGAATTATCTGGAAGCAAGATCATTGAAAGAATTCAAACTATCATAGATCAGTGTTAGGAACAGGGACAATCCATAAATAGTTCTTCCAACACTCTCTGAAATGTCCTGCTACTTTGGTGCTCCTGTTGTTGCCTTCCCTCCAGCAGGCTAAGAAAAGAAGTGCCCTTATTTCTTTTGCATCTGGCATGGGAGTAGCAGGGATATGCTGAGAGGTTGGGTAAGGTGTAGAAGGAGAAAATGGAATAGGCCAGATGAAAAAAGTAGGAAGAAATCTAAAGTTGCAAGTACATTTTCAAGACCTACCCTGATACCTGCCTCTCTCCCTGCCATGTAGTTGGAATTGCATCTTCTCCTATCTAAACTTTTAAGTCAAGGTGCTTTCTCCAAGCCAGCTCCTCATATCACGGTCTGCTTGGGACTTTGAGGAGCAGTGGAAGATTTGATCTTAATGGATTCTTCCACTGGAAAATAGTTTTCTTTTTTAATGCTACAAGTGTATTCAAGTAATAATAATAATAATGCTTGTGCCTAAAGAGCTTGATTTTATTTCTGATTAGAGAGTGTCATGCTCATCAGAGCTTTGAGAAATTTTACAACCTGTTATTTGTGTGGTGCTTCATAAATAGAGTTTATGTTCATTGATTGCATGATGCAAAGAAACAGATGTGTTTTAAAAACAGTTTTAACACTTTCGAAGGAAGGGAAATACTTTGAACAACACAATGAAAATATCAGCCATTACAAGTCCAAGCCAATGCACTAAATTAATATCACATTGTTCTCTGTATGAAAAATAAGAGGCCTGATCCTGAAGTGACTTATTTAAATATGTATTTATTTAAGTATTTCACTAGTGTGGCTCTCTTAATCTTAAGAGAATTGCATGAGATGCATATATGAACAAAACATGTTCAAATTTGAATGATATTATTACTTGTGTGATGATAAAGATTGGGGGAGATGAAAGCCTTTATGAAGCTCATACATTTTCCAGGCATTTTAGGACAAGCAGCAACATTTAAAAGAAGAGATGTTTATTTTAATGTTTCCAATATTAAGTTGCACAGTCCTACCAAAAGGCTTTGAAACTGCCATTATGGCCCCTTATAAATTTATTAGTTTTTCCCTATGAATTGGCATGTGTTTTAGATTTGTTAGAGGAAGTTTTCTAACGTATACTTTCAGTGTTTCTCTACTGTAAACAACTCTTAAATACAGAAAATTTTACTGTGTGCCAAGATGGACTTTTACTGGTCACCAGGGTCAACTGCAGAACCAAGTCTGACCTCCAATCTCTAACTCTAATTAGTCACAGAACTAATTTATTTTTCATTTTTCAGGCCATTTGTCTTCTTGGAAACCACAGTGATTTATTTGATTCCAAGAGTTGCACTTAGAAAAAAGTAATTGTGATGTTTGTCTGCATTTAGTTTTAACACATGTTCATACTAGTGATTTATACATTACAAAAGGTGCTAGTTAATTTGAATTAGAAGACTTGATGTCTCTGTTAGTGTTTGCGTCTGCGATATGTTCTTTTCAGGATGAATGTGGTTTGATTTTGATCTTTTTATTGTTTCCTAAGCATAGGTGACGAGATAAAGTGGAGTATGCTATATTAACATGTCAGGTTGTTGTGTTTTAGCTACTTGTCAAATTTTCTACTGCTGTATATTGTGAATAGCACTGTGGTAATCTTTTAAGAATGCAGTTTCTGTGAATTTGCACTAGAGTTAAATGTAAGTGGCTGTTCCGTGAGAAGAGTTTACTTTGTGCCTATTGGAGTTACAATAGCCATATGGTTTCCAGAATTTAGTAAATCATAGGTTGCGGTATAACAGCACTGGTTTTTTCACCACTGAAGAAGAATTATGCTCCTTTTGTGATGCAATACTGTGTACACACAATTACTATGAAAAATAACTAGAATTATGCACATTGCTCATCTTGAAGAGAAGTAAATAATAATTTCTAAATCTCTTAATTCCTTGTATTCTAGGTGATGCAAGTAATACATACATCCATGAAAAGCAAAAGTCAAAGTTAGCAGTGGAAGTTTATACAATCATAACTAAAAAGAAGAAAATCTTCAGAAAGCGATAGTTGCTTGAATATGCTCAGTAGTATTTCAAATTTCAGGATGTGCCAGGGACTGGCATTTTTCGTCCATACTGTTTCTTCTAGGTAGCCCACACTCAGCCTAAGGCCCAAGCAGGTGTATTTCTCTCCTGTCCCGGACAGCACAGAATGAAAATCAAGACAAACACATCAGGAGGAACCACAATATATTCCTGTAGTCTAGACATGGCCTCATTGTTCTTCAGCTGAAACAGCTGTGCCACTACAGCCTGGTCTTAGGTTAAGATACTGACTATCTTGTAGCAAGAAAGGACTATTTTGGGAATCATGCCTCTACCTGTAAAAACTCTGTTCTTGAGTCCTTCCTACAGCTATGATGTCCTGGCCTTCTTGAAGGTCAAATTTGCTGGTGTAAAATTTCACTATTCCTAATCACAAACCCAATGTTCTGATGTGAAAGCACATGTACTACAGGACATTGTGTTTTTCCCAAATCAATAAAAAAAATATTAAAAAAACCCCTTCTTGAATGGTAGCAATTTATATATTAATTCTATTTGTGTCAAACTATTTAAGGTTTGGGGTTTTTTGTTTTCTAGTGCTAATCTTGGAACACAATGTCCAGGGAGACAGACAACGGAAGAATTTTGAGGTTGGTTTCTAAAAGCCTCCCAATTTCCCTGTTGGTAGGAGCTGTGGGATTTTTTGGAAGCCATATGGAATGCACTTTTTACAGTTTTCCAGTAAAATGTCCAGCACGGGCATTCTCCAAGCCCTTACATTCTGTCTAGGTTTGCAGCCAAACCTTCTCCCACTCTGGTATTTTAAGTTCACTAGGGAAATCCAAGTGCCTGATAGACTTGTCTTGAGAAGCAAGTAAACGGTGATTTCTCAGAGGTATTGAGTCATCAGAGTAAGTCTGGAGGAGCTTACTTATCTCACTTTCATCCTTGTAAGCTTTGCTGTAGGTCTACTTGTGTAATGTATATGCATATGATACGTATCCACCTTCATCCATTGAGAATGCATCTCAGTTTGCCAGACTTAGGAAATACAGTAACAACTCTGAAGTTAGTAGGTAAAGTCTACTGGATTTCTACATAAGCAGGAAAGCATGTGAGTGGATGCTATAGAGAACAAAAAAATCATAGATCATATTCAGAGATAATAATAAGAAAAAAATAATTAGATGGTTTTTGTCTCATTGACTCCAAGAGACAATTTGGAAAGAAAAAAACTGATGAATGGCTAAGGATGTCTAAAGTTCCAGATTCATTGTACTGGTAAATCAGTAGTTTATGCAGAAAATAGTGTGAGAAAATGAAATACCATATGTATTTCCTTTTCAAAGTAGAGTCACAGCAGAGCATTGCATTAAGGGCTAAAGAATTCAGATGAAAGGTTTGGAGGTTTTTTTTTCTGTAACACAGCATAGAAATTTCTGAAAAAGAACTTTTGGGCAATGAGAATAAGATCATTGTCTATGTTTTTTCCTGGAATATATTCTTAAAAATCTAATTAATAGCTCTTCCTGTTTCCACCTTTAAATCAGTATTTGTGGAAGAGATAATCAAAGCATCACATTCTTTATTTATAATGCCTTTGGCATGTGTTCCTTTCCTTCAAAAATGCCTCTATCTGTAACTTGAGCTTCAATTCCAAGGTGTGGAACCTGCTTTCGATGCTTCATGTTTCTCCCAGAATTGATTAGTTTTTTGCCTTTTCCACTCTTACTATCGCTATTAGCACACTTTGCGAAGTCAGTGGAGTCCAGGATATAGAGAGAAGAAACCTCTGACTGATGCCTAAAAATGCTGACCACCCATTTTGCTACAAATATAAAAGGAAATGCAGGAATTCTTCATGTTTCAGATAATATAGACTCACTCATTTTCTCCCATTTTCTAGATTGCTGAATATTTTCAGTTAATTCCCACACAATTATGGCGATTCCATCAATGCAGAAGAAAACTAAGATACCAAAGAGAAAAACTATGAGTAATAAAGGGACCATAAAGAAAAGTGTAAATCAAAGTGCAGAGCAGAGGGAATAGCCCCAAACGAAACAACAGAAGAAAAAAAAAATCCAAGAAGAAGAAAAAAATAAAAAAATCAGAAGCTGCATTTGAGAGTGCTGTGGAGGTTTTAGATCAAGAAATATACGGAGGAGAGGGAATGGTTATGTACATCATTATGTACAGAATTTGGAAATGCATACTAGGCAGATGTACAGCTTTGGCTTAACAGCAAGAAAGCCTGAGGCCTGACTTAGTGTTGGATTCATATACCTCCCATACTGCTCACAACTCAGACCCGGAATTTACTAGTTCAATCTGCATTTAATGTTTAAGTGCAACAATGAATTCTCTTATTCTCAAACCAGGCATGGGGCTGTGGTACAGCTCTGTTACCACTTAGCAAGGCAGTGCACTCATGGACCTAGTTTCAATTCACACTGGGATGAGATTAAGTCACTAAGTTTGGAATGATATTTTAGCTCATCTTTTCCTCAGTCCTGGATCATTTATATCCATGGTTTTCGTTCGTGTTTTATCATCTTTTTTTCTGTTCACTGCTGCTCTGACTATTGGTATTAAATCTGGGGACTAGGCAGAGTTGGGTTTGCTTTGGTTATATCCATACTCACTTCCATGGTTGGCAAATCTTTTAATCATTTTTCTTCCAAAACAGATGTAAACATTTGTTTACTACAGTCTTACGACAGGAATCTTGCAGAAAATAAATTAATTTTACTTGAGAGTGAAAGTATGACCAAAGCTTGTGCCAATAGGAAAAAGAGTAGACATCAACAAATGAAAAACCTTCATGTTACTTCCAAATAATGGTGCTGTATTGAAACTCCACAGGGTAGCAGACTAGTTGAAATAATGAGGTTGTTCCACCTTGAAAAAATATACCTCTTCCCATAGTTTCCAGTTGTATCATCATTTTTTCATCTCTCATGGTTGTATTTCCCATTCCTGTATAACAAAATGAGGATTTTGTACTGAACGAGGTTTCAAAACTCACTTTTAAGCCTATTTTGCAATAGTTTCCTGGATGGATCACTAGGTGCAGAAGAAGTGCATCAGCAGCTAAGCCTTATGGCTTATGGTGCAGGAAGGGCTGTGATTAAAGCTGTTCTTGTTATAAAACAGTCCACTTACACTTAAAGAATGATTTTTGCTCAGGCTCAGTAGACCTGCTAAGAGAGTCCTTTTTCTGTAGTGTACAATTCTTTCTCTAAGCTGCTGGAGCAGTTCTGAACAGCAGACTTAAGGTAGTATCCCTTAGATAGTAACCACGCCAGGGAGAAATATGTAGCGGAAATATTCCTCTGAGACGTGTATGTGGATTGTTGGTAAACTGGATTTGTTACTTGGAGGGTAAGATACTAGTTATTCTGTTTTCTGTTAACTCAAAGGGCTGCTGTTTTCTAGGCAAAGAAGTCTTTATTTGCATTTGCCATTAGTTTCTGAAATAAAGCAATTCCAGTTACTTACTACTTGTTGCTGCTACTGGCAAGAAAACTATTTTACAAGACATATGAGTAAGTATAATAGTAATATCTTCCTGAGGCTTCCCGTTCAACACACCTTTACCTTATTTAACACTGGGGCAATGCCAACCAGGACCACCCATTCTTGGAAATATAAAGGACCAGCACAAATTGGAAAAATGTTGACTGTTGTTGAATCATCATGTGGAGTACCTAGTTCCAGTTCCTTGGGGCAACACTTACAGCAACACACACGAGATGCTGGGTCACAGAGGGAATTTCTGAGTCTATCTGCAGCCCTGATTCAGAAAAACATTTTTATTCAGGAATGATATTGAAGTGTATTCTAATAGTTAGCATATGTTTTAAAGCCTTTTGACTATAGTGGCTTTTAGACATACTCACAACATCTTGTGGGCTAAGGTCTAAGCCAGTAGATGCCATCTTTCCCTGAAGAACTTTATGGAGTCTCTGTGACCCTCTGCCAGCCTTTCACAGCTGCTTATTTTAAGTTACTTTGTGTTACTGACACTTCTGCAGTGACATAAATGTTCCTACTGTGTGTTCAATTATGCGGATATAAGTGTTACCAATGATTTATACCCTGCTGGAAGTTTACTAAACTAAAATGTTCCCTGTTAGAGGGAACCCCATTCTCCTGAATAGTTATCTCAGGATGTATTTTGTCCTGAGACAGCAAGGCCTTAGTTTCAATCAGAAATTATGATGTCACTTAATTGAATTCATAGACTTTTCACTCCTGCTGGGAGTTTAATAGAAAGCGCCCCTCTCTGGTATTTTTAATAGGGTCAAGGTCTAGAATAATTAGCAACTCTCGTATTACTTAATATGTTATCGGAATATGAAGCTACTGACAATTCTCATTAGTGAATGTACCATGCACATATTTAAATCGGTCTGTTAGATGTAATATATTGATAAAACAAAATATTGGGCAGAAAGAAATCAGTGAATTAACATGCTTGTGCCACATTTGATAACTAAGGTTATTTGAAGGGAATTTATTATTTACATAAAGTACTCCAAAGAAAAGTGATGCTTATTCCTGTGCAGAAAAACAACACTGTCTCACAGTCACACAGGAACTGTTTAAGAAAAGTTGCATTAACTTTTGGAAGAGGTTTTGTATTTCGAGAACTTTTGATAGCACTCTTTATAAACAGTCTTCAGTGGGATTCTGATTTTCTTTGTGGATATTAATTTCTTCTGTGGGATTACTATGTCCATGCCAGCTGTAAAATTTGCGAAATTAGAAATCTAGGGTTTCTGTAAGTATTTCTTGGCCTAGCTAAACGAAGATTATGAACAAAAGCAATATAGCAATACACTCTACTAAGCCCTCCCAGACTTCAGCAACATCCAGTAAGCCCACTGAAGCACTCATGCAGCACTTTTCCAGAGAAAATCAATGAGATAGAACTCTTAGCAAGTCTGGAAAAAATCCTGGACATTTACATGAAGTTTAAAAACTTCAGACTCATACCTACTAAAGCTATCACATTTTGAAAGGACTTGGTGTCATGTTTTCATGCATAAACCACTATGGAAGATGAAAAATAACATGACACACAATTATCCAACACCTGCCTATGTTGAAATTCTTACACCTTTCTTTGGTATTTATATCTGGTATTTACAGCTATTACAGATAAGGTATCGACTTCTAAGTCTGAATAACAGAACAACTGAATGGCAGACGTTGCTTTGAATTTTTGATTGATTACGCTTTTCAAAATTATTTCCTGTGCTCGGAGGTGTAGGTATATGTGAATGTACAGGTAGAGAAAAGATTGTTTTACTTGGCTGTTTTTATGATTTTTGAAATTGCCCTAAAATCCTTTACTACTGGTATTCATTATGCATACTGGGTCTTTGCATTCGACTAACAGGGATAATGCCATGGATAATAATATTCAGCATGGAATCACGCCACAAAGCTTAGCTTTGATTATAAGGGAAAATATGCATTCTGTAAATTACTGAAATTGCCTTCTGTTTTTTCTTCTTGGCATAATGGTGCGATTTTATGTGTCTATGTGACTGAAATTCATGTAGACTTGTCTTTGTGAAAAACTATTAGAAGTGGTGAAAAGAGAGTAAAACAAATATAGAAAAAACACAAAGCCACCCATGCCACTAAATCATAATGAATTCCAAACTGTGACTTTTAAAAATGGAGGTGTTTAAACGTGTAACCTTCTTCCTGAACGGAAAATAGTGTTCACACATGTGTTAACACTGCTAGGATGATTCCAAGAAGAAAGGAAGCCCACGCTCTTGCTGGTATTTTTAGTGTTTCTCTGACTGAAGAGATCACAGAAATACTGTAAAGCTGGAGTGTTCGAGGTAATGGTGAAGAGATACTAATGTTGTGGCTGAATGGAAACCTTGGGTAATGGATTTGCATTTCTATAATTTTGTAAGTCAGTTTATGTTGGTGGCAAAGACTCAAGAACATATATGCTTTATGTATCACGTTTAAAAGACAAATTGCAGATTTTGCTTATCTCTGTATCAGTACTGCAAATCTTATTTTGTCCATGAATAAAATGGTCTTTTGTCTAAGAATAAAAAGCAGCAGGAGACAATGAGGTATTTTATTATTCTTTCAGCACCTTAGTTCTCTCCCTATACTTCCAAGAGAACGATTCATGTGGAACAAACATGTGCAAAGAACACAAGATCCACATAAAAGGACACCAAGCATCCTGTTTGTGAATAGTTGTCATGTAGCTGCAGCCAGCTGCCAGCATGTAATGATGATTTATGTTTTGGCTACCATTTGCTTGGCTTACTTGTTTGGCTCTTAATCCTGCCTAGATGGAATGACTGGGCTGCTTTCAAAAGTCATGGCACTTGAAATGGAGCAGTTGTTAATGCTTTTCCTAATTCGTCCATCAGTTGAAGAGCTTTAATCAGTCTGATTCTAACATTGATGTGCAAAATGTACAGATAGTATATGTGGGCAGGAGGAGGCAGCTACAAGGTGCATCTTTGGGTTCAGGGAGAAGCAAGCATGCCAGGTAGACACAGTAGTCTCCCTGTTCTGCTTATAGCAGCTTTGTTTAAGAGAAAATTTGAGAGACAGTTTATCTTGCCAAAGAGCATAACAGAAAGTACAGAGAAGAAGGAAAATTCTGGTGACGAGGATGTGTCATTGGTAATCATCTAGGCTGAGGAACAATGAAATTCTGACCGTTTGCGTGCGGCCTCCGCTTAAATAGCCAAAAATAGTTGCATGTAATTACCAAGTTTTCAGCTGAATAATTTGGCAGAGTTATGAAACATATGCAGAGGCTTTCCATCGCCTCATGTGGTCTTTGTGCTTGTGAAGGATGAAAAACTCTTAAACTGAAACAGTCCTGGTGTATGGGTTCTCTGTTTGACCAGCATTTTTAACTTAGATTCCAAAGGTCAATTGGAAAGTTTAGCTAATTAGTTCCTAGCCAACATGTCTTCTCAGCTTACAAAAGCAAACCAACTAAACAGGGACAACAAAAACCTTCGTAAGGAGAGCGTTGCAAATTAAAAGTAAACAAACAAACCAACAAACCCTTAAAATGTCTTTTAAAGTTCAAGTGTTGTTCCTGTGAGTAAAAGGCCTTGGGAAAGACATGTTCTATCCATGCAGCAGAGCAACAGCCTATGTCTGTTACTGAACTCTGTGACGCATACATGAAATTCCTAGAATACAGTACCAGGCAAACTGACCTAAAAATAACATCTACAATATGTATAATACTTTTTTAACTGTTGTTGTCTGAAAGTGTATGGAGGAAAAGGTCCTATGCTCCTTTTTATTTATATTTTTTTTAGAATGGACAATATAAGAATTCCCCAGAGTTGAAAAGCCCCATTTTAAAGGCTTCAGGACATCTCCCTAGACTTTTCTTCCTGGACATAAGCCGTACAACATGAGTGATTCAGTTCTCAAAGTGTATATAAACTGCATTTCTTTAGGCTTTTTAATTGTAAAGTTTTTAATTAATTTGTAAATTTTTTTAAATAAAAGGTGCAAAATCTTCCTCTCCCTTCCATCCCCAAAATAATTGTAAAATAACCAGTTCCAAATATCCCAGCTCAACGTTTTATTAAATTTAAAAGGGTAGTTAAAAAAAGAAATCAATATAGCATCATTATTTTCAGACAGACTCTAGGTTGAATCTAGCAAATTTGCAAAATTTCACATGCGTATGTGTGTCTTCAGTGAATAGTTTTAGTAGGTAGAAGTGTCTGCTGTATAGAACTGAGAAAACTTGAGTAATTTGCAGTAATTTTGAAGTTAGCTTCCTTTGCCAGCATCTACTTAGCTACAGGGAGAGAGAAAAACAAAACTAAATACGCAACCACTGCTGTACTTTGGAAATGTCTTAAATGAAGAAGCTTAGATTTGTCACTTAAGATTCTCTCCTGGGTGCAACCTTGCAATGTATGAGAAATCATGAAGCATTGTGAGAAGTCAAGGTAGACATCATATATAATATTTACTTCCTAGACTAGTTCAGTATAGCCATAATTCTTTTATATTTTAGTAAACTGGAAAAGAAATAAGACATCCGTGTTAAAAAGCTTGTAGTTAAATGCATAAAGAATACTGCTCAGTGAAAGGTAAAAGAATAACAGCAAATAATAAAGTGAAAACTCAGTATTGAAAGCTAAGCAAAATTAGTGTATATGCAGGAGTGGCATGACAGACTAGCAGAGAGGTATGTCTGATACTTTAAAAGAATCAAAAAAAAGTTGGTTAAAAATAGTTTTTGGAAATGTGCTCAACTGTTGCAATTCCAAAGATCACTATGAAAAACTTAAAATGTGGAGGCACAGCTCTCATTTCTTTTTTTCCAGATGAAATTAAATTTTCCTTTACTTTCTTTTAATTTTTTTTTGTAAAATCTTTCTTCTATTCACAAAAGAATTCTTAAAAAAACTATGAAAATATATCCTGTCTCAGTTTCCTACAAGTTTAATTAGAAAGGTATAGAATGATTTTAACATAGTATCATAGTTTTCTGATCAATTTCTAGACTTACTGTATGAGTTAACATAATCTGAAAATTTAAAACACAGTCTCTTGTTGGAAATAATATGAGAAAAATCAGATAAAAAAAGTATGTTATATATACTGTAAAAACAATTAAAATGTTAAACAACACTGTCATTTGCTTTTAAACTTCAACTTTGTTAAGATTTAGAAGTAAAACCAGAAGAAAATAGAGAAGAAAATGCTTTATTGAATTAAGTGGCAGAACTCATGATGAATTTAGTTGTACTGGAGCAACTGCATCACTTGGTTTTTAGACAGCTGAAGAGAAAAAATCCTTTGAGATTATACAAAATAAACTAATGTTTTCAGTAAAACAAAGATATATATATGTATTTTATTCCATTTTTTAAAGCCAATGTATCAGTAATTGAGATTTGTCACTTATTTTAGATTTTTTTGATGGATTGTGGAGATAATGAACGTTATCAAGAAAATCATCATACAGTTAATGGAAGTTGATTTCCTTTTACTTTTTGTTTAATAACAGATATTTCAAGACTCTTCTTTCTTATAACTCCATACTTAAAATACTTTCCCCTCCTTGTGTTTTCAATTGTTTCTTTGATTTCTGGACAGAGAGCTGTTTGAATTTCCTGATGGCTTGGTGGTAGGACGTTCCAGGGGATTATAAGGTAGGTTTATTTTCCTGTGACATAACAAGCCCTTTTAAGGCTTGCAATCATGAACAGTTTGAAAGGCCAAAAGGCAATAAATTACCTCAGGATGAGAAGGTCTTTTCACTAGCACTTAAAATATTAGCAAATAGAGCTAATTATCTTTCATCTTATTGTCAATCCACTTGAACCTAGGCACTAATTTAGGTTCTTAAATTAAGCAATTTTTCTTGTTGATTGCTTCTGACTAGACATACAAAAGGAGTAAATTTGTCCTGGGAGTAATTACTCTTAGGTTCACTAGATTCAGAGTTATTCACTTGCATTCACTAGGTACTTATTTTTGCTGAAGTCCTGGGAAATTAGGGTCTACTATGGCTGACACTGCTCAAAGTGAGCAAGTGTGATAGAATATGTGGCAGGATGATCTAAGGTGTGGAGCTCATGTGACTTGGAGTAAGTTCTCCAAGTGGATCTCCTTTGCTTTGGGTGAAACTTTTGTAACATATTGGCAGGAGAGGATTAGTAGCAAATACCTGTATGGAAGATAATTAACAGCAGATCTAACAGTAAGAGAAGAGACTTTTACAAAAAGTCATCTTTCTTTTCATCCTTGAAAAAGTTTATGTCCTACCAATCTTTATTCACCTGAATTAGAGTGTGAAATTAAGGGAAGATAAATATTTTTTGATGCGAAAAATTTTGTGTCAAAATTATCTAAGTTGAGAAATGAAACTGCTCAATGCTGGTTTTTTTTTGGTTTAAAATAAATATAATCATCATTACTTTGCTGAGATAGTAAGGCTCTTCTTCACTTCCTTTCCACGTGTTACGCTTCCCGTAATATGCCCAAAATAAGGACCTGGAGACTACCCTGCTGCAAAGTAGTGATTGCCATATACGGGACGTGGGGGGAAAGAAGAGTCAATTTTCCTGTGGAGCCTGGATTCTGATCCGTTACACATCCTTGGGTAAAGTCCTTTAGGCTGTCAAACCATTATATCTTTCTCCATATTCCACACTTAACTAATGTGTTCAGCTCCTTCTTAGGTGTTTAAACTGTTAGTAAGTTAATGAGCTACGAGGCACAGGGAGTCACAGTGCCTTACACAGGTCAAGCACAAACATATGGAATCTTGCAACAGCAGCAACAGTATTAAGGAATATAATGAACTCTATTTGTTACATTTGGTAGTAGATGTAACAAACCAAACAACCCAGTCCTTCTGATATTCATGTTCAGTCTAGTGGGAATACTTACACATGTGATTTTGCAGGAGCATAATTCAAGTCTGTAGAGCCAGTAAGTCTGATTGCAAAATACAAAACAAGTACGTGGCCAGAATTCCCTATCCACATTGTCTGTGTGCGCTTAATTACAGATTCAAAACAATTATTTGTGCTAGAGATGACTTTTAAAATGCATTGCTCTCCTTTTAGTGTTTAGGTGCTTCAGATATCCCTTGGTCAAGAGCAGATGACTAATTAAAGAAATGTCCCAGAGACTCATGAAAGCACGCTTGTCAGGCAACCTTTACTAGTATTTTAATCTCTGTTGTTTCACAGATTGTTTATGTTAATGTCCTTTTTACTGTTTCAACCAATTTTGTGGCAGAATTGAAAGTGGAGGAGACTGAGACAGACAGCATGAGGCATGACAACTGCTTGAGCTCTCCCAGCCTGCGTATGATTTTATGTGCTTCTAATTATCAATGTGTGGGAGTTTTGTCAAAAAAGCAAGGCGCGTTTTGTACTTCTGTGTCTGTTGTGGTTTATGCTTTAAATGGGACACAAATGTGATTTCTAGTGCGTGGCATGATGCAGTTAGGGAAAATTAGTCTTTTCCAGGCAACACAAACATGAGTAGGAGAGAGTGCACGTGAACAACATGTTCCTTGTGGTAGAGAAGAAACACTCCACTAAAGCTCACAGAGATAGAGAACAGTAAACAACATGTGCGAAGTTGAAGAAAAATCTCAGTGGCTTACTTCCACTGCCTCTAAAAATACTTACCATTGAAAGGCAGAGCTGTGAAAGATCAAAGATAACAGTCTTTTAGCTGAATCACACTGAAGTGTGAAAAGCACCATGACAGCATGGAAAGTTCTGTGTATTCACCTGCAAAGCATGCACTGTAACACCAGTGGTTGCCTTCTGGCCAGCCCAAGGTTGGGTGGCACAGTTTAAAGCAATCCTGCAAGAAGATTCACATGAGGTCCTGCTCAGCCTCCCAAGAACATGGAAAAATTGTTTCCAGGCTTGCAGTCACTTATCAGACTAAAGAAAGAAGGTGGCAGTACTGTGGCAGGGATGAAAATGTCAGGAATAGATTGTGTAACCCTGGAAAAGCAAAGCATAGATGAAACATGCCAGTCACTTCTAAACAAAAATCACCTTATAAACCAACTGAGATTCTTATGGTTTATTTCTCCTCATGACAGCCTACTGATCAAGTACACCTCACACAACTTAAAGAAATTAAAATATGCAGTAATATATTTGAGGACTTGTTCTTGATTCGACTGCTTTTTCCTGATAAATAGTCTTGGAACAACTGAGAAAAATTATGAGGAGAACTAACAGAACACACTGTTTTTTGCTTCTCTAATTAAAAGGGAGATTATTTTGGACTAAGGCACAGCATCTAAAATGCAAGGTTTTAGTGTAGAGATGAGGTCGTCGCCAGCAAGGTTTTGGAGAGGGCCAGCCTTCTCCTACTTCTAAAGATACTATAATGCATTGTGACTTTAAACTTTCTTAAAAAGTCACAACTGAAGCGGCTTATTTTACTATTGGTAATAGGAGTAATAGACCACGCATGAACCTGAAATGAAACACAGAGATGTTTTGTGAAAAGAATGAATACATGGATACGTATTACAAAAGACAAAGATAGGAAGTAAAGATTTAATTAAAAGCAATTCTTCTGAAGTTAGTACTTTGTAGAAACTGCTTGAACTCTGCAAATCTCTGTCAGTGGATGGAGTGTTTACAGAAGCAATCTTTTCTCTGTTTAAAGAAGCCAGACCTTGCAATGGGTTAAAAAAATTCTCAGAGTTTTTGGAATCTCACTGGACTACCTATTTCAGAAGGACAAGACAGTGTCTTTGGAGAAGTCGCACCCCTGGAAAACTACATTCCCCAGTTGATAGATTCTATATCTCAGAGGCAGGGGAAAAAGAGAACTAAAAAAAATGTAGTTCTAAAAGAAAAACGGATTTTTGAGTGTGGCAGCAAAAAATAAACAAGCGATGCTAGAAGTATAGATTGTCTGCAATCTGCATTATATTTGCATACAGGAAAAGGCACGGAAATAGTTTGTAGGTTAGAATGGAGGGGAAAGTGAAAACCTATGTAAGGGAAAGTGGAACTTTTTGAAGGCGCTTTGACTCTAAACAGAGACTTCCTCTTTAACACCAGAAATATGTGCAAAGGCCTTACAGAATTTTGCTCAGCTTCTTGGTTCAAATATCCCCTACCTCATTCCCCAACACACAACAAAATGCTGTGCTATGACAAGAAAACTAAAACCACTTATGCCTCAGGGTATGCATGCTTTACTTTACTGGATTATATTGCTTCATTCCTGACGTTTCATTCACTTACTTAAACCGTTCACAAAACATCTCATTTGTGTACATTAATGCAAAACACACTCTACTGGAAGTTTCATGCTTTCTTACTCTCTGCATTTCAGGTATTTACTGTTCACAGCTGTGGAAATTCTGTATTTTGGCACCTTTGAATTCTTGGACTAACGATATTTAGATTTTAAACTGACTGTTCTAAATGAACACTCCTGTTGTACATATGAATTTTTGGAGTACCTTTGTCTTGAAACTTACAGTCTCTTCTGTTTAAGGTGGCAGCCAATGTACATGGAAGATAACAACTTCTCAGCTGAAAATCTAAGAAAACCCTACAATGGTGGAAGGAATATCATACTTTCTTATAAAAATCCAATAACTGTACAAAAATTCTTTAATCTGAATCATAAAATCATAGAATAGTTTGTGTTGGAATGGGCCTTAAAGCTCATCCAGTTCCAGTCCCCCCTGCCACAGGTAGGGACACCTTCCACCAGACCAGGCTGCTCAAGGCCCCATCCAGCCTGGCCTTGAACACTTCCAGAGAGGGGGCATCCACAGCTTCCCTGGGCAACATGTGCCAGTGCCTCACCACCTTCATCATGAAGAATTTCTTCCTAAAGTGTAATATAAATCCTTCTTCCAATCTGAAACCATTCCCCCTCATCCTATCACTACTTATCTTTGTAAAATGTCCCTCCCCGGGTTTCCTGTAGTCCCTTCAGGCACTGGAAGGCCACTATGAGGTCTTCCTGGAGCCTTCCCTTCTCCAGGCTGACCAATCCCAACTCTCTCAGCTTGTCAGAAGTGCTCCAGCCCTCTGATCATCTTCATGCCCCTTCTCAGGAGGTATTCCAACAATTCCATATCCTACGCTGGGGATTCCAGAACTGGATACAATACTCCAGGTGCGGTCTCATGGGAGCAGAGTAGAGGGGGAGAATAACCTCCGTCAACCTCTGTGAAATATGCAATGGCCTCTGCCATTTTTGACCTTGTCTTGGTATTCCATTCAGTTGCAAAATTAGATTTTCAAAGGAGCACAGGGCGTAGGGATCTGCAGTTGTGTATTTAATTCAGAGCATTTAAGTATTGTCAATTCAGTCCTTTGGTAGGATAAAAAATTCTCCCAACTCTGCAGATGTTCAATTTACTTTCTTGAATATTTAAAGTGAGAATGGAGATAATTTTTTTTGCACAGATTCCACAGTATCCAGTAAATTTACCTGTATTTGGGCTAAGAGTGAGCTTAGCCCACATTTTTTATGCCTTTTCTGAATGATACAGGCAGAGTATTTTAGGGTAAATTTAAGGGTAATATTCCCAGCAATCTGGTTTATTGCAATATTGGTATTGCCTTGTCCCCACAAAATTCCTCCTCTCTTCCTCAATGAAATCCCAGCCAAGCAAAGATCTGAGGTACCTCACATGATGTTTCCCTGAAAGTGAGTGAAAACCAGTGGAACCTTTTAAACTCCAGAGCTCTGTTTTAAGCTAAAAGCGCACAATTTAAAAAACGCAGAACAGCAAACTTTTAAAACGTGTACTTGTTCTGGGGGAGACAAGATAACACTTCTCCACAGGTGCTGTGGCTGCATGGCAGGAAGAAGAAGGAAGGGTGTCTTGCTGCCATCTTGTTCCAATTCATACATCTCCAGTGACTACCCAGGTGCAACTGCCACCCAGCCTCCTCCTGGCCGCTGGGGAAGGCCCTTCTCTGCTGAGGGTTGGCTTTGTGCCACACCCCAAATCCTCCTCGGCCTTCTCACACCACACCCTGTTCTTCCAGGGCACCCACAGATGTTGCCTGGACAAGTCAACCAGCAGTTCTGACATGCAATCATAGAATTGCTTTATTGGAAAAGACCTTTGAGATCATCAAGTCCAACCATACCAGTCCACTACCAAACCATATGCATGGGCACCTTGTCTACCTGACTTTTAAACACCTCCAGTGATGGTGGCTTAAACACCTCCCTGGGCAACTGTGGGAGTGGCTGATAACGCTTTCAGTGAAGAAATTTTTCCTGATGTCTAGTCTGAACCTCTCCTCGTGCGACTTGAGGTCATTTCCTGTCATGCTATCACTAGTTACTTGGGAGGTCAGACCAACACCCGCCTCGCTACAACCTCCTTTCAGGTATTTGTAGACAGTAAGGTCTCCCCTCAGCCTAATTTTCTGCAGGCTAAATAACCTCAGTTCCATCTGCTCCTTGTAAGACTTGTTCTCCAAGGCTTTCGCCTTCAGCTGGAGCTTCATTGCCCTTCTCTGGATGTGCTCCAGCACCTCAATGTCTTTCTTGTAGTGAGGGGCCCAAAACTGAACACAGGATTCAAAGGTGTGGCCACACCAATGACAAGTACAGGGACTTGGCTCCTTCTTCTGGAAGTTTCCAAGGGGCATGGAGCCACGGTTGCCAGAGCAGGACCACCAGGGAATGGCCAGCAGGGCATTTTCTGCTTCATCTTTTCAGCTGTGTGCTGGGCTACACACCATCACTGGAGCCTGACCCTGTCCCCGTCCCCAACAGCCTGGCTCTAAAGCTCCTGCATCCTGCTGTTCTTCACCTCCATTTCTGGCTTGTTCCATCTGCTAGGCAGCTCCTTCACTTTGTGTTTCACTGCATTCCTGTGGAAACCATGACTATCTGACCTCTCTGCATTTGGCTAAGGCTCTCCATCCTTGTATTACTTGGAGTCTGCAGACTAGGGAGAGTCTCACAGAGATGCTGGCTGAGGCTGCCTATACAGAGAGTGCTGAATTTTGTTGCCCTGAGAATGTTGAGTTCAAACTTGCAGTGGCGACCCCATAGCTTTCTAGGAAGACTGGATTCAGGAAACTCTGAGAAAGGGCCAAGAATAGGATTTTTGCCTCTCCCTTCATCTTCACTGCTCCTCTGACCCCCCATACCCTCTGATTCCCGTGGCGTCTGCAGCTGGTTCTGGCAGGGTAGTCAGCTCCCTGGCACAGCACAGAGGACAAACACGAGCTGTGTGCTGCTGCTGTGAGCTGTGCCTACCATATCGTAATCTGGCATAGGACTCCCATCCCCAGAGTGGCTGATGAAGGAAGGTTAACGCTGCACGCCCCTGGAGGAAAAAGATTCTCTGCCTTTACAGGAGCCTGTGCAGTCTGGAAACAGAGCCTCACTGCCTCCATCATTCTTGGAGTTGCTCATTTTGATCTTCAAGGTATCTTGACAATAAGATACAGTGATATCCTTGGAGTGTGCAGAGGTACTGAAAGTCTGTTTTAGTGAGTCATGATGATATCGCATGATGCTTTGATCATTAACTCTGTATCAGGGGCTAAAATATTTTTCTGAAGCAGATAGAACAGATGACTGATCCAGATGAGAGTCTGCAGGACAGTACTTATCAGAGTTGGATCTCAAGAGCGGGTTGGGTCTTGCAGGCTCTAGGGTTTCAAGCTGGGAAGGAACAATCTGTCTGCCTGAGCTCTTGCACTTCAAAGTCTTTTGAATTCATCGATTTATGCCTGTATGGTGCCCAACAATTTGTGCCTGAGCTAAAGCATAACATCATTTGCTTCACTGCTGTGTATTAATAAAAAAGATGCAAAAGTTTTAGCTGACTTCAATGCAAGAAACATCTTTAATTCAGCATATGAACCTCTTCTGTGTTGTGATAATTCAGATTGCAGACACACTACCTACTCCTTCCTGGTTTTACTGTTTTTCTTTGATACCAATCTTTTTCTCTTTTTGCCTTCTTTTAGTGTCATCCCCTTCCTTTTTCTTTTTGTTTTTATTTATTTTCTTTTTCTTTTTTCTTTTTTTTTTTTTTTGTTGGCACACACTGTGGGTGTTTATTTTGTCCTCAGTCAGCCATCTGGTGCCTATCCATTATCACCTTTTGGGAAAGTACCTAATTTCTATTGGGCTAGAGTCTGTTTAGTTTGAGCTCTTTGTAGGCTAATTCCTGAAGCGTGAACTAGTTCAGGAGGTTTGATTGTGAGGCACTAAGGAGTTGTTTTGGGACCACTACTGCAATATGAAAGCTATGTAATTACATAGAAACAGGAAAGATAGTGCACTTAAATCGATCTTTGAAATTTTTGAACAACACAATGAGCTTAGGATGATTGCATAACAAATCTGAAGCTAACATGCCCCTTTTGGGAAACACTCATCATGCTTTGATCCACCATTATGTTTGTCTTAAAAACATAGTTTGTGTAGCAGATTGTGCTGTTGGCTTCTGAGGTCATTGTCATGTGATGAAAAGCCCAGTTTGCTGTGATCAGAAACATTAGGAAAAACCATGTAGATCAGCCAGTATAAAGCGGAGAGTCAAATTATTGCACGCTTTCCCTGGAATAAATGACTAGTTACAGGTCAACACATGCCTCAGGATTGCTGGCAGTTAGAGAAGGTCACCATCTGTTAAAGGATAAAAAAATTCCAAAATTAAATAAATTAGGTTAGTCAGGTTTTCTCAGAGGAGCCCAGTTTTCCCTCAGAACATTAGTGATTAGATTTAAGATTGCAGAAGACTGCACAATAGGGAGAATTTTGCCCTTGCATGAAGTAAGGAGTACTATGAAATCCAGGTTTTAAGAGACCTAATTTAAATAAAATTGAACATAATATTGAACATAATATATAAATATATCTAACAGGCTTTTAAGTATCAATGGGATTTAGGTAATTGAGGGGTGGATTAATTTGTTCAAAGCTTCCTTTGGACTCGGTGAAGTACCATGGCTTTTTCCAGGGAAAATGATTTTTTGGATACCCTCTCTCAGGAGGCTGTGAATTGCGCTCAAGCAATGAGTGAAGCTCAAGCTCACATCACTCTTAATACACATTTATCTGCATGTAGGTAAATTTGTGATGGAAATTTATGGAAAAACAGCTCCTGAAAACCTTTGAGAATAGACAGTGCTAGACAGCACTGACTGTCCAAACACTGTTATGTGATTTGAAGGTTGCTCTTAAATGGAAACCAGTTAAGTAGACTTTTTGGGAAAAATCGAAATGAAAGGGGATACCCGAAGAGGACTCCACGTCAAATTAGTATAACAAATGTTCCACCTCAGAAACTTATGTTTGCCTCTTTAAGAAATAAACACCTTTAGGATAGAAACTACAGTATTAAATTAATTAAACTCCACAGAATTCCCATATTGGTTGATGAATGCTGTTCAGAACTTCAGACTGTGAGTTCAGTACCTTCTTGATCAAGCCATTTGTCCTGATTGCTGCTGTTGATGCTTTTTTCATAAGTGATGAAGGATGGCTTAGTGTGTGACTAGCCTCCAGAGTGATCCTCTGACTCTGTGTGAAAGATTCTCTGTCCATTAGTACACTGCCTGAGGAAAGGTAGAAAAGGGTGAGAGGAGTCAGAATCGCTACCAAACTAGCACGTGGTAGAGAAGAACACATTACTGTAAACAAAGCTGTCTGTGAAAGTCAAGTGATCAGCAACCAGTGACCTGGCTGACTATGGGTAATACACACGTTCTCTGCAAACAAATTAAGTTATGAGTGGAAACTGCTAGTGTTCCTATTCAGTTCATCAGTCAGCATTACTAATGAGATATTCATCACTTAATATTAGGAAGGAATATTTTATAGGTTTAGTTTGGTTTAGTTTGAAGATTTCTTTGAACGTATTATGTCCTTTTACTCTATTTTTTTAAAAATTTCTTGGTAGAGCTGTTGTGTCATCTGGTGAATGGCATGACTGTATTGTTTGAACTGTATTTTTCAGTAGGAGCACTGAAAGACTTATCTGAATAATAATTAATTATTGTCTGCTTTTGATGATTCATAATCATGAACCGTGTTTTCATTATCAGTTGTAGATCCATTAATATGGTCTTCTTTAAGTGAATCCCTATCCACTCATCATCTGACTGTGGATTCCATGGGTCAGCTCTTATGGGTATTAGAGTGACATACGCCATTTGACTAGTTGGTACTATGCGGTTGTTCATGATGGTTGCATTTTTCTCCTAGTAGTATTTTTGCCTTCTTCCTTCTAAACATGCCTTCCAGTGTTCATATCTTATTTTCCTGTGACTTACAATTCCTAAACAATAGAAAAAACTTCTTTGGGAATTAGCTTTTGTTCAGGTTCAGTCTTTCATTCCACAGTTCTATTGTAGTGCAAAAACTGGAGTAAAGGTCATGTTCACTTATTGTATGATTTTCTCAGCTAGCCTGCTGGACTATAAGCAATAAGGACTTTAGTTACAGGTATGAAACGGCAATAATTTACAAATCTGCACAGTACCTCAGAGGTCATTTTTACTCTATTATCTCAAATTAGTTCTTTCTAACTCATAGGCTGTGTGAAAAGAAACCCTGAAGCTGCAGAATATCTAACAGCTATTTTCCTGCCTTGGTTTTAATGATGAATACTATACATGCCGTGAATCAATGTCCAGACCTTCACAAACTCTGACCCATGCAATCCTAATTTCTGTGTCCTGACATCTGTATCTTGGTGCCCATAACCCCCTGCTCCCTTTAAATGAACTTATATAACTTCCAGTGCTGTCAGGGAGATTTCACAGTGTTAGAAGCAAGATTTGTTCCAGTACATGTATTATGAGATTGTTGAAACGGTTTATTTTTTAACCTATGAATATAAACTAAGACCTACTCTGAAGCATTTTAGCTGCTGCTACGACTATGAACATAACATTAAAAGTAATAGAAAAAACTTAACAATGCAGCTCCCTTGTGTTGTTTTTGGTATTTGAGTCACAGCGTCTGAATTCCTGTAGGGGAATAGACATGAGTTTTCAGCTGGGTGTAGAGAGAAGCCTCAGAATTACAAAAAAATTATACATCCTCATATATCATATCAATTTCAAATTCTCAGTTGTGACACATGTTCCTGGAACATTTTGTCTGAGAGTCAGTTGCTGTAATGCCAAGAAGCTGAACTGTGGAAATACACCCCCTCACCCCTGAATACCTTTTTTATATCACTAAATTCCATTGTTTGGTGACTAAATGAACCATGCAATGGTTTTGAGACATATCCTGTTCATTAGGAGCCAACAGATCCTCTGCAAGCTTTGGCAGGATTTCAAGTAATTTTGTGTCCCCCCCATCACTTCCTGCACTGCAAGACTGAAAGTGGTCAGATATTTGTTTTTTTTGTAATTTACAGCCTCCAGTTCTTTCACAGTATTGGAGTCACTTTTGTTAGAGTGAAGTTAGGCTCCACTCCAGGAAATGATAGCTATTTTGCCCACAAGAAACTTTCAGATGACGTGTTTATTTAGAAGTTGTGTCTATATTCCAGAATGCTTGATTCTCTTCAACAACCGAACTTAGTAAATGGAAACATAAAAGTTCTTCTTTTTTATGTCTATTTATTAAAATTCTTGAAATTTGAGGGAGACATCTTCTAGTCACAGACATTCAGTGAACCAACTAGGAAAGATGGCCTCCTAGACTTGCTATTTTTGAATAGAGAAGGATTCATAGGGGATGTGGTGGTAGGTGGTTGTGTTAAAATTTTCAGTGTACTGAGAATAAAAAGAAAAGTAGTATTGCTGGTTTGGGCATCAGGAGAGCCCTGGCAATGTGCTTTTGCGGGCTGGTCAGACTTTAGAAACTACATTTTAGAAGCACAGTAGCAGGCAATTTTGCTGTATTGTAAATCAAATGTGTGGGGCAGAAGACCAGCTTGGCTGAACAGGGAATTCCCTGTGGAGCTTAAGAGGAAAAGGAAATTGTATAATCTTGGGAAGCACTGTCTGGCTTTGTGGGAATATTATAAGGCTGTACTTCATATATGCAGCGAGTAGACACAAAAAGCCAAAGCTCAGCTGGAGTTGAAACTTGCAAGTGTCATTTCAAATAACAAGAAGGGCTTTGTTGAGTATGTTAATAGCAACAAGAGGTCTAAAGAGAACGTTGAACCGATACTTGTCAAAGGTGGACGCCCAACTAATAGGGATGAAGAAAAAGTGGAGGTATGCAGATTTTTTTCCTCAGACTTTAATAATACTTATAGACTTTGGGCCATTTGGGCTTCAAGCTAAGCCAGAGGAACACAGATATGGCATATGACTTTCCATTTGTGGACACTGAAATTGTAAGGGACCAACTGTATCAGCTGAATATTCCCAAATCAATAGGGTCTGATGGGATCCATTCTACAGTACTGAGGGGGCTAGTGAATGTTGTGGCAGAATCCTTCTTGATCTTGTACCAAAGATCTTGGGAGTCTGGGCAAGTTTCTGCTGAGTTGATGCCAGTTGATGTTATTCCAATCTACACAAATGGCGTGAGAGCAAATTCAGGAAACTACAGACCTGTCAGTCTAACCTCAGAGTGGCTGAAGACCTTGGGCTTGTCTAGTTTGGAGAAAAGGAGCCTGAGAGGAAATCTCATTGCTTTCCACCACTTCCTGAAGAAGGGAATTGGACAGGGAGGTGCTGAGCGCTTCTCCCTGATATCCAGTGATAGCATGTGTGAGAATAGTTCCTAGTTCTAGTTCAGCTAGTATTTGCAACCAGAGTTACATATTTTTGTGACGAGGCAGTGCTCTGAAGAAATATCTAAGATTGCTTGATCAAGAAACTTTGCCAATATTCCTGACAGGCCATATAGCTAGTGTAACTAGTATTACAGAGGCATCAGTCGGCTGACTTAAATGGAAGACATCTACTTGATGCATTGCCAGGTGAATTAAAGTTGGATCTTCAGATCTTCAATGTGGAATTAATCTTGCAGATCAAGGTATCTACACTTAGATGGTTACACATAGGTGTCTGCATGTAGATTGTGTACTTACACTTGTGCCATAGCCAATGGGGCTCTAGTTAACCTAGCACATAACCTAGATGACCCTCAGAAATTCAAGATGCAGTATAGTTCAGACTCTCCAAATACCTTCTTAATGGATTCCTCAGTTCCTTTGCAATTTCAGTTCTTGTTCAAAACATTTTCCTAAGGCTCTTCTCAGGTTAAGAATCTTGATAGCATATATGCTATGGAAATGAAGTAGCACATAGAGCTTTTTATTTAGTAATGATTAGTGGCTCTTTTTCAGGGTTACTTTCTCATTTCTTCCTCATTCAAAAAATTTTTAAAACAGAATTCTATTTTAAAGCATAAAAAATTTAAACAACTGCATAAATAACTGAAACCATAACCATTTTAGAATAAATGTTATTTTTCATGTATATTGTTCATAACATTTTACCAGAGGCTGAATCTTCTCTTATGTAACGGAAAAGATTTGCATTACCACTGAGAACGATCAGGAGTAACAGGTTGGTAAGCAGCTAGAATTTTCACAGAAATTGCTGTAGTATCCTGTCTTACTTGATTGAGTATAAAGTGAAATGTTCTTGACTGGAGCATATATGCTTTGACTATAGTGTTTGAATCAGTTCACAATGGCAGAATTGAAAACATATGTTAATGGAATGTGGATATTGATAACAAGAAGGATGTTCTCATAAACAAAGCATTGGAGGCCATATCTCCCTCCCCCTTTTGCTTATTTCATTCTGCTGGCCAAGTGCATTGCATGACTTGGTTTGTTTCAGTTACTGGAAAGAAGTACAGTAGATCAAAAGAAAGGTAACTCCTAAAGCACAGCAGTAGCAGTAAAAACAGTGGTTGTGAAATCATTAGCAAAAATATGAAATTGAACAAAATGAGTCTCCTCCATGTGTGAGTGACCTTCTATTGGTGAAGTAAAAAACTCAATGACAATAGACATATTTTTCTGCTGTGACATTTAGTAACTGGCATCAAGCATACAGAAACATTCAGTGTCAAGCAGTTATTGTGTCTTTATGTAGGTGGAGGGGTAGCTGTACACTGTGTATTTGATAGACCCAAAACAAGTCTCACCTGTAACTAAGAAAATGGTTGCTGTACAATGGGCTCTGACAGTGCAAACAGATGTTGTTCCAAAAGGTGCTCATCTCCTCATGATTCGAAATTGGCATTTATTTTGTTGCAACTCTGTCATTACAAGTAATGGAATGATTTTGCATCAAATCTCTTATTGATTAAAGGACTCTTTAAAGACTCTTAAAGGACTCTTAAAGAGTCCTGCTAGTAAATACATTAAATATTATACAAGACTCTACCATTTTAGAAAACTTCCATGAAAGATATTTAGTCTCTGATGCCCATAATCGTCAGCACTTTAGACTCCTGTGCAAGAAGCCTTTTGAGAACTTTAGTATATAGCAATAATATGAAATATCACTTTTCATGTTAAAGTAGAAGAAATCAATGAAATTTTCTCATAACAGTTAGAGAAGCCTTATGTTCAACTGGTTAGCGTGTGGGTCCTGGCCTTGGAGATACATAATGGCTGGGCAATGATGTGAGTTAGTGTGCATCGTTTATTTTGCTTACAAAACCTTTTAAAAGTAAGTCTGTTATTGAGTCAATGATGGGACTGGGACCTGTAGGAAAAAAAAATCATTATACAGCTTAAGGACTGGGATGTTGTCCCGGAGAGCCACCCCGTTTCTGCCACAGAGTTTGTTTTTTTATACACAAATGTAAAATCTGAGCATTAGCCAGGCTTTCCACACACGCATGGCATGCTTGGATTCCTCAAGTCTAAGTATATCCAGCTTAGCACCAGTCAGTCTTGGCACTTTTATATGTAGTTAAAGTCAAAGAACAATATATGGCTAACTATTCTACAAAATAGGCTTAAGTTTTAGATTCATTTGTTTCAAGTCAGTAGATGTGTTTGACCCGCACAGCTGGTGTAGTCTATTTATTAGTCTCTTGGGAATGGGATGCCATAAAAATAGAAGTAGAATACAAACAATTCTCCAGAAAGATGTCTGAAGAATGACTTTAAATATTTAAAGGACGCATTTATAAAAATGTTCTGACTAATGCGTAAGCATTGTGCCTTTCAGAATCAATTAGCAAAGTCTACCTCTGGGATATTTATATTTGGTTATGATTTTGTTTTAATGGATGTGTATTCTGCTTTTCTCCAGGCTATTCTACTTTGTCTCCAGGCTGTTCTTAACAGAACTATTTTTTTTCTGACTGTCAAAAACCAGATATGTCCAGTGAGAACACTTGAGCAAAAAAAAAAATAAAGACGAACTCTTTTGTGTTTAATGAGCAAAGATCTTTGTAAAAAAGACTGATAAACTAGTCAGATATCGCAAGATGTGGAAAAGGTTTTAAGTAACTCTTTAGAGGGAAGAGAAAGAGTAATATTTCCAAAAAATATAGTACATCAAAATAAATAATGTTGACAATGAGCTGGATTTATCTAGAACTTTTCAGATTCCTCCTTTGTATCATGTCCATTTTGCCTGCTTCCCTATGTTGCCTGTTCTGTGTTCAGTAAACTCAAGAAAATCCTAATAGCAGAATTTTTACTCTCTTCTGTGAAAGTAAGCAAAGGTAAGCAGTTATGTTGACTCGCAGTCTCAACATTTGCCCATATATCTGGAAATACTGCCCAGAAGTAGCTGTTGCATTAAGACAAGAAAAAGTGATTATATACACATCTTTCTTTCTATGAATAAACATAACTGCTCAGTGCTACCATGTCAAGCAAAAACACATGAAACATCTCAAGCATTTCCTTCACTGAAAATAGCTGAGATTCCTACCTGGGTGCTTTATGCAGAAGGGATCAGAGGATGTGTAGTCTGTGTCCCTCTGCTTGACACTCTCTTCCTTCCCCCACCCCCCCAAAAAAAAAGCTAACAAAAACCAAATACTGAAAACCCCAGTAACTCAGCAGTAGAAAGACAGCTGACAAACAGGAAATTGCTGGAGTTTGCTTGCATGTGGGAACTTAAATCTACTTAGGTTGCAGAGCTGAACAGTAGGTACTTCTCTGAAGTCTTCAGCTCATTTCCAAAAGTACAAACAAGATTTCTGCTGATTTGTAAACATGAAGGCAGAAGATCCAGCTGTGGGAGGAAATGACTAATTAAGGAATGCATGACAACCTGACTTACTATTGACTGCTTGAGTGACCAGTTCAAATAGCCAGAGCATGTGTTAACTAAACCAACAACCAGATTCCAGTGGGTGGAGGTTATGACAACATTTGTCTTTCCAATCCCATGCCTACAGACATAGGACAGATTTCTGCTGTTTCTGAAGACTGTCTGACACATGGAGCAGCCATGCATAGCTCATTTTATCTTTGTAAGAATTATGATTGTAGGAAGATACACAGTAAGATCAAGGGAAAAGATGTGAACCAAACAAGGGAATAGTAGATAGTGCTAAAACCGTTCTGCTTTTACCTATTTAATTTTGGTTTAGAATAGGTGGTGCATTTTGGTTGACACTTTCCTAGCAGGTGGAAAGACAAGGCTTTATTTGTACTAACTCATTAAGTCAAGATATTCTGGAGAAGCTGATGCAAAGCATTGAAAGGAAGTATTATGATCCTTCTTGGGGCTTACCAACAAGACCAGCTCTTTCTTACTGGAGTATTGCAAAGGGACCAAATCTTCAGGCTCCGAGAGGATTCTGGCTCTAAGGGACTTGTGCTGTGCTCTAACAAGGTCATACTCATTATGGAATTTTTTATGGCAGAAGGCGTAAGAATCACTTTGGAGACTACTGTTTTAATCACTCCTCTCTTGTTTCATAAAACTAATAAAAAAAGGTCTGTAATCATGACATGCCAGCATGCTGTTGATGTATAGCCGCTGTTTCAGCTCCCCACAAAAAAATGACCTCTGAATCCTTTCACCATAACGGCTAACAAGGTACATAGCCTTCAGTTATATAGTGTCAGAATGTTTCCTGTGAATGAATTTTATTCTCAGAAAGCTTTGATGAAATTTGGAGGTATACCTTTTTTTTGATTTTTTTTTGTCTTATAAGATAATTACCCTTGGTTATCTAGAAAAGTCTAAGTTTGAAATGGTACTCAAGTCACCCAAGTGTCAGAATGCAAGGAAGTCATCCTTACTGTGTTATCCTTTGCCAGTTTTGTCTTTTACTGCAGGCACAGATTATGTATGGTCATGGACAACTTCTTTCAAATTCATACTGAAACAAGTTAATTTATTTCTGTCTTCAGTCTTCGCAAACTAGAATTTCACTTCTAAAATTAGAAGGAAATTTCTTTTGACTGGGGCATAGATCTCCATTTTCTTGTGTATTCAGGTTGTTGCTTTTCCTCTAAAAAGGAGCATTTGAAATACAGAAAAGTCACACAGATACCTGGAATTCTGGTAGATCCTTGACTGAAGATTCATTTCAATACAGTAACTTCGGTTGAGTTAGCAAGAGTTTGAGTGACTTCAGATAAGTGAAAATATAGCTGTTGTTCTACTTGGATTTCTGTTTCATTACCTTAGACAAAATTCATACAGCAATATACAATATTACTTCAGACATTCAAAACTCCATAACTCGGCCTGTCATATATAATTGTCTTGAAAGTCATAAGATGAATATAATACTTTCTAGGATTTTATGTCTTCTGCTGCTTGAGTCATCTGACTTTTGGTGTTCAAAGCTGTTCTGTGAAGGTACAAATGCTAAAATAAACACGATTCTTAAAGAAAAACATGGCTTTCACTTATTCCTTTGACTCCCTTACGTGGCTAAGGAAGTGGCAACCAATAACACAAAGAATTTGTAATTTGGGCAAAATCTGGGAATTCCGTAGTGTTTGCCAGCACAAATCATCACAGCAGCATTTGCTGGTCCTGTTGTCCAATGATGAAGGTTATGAGTGCTTCTTTTGATAGTTTTCCTGTAAACTTAGATGTTACTCATAAAATGTGTGTGTCTTCTTCGTCTTAAAACCTGTTTGTGTGTCTGAGCTGCCCTTAATTTCAATCCCTTCCTTTTTTAATCCTTTTTGACTTCATGCTTCTGAATTAAAGTAGATGGACAAACCCTGGAAACATGTTTTGACAATTATTTCTTTTCGCTACTTCATTGTGTAGTTTAAAATTTTCATTTTTAAAAATCTTTTATCTATGAAGTGTGTTTCTCTTAGCTTGCTACATGTCCTCCAATGGATACTCAGCCTGAAATATTTTTAACTGTCCTACAGAAATTGCTTTTCCACACACGCTTGACTATAGTATAATTTCCTTATAAAATGTCAAAAATGTGCCTAGTTATAGTCCATAATCACTGAAGTGTTTTTCTGCTGTTAGAAGTCCGGATAATAGATGTACACCTGATCTGTTCTGGGGCAGTCAAAGAAGGATTGACTGTTTTTATGCACAACCACAGGGAAAAACATTATAGTTAATTCTCTGAGGTGGCTATTAATTGCCTTATTTTAGAAGGGGAAGACGACAAAGGGTTAGGCCTGTCCCATAAATTGTCACTGTCTATTAAACTCCTTTCTTCTTTTCTTTCTGTTACGTTGTTGATTCTTAATTGGATTAATACTGGTTCCTACTCGGGCCCCACAGGAAAACTCCCTTTTCAGCTTCCCAGCTAAATAAGAAAACTATCCATCGATACAGAGAGCACAGGAAAGAAGAAATTTAAGCTAGAATCTGACCTCCCACCTAAGTTACACGAGGCATGAATCTCTTAGACAAAATTAGGAGCAGCTGGCAAATGAAGCAAAGCACCTAACTCTAAGACTTTGCTGTATTTGTTAAGAATCTGTGTAAGTCATAGTGGTTTTATTAATGATAGTAATTGTGTTTGGGAGAATAGAAATTAATGTAAAGTTCATTGACATAAAACAGGTTGGTTTGCATATAGAGTGCCTTTTACAAGCATTTAGTATAGACTGTGGCCAGTGTAAATCAGTGAAATGCAGTTTTAGAGATATGTTGGTTTATCCTAGGTGAGGACTATGGTAGTTAAAATGTAAATCCCCTAACTTTTTTTCTGAACCACTACTTTTTAATATCTGAGCTAAAACTGACACATCAATGGCTTTCTAGATGGATGTGTGCTGTATATACAAAGAGACATCACATATGTACGTACATGTAGATACTCTCTGAGGGTAAGTTATTACAAGCACTAAGCAGAGAGAGTTAGGACATCTTTGAGTATTGACCACACTTATGATGGAATGAGACCAAAAGCCAAAATATTGCAGATAGTTATTGTAGGACTCTCATGACAGAGAACAGAAGCACTACTTTCAATTGTGTTTTACCTTACCTCTCATGAAGTGTATCCACTTCTGTCTGCTTTTTTCCTGGTAAAGGGCAAATGACAGACAATCTTGTGTTTAGAGTATCCAGGGGATTTATTTAGTATTAAATGAACACCCAAGGGATATATTCAGTGTTAGACGAACCTGGACTACCATAGTGATTAGCATAGAATGAGTACTTGCAATAAAAAAGAGCCTGTGTGTTCTGCAATATTAGTATTTTCTGATATAATCTAAAGTGCAACTGGAAAATATTAAAATCAGATGTGCTAATAAATCAAAATGAAAGAAATTATTTTTGTCTGTCTGTCTAGAATCAAAGACATGCAAAACCTTTGGAGAATGTGTGTCTTAATGTGATTTTTAGAATGAGACCTAAGAAGAAAATGAAGTTTAGAAATATAAACCAACAAAAAAACATATTAGCTAATCTGCCAGGTTTGAAAATGTTCATATTTTAGGTAGCAGTTTGGTTTTATTGCTCTTTTGTCTGATCTGAGCTGCTGAAATAGCAGAGGACTGAGTGCATCCATCTGTCTGTCTATCTATCTATCTATCTATCTATCTATCTATCTATCTATCTATCTATCTCTTTTTTCTGTTCTGTAATTTTTGCAGAGCTATGCAACAAGAATTGGAAAGGAATTAAGACTTTTAGGTGTATAAATAGGGAAAAGAAGTACCCTCTGTTTGTTTTTTTGAATGGAAGTCGAAAGTCATGTTACCACCCATGACAATGAGTTTGTGTTACTTTTCTTTCTACTTTATCTCTGCTCTCTTTTTTATACCATCACGTCAAACTCTTCCCTATAGTGAGGGGTCCAAAACTGAACATAGCATTTGAGGTGTAGCCTCACCAGTGCTGAGTACAGGGGCACAATCCCTTCTCTGATCCTGCTGGCCACACCGTTTCTGATGCAGACCAAGATGCCATTGGCCTTCCTGGCCACCTAGGCACACTGCTGGTTCATGTTCAGCTGACTGTGAAGCAACACTCCCAGGTTCTTTTCCGCTGGGTAGCTTTCCAGCCAGTTTTTCCAAGCCTGTGGCATTGCATGAGGCTGTTGTGATCAAGTGCTAAACCCAACACTTGGCCTTGTTTAACCACATACATTTGGCCTCAGCCCATCGGTTCAGCCTGTGGAGGTCTTCCCGTAGAGCCTTCCTTCCCTCAAGCACTCCCACCTAACTTGGTGTTGTCTGTAGACTTACTGAAGGTGCACTCGATCCCCTCATCCAGACTGCTGATAAAGATATGAAAGAGAACTGGTCCTAATACTGAGCCACCAACTGGATTTAATTACATTCACCACAAGTCGTTGGGCCCAGCAGTCTAGTCAGGTTTTTTTACCCATCGAATAATATAGCAGTCCAAGCCATGAGCAGTCAGTTTCTCCAGGAGAATGCTATGGGAAATACTGTCAAGGACTTTGCTGAAGTCCAGGCAGGCAATATCCACAGCCTTTCCCTAAAGGTCTAGGTGGATCACCTTGTCATAGAAAGAGATCAGGTTGGTAAAGCAGGACTCGCCTTTCCTGAAGCCATGCTGACTGTGCCTAATCCTCTGGTTTTCCTATGTGTTCTGTACTATGGCACTCAGGATGACCTGGTCCTTAAGCTGCCCCAACCTTGAGGTCAGGCTGACAGGACTGTAGTTCCCTGGATCCTCTTTCTGACCCTTCTGACGGGATCACATTTGCTAACCTCCAGTCAACTGGGACCTCCACAGTTATCCAAGACTGCTGATAAACGATTGAAAGGGGCTTGGTGAGCACTTCAGCCAGCTCCCTTCGATACTCTTGGGTTGACCCCATCTGGCCCATAGATGTATGTGTTTCCAAGTGGTGTAACACACCTCTGGACATTTCCCCTTGGATTATGGGGGCTTCATTGTGCTCCCTGTCTCTGTCTTCCAGCTTAGGGGATTGGGTACACAGAGAACAACCAGTTTTACTATTAAAGACTAAGATGAAAAAGGTGTTAAGTACCTAAGTCTATTTCCTCATACTTTGTCACGATGTTTCCTCCTGCATCCACTAAAGGCTGGAGATTCTCCTTAGCCCTCCTTTTGTTGCTAATGTGTTAGTAGAAAACTTTCTATTGTCCTTTACCACAGAAGCCAGATTAAGTTCTAGTTGGGCTTTGGCCTTTCCTATTTTCTCCCTGCATAACCTCACAATATCCTTGTAGTCCTTCTAAGTTGCCTACACCCTTTTCCAAAGGCCATAAATTCTCCTTTTTTTTCCTGAGGTTCAGACAGAGCTCTCTATTCACCCAGGCTGGTCTTCTTCCCTGACAGTTTGTCTTTTGGCACATGAGGGGATGGTCTGCTCCTGTGTCTTGATCATTTCCTTCTTGAAGAGCATCCAGCCTTTCTGGAGTAGGTGTAATACAGCATAACACATAAACAATTCCAAACCCAAACAATACATTGTGTCTACAGCTCAGCTATGAGAAGACAGAACAGACATGAGACTGGCAATTATGCTTCTTAATGCACAGCTAAAAGATGGTCACATATAGCACTGATAGGTTTGAGCAGACCAGCGTCTGGTGTTTATTAGGTGTATTATAGTTTTAAGTTATGCGTCTTTCTACTTGTGGGATATCCAGTGTAGGTTTTCAGCAACTGTTATTACTTTGAAACCATGGCAGTAAGACAGCTTATTTAAAAATAAGCAATTTGCTTTGGGAATATTTTTGATTATTATATTGTCTGCATTAGCAGAACCATAATTATGACATTATTTTGGAACTTGGTGTAGATCTGCACTGTAACTCTGAAATCACACTTTCCCTTTTTATAAAAATCCTAACACTGGGAAGCAAGTGGTTTAGGCACAGCCTTACATCAGGCTCTATACCTTCAGCTCCTTGATCACATAACAAAACAAAAAAAAGATTTTCAAATCAAGCTGCAAAATGACTTCATTTGTATGAACCCACAGTTCAAATGAATAAAATGTGGCAAATGAAAGGAAAAGCTATACTTGTATTGGTTGTGTCTTACAGCAGATGAGATGGTAAGCACTGAAAATTATGCACTTTAGCAAGAGCATAATAAAATTATTGCTAAAAATATGAGTGAGTTTTTAACTAAAGTAAAAATAATCCCGGGCTTGTTATAAAGTGTGAGGAAAGCCCAAGGGACAAAAGCAAAAGCAGATGGTTCCTCCTGTTGTTTTTCTTCCACCTGTTTGGATTCCATTTAAATTTTCTTTGTTCTTTCTTCGTCCTGTGCCATTATTGTACTTGTTTTCTTGTTCTGTCTATTTTCTGAATAATTTTAAATTCACTTTTACAGCAGGGCTGTCTTCTTTCACTTGCTTAGAAAAAAAACAGTCTCTTTGACAGTCACTGGACTGAGTCTGTCGCCTCTGCACTTACACCATCCTAAAATGTAACTTTGTACACTGAATAAAGAGGGATCCCCGTTGTCATTAAATGGCTAAAGATAAATCAGATGAACTTATATCTGTAAATCTACTTACTAGCAGGTTTAAAAATTTACTTCAAGAGTTTTTTATCTAGCACTCTTTTTATTTAGTTAAAATGGAGGAAAAACAAAGTTATATTGTCTCTGCAAAGGAAGTGGAAACTGCAAATGTATCTGCTCAATGAGATAGACCCATGTTAAAAGATCAAAGTAAATTTTAACCATTTACGTCTTTGTGGTTTGACAGACTGTCCATTGTAATTAAAGCAAGATAAAGCCACAACATTACAGTATTGTTCCTACAAAGGTGGACACCATTCTCTGAATGTCATAAGCAAATGCTGGAAGGCTAATCTCGGTTCATATGGTAAGGATCAAAATTTTTATCCTACTTTTCCAGTAGTGTGAGATTACTCTGACTGGTTATATTACAATGGTCCTCCAACATGGCTGAAGAAAATTATGTATGTGTTCTCAAATAGTAATTCATTTTTAGTGGAGTAAAAACAAAATGAAGAATCAATTACAGTGTGCCACCATCTACTAAACTAATGCCTGGAAAACAAGGATTCATCTTTGAGGCTGCCAGCCTAATTGCAACTTTTTCTCAAAATACCTGGCTCAATATGTGCTATTTACTTTATGAGGGCAGGGAAGGTCCAGTGGCATATTGTTGTTGGCTTTTTTTGCTTTAATATGAAGGAGACTGAGAATAAGAGTGATTTTTCCTTGAGCCATCTAATTCTGTGAATGCGAGTATGCACCAAGACCTTCCTAGGAGGTTGATACAGGGCAGAATTCCTTTCTTTTCCTCCAAGTTTTTAGTGTAAGCTTATCACAAAGAACTTCTCATTACTTTCTCTGGATGAGAAATCTAAATATTTAAAAAGTTGCTTGGCCTACGCAACTTTAAATCCATGCTGTCTTCATTTTCTATGAATTGCATTTTGACCTTTGAAAAGCACCTTACTGTGTGCAAAGACAACGACCATTTTTCTGTGAGTGAGGCTAGAAGACAGCACACAGTGATTAGTTTCTTAAATGGTGATGTCTTTTTCATTACACTCATTTTGTAGCTTTCATGGTAAAGGAAAGCTCAACACAGATTCATATTCTGCCTTAGAGTTAACACAGATACACTGATACAGACCATAAGCATGTACATCAAGTACAGTATAAATTAGTAAAGACACCTATAAATTAGTAAAGACACCTCTAAAGCAAGTGGAACAGTATCTTATGTCAGAAAAGGGTCCAGTCAAAGGTTTCTCTATTGTTCCTTTTAGAAATGCAACCAAATGTAAATTTACTAAAAAACATCAAAACACAAAACAAATCCTAACAATTTTCATTCCACTAGGCAGGATGGATATGGATACCACAGGAGGAACTAACAGAACTGTAAACCCATGAACATGACCTCGTGTTATGCACACTCTACATCTCCAGATGGCGGGAGAAGATGGGCTTCTGCATTAACAACAATTTCTTGGCTATGTGCAGTCCTGAAGTTATGAGAATATTAAAAAGAAAATGGTAGGAATGGCAGGTTCTGTGTAGTTTTTGCAATGAGACACATGTCAGTATTTTTAAATCAATCTGCCAAAACTTAAATGGTGTCAATAAAATTAAACTATGGAGTTGGTAAGAAAAAAAGTTGGCCTTTCTCCACATATCACTCAAAAGTTAGCAGTATTGAGTGTAACAATAACTCAATAGCACGCTTCTCCCAGAGCAGCAAAAAAAGAGTTGTTCATTAAAACACAGTGTTTGAGTTGTAATTCTGTCTGTAGCACTCAGTGAAAGTAAAGATGGTGTTTGTTAAGACATTCATATTATTAAAAGTACAACATTATCAAGCCTTGTGGAATTCATGGAACTCTATTGTATTATGGATTTGCTTTCCTAATAAAATTCAATCATAAAACTAAGAAAATTGTCAGCATATAATCTACAAAAAAGTACGTAAATTCCTCTAGATTTTTAGTGGGTGGGGTATACTTTAAATAAATGTTATATTTTACTGCTATCTCTTTTTACCATTTTCACGTTTAGCTAAAAATTTCTGACCAAATATTTTCCAGGATTTCCTTTGAATCAGACCCTGAATTAGTCTTTTTAAGGCAGTGAGGGAGTACACTGTACACTTGCACACCACAGTGCTGGTATTAGATATGGTTTTTAGATGTTTACTGTCCCAAAAATTTTTCTTTATGTTGATATATAAAATTGTTCTTGTACAAGGTACCAAAGCTGCAAATTATTGTCATGTGGTAAATTTCTGTTCTCATTGAGTTTAGATGAACATGTAACTGTGCTAAGCTAGTTTCATTTATTGTTAGACTATTTTATCAGGGTGTGAAATAAAGGGTGTGTTTTCTACATCCAAGTTAGAAAATATTAGCTAGATTGTGGTAAATCACTGGAATTTGAGTGCACTGTAAAATAAGAAACAGGAAGGTTTGACCATCAGACCATTTCTACATTGCTTTTTCAGCCTGGTGATTTCAGCAGCTTTCTGTTATGGTGTAGTGTCTCAATGGGCCACAAACTTATATATCCTAATCTTGGTTTCTCTGTACTCTGCCTTTTATTTTATAGAGCTCTTTTCGTCGGTGATCCTGTTTCCAGATCTAGGTACTGTACAGTGGAGCAGAAAATCCTCTGTCTTTGGTGTTGTTTACAACTTACAAACTAAGAGCCAACATGTTAAAATGGAAATTGGATCAGCCAGGAGTTATTTCTCAGATGTCTCAACTACTTTTGATACAATCATTAATTGAAACTTATTTAAAAGTAAATAAAGAATACAAACAAGGAAGAATAATTGCTTTAGCAGAATTAGAACATCCTGGATCTGTGTTGTAGGATGCAAAGACTAAACCTCTGAAAAATCATTCCTAAAAGTAACTATAGTAAATAATTACTTTGTGCCTTTGTGTTCTTTGTGATATGTTGTAAGGATCCATGGGTGCCATAATTAAGTGTCATTTGCCAATCTTTTGCAGCACTCTATAACGTAAACTGCACATATAAAACATTGTCTCCTGCTGCTGACTTTTATTGTCCTGTGTCTCTGTTAAAAGCTGGACTGGTATGCTCAAGGATGTAACTTTGTGCAGGAAACCACAATAAGGTCTGGGAGTAATTGCAACACAAGATCAAGATTAAATGACAGAATTTTACAGAAATCACTTCACATTTTTATCAAAATTATTTCTTCAAATATGGTAATCCTAATGATCAGTTCATGTATCAGAAATAAGTGATAGTGGGAGTAGCTGACATTTAATGTTGTCACGCACCACAACAGTTACATAAGACTTGATCAAGCCCTGACATTACCTTGTTTCCTGCATCAAAGTCAAACAAAGAGTTTGACTTTGAAGAGTATGTGTTTAATACAGAGTTTGACTCAGTGTTCCACTGATAAATGGTAGAGCTGTTCTGAGGACAATAGCCAGCCCTGGAGATCTATAAATGACACCGTTGAATATGGTCTGTCTTCCATTATAGTTTGTTCCAATGGAGACTTTCTTTCTGATGTGTGAGGTTAGGAGAGAAAAACTGTTTGAATAAAACAGCTCCCTCTTCTTTTTTTATTCAAAAGGCCTCCTCTCCTTGATACAAAATGGAAGGTTACCCTACCTTCCCTGACTCTTGCCATTTTACAGAAAATTCTCTTTGAAATATTTTTTCTTTGAGAGCAGAAGAATTGATTTATGGTTCCAGTGTTTCACAGAAAATTCAAACCAAGTCCACAGCAACAGAACAAGCAACACTGTAATCCATACAGCATGTGCTACCTGCAGAAGGTGTAATTGCAATAGTATTATAATCTCTTCTCTGTGGGCCAAACATGTGGAACATTCTCTGTGTGTTATGTTCACTTGAAAATGTTTAATGTCATGATATTTTGAATTGGGATGAACATCCAGTAACAATGTACTGTTCCCAAGCACAGAACACCTGTATCAAACACAACATTTGAAGAAGGGCTTGTAAAACACAGGAGCTTATAAACCCCATACAGACCTGCTTAGGGTCAGAATGGAGGAGAAGCACTTCTGAGCTTTGGTATGAGATTCATGAATTACGCTTAAATGTGTTTAGTTAAACTAAACTTATCTTGATCTGTGGACTTAATTCATACCAGTAGGGCCATCTGAACCAAGGAAATAAAAAATGAGCAGCTATTTTCTTTCTGAAGTAAGCAAAGAGGAGAAAATGCCCAATAGGGCTTTCTGTTATTAAAACCTATTGCTTAAATAATGCATAAATTTAGAGAAGTCATAATTTTAATAACAATATCCTAATTGCTATTGTCAGAGAAGCTCCTATCAAGATTACAGACATTTGGTGGAACGACGTGGCACATAATAAAGACACTACTTTTTCTGTAGTGATTAAAATCTTCAGATTGTCCAGTCTGCCTTTAGACGTATGAAAGTGAGTATCTAGTCTAAGCTGGGTACCTAGGCTTCTCTTGTAGCTAATAGGGAGTCAGTCAACTTCTCAGGATGCATATTTCAGTCTGAGAGAATTTTCTGCAGAGTTTAGTGTTAACCCACATAAGGATAAACTCCTCCTGGGTGTTTACTCTTGAGACACCTGATTAAAATCCTTGCTGCACGACTCTGTCTTTGGCAAGAGGAAAAGTTTGCAATATGAGAATAACAAACTAATAGGAAAATCTTCAACTTCTTAAAGCTGTGGCCAAGTTTGCAGTTTCAAGAGAAATCTTCAAAATTCAACATTTGATTCTATAAGGAATGTCACTTTTTTTCACGTGCAGGACAATAAAACAGGACAGATTTAAGCATAGATTTCCTACATTCTTGGCAGATATCTAACCTGTAATTTAGTGTAAGCAGTAAGCTAATAACCAAATGGGCTATAGATGAGTAAAAGGCATTGTAGAATTTTTGTACTATCCAGGAACAGCTAACAATGAAGTGCCAGAAGGAAAAATTTACGAGTAGTTGTTACTCATCTAATTTAACCAGTCAAATGATAAGTATTTAGATGTATTAATTGCGACTGCAATTGTGATAGACAGACAGAGGGGGTTTGTCTCACAGGGATACATGAATCCCTGAAAATCTTATGCTTACTAAAGTTGTGAGAATGCTATTCTGAGGGATAGATAAGGAAAACAGCTCTGCCAGTCACTGTGTTGTGTTAGACAGCAGACATTTTTTTTGTTGATTTAGTTTTGCTGATGTAAGATCAGCTACCTGCATCCTCAGCTCCCATGAGTACCTCACACAGAAGAAAAACATGCTTAGGAGAGAGCTTGAAACCTAGATGGTGAATCACCATAAGAGGTATGACATATACAGTGTAGGGAATCTTGACCAAAAAGAGAAAAGTACCTGTGGAATTTGAGGAGCAACCAAATGAAGGTTGTTAAATTAAAAATTTCGATGCAGACACTTATCACCTGACCCAGATGTACTTTTGAATCTTTATTTTAAGCATTTTTATTTGTTTCTGGTTCTGCACGTCTTCCCAAAGTCATACATAGCCACTCTGGCAGCTGAGATTCGAGGTCAGAAGTCCTAACCAGTCCAGTGCCCTGCTCACTAGGTTGTCTATATGCTTAGATACTAGAGACATCTTTTGAAAAGTTTGTTCTGTGGTTAAGATTGCAAACTGACTTTCTATCATATTTCAAAGAGGGATAGTTTTTGGGCTGATGTGATATGAGGATCTAGCACTCAACAGTTGCTATTTAGAAGTGGAGCATAAGGTTGTAATAATATATTTAATATATGTTTTTACCTGTTCTCCCCAGTTTAGGCTGGAAAGAGAATTTCATTTTGTCAAAGCGAAATAAAAATATAAGTTTCATATTATTTAAAGTTTTAAAGTCCCTAAGTCCAGCATTAAATAATTGCAAAACTAACCAGCCATTTTGTAATTAGAGACACACATTTAGATCACATCAGGCACCAGCTTCACTAATGTAGTTTCAGTATCAAGCACTTTTCAGTAAGACACTGTTTATGTTAAGCAACCTGCTCCTAGCGTGCACCATAATATCAGAGCTTCTGTAGGTTTCTCCTCGCAAAGACAAGTTATCTTCATACTACTGATTTATTGCGCAAGCACAATCCACTATGTTTTAAAGATCTGTCTCATTTCCAAACCTTCCTGAATCCCTGTATCATCATGAGTATCTTAAACTCTTGTTTTACTGGAGCAGTGGCATAGAAAACATCCCAGATGATGCATAGTGGAAATGTTAGTAAATGTATTTACAATGTTTTCTAAAACACATGTTGTAAAAAGGAGGCTACATTGTTTGTTTTTATAAATTTCACAAAAAGTTAAAGAGCTTGCAGCTGACAACTTGTTTTTATTCAATAGATTAACTGAATCTGTAAGTATCTTTTTAGAGAAAAAAGAGTATGCTATCACTAAACAACAGAAAAAAAGAAGATAAAACGTAGTGCTCTCTTTCTTTTTTTTTTTCCTCCATGATTAATGTGAACAAATGATGCTCTGAATCTGCATATAGGAGACTGACTCCGCAGGGTGCAGATGTAGAAGTGTTTGGGATCGGAGCCGAAAGAAAAGAAAGCTGAGAAATACATAGCTTACAAAACAACCTAATAACAACATAGTGACTAGATCTGAAGAATTGGTAAACAAGGCAGTTTCTTGGTATTTGGCTTTGCAAGCAGAGTTCAAAACTTGAATGAAAGATACGAGTTTCCTAAAAAAATAAGAATAATAATTTGGGGTGCACTGGGATTCTTGATGGCTGGTACATCAGTGCCGCGGAGCCCAAGTAGATTCAAGGATGAACTGTCCCAGATCTCGTTGGTCTCCTGGTCCAACATATATCTCCTGTGTTTTCAATGTGTGTGTAAGAGTAGGGTTCGCAGTCCCACCACTTACCTTTCATATAATAACCTGAGGGTACTTACAACCCTCTAGCTCTTAAGAAAATGACATAAGCATCAGTTTAAAAAGCATGCAGGCCGTTGTCCCACCTCTCACCATAAGGATTACTGCTGTAGAGTCAAGGGGCCAGATTAACGTGGCTAGAGACGAAGGAAGGGAAAACTTAATCATAAAATCAAAGAATGGTTCGGGTTGGAAGGGACTTTAAAGATCATCCAGCTCCACCCCCTCACCATAGACAGGGACACTTTCTGCTAGAACATGTTACTTAAAGCCTCATCCAACCTAGACTTGAACACCTTCAGGGATGGGGTATACAGAGTCTCTTTGGGCAACCTGTCCCAGTGCCTCACCACCCAACAGTAAAACATTTCTTCCTAATGTCTAATCCAAATCTACCTACTTTCAGCTTTAAACCATTGCCTCTCATCCTATCACTGCATGCTCTCATAAAAAGCCCATCCCCATCTTTTCTGTAGGCCTTCTTTAAGTACTGGAAAGCTCTTATAAGGATCCCCTGGAGCCTTCTACTCTCTGTGCTAAACAAGCCCAGCACTCTGAGCCCATCCTTGCATGGGAGGTGCTCCAGCCCTCTGATCACCTTCATGGTCCTCCTCTGGACTTGCTCTAACATATCCATGTCCTTCCTGTGGTGGTAACTCCAGAACAGAGCACATTACTTCAAATGAGGTCTCACAAGAGCAGAGTAGAGTGGGTGAACCACCTCACTCACCCTGCTGGTTACATTTTTTGAGGCAGGTCCAGGATATGGTTCACTTTCCGGGCTGCAAGTGCACACCATCGGCTCATGTTGAACTTCCCATCCACTAGCACCTACTAGTCACTTCCTTCAGAGGTACTCTCAGTCAATTCTCTACCCAATCTGTATTTATGCTTGGAATTGCCCTGACCTATATGCATGACCTTGTATCCATTTCAAGGATGAGGATGTGTTCAGGGATAGAAAGAGTCCTAGGTTCTGCTCCTTGGTTCCATTATACTTCGAAGTATAGTGGTGTCAGAGTTGCTCAAAACAAGCTGCTGTAATTTATTTTAAATACAGCATGATTTTACTCATAAGTGTTTTTCGAACAATGTTATTTTTCACTTCTGACATTTGGCATCTTGATTGCTGAGTCTAATGAATAATAATTTACATTTTGATAAAAAAAATCAGAAAATTTGTTCCCAAACAAATTTTGGGTGGTGTGCAATGATAAAAATTCTTTGCATTTGTCTCCTCTATTGATTCTAGATAAGTATCCTGAAACATGGCACTAATCTTCTATAGAAATCTTTCCGAATCCCAGATCATATAGGTTGGAAAAGACCTTTAAGATTATTAACTTGATCTATAAACCTCATACTGCCAAAGACATCATTAAACTATGTCCCTAAGTGCCACACCTACACATCTTTTAAACACCTCCAAGGACTGTAACTCAACCAACTCCCTGGGCAGCCTGTTCCAATACTTGACAATCCTTTCAGTGAAGTAATTTTTCCTAATATCCATTCTAAACCTACCTTGGAGCAACTTGAGGCCATTTTCTCTCATCTTATAGCTTATTACCTGGGAAAGGAAACTGACACCTGCCACTCTATAGCCTCCTTTCAGGTATATGTAGAGGGAGATGAGGTCTCCCCTCAGACTCCTTTTCTCCAGACTAAACAACCCCAGTTCCCTCAGCTGCTCCTCATAAGACTCATGCTCCAGACCCTTCAGCAACTTCATTGCTCTTCTTCACACACACACTAGCATCTCAAAGACATTTTTGCAGTGATGGGCCCAAAACCAAACACAGCATTCGAGGTGCGGCTTCACCGGTGCTGAGGACATGGGGACACTCACTTCTGTAGCCCTGCTGGACACACCATTTCTGATAAAAGCCAAGATGGCATTGGCCATCTGGGAACATTTTCAGCTCATATCCAGCTGGCACTCTACTGAGTCCTTTTCTGCTAGGCAGCTTTTCAGCCAGTGTTCCCCAAATCTGTAGCGTTGCATGGAGTTGTTTTGACCCAAGCACAGGACCCAGCATTTAGCCTTGCTTAACTCCATACATATGGCCTCATCCCATCAGTCCAGCCTGTCCAGATCCCTTCCTTTGAGCAGATCTATACTCCTACCTAACTTGGTGTTGCCGGCAAACTTACTGAGGGTGTACTTGATCCTCTTATCCAGATCATTGATAAAGGTGCTAAACAGAACCAGCCTCAGTGCCCAGCCCTGAGGTACATCACTTGTGACCAGCCACCAACTGGATTTAGTTCTGTTCACCACAACCACAACTCTTTGGGCCCAGCTATGCAGACAGTGTTCTACCTGGTGAAGAGTACACCAAGCCATATGCTAAAGCCATGAGTACCAGTTTCTTCAGGGCGTCAAAATCTAGGTAGATAACATCCTCAGGCTTTCCGTCATCTGCTAAGGGGGTCTCCTTGTCACAGAAGGAGATCAGGTTAGTCAAGCAGGACTTGCTTTTCCAAAACTTAGGCTGGGTCTGATCAGCTGGTTGTCCTGTATTTGATGTGTGAAAGAAGAACCAAGCAAGGCAAACTGACAAAATTATACCGGCAAGTAGGACTAGTTAATAAAAAGAAAATATGGTAAGAGTGGAGGAGAGCAACATGGCTACTGTAGAGGGAAATTTGTGCCTTTATGAAAAACCTGTTAATAATGCAGTTTAACTGATGCACAGGACCTGTGTGGTATGATGTACTTGTGTTTCTAAAACGAAGGTCTTCTGCAATCTGACCACATATAACTACTACTTTTCTCTTGTGTTGTTTTATTTAATCTCATCTTGGCATTTCTGTTCCTTTCATCAGAGCAGCATGGATTTATTGCTAGAGTCTTCTGATTTTTCTTTTCTTATTGAACAGAAGAACAAACACAGGCATATTTGTGAGCTGTATAGGGTGCATTTCACAGATGTACAGTATCCTGATCAATCCTTTCCTAAGGCAGAGAAGCAAAAACCTATACGGCTTTCTAGAGATGACCTCAGGTGCTCATAACCATGACAGATATACCTGTTTTTTTCTGTATTATATAATATTGAGGGTTACATTCAGAAAACGGCCTGTTACAACAGTTATTTCCAGATATTTAAAACAAAATAACTGATGTGTGTAGGATAATTTTGGATTGTTACAGATGCAATAAGTTGCCTGTTAGATACTCAGGCTTGGTAAATGTTAGAGTAAAGTAAACATGTTACACATTTTACATGTTAGAGTAAACTAACTAAAGTAAATACTTGCCTATATGATGTTCATATAAAAACTCATCCAATTTATTTTGCCTCTTACTTTCTGGATCTCAAGAAGCAAAATTGTTAACTAAATTGTTAAAGCAGGAGTAGACAGGGAGTAGATAAAAGTCTGTAGAGAGTAAAGTTGCAGGGCAGAGAGAGAAGATTCTTACTTTAATATGAATTATGAGAGCCTGGGTTAATATTTATCTTGCTCTGATTGGATGCTTTCCATGAAGACTTTAGATTCTACGATTAGAAAGCAAGAAACATATGGTTTGAGTGAATCTATTATAACATCAGATGAGGTCACAGACGTCAAAAACCACCTTACCTATCATTCTTTGACTAATGAATACACATAGGAAATGGACAAGGACTGGCTTGGCAATGCAGGGAACAAGTTGCTAAGGGAATAAAAAGTAAGTGAATGTTTCTTTATAAATGAGACAAAGGTCACTCCAGAAAGCTATTAAAAGCTTATCACTTGCTAGATTTAGGAAGTGTTTTTTTTTCATGCTACCTGTTATTGGCCAACACTTTTGGAGGAGGGGATCTTTTTACCAGAAATTAGAGATAACTTATCATAAATAATATAGATGATAAGAAGCTTAGAAGCTATAGCTTCCAAAGTAAGCCTGAAAGAATTTCATTTGTTTAGTCTGGAAAACAGAAGAATAAAAAAGAGATGATAACAGGCTTCAAATGCAGAAAAGGTTATTGCAAAGAAGATAGTAATCAAATGTTTTCATCCCTGCAAAAGACAGAACATGAATTAGCTAGATTAACTTGTAGAAAGGACCATTTATATTAGATATTAAGAAAATCTTTCAAACCAAAAGGCTAGTTCAACACCTAAGGAAGTTATATGAAGAAGCAACAAACCTTTCATAAACACTTACGTTGAAACTATTGGATGATTTTCTGTCAGGGATGGTTTAGGTAATGGATTATACCTTAGACAAAAGGTCTGGAATAGAAAATTCTGTTTATACAGAAAAGTTGAGAGTAACTTCACTCTGGTCCTCCACAGAAAGTAGAACATTTAGTATCAATTCCTTTTTTCTCCATTGGAAAAACATAGAATTGAAACTAAGATTTACATTGAGCGAGCCAAACACAGATTTTAAATTAAGTATGTAACTGGGACAAAACCGGACTTGTTCTGTCTTCAGATACTCTTGTTAATGTAAGATCATTTTCAAGAGGACATGCTTTAGTCAAAAACAAATTAGGCCATAGTCAGTTACAAAATTATTGAGATGAATATAGCTACAACAGAGAAATTTAGGAAGAAATGATTTTCCCTTGAAGTTTCATGCTCTTCAGGTACATGAGAGAAAGATGAACAATAGAACTGTCTTGTTTACAAGAGAAATTACTGAAAAATTCTATAGCTAAACATGCAAAGAAGCCATTGGTAAAATAATTGCTCATGATTGAAGGTACAACAGTCATGGAAGTGTCAAAGCAGTGGTTCCTTAAACAGTGTCAAGTGTGAATGATTAGATGGAATTCTCTTAGTCATTGCAAACAGTATGTTACAGTACAGATAATTGCACCGACTCAGGTCTGCCAGCCCACTGTGCAGTCAGCTTCCTGTTTTTTCTACTTTAGTGTGTTTTTTCTTGTGTTTTGACTTAGTTATTTTTTTACAGATCTTTTCTCTCTTCTTGCTTGTATTGGTCTCTGTAGGAAGCAATACCTAGAGCAGAATGGAGTCCTTACCTGAACATGTCATACAAAACACTGACTACATCAGCTCTATTTTTCCTTTTCCCACTGCATAAACTACTTCCATTCTTGCTTTCTGTTGCTTTTCTTCCAAAGAGTGAAGAGTCATGTTGTATGGCAACTGAGAACAGATGCCAAAGCGAAGAACTTCTCTAGTGGATTTTCTGAAGCATGTTCAATGTTCTGGTTTACTGTGCATGCTAACTGTCTCAATGTCAGTACCTGGCCTGGCACATGCTCCAACCATGGCTCTCTCATGTGCCTGGGTAAATACAGGCTGCTACACATAGTCAATGCTGTGGTTCTGTACAGTACTGGCTATATGCATTTGCAGGGAAGAGAATAAAACCAAGAATGCATCTTGTTCAGTTCTACCTAGGTGGCAATAAATCTGTTGTGGATTTTATGCTCAATAAAAAAGACAAGAAACAGCAAGATTTCTATGTATTGCAATAGTACTGCCAGCTGTCCTCTGTTTAATTAGGGCTGCCCTTGTTACATGGTGCTTGTTTTAAATGTGACCTGGCTCAAGTTAAGAAAATTCTCCATATTTAAATAAAACACAATAATGTTACCAGTAAAATGTTTACAACACAGACAATCTGGGAGGAACTGAAACAAACAAAAATCACATTTAATTTTATAATTAGAGCCAAACAGAAACTTGCTTCTAGGACTGGATTTGAAGAAAATTTGGACTTCTCCCTTAGATTTAGGCACTGCCAAAAACTGAATTAAACCTTTTCTATTAAACTATTCTTCCCAATACTCCTTATTTCCACTGCTGTGCTTCCTGGTCTAACCACATTTAAATTCTTCTACTACTTTTGTGATACGACACCTATCCTTGACCAGTAGTTTCTTGCAGTGATCCCCTATGCATAAAACTCTTAATATCACCTTACTACACTTACGGCATACCTCCTGAGTAAAGATTCCTTCTCTAATTTTGGTCTATGATGCTGATGTGGTCCCTTTTATTACCAAGTAATACAGCTCTGAGCTAACTGTTGGTTTAAAGAAGTACCTAGGTAAAACATTTTCAATAGAGATTTCATGTGTGGCTCTAGATCTCTCCAGTCCCCTCTTCCTGCAGCTCTTGGTTGACACAGTTGATCATGCCACTTCTGAACAACACTGGGCATTTATGTCGGTCATTACAGTTCAAGGTTCATCTTACGCTCCTCTGAAATGTCCAGTATATTCTTCTAAAGCAGAAATGTATTTGCATGATTACCATGCTTTTCTCAATAACTTTGTTTTCTAAATCACAACAATGAAGACCTGTTTAGAGACTATATTTCAGACAGGTTAATATCAATTTACTTGTAATTTCTTCCTGAACCTATTAAGTGAGAAAGATATGCCTTGTTCTGAGAAGATCATTATGATCACATACTTTAAGGATTATGTTCTATTGGTGTTTGGCTCTGATGCCAGATGTGCTGAGTCCCTTCATTATGAATATTAAAGACACAGTTGCGAAAATAATTCTTCGATCAAACGGCTTGGCACCCTTTGATTGTCTTTCTGTCTTTGACCACACTTGAGGAAGAGGTCCTCATTGAGACTTCTCTTGATATGCCCTGTATCATTTACTGGTCTCAGGATAGTAAGTATTGTTTGCCTCTGCCTTCAATATATCTGTAGGGGTTTTGTTCCTTCTATTGAACTGATGAAAAAGGAATCCGCCAAATGAAAATCTGTATAGCTTTTACTTTATTTTTTCATAAATCACTCGTTGAATTCCACATTATTAGAAAGGGCCATAACCCTATCCTCCCTGTTAAGAGTTAGAGGTGTGCATAATGACACTTTAATGGTAACACTCTCATCTATTTATTGTTCTCTGTCATATTCCACTATATCACACAAGACAGTTGTAATCACACTGGAGCAGTAACATGTCTTCTCTTACCTTTTGTTGTTAGCTACATAAAACAGCACTGTTTTGATAACAGCAGTAGCTGTAGCTAACAATTGTACTTTTGCTATAAATAATAAACTGATAGCTGTTAAATATACAGAGAAGTGAGAACACTTGCCTTAACGATTTTGAGGTACAAGGCTTTGTCGTATGCATTTGTAAGAGCTGTAAACTTTAGAGATGAGTGTAATATTTGAAGGATGCTGGTTACAAGCTAACTTCCTACCTAAGTTTTAGAAGCAACAGCCAGGGATAACACTGGTGTTGCTATGGGGTGCAAAAAATGAAAACAACATAATGAGTTTGGCAGGAAACTGCCAGGGTTTTAAGTCTGTGTACGTGTGTAGGGTATTTATGACTACGGGGTATAAACATAGTTACATGTTACATACATGAATATAGAATTAATGTAAGAAAATGCAGTCTAGGATGTGTAGCATACATCCATATCTTGTAAGTGCTAAAGTTATAACAACTGAAGCAATAATTTTACCCTCTTCTCCCTGTATTTTAGTTATGCTGAATCCTTGACATGCTTGGAGACTCTAAGCAGTAACAGAAGAGTCATTAAGATGGTACATTTTCCCTATTCCCTAGAACAACCCTTCTTTTCAGGGCTTGTATAAAAGGATGATACAGAATGTAAGAAGAAATTGTGAGTGGCTGAGTTGTTCCCAGTATAAATAGATGGCTCTATAAAATTCAGGGTTAGTCTGTCATTTGATCAAAAGAAAATAAACATAAAAGGAGCAATACAAATTATTAAGTTGCCATCAGATCAAAAACTTGCAATAAATAGAATAAATTGACTTACTGGTTAATTTATGGTGCTGTTAGTGATAGCTGAAATAAGCAAAGATTCTTGGACAGTATCCATAAGTCAACCAATATCAGGACATAGCACATTTTGAGGAGAAGTGGGTTAATGGAGAGTTTTATTTACTGTGGCATTGTTCTTACAATGACCACTGAAAAATATAGCAATTATCTATGAAAATTATCTGTTGCTTTTTGTGCAGTTTAGTAAATGCCAAAGGGAGGTGGATACTGACCTTTGGATGTTGTATAATAACTGCCCGGGTCAGCCTCATTTCCTGCAATCAGTGTGCAATGGAAGCTTGAGTCAGACACAGATTGCATCTCTCTGTAATGGTTAGTAAAAAGGGACCAAACAGGATCTTGCTGATGTTTCCTGGAAGAGTTTGTGCTCTGCTGAAAAAACTTACACTTGGCTGCTTTTAGTCACTCTGATTTATTTCAGTTAGCAAGATTTTAGTGACTGATATTCCCTTCCTGTTCAGAGCTGCAACGCACTTGTGTGAAGTAATTGGGGATGGGGGAGGGGGCAGGAACTGAATGGTTCTAGATAATTTTTATAGGATTTCTACATGTTACTGGCTTGAATTTAAGCCTGTTGGTAATAACTGAAAGTCATGAATGCAGCTGTCTGCCTAGTGTTTTATATAGATTCAGCTGATGGTTCATAGAATCATAGAAAATATTCTTGTATGGGCCCTTAGAAGAGAGCTAGTCCATCCTTCCCTCTGTGGCAGAATCAACAAAGTAAACCATTTCTGATAGCTCTTATTTGCTTAAAACTCAGTGAAAAATTTGTACAATTATCCTAATCAAATTAATTCAGAGCCTTTAATGTTGAGGTTTTTCCAAATATTCAAATTTAAATTACCCTTACTTCAGTTTGATAACTTTGTTCTTAAACTATCTGTGGTGAAAATAGGGATATTTATCAACATAACAGAGTAGCACAACTGGACATGTATAAAAAATCCACACAACCAGTTTTGTCTGGTCTCAACATATTTGAAGAACTAATCTAAGCTGGTCTTTCTGGAAATAGAACAGCTTCCTCAGTAGCAGCAGTTCTAACTCAAAGTCATATAAGGCTAGATGTACGAGGTGATATGGAAATGCTGTCATATGGCGGTCATAAGCATTGTAGCTTTTGATAAGAGCCCAGTCTCTAGGATTATCAGTCCAGGTTTACTTCGCAGAATTTGTTATTGGATATACCTCTTTTATGTCCCCTACAGGGGAGTTGGGCTTGTCTAGCCTAGAGAAGAGAAGGCTCAGAGGAGACCTTAGAGCAGTCTTCCAGTACTTAAATGGGGTCTTCAGAAAAGCTGGGGAGGGGCTCTTTATCAGGGAGAAGAGTAATAGGAGGAGCCATAATTGTTTTAAGCTGAAAGATAGTAGATGTATATTAGATATTAGAAAGAAATTTTTTACTGTGAGGGAGATGAGACACTGAAACAGGTTTCACACAGAAGTTGTGGATGCCCTACTCCTGGAATTGTTCAAACTAGGCTGTATGAGGCTTTGAGCAACCTGATCTACTGGAAAATGACCCTGCCCATGGCAGAGGGGTTGGAACTGGATGATCTTTAAGGTCCCTCCCAACACAAACCATTCTATGATTCTATGAAAGGGTTAAAAGTTCATTGAACAATTAATAAAAAATTCATAATGAAAAACTCATATAACATAATTTAAACCAATCCACAGAATAGCTTGGATGGTGACATAGTACATCTGGAGCTTGGATGAATTGCTGCAACAAAGGTTTGCATATTTTACATTACAGTAGTAATTAAGAACCTGTAATATCTCGATTCTGAATTTACTACATTATTGCCAGATACATATGGTGTCCAAGCTTTGAAGTAAATGAAGTCTGCTTTTTTTTTTTTCAGCTGTGGTACCTTATCTATGTACTACCAGAGCCCTAAATGTTTTGCATGGAACTCTACAGTTGGGTACTTTCTGTATTTTTTTGATAGATACTGCTAATTTCATAGCCTCATGTTTGGACAATGGTCTGACAGGACATGCATTTGTGATGTTACTACCAGCTTATTTATTTATTTAATTACATGAGTTAATATTTTGCATTAATGAAATAGTATACAGTGCCATAAATAAAGATCCTGGTGCAAATTCTCCTCATTTAAAGTGCATTAACTTAGAGATCAGTGCCTTCATATCACTTACTTGAGGCTTAGTCATGGTTCCTTTATTTTGCCTTTCAAAGGAGCATATTTTATTTACATTGTTGGAGTGTGCAAAGGACATACTGCTTTTTTTTCTGGAATTAGTGAATGACAAGACATCAATCAGGTATCTGACATTCACTGTGCTTCATTAGAAAATCCCCAAACTTATAAGAGAAAGATTTCATACAGTTAAACATGAGGCTCAAATATTTCAGTGAAACTATAAATCATGATTTGATTTGTCCAAAACCAATTAATTTTTAATATTCTGACACTTTATTTTAATGCGATGGAAATCAATATTTTTTGCATATTTGTTATCTTCATTCACGATGAAATTGTTCTAGTCTGTGAACTTTTTCTGAAAGATGGTATCTTTCAGAATTTGTTTGTGTTGTGTTGTAATTTTCTTTCTCCGATTCAACAGGAAATCAAGAGGATGAATTCTGCCTCACAATCTATCATAACAGAGTAAATAATAATATTTGATACTTCAAAAGAGGGGCTGTTTTAATGCAGTAGTTTCAAGATCCTTGAAATAGTTATAACTGATTGTGTGAATAGAGACAATCAGTTTCAGCAGGGGCATGAATTGCAAAGTTGTGTTCATATACTGGTATTCTTGTATTACTAAAGCTTGGTAATTTTAGTGAAGTTTGTGACATGAAATGTCTTGAATGAAGTCTTATATAAAATATAACTATTTTTCTGTAATTAAAGTTTACTTTAAAAATGGGAGTATACATTCTTCCTAAATCCTTTCATTCTTTCACTAAATGTACTTGAAATTAATTGCTATTTCCACTGTATAAACTAGATGGATTTGAATACTTACAGGAAGAATCTAAAGCATTTGGTTGGTGTTTGTGGGGAGATAGCTGACTCACACATGCAAAAGATTAAAGAAACTTACAAATGTTCAAGTGATTTTTGTTTTGCGGCTATACAGCACCAAACCACATCCTGTAGTACAACAGATCTTTTCCCTTTTTACTTTTATTTTTATTTTTATTGTGTAGTATCATTTCAGGTTAATAAAACAAAGACAATATTCTTGTTCTCTAATCCCCATGTTTTATTATTTTTATTTAAATATAACATACTATACATTGTTGCTCAGTGATATTTGTTTCCTTTTTCCTTTTAAAATCCCCTTCTTTGTTTTCCTTTTGCTCAGGATTCTGTTATGCTGAAGGTGACAGAACACAGAGCTTATGCTTGAGGATGTGCGATACTCTAGATAGAGTGTCTGCAGTTTTCTCCCACTATAGTGGGTATTACAGTATACCGAACACACAGGAATCATTGATTCCTTCAAGGTTTTTTTTCTTTTGGTTAATTTTCAAAAACCACTATCCATGACACAAATTGCTCCTGACTTTGGAAAAGTGATATTTCCCGATCTTGGCCTCTGAGCAGCATGGTGTTTTCAGTACTATGATAATATTTACACATAATCCCCTGACCAAGTCATCTAGGTAATCCTGCCAAAAGAGAATTTCATTTGTACTCTAAATTCTTTAAGTGGTCATCTAATACTGCATTTGCCCAAACTCACATTGAATGTTTCCTGTGGGTGGTCGCTCTTGTCAGTATTAATTATCAATTACAAGTTTTTAACAGCTGAAACTTGCTTTTATCAGAGCAATTATTTTACTGTACCTGCAATTGCATTTAGAATCTGAAATTCTTATGTATCTTTCTCAAAAATCTCATTTGTGAAGAAGAAAGGTGGACATAAAGAACCATGAAAGGCGATGTCAGCTATCAGTTAAGACATTGTCTTTCAATGAATTCCTGGTTTTAAAAGAGTTTATCTTCTTTAAAGACAGGAAATGCAATCTGACCATTTTGTATTTTATAGGAAAGTTATTATTTCTACTTTTTAAAAAAAAACAGCTAATATTTAAATAACAGATTAAGATTGAAGTGCTGGTTAAACATTGATTTAAATAAGTTATAGAAGACTCCAACAACACCAGCTTTTATAGAGGTTAAACATTCTCAAAAAGACACATTAAGCAAGGCTTTCCCTTGTACCAAAATACAGTTTCCAAACAATAAAAATAAAACCAACTTTTTTCACAACAAGAAATATTGAAGATAAAACTGCAGCATCAATATAATCTCATAGTTATCACTTAAAGTATTTAAACCAAAATAATATTATACTACTTTTTTTCTTACTAAAGACACTGCAAAGGCTTACTTATTTAAGTGGAATACAATGTGAACACAGTGGTACAAATTGCTTGATGTACTGATTTCTATTTATCTGCTCTAACAAAATGAATCTCAATATGGTTACACTGGTGAGCTATCCAGAGCTCTCTAAAATTACTGAGTAAAGCAAAACATAAAACAAATCTTATGTACCTTTAACTGAACAAATTTCCTATTATGCTTAACTTTGTTATACTGCAGTTGCTCCAGTTAAGCCATGGGACTAGTAACACTTCATAAAAATGTGCTGGATATTATGTACTTTGAGCCTTCAGTTACTAAGATGATATGAAAGGCATGCTAAAGCTGGATACCAGCACAGCTTTTTGATTGGTTCTCATATATGATATACATGTGAGTAATAACTTCTGATAAATGCATGAGCATGATTTTGGATCTCCTGTCCCTCAGTCCTCACTTATATATCACTCCCACTAAATGCCTATGATTCTACAAGCCGGTAACAAGGACAAATGTGCGGAATGGGCATAGTAACTGAATAAGGAGTGCAGGACTGTTTTGCCTTCGTATTTACCTTTCAGAGGACAAATTTTACACTTGGGAATTACGCACTGTTTTATTTTAACATTTGCAATCTCAGTGACTTTAACAGGGCTGTCCAAATCCAGGTTCCAGCCCAATGCTTGCTGCAGAATATTGCACTGCTTGCAACGCATCAGATCTTAGTTCCAAATTGAAATCAAAGTCAGTTGAATATACACACAGATGCACTAAAACCCAAGCAGAGATGTGGCCTCTTCTCTCAATCTCACAATAGCAGAAAGACCCTCTGAACAAATTTCTTCTTGAAGTTTGTTCTTGAGTGCTTAAAATTAAAAAAAAATCCCCAACATAAAGACAACCAATACTATAAATCCAAGCACTGCTTGTTTGGTCTTTTTGCTTAAGTGCAAGACAATTTAGGAAAAAAATGGATTATACACATTAAGTTCTGCATTTAAAGCCTTGTTTAATACCTATTCTCAGAGTACGTTTAAGGTTTTGACATTTTAGCCTATCAACCTCTGCGTGAAGTTCTGAGAAAAAGGGAAAATAACGAAGAAGCAAATGAGGAAAACATTTCAAATCAAAAAGATATTTAACATCCTATTAAATAAATAACTTAGAGAGAAATAAAAAGAAATGAAGTTAGAACTTACAAGCAAACCATACTATTTGTTTTGTTAGAACAGTTTTACACTACTTTGCTTATAGTTTTTAATCCTATCCACAAGGCTTCACCAGAAATGTTATTATTTGTGCATATGACCCAAGTGCTTCCAGTAAATGCTTGCATGCCTAACTGTTCATTGGATCATTAGGCTTCAATGAGCAATTAAGGTCTTTGATATGAGTTAGTATTCCATAAATAACTTTCCCCATGAAGATCATTCAACAGATTGTCTAACATCCTTTAGGTTCCATTGCAGAGATAAAAAAAAATGTTCACACTGGCAATAACTTCCATTCCATTTGATCCAGCTTATATCTTGATTATAGGATATGACACTGAACTAAATAATAGTATTTCATGTGCCAGCAATGAGTACAGTACTTTCAAATGTTTCCCTAGCTCTCTTTTCAAACAAGCAGATGTCTGCACTATTTCTTTCCATTTACTCTTCAAAAGGATTACCAAATGTTCTTGACGTAAGAGCCTTTGGTTCAATTGTAAAATAGGTCCTTCATCTATGACATTACAACCATTGGAAGAAAGTGAGCTGATGTGTTTTTCCTTCTTGTTTTCTGTCCTCTCTTTGTGGCTCCCCTTCCATTCAGAGCCACAAACATTTGCCTTCCATTATGCTTCCAATTTAAGGATGCATATGTGTTATATCCATTTTCTTCTATTCTTTCCTTCAGTTTGCAATCACTGTTAAATTCCTTCTGTTAAAAGAAGAAAATAAATATACAAGTTATACAATATACATAATATTTTAGAGTTGCAGCATAATGAAGGTAAATTGTTTCTAACAATGCTTTGGAAGATTTCAGTGTTCTGTTGTGACTCTCTTAGGATTCTGCAGTGCATTTAAAGAAAAGTTTCACTACATCCACAGCATTTGAAGCAATATCAGTTAGACTGCAAAAAGTGAAATCAAGACACATAATCAATTATTCAGTGCATAATTATAGCAATGAAATTATATTATTCACTCACAGCTGAAATTACACATCTCTGTTGGAATATAGCAACAATATTAAATAGAATTCTCAAAGTATGAGGTAGCAATCTTGGTCTTGCTCATTGCATTTCAGTTCTAACAAAAACTTCAAGATCTTGAACCAGATTATTGATACCATATGTTAAACAAGTATGCATGGCATAGACCTACTTCTTATTTAAATTAAGATAATGTACACCACCCTGGCCATGAAAAAGGGCTTTTTTTTGATAGCTGCTGTTACAATGGATGTGGCCTGTTTACTTAGCTGACCTGAAGAGGGTCTTAGTCTAAAAAAGAATCCTGTATGATCCTGTATCCTATTGACTAAATAATTGATTAAGATTTTCTATTTTTAAAGGAAAACAGTTGTCAGTTTGTTAGAAAGAATGAAAACCATAAGCCTGTGGAAGCATTTAGGGCAACACTGTTGTTTTCCTATAATGTTAAATGCACTTTTATACAGATTTGCTGCTTTATAATGAAGAGAAGAACGTTTTGTTTTTTACAAACAAATAGTTCCAAGACATAAAACTCCCCAGTTTTACCAAGTTACTTGTATTCCGTTTAGAGGGCTTTTGAAGGTGGGACATATAAAACATACTGAAATTACAACCAAAATTTAGCAATTTTTTTCGCATACTTCAGAAAATAAGATGCTATTTCACATCAGACAGAAGCAGGTCAGCATCTCAGAGTATGACATAGTAACTACATGCTGTATTTTTAACATTTCTACAAATGAGACAAGAGCTATGTTTGAATAATAAAAACTTTCCATGGTACAGATAGGAATTCCAAGGATGTTTTATCTTTTACTACATTAAAAGACTTTAGATATTCATCTAGTAAAGAAAGAATTCACATTAGTAAAGAAGAATATAAGAATATAAACAAATAACTTTTCCATTCCTATTAACTTAAATTAAAATTTTAAAACTCATTAACATTCAATATTTTGGTACAGTAAGGATTTTTGGATCAACAATTAATGTTTTACTTAGTTGCTGCTAAGACCACAGACCACATACCTATTTTTTCCTAACAGAATTGCATACATTCAAACTAAACTTGGCTCCCCAAATGCTCTTTGACTTTGGATTTAGTTGAGCAATGACTGCTGGGGAAGACACTATCAAGAGAAGACTCTATTGGCCCTTGATACAGCCAGTATTCACAAAGCTACATATAGATAATTTAATATTTATTTTCTGCAATATGCCAAGTCTGACATCAAGGTATTAAGAAGCCAGGTGACCATCAACCAGAGTTCTAAACTGCAGTAACTTCTCCTATCTGCCAGCAGCGTATTTTGTTAAAGAAACCAAATAGTGAGTACTCTTTTGCTCCCTTCCTCTAGCTGAAGTCAGTCAAAAGGAAACACATTTGATAAAGATAGCAACAGTCTTACTTGACTTGTTTTCCCCGACAGAGAATTCTACTCAAATCCAAACTTTTATGTCTATTCTTAGTTAATACAGAGAGAATGGATGATGTGATGTGGTTAAGAAGTGTTACTTTCGGGTTATGAGTGTTATTCCAAGACTGCTTTGCTCATTTCAAACAAATTTCAGCATAACCCTACACCAATGACTATTGTGCACATGCTTAAGAGTGTTTTTTACAATTTTTATTGATTCTGTTTTTCATATCCATCTGCAGGCTGCCACACTGTAGTAATACGTCTAACTGCAAGTCTTGGGAGTATAGGAAAAATAATAAGAGAAGCATTCTTGAAATCTCTGAAGTATTATGAAATAGGTTTTGATAAGTCATTATCCTGTGATTTTATGATGTGAATATTGAAAAATTATCTCAGCTGGAATTTAAAAAAAGGCTTTCCACGTTTGCATCCTCCTGTCAACACTATTTCCAATACACTATGAATTACTGAATCTTATGGCAGCCATTTCCACCTATGGTACATGAAAGCTGCTTTAACTTCTTTTTTGTGTGCATAGCTTTGGGACAGACTCTCACCACACCAGCCGTGGTTAACAGTTTGGGTAGGAAAACAGACTGTGGGATGGCCAACAGAAACGACTAAATTAAATCCTGTAAACTGAGATATGTGAATTGAAGATGGTGATTTACACTAACACCTTCACATTGTACAGAAGCACACCAGTGATCAATGAGAGGAGCATAACTGACAAATGCTAACTTTGTCAGCAACTCAGTATACCCTTACACTGCTCAATGGTGCAAGATCGAGCACTGCTTATGCTCTATTTCTGACCAATGTAATCTTTAAAATAAAAATACAGGAGTTTTAAAAATATTTCTTTGTTCTTGTCTTTCCTTAATGTGATTCTTTGACACTGCCTAGGAGTTTAGAAAGTCAGAAGTAACCCTTCAAACCAGGAGTGATCAGCCACTGTGCAGGTGAGAGAGGACAGTTTATATAGTTTTTGTGAACTAAATCCTCTCCATAGAAATGCTTCCTTAAATAGACAGCTAAATGACTTCAAGATCCTTGAGTCTCAGTTGAGACTGACATTACTTCCATACTTTCAGCAGAGGTAGGATGCTTAGCTACATTGCCCAAGGATAAACACAGCTCCAGTCTCTATCTGTGACCTGCTCTCTTTAAAACCTATGGATGTTCTGAATACTGAGCAATCTGAATGTTGGCTCATAACATTTGCAGATGACTTGAATAAGTTTATATTTACGTGAGCTCCAACTCACTGGTACTGGCAAAAAGCTGCAAAATTACAAACCAAACCAGATGGAATACCAGAACAATCTGCCGTTTCTGTAATCATGTGGACATGCGAGGGTACACTTGATTTTAGTAGTCAGATTTATAGATCATATTGCTTCCTATTAAAAATATTTGGATAGTTAGTGGGCTTTGTTGGGCTAGTTTTTTGTTCTTGTTGTTATTGCTTTTGTTGTGTTTGGTTTTTTGTCCTCTAAAAGTATCATTAACCCCAAACTTTGACAAAAGAAGTAGAGTATATATGGATAATTTTCAAATTCTGTTCAAAGTTTATCTATCTGCTGATAGATATCTATATGTCTCTGTACCACCCATAATCTTGTGTATTAATGAATACACTCAATTTAAAGTTGGCTATTCTAGAAATCGTCTTCTTGGAAGTCATAGTTTGATAATTTGGTGGGTTTCCAAGATCTCAGATACACTTTATCCTACCCTGAATTACTTCTAAATGTGACTGGACTGCAGAAAAACAGGGAAAAACAACCTAAAAGACTACATTTTGCAGGACTCTTTCCCTTGGTGACTTCTGAATAAGAAACCTGACTGAAGCAGTAAGCATGATAAATCCCAGCAGCTGCTTTGGTATGATATACGTCTAACAAAGAACAGGCAGCTTGTGGAGAACGGGGCTACTGGCTTACCAGAAGATGAAATTTTGATTTCAGCTCTAATTAGTAGTAATACATAGACAACTGGGGTTTCCAGTAGTTAAGAGAGGGAACTATGCTGACTACTGCAACTCATTTAGAAGGTAAAAAAGATACTTACAGAGCCGTAGACTTTTCCTTTCTTGTTCATGGCTAAATAATAGTTACTCTTAATGGACTTCACTGCCACAACTCCAATTTCTACAGATGTTATCTCCAATATACCTAAAAAATAATAAAAAAAGGTATTGAATCACTTCCAATAAACCTGACAAATAGTAAATTTCTAATATTCAGAATCAACTGTCCAAAAAATTTTAGCCAAATTCTTTAAATCATATGCAAACATAGTTTCCATTAACATACTTTCTTTGCTAACAGTGCATTTTAAACCTCTTAAATACTGAAACAGCTCCATTATTTAGGATAGATTTTACTAAAAATTATCAGAAGAGACAACGGAACCAAAGCATTAAATTAAATCTATAGCAACTGTCAACGGAATGTTAGATTTTAGATTTACCCCAGTCTTCAAAACCAGTGGTAAAATATGTATTCCTTGTAGGTCACTCAGAAAACTAAATCTGTTGCCTGCATTCAGCTGATAAATTCACTTTTGGCTAGTGTGTTGACATTTTGGGATATAGTAAGACTACCTCTAACAGCCAAGTTATCTGAGTCTTTCAGATATTAGAAACACTTTGCTATGTTTGTAATAAACATGATTAATTTTTTTTTCTTTAGAACAAACTCCTTCTGTGATACTGGGTGGCTCAAAGGGCCAATAGTGGGAGACAGAGCTTTTCACCCCTATGTTTTCTGTCAAGAGCATACTGATTTGGGAATAGTAGAAGCACTACAACTCAACTTACATAGTGACTTTAGAGATAATTTTCAGCTATTACCAGAGTAACTGGAAGGCATTGTGTCTTAATTCAGGATAAATATGGCTCCAATCAATTAACTTCTAAATGGTTTATCCAGGTAGTATACCTGGCTCCAACATTTCTGTTGATACTAAAGCAGATATTAAAGAAGTCTGAACAACAGCCCATCTAACTCAGTGGTCACTAATGTGGAAATTACTGGAGGGGCTAAAGTTTTGAGAAACTGGAAGGAACATTCTAGGCTCAGCCAACAAATAACGTGACAAACAGATCAGCAGGAAAAACACTGATGAGTTCCTACCTAGTTAAAAAAAAATTGGCAATAATTTCCTCTTAAATACATTCAACGCTTTTTGCTGGAGCAGGGTAGAAGTAGAAAACCCATATATTTTTTGATTTACTGAAGCATTCCTTATGGTAACCACATATCATCTGAAGACAAGAGTTTAACTTGGTATTTGGTGCTTTGTCTGGAAATACTGATTTTCTGTATCTGAAAGCTTAATGCAGTCTGTTCAGATTGTGGAACCATGTGGACTTCAGTATGTAGAGAAGATGAGGAGGAAGTCCTTTCACTGTAAATTTTTTGAAAAAGGCTGCTTTATATATGATGCAAAACCCATTATATATGGCCACTGAACTGGTCTATGCAAGTCAGGAGTGAGGGTGTTAGTAGTTCTGTGACTAGAAGTAGAGGCTTGGATGTTAGCTGGGCAGTGGCTGTGAATCAGAAATGAAAAAGTGATAACTGATTTTTATTGGGAAGTAAAACTGATGACTTAGTTTATGCCTGTGAAGAAAAGAGAGAGAACATCAAACTTGGCAATTTACAATGAAATACCTCCTTTTATTGTCAAGAAAGGAGAGGTGGCCTTTCCAGGATTAATTTTTAAATATATGTAAAATTTTATACATATATAAACTACATAAATTTTGATATGTATATAAATTCCACTGTGATTTCTAGAGGTTTTGTGTTTACTTAGAAAGAAGTATTAGGTTGGTCACAGCTAGTGTTCTTGCATATGAGAGACTTCAGTGAGAACTGCAAGATAAACAACAGTAGGTCTAGGATGTAGTAAAAGCCTTTCAGATAATGGATCATATTAAACTAGAAATAATAATATAAGAAAAAAGCTTCCTGTCTAAACCAATAAAGACTTGAAAGTGGAGGTCTATTTTATTTAGTTGATAGCAAAATGCAAATGTAAATGTTGACATACACAAATGGTCGTGTATTATTTTAAAAAAATTACAAAACTTTCTGCATGATTTTTATGGTAATATTCTTAATTGCACCACGAAAAATCAGCATGGAGTTGCACATATAAACTAAGAAAATTTAACCTATGCTGTGAAAGATCTGAATATCCACGGAGCATCTGCATACCCACAGAATTCTGCACTAAGTGCACCTCAGGCTTGAAACCTAGATTTAAACAATCAAAGTGCATGCACAGTTACACACAGCACTACAAGTCTGTAAGTCAGCTTACTCCATGATCAGTAGTATCCAACTCAGTAGCAGCAAAGGCCCCTCTGATATCTGGAGCTGCCTAACTACTGCCAAGCAGAAAAGATATGGCCAGTTATTTAAATGAAAACTCTAAACATGACTTCCATGAGTTACTTTCTTATAATGTTATCTTGAGAACTAGAACAAGGTGCTTAGGTGGAAATAAGAGGAGTGATAACATAGGGAAAATCTGTAATCTAGAAAGACCCAGAAAATGTAACGGAAGAGACAGTTAAGACACGTGATAAACATTTAAAGCTGTCTACTGTTGCAAATGAGCCATATATCATTTTAAATATGTAAGATGAAGAGAATTATACTCTCTAATCTCACCAAAAGTTGTGAGGGCTTCTGAATCAGGTGTTGATAGCTCATATGTACCAGTGTCATGCCATTGATACATACAGATCAGTAAGACCATACCACCACTGGCCTATTATGCTTGAATAAATCTTAAAATGCTGATCATTGTCAAGGCAAAGAAAAGTCAAAGCTGCTTTCTTGATTTTCTGTGAGAGCATTAATATAGAGCAGTGGTCTTTATTACTTCTCTCTCATGGAACATGTCTAGAGCATTTGTGCTCAAAATCAAACAGACTTAAATGGAGTGCCTTAAGTTATGTAGACGACAAGCTACTAGAGGGTAAGAATGTGGTGTGAACACAGCTACAACATCCAATTTTTTACATAAGTGGCAAATTTTTTCGTATTTTCCATGCCAAACAGTGATAAGAAGAATTTAGGTCATTATTTCCACAGAGTTTAATTACTCTAACTTGAACTGCACCAACAGTAAAATTAGGCTAGCTCTATTTCTAACAGCAGCAGTAACAAAAGGGAAAAAAAGGATACTGGTGTAACACGTGTATTTTTAATTTTTATGTTGATATGGATTAAACCGAGTTATATTTTGTCATATTTTCCTTGTAACAATAACACCGTATCAGACCATTTCAACTGATTTTTAGACTTGTAGGTGGAGGAAAAAAGTGCTTAAAGAAGAAAATTGCACTGAACTGATGATAAGTGTTTTGCGCTTGAATGATGGAGACACATTGTTCTTCAGTATGGTACCTAAGTTAAAGTAACATAGTATTCATATAATTAATGAAAGTATAGTATTTTTTTCTGGTCAAGTTTGTTTGCAATCTCACACTGCATTATATCCCCACTGGGGAAGCTGAAAGGAGGTCATGATGAGAAATGTTACTACATTTGCATTATATCCACAGCAACTAGCCTAATTACATCTAATTATGTTATTTATCTGGAGCCAAGTGTACATGAAATTTTTGGAACTATTATCAGCTTGATCTCATCATGAGTGATCCTGGATTTAGTCTCACTGAGTGTGTATTTTATGTATTTGGAAGCTGAAAAATGTATAATTTTCAGTGATAATTTAGCATATTCTAACTTCTGCAGCATTTTGGGGATAAAGAGGGTATTTCAATGGTTGCTTTTTCTTTCAAATGAATTTAATATTTCTGATCTATTGGGTAATATTACTGATCTATTACTGATGTATTGGGTAATAGACCTAATTTGGTACTTATCTTCCCTGCTTTTCTCTGTACAGCTCGGAGACTTCACTGGAATTATATGCTAGCTACAAATAGCGAACTAGCTTTTGTTTAGATTGAAAATTATTCAGTATTATTTACAGATTTTCTCTGTAATCTGTAGAATTCAGGAGATTCTTTCAAGAATTTGACAGAAATCTATTGAAGGCAACAGGAACCTTTGCACAGGTGTCAGTAATGCAAATTTCAAAGGTCAGCATGAGAGCAGCAACTCATCTGCCATGGTTCTACAAGCAGAAGTTCTAAGGAGTTTTCTGAACTGTGAAAAAAACCTTGATTTAGATCAAATGTCTTTGATGCAAGGATGAAAATATGTATTTGATTATTCTTGAGTCATTATTAAATCAGCAGGAATGTATAAAAAAAAGAAATTGAGACATACACTATGAAGCAAAAACTGTAGTGTTTTCATCATCTAATGAACCTGACTTCTTGAGATCACAAAAAATTCTATATTTTCCTCAAGGTTTATGTAGTACTCACAGGCCGCAATTGGACATCTATACTGCTGCTGTAAAAATATAATTTTCATGGGCTATCAAGATTAAGTCTGTAACATTTCATCTTCTTGGAGTGCTGAAGGCTTGGAGGTAAGAGCCTCTGTGTTGTCATAGGTGATATAGCTGAAAGGATGCCCGACCACTATGAGTACTCCACTGGCCTTAGTTAGAAAAGGAATTCTTGACAGATGATGGTTCTCGGACACCTTAAAAAAATGAGCTTCTGTGTCTCCAGGGTAACATATTCCACTATCTACCTTAGAAAGCTTTTCAATTTAAATGGCCTTGTTATAATTTGAGCCCATTAATTCTTGTTTAAACTGTAAACTAACGTGAAAAAGAGATTATTTAATTTCTTTGCAGAAACCTTTTATATATTCAGTAATTATTATCACATCTACCTCCCTCCTTTTTCCTCTAAATGAGACCAGTTTTTCGTTGCCTTCCTTAAACCTTCCAGTTACACAATCATTCCTCATTCTAAGTTATGAATTTGATTACTCGCAATTAAATGTTAAGTGGACTTGTTTATTTTATAATTTCTCTAATTTGTCATTGTTGTTCTGAGTTCTTATTCAGTTCTCTGAAATACTTGCAACTAATCCAAGTTTCACATTACCTGCAACGTTTATAAAAATATTTTCAATTCCTTCATTCAAGTTATTAATGAATTTTTGATCAGGAGTTAACTTGAAGATAATCTTGTAGAACTTGATTCCTCTGTTCAGATTCCCAGAGCAAAACTACTCATTCCTGAGTACAGCTTTCCATACTCTAAGACTTTCATTTAGAATTTGCTCACTGATCTTGGTCAAGAGAGTATCATTAGAGGTATTTTCGAAAATATCCTCCAAATTTATGGTATCTACTGCTTCTCTCCCATATATGAAAATTTAATCTCATCACAGTTGAAAATTAGGTTGGTTTGGTATTGCTTCTCTTTGAGTAATAGATTAGGTATTAGGAAGAAACCTCTTCTGGTGAGGGCCATAAGGCACTGAAATAGGTTGTCCAGAGAAGTTGAGGATGCCCCATTCCTGGATGAGGCTTTGAGCAACCTGATGTAGTCAAAGTTGTCCCTGCCCATGGCAAGGAGTTGGAACAAGATGATCTTTAAGGTGCCTTCCGACCCAAAGCATTCTATGATAATTTCTTAGGTGTTTACAAACATATATTTAAAAATTACTTTCCCTGTATTTTTTTTCTCAGGATATGCTGACAGGTCTCTAGGTCTTTGATTTTCCCTTTTTAAAAATACGTATGAAATTTAGTACTTCCTCAGTTATCTGAGGAGTCATTCTTCACCTCAAGTTTGCAGAATGTATCTCTAGAGGCTTGGGAAATCTACTCAGCAGAGTGAGTAAATTTTATGAATTTTGTTCTTTTTCTATTCAAAACAATGTTAGCTTCTCATTGGAGCTCACGTTTCTTTTCTTTAAAGACTGAAATAAAAAAGGCATTTCAGAATACTTTCTCGTATGTTTCTTGTATTTTGGATGCATACCATTGCTTGAGCTAAGGGATTTCCATGCTTTAAATCTTTTCACTCCAAGAAAAGGTGTAAAGTAAATAATTTCCATGATATAATGTGACTTGTAACTATTCTTGATAATAAACACTACAAAAACAATATTCTCGAGGGAAAAATTCTCATTAGTAGTTACTCATTTCTGGTTCCATGTTTTCTAGGAAGCTGGCAAGGAACATAAAATAATTAAAAAAAAATGCTGTGGCCTCCCTTATGGTTTTAAAACAGATAGCACTTTCTTATTTTACAGCCATAACTCTATAAACTTCAACAATTACTACTAATCCTCTTTGACCACATCCACTGTAAAAGCATGATTTTCAATACCCAAACTGTTTCCAGCTGATTATAGATCAAAACATTTTAAATATCAGCTTGAGATGTGCCTCTTAGCTATGCATGTGCTCTCTCTACAGGTTCCAAAGGCTAGAAACACATTCCCAATAGAATCCAAACATACTTTACTTAAATAAACTGTATTTTTACAGTTTATAAAAGTGATCATCATATAAATGACAAGGCAACAGAAAGCTGACTGTCTGTCTTGCTCTCCACAAAGGGACTGTTAAAAATACAAGTGAAAAATTGCACTTACATAATTCCGGATGCCAATTGCAAATGTCCTATGTTTTATATAAAAATGCTGGTGATATTAGATAAGAAATTTACAGAATATCCTAGAACTTGAGCGAAATTATTTCAAACAAGTAGTTATGAAATACAACTGGACAGTGTGTCAGATGTATTGTCAAGGCAATACTGCAATTGATTCAAATTTGTTTGCAGAAATATCAGAGATGAAGAGTGAGTTCAGCTGTATGGAATGTGACGATGATGGAGAGCTTCTGAAACTTTCCAGTTTGGTGACAAGAAGCTGCTGGGCCTTTTGAAGGCAGCTGCTGCTCTCAGGGGGTAAGTAGAGAGGGCAGAACTTGGTAAAGCTAACCTAAACTGACTTTTCATAACTTTGTTTGAGCACCCTCCAGGGATTGTCTCTGAAAGAGTACCTTCAACCGTCACCGGCTTGGGTCAAACAAAGTTGGTAAGATATAACAATAAAGATTTGATAGTTCAAAAAGATGCTCTTAGTAGATGGCTTGAAACAGGATGGTTTGAAGAAATGGGAAGACTGGTTGGATGTGGACAGGAAATGGTGAAGTGCAAAGGAATATGAGGCCCCTGACTCTCTTTCCACTGTTTCACTATTTACACCTGTGTAAAGCAAGTTGAAAACATCCCCAAATGAGAAGTTATACTACTACTCATATATCATATATTTTATTTGTTTTGCCTAAGAATTATTGACAACAGAAAGAGGAAGATGGTGGAATGATGGTGAAGATGGTGCAAGATGGTGAAGATAAAATAAACCAAGGAAACTGAAGATCGGCTAGGCAAGACTTACTTTTAGAAGCTATTTCAATGAAGCAATGCAGTTCCACTAAAATGTAATAATATAGACTTTGCAGTTGTCTTTGGAAGGCAGCTTAAGATACAAATCTTGCAACCCAGGACATCACAGTGATAGCCATATATCTCAAATAATAACTGTTCTGAACCATAACGTGAGGCTTCACTTAAAACTAAAACTTTATTTGAAGCTAAAATCAGTTCATTGTTTTTATTATTTAATATTTCCTGAGACCTCCACCCTTTCTGCTCTAAATCAGAAACGAAAGTACTGAAAGACCACAAAGCAAGCTGGTGATGTCATATTAAGACCAACTATAGCCAAAATGTGAGTGTCTTATGAGCTTTCCAGTCCAATTCCCAAATAGATACTTTTGGATAAGCCTGAGATATTTATCCAAACTTCTGATACGCTGTGGGAACAGGACCTCTGAGCCTTTCTGCATTAGCACAATAGCAGCATCAAGATGTGAAATCTCTCTTGTGTATAAAGACCTTGTAAAAAATACTAATTATTAGAGCCGTTTATCAGACCCACAAGGGGATTAAAGGAAAATAATCAGCTTCTCCTTTCTTTATCTACTGCTTTTATGGCTGCAATTTCAGAGCAGAGCAAGGACTATTCATTTAACAGTCCTCTGCAGACCAAGTAAATAGAAAGGTGGCAGCGTTAGGGTGCATGGGAAGAGACAGCCTCAGTGATACAATAGTGAGAGTTGTTGGTTGGCAAAGGATTAGCTTAAGTTTAACTACAAGAATGGCAAGAATCAACTGAAGTAGTATACATCCTGACATGTAACAGAAACAATCAGTTCAGGAGCACAGTTAGTCTAAATTTTACCCTCTCATCACTGAAGGGAGTCAACTCCAAAGAACAGTTCTAACCAACACCCCTTCCTTCTGTTAAACGTCCAAAGTTAGATGGGTTAAACTTAAGCAGAAGAAATTCAGGAAGTGACTTCGAGGACACATCTACATAACCAGTTAAGATGTACTAATATCTGCCTTGTCCATAACTTTTACGCAAGTTGAATGGTACCTTGTCTGCTATCATGCAAGCATGCCATTAGATTTAGTCAAAGTACTGCAAGTATTTTGCAGGTGGGAAGATAAACACATTTTCTTCCTTTACATGGATTTAATGCATGCTGTGGAGATGCGATGGCTACAGGTAGTGCCAACTGTGTCTAGCTCTGTTAACCGGAACTCAGATTTCCTGAGCACCATGTTTTGAGCTGAGATAGGAAGACGTACAGCCAGCTACATGAATGTTAATTAAAAACATAAGGGTCTGAACATCTTGGCAGGTGTGAACCCAGTATTGGAAGATTAGATAAATTGTAGATTAAATACGGATAGCATCAGAATTCCTTATTTGATCTGTTTCTGGGATGAAGGAGTTACAACTGATGACACATTCTGACCAAGGAATGGTAGCAATCTGTATGCCCAAATTAAAAAAAGGAAACACCCTCCCACACTCCCCACCTAATATATATGGTTAGATGGCACTGTTGTAGTTACCTAATTTGTTAGATCTCTTGAAAAAGAGGACTTACAGAGTTTCAGCCCTCCCTTCCCTCAGATACTTTTTTCTGCCTCTGTACTGAACTTGACCAACTCTTCAAATACAACTATTCGTGGAGCAGTACTATAAACAAAATCATTGTAATGATCTGGCTTGGAAATAAATCAACCTAAACCCATAAGGACTAAACAATCCAAGTTTTTACAGTCATTCATAGCAGTATATGTTTTCCAGACCTCCTATTGCTCTCCCGATCTCTTTCCAACTAGCTATTTTTTTGAAGTGAGGTGCCCAATACTGGACTGACGTTCTAAACAAGGCCTGATGGGTACTGAATTGAGCAGAAAGATTACTTCATGTGTTTATAAGGAAACTTGGACCCCAATCCAAATCTTAATTAAAACTTGGCAGTCCATTTAGTAGACAGGACCAGGCACTCAGGATTTTTGCTAAATCTTAAATTTCTACATCTCCACAGAAACACACAGGAGAATAGAAAGCTTATAAAAGACTAGTACAGCTCAGAAAATTTTCTGAGGGATGTGCAGAGCTGTGTATTTTAGCCTGGGTGGAATCCTGAGTTATTTTCCGCATTCATGATCATTACATTGTTTTTCCATATTTTGCCTTTTGTGTAAATTTCAACGTGAATAGTTGCAAATTGGAAGAAACCGGTTGATGTTAAGGCTGTTCTATTTATTGTTCACCCTAACACACAAGGAAGGGATAATATATAGGCAGTGGCACTGCAGAAGAAACAGACAAAATGCATATTGATGCCAGAAGAAGCAGCTCTTCACCTGCAGTTTCAGGAAAGGCAGGTCTTCACTGCTCAGGCAGTCAGTCGCTGCTCATTCAGGAGTTTCTAGCAGATACAGTAGATATATTCACAAATGGGGCATGAATTGTACCTAAATGGAGCCAATTGTTACTTAGGCACTGACAGGTAGGAGCAGACAGAGGTGATCCTGAGTGTTGAAGTGGTCAGAGTATGTACAAACAGATAAAAATAATATCCCTATGGGAAGCTGTACAGAAACTGTGAGATTCATGAAAAACAGTGTGCTGCAGATTGCCTCTGTTACTTGTCTGTCAACAATCTTTATCCAAAGGACAGGTTTGTTGCTTCCTACTGAGACTGTCTGGCACATACTGTAGCTGTTGCTGTAGCTAAGGCTGCTCAGCTGCACATCAAAATGAGACAATTTCAACAGTTATGTTTGATTTGGGGCCTCATTTGTTCTTATGATGGATCTCCACTTCACCCCCCATTGTGCAAGACAACAGGACTGGAAAAATATGGTCTCTCATTTGCCAGTCTCAAACACTTATCTTCTTGCGGAGACAGAGAAAACACTGCATAACTGTACCATGAAGCTTAGCAATGCACATTGCACAGCCTTTGGTAGGCAGGATCCCCTCTTAAATCTGTATGGGCATTGACATAGTACTGGGGTAAAATAGAAAAATCACAAAGTTCTGTGTTCTCCTTTTAAAAGCACCATGACTAGTACAGTTCCTGGCAGTATCCTGCTACTGCTTTGTTTCTCTGAAAGAAAGGGATGTTTTAGTGTTTTCCCTGCGAATCAAAAAGTTGCCAAACACAGTAATCTACCAGATCAATTAGTTGTTGGTTCTAATGGTTTATGTCTGTCTTTGCCTTGCACAGGAAAAAGGAATCTATGGTATTTTAAAGTGTGGGATCCATACGTTTATAATGCAAGACTACCCCTGGACAGCTATAATGATCCCTCTTCTTCAGATCATTATCTTTCTTTGCAGTTATTTATCAACACTTTCAGCAATTTGCTTCTACGATGCCACAAATATTCCTAATATTGCTTGGTCACAATAATATTTTTTAAGGAAGATTTATAATGACTGTGGGAACAGAATGAATATCTGAGAAGGGTAGGTTAGTGCAGCTATATGGTATTAGTGATCTGCATTAAGAAAATCACTGCAAACAGTATTTCAATAAATCTTAAAATTTCTAACTGTTGTTTGATACTTGTAGCTTTTTTATTATCCTCAAATTGTTCTCTTAACTGACCTGGATGTGATAGAAAAGGCAGTTCTCTGACCCTAATACTTATGTTTACTTAGTTTGGGTCAATGTTATATATGATTTGAGATGACAGTCATAGATTGTGAATAGCTCATAACCCTGATGGGCAATTTGCAAACAAATTACTGTCTGAATTTTTCATACAAAATATTTATTGAAAGATACAATTATGATAAAAATTGTTATTGGACAGTCTTGGAGAAAATAAAAAGAAATTAATTGCAAGTTCTTATTATATAAAAAGATGTCAAGGCCAACGGTTTAGCAGCTGAAAAGAACTCAGTGGCCTCAAATCACCAATTCATGGCTTTCCCCATTCATTTTTTTGTTTTCTCTGTTATAAATAATTCTGTTCACTTAATTAATGGTAAATTACAACCAATCAAAAAGATACCATTCAGTAACTGTATTATTCTTGTTATAACATTATGTGATCAGCTGCTTATTTTTAATGCTAGATTTGTACTTTGTCTTACATGTTCTTTACACTTCTTTTCATCATCAAAGGTATGTTGAAACACTAAAGCAAGAAACAAGGTCTGTAATCTTGCACACAGATGTAAACTATTGCCTGCTATAGTCCAAGCACCTGATATATGTCTTTCACAGTGTCTTCATCTTTTATACTTGACTGTCTCCTAACCTGGCTGGAACTGGTATCTTCAGTCTTCTAGTACAAACAATTTTTTTCTAATCTCTGAAGAGCAGTGATAAGTGCTGTCTTCTTAAACATTCATTCAACACCTCATCAAAAAGCAGGATGACAAAATCATTAATCTTGAATAGAAACATGAAAGGCTGATCTGCAGAGCACAATCACTTCACACCCTTCTGCATTCATTATCTTCAAGTCGCCTTCTATATTGTTTCCCTCCTCACTGACATTTTCAGATAGAAGCTAACAAGCATGTTCCGCACACAAGATTATTTGAACTAATTGCATGTGCTTCCACACCATTTCTTGTCCTTTTACACAAACTCCAATTCTCTAGTCTGGGTTGCTGGAATATTTTTGTTATTTCCTCTCCTTGAACTACGTAAGCCTCATGCTCAAATACTGTCAAAACTGTGCTTGGGACAGTAAACAGACAATACGATTCAGAAGTTTTGATACAATCTTTCCAGCCTTTTAACACAACCTTCTGTTTCTGTAAATTCATGTTTCTGTTTACTGAAGTCTAACGCACAAAACCTGAATCAGCCAACCAATGCCAATCAACAGCAGTCAACTGTGATTGCAGCAGAATCCTTGCCAGGAGATGTGTAGAGGGAAGACAAAGAATCTCCCCTCTTCTCTACGTACTTTTATTTCACTTACACTACTGTCTAACATCACAAAGATTTGGTGAAAACTGGCTGACAATCATATTCGCACCTTCTAGGGTGGTCTGGTGAGTACCTAAGGGTGGTTGGTTCAATTTTTCTCAGACTATTAACTCTAAAGACTTTGCTTGTAGCCCTCAAACACTGCATTTTTTTTTTGAGTGTCTGATATATTGTGAAGGCTGTGGCAGCCCATGAGTTTGCAGTTTGCATTGACTGATGCCAAGGCCAGGTAGACAGCCTCTTGAAGAGTTTGGCATGGAGTGTATAAAAACCAAAGGGACCAAGCCTGGCTTGGTCTTGTCCATACTTCCTCTTAGGAGTGCTCCCTGCAGTGAATGATCCTCAGAAATTTGTGGAGGTTTATCTCTGGAGAGAATAGTTCATGCCAAAAAAACCCCTAAGAATGAATTAACACGTGTAAAGAGAAGGGTCAGGAGTGCAATAGGAACTAAGTTATTTGACAGTGTAGATCTAGTCTTAGACAGCTATGGAGATAGGCAGCTGAAGAACAGAGCTGCCATGTTTCTGTCTGGAATTTTGCATGTGTAGACAGACACTTCTGAGCAATGTCAGAGCAACAGTGAATGTGCTGCTTGTATAACCTATAGACAATAAATATAAAACTATCTATGTACAATGTCTTGTTGCTTGTGCGTGAACCAACTCCATAATTATATTGCAGGAAGCATCAACTTTTATATTCACATGTTGGAAAATTGATGTACCTATATATCTATTGATGTATAGATAACACTAAATAAATAAATAAGTAATGGGCTCAAAATACAAACCAAAAGTAAAGTTTTTTTCAGAAAAATAATCAGCGAAGTCCTGGTGTTGTCTGTGTTAATCATACTCATTAAAGATTCACAGTAATGTAATGACAAGCCCTGCTGATTTTACTAAACTATTCAGGACAGTACATCTGAAGGAACTGGAAATCACTGCAGACACATCTCAGGATCCAAGCTGATAAGGCAATAAAATACTGGATATAATTCAATGTAGGTGAATATTGCAAAAAGTGGTGCACAGAGGGAAAGCAATATTAGGTTTCTCAATACAGAATGTGCTACAGAATGACTTAAGGCTTAGCTATTGCCTCTTAGCCTTATAATAGACAGTAAACCAAAAATTAAGAATGTACAGGACAGGGGTAAAGAATGTTTAAGAAATGGAAAATTCAGTAACAAAGTTTAAATCCATGTGTACTTACATTTTGAATACACAACTAAGCTAGTCACTCATCTCATAAAAGATGGAGTAGAACTAGAAAAGCTACAGGAAAGAACAATGTGCATGACCAGAAATAATGATTAACTATTGTTTGAGGGATAATTAAAACCTAGGGCTTTGCAGGGTACAACAGAAATTGCTTCAAGAGGAGACTCTATAATAAATTGTAGGCAACCTTGAGAAAACAAAGAAGGAACAACTATGTATTGATCTCAAATGAAATTACTGTCCAGTTGCTTACAAGAGAAAAGGTATTTTTCCCACTTGTTAGATTACAGCAGTCATTGGTGGGATGTCAATTTACATGAACAGAAAAGCAATCAGAACAATTAATTAAAAATATGTGTTCCTAAGACAAGTAAATAGGTACCATCAATAGTCTCTAAATTCCATACTGATGGGACACTAGGAAAGTATAATAGGCAGCTTGAACTATATGATGCTTCTCCATTTCACGCTTCTGCTAATACTACTACTGTCAGAGACAGGAAAAAACAGATGGACCTTTTCTCTGAAGTGGTGAAGTTGCCCTTTAATTCTTATGTACATATCCCCTCATACAGAGAAATAGAAAAGAGCAGAGAAACAGCCAACAAAGATTTGTCAAGAGCAAATTCTGTTAAATCTAATTTTACTTTGTAACAACGTAACAGGTCATATCATGAAAAGGGCTACATAGTTAAGCTTTTGACACCATCTCATTACTTTATCATTAACATGCTAGTCCCACATAAAATTGTATTTTAAATAGGATGAAAAATGGGCTGAAAAACCATATTTAGAGAATCATTCTCAATGAATCACTGTCAAAATGGAATGATGTATTGAGGAAATGCCAATACGGGACAAAGAAAAATGCAATACCCATTTTGCAGAAAAATGCTTCAATGGCTTGTGTTCCACAACTTGGGCTTGAATGAACAACATGAAAAGCAAACATCTTCCTGACACGTCTTTCCATATCATCCAGCACAGCACTTGGAAGGTCTGGACTCTCTACTCATTTCAAGATATGTCTAAGGAGGGCAATCAGTACAGCCACAGGTCTAGAAAATATGATTAAATTAAATTAAATAAATCTATACTGTTTATCTCAAGAAGTGGAGATTTGGGAAAAGGAAGTATATTAGTAACTTTCAAATGCTTAAAAATTATCTGGAAAGAGGAGGCGAATATTCCATGCAAGAGGCAACAGAGATAATGGGCTCAACAGCAGAGAAGAATAAGAGAATATATTAATAAGATTTTAATAAGGGTGGTAAAAATTCTCTGTATTCATTAAAGATCCTTTGCAGAGTGTGCAGTCTTTAAAAGTAGGTAATAAATGCATCCAGCAGAACTGTTAATAGGTATTATACATATATACACATTGTGGGACAAGGGGATGAATCCCTTGAGACTTTTTTCCAAGCCTATAAAACTGTGTTTCTATGTACAAGAATTCAATGAAACATTTCTGAAAATGTTAGACATAAAATGCTACAGAGTACTATTCTGTACAGTATTTGCATAGGAAGTCAAATCCTTCCGGAAATGTATGAACTTACAGTGTGCATGATGTGTATGTAGCTCATGTCCTGAAATGTTCAGGATTTTTGGTTACAGAGAAACCAGTGAGAAATAACGTATGATATTTCTGATCAATGTCTTAGAATCCCAGAAAGAATGCAAAGAACCATTAAAATGCCCAGGCAGAAGAAGAGGTCAGTTCAGATATGTGGTAGTTCTACACTACAGTAGCGGTGTGATTGTTTAGATTTTGGTCATAATAATTTCAAGACCATAAATTGTTTCACAGTGCACCACTGTTACAGACTATGTATAAAGAATGGAGATCTTGCCTTTAAACTGTGAACTTCATGTCCCTCATCCTCATGTTTTTCTTTTGCAAGTTTCAGCTAATTGATACTAATTGGTACCTGATCAAATGCAACACTAACCATAATTCTTTTTTGTTTTATTAGAAACCATTCCAACATTGTTGTCTGTGGAGCTTAGAAATGAGACACCTGTTTATTTCTCTAACGAAAAGCATAATTATGACAACAGTACTAGGCTTGTTGCACCGAAATTTGAAGGGACTTCTAATTAAAACCAAACCCAAAAAATAAGCGTGCATATTGGTAAATCCCACAGAATCTGCGATTCAATATCTGAAAGCTGTATTCCCAATTGTAGTTCCTAAAAGGCTTAAAAAATTGTAGGAATCCTTTCACAAATTAGGTTCACATACAGCAAGTGTTCTACAAAGCAAAGCACGAAGATAACAGAACCACTTCTGAGAACTCGATTCTTGAAGTCCATGTTCCTCTGCCCACCACTAGTGAATTATTTTCTTTCTATTAATGATTTTCCTGGTGCCTCTTTTTCTCCTCAAGCCCACACTGTAAACTCCTCCTCTATGCTTGTGGTAAACACTAACAAAACAATTTGATAGAAAAAGAGTATACAACCAAGAATCACAGTGGCTGCATTTAAACTGCCAGTATATTTATGTACTTTATTTTATTGTTTCAAAACCTGTGTGTACCAAGACCACTATTTGGGAGGTCCTTGCTATGTATAAACCAACACAATAATGAACAAGACACTGCTAAATCTCTTGCATGCATCTGTACAATCATAATTCACTTCCACCCAACTACAAAGCAATGGGACTCCCTGACCCCATTTAGTCCCACCAGTTGCCTTGTCAGCTGCCTATGAAAAAATGGAAGTTTTAAGAGAAAGCAGAAGATAATAAACCAGTCTCTGGTGGGAAAGCTGGAAGAAATTTTTGTATCAGGATAGAAATTGCGCTGCAAATATTTCCTTTATTATGACAATAGAGTAACATTGCTATATCACTGACACTATTTGCCAATGATTTTTAATTTCTGTGTCCCGTATACTTCATGTACATACTGAGCAATGGCTAGTGTTCTGTAAAATCTTTGGTAAGATAGCGATGATAAAATCCCAGCAGTCAAACTACCTTCTAAATTCTCTAGAACCAAAGTGGAACAGTTCTGATGCAAGGAGTTCTATCATATTGTCTGAAGGATCCCAAAGCTGTCAGTGACACTGCTGCAAATATCAGCTGGCAAGATGTAGTGCCCACTGACCTCAGCAATCAAGCAGACCTTTCTTATTGATCTTAACTCTTTAAATATCAGTCTCTGACTTCCAGTACAACAATTTCAATGCTGTGGGGCACATAAAAGGGAGACTGGTGGCCAAATTCCCAAACTGAGGCTGGAAGAGTGGAAGACTGGAATTTTCCAATTTATGCCAGATCAATCTTTCCACAAATCCCGTTTCGACATGAGACGTCAGACAAATCAATAAGTGACCAGACTGGCACAGTTCTTAGCTAATTCACCATTGCTTGCTCAAATACATCTTAGTTCCAGTGCTCAGAAACAGAAAGATTCTAATGGACAGTATGATCCAAATTATGAAACCTCATCTCTTCTTCTTAGTTATTGCATAACACATAATGCCAGTGATCAGTACCATACAAAAATATACTGTAATCATAAGCTGATACTACAATAATTCCTTATTTCCGTGCTGCTTCTGACAAAATACATGTAGGTCTGAAAACTAACAAAAAAATTCCTGCAGATCTGTAGCCTGTCATTGATTAAATCTACAATTTTTCTTAGAGTAGAACTAATAATTTGTCACTTCTCTGATTGCTCTCCTATTACCTCATAAAAGCTATATCTTATTTACAGTAAAACATCAAGATATTTCTTAACAAACCTGAATGAAAACTTATAGCAGATGTAAAAGTTATTAGAAGACAACTAACATGAAAATTTACACCTGACTTCAGGAAACCTGACTTACCTCTTAGTAACAACTGAGTTAAAGCAAATCACTGACCGATTAGCTATAGACTCTAGAGTGTCTTTCAACACTACCATCATAAAATATCATGTACATTAAAACCAGTCTCTTACCAGTTTACTGTTAACACACATGTCCCTGAATGCCATTTCTCTTTTATGTGCATATTAGTATATGTATTAAAATACCCGGAAAGAGTGTGATCCTCATTCCAGGACCATTAGCTATCACAGCCAGCAAGATCAGTTTGAGAAGCCAGTAAAACACCACTGACTGCTTTGCAGCAGTGACCTAGCAGAATAATAGCAAAGTTTGAACTAGGACTCTACTATCTGAGTTCTATTTCAGTGTTTTATCCAGTGAGGCTATAATACTTAATAAAAGCAAATCTTCCTAATGAGTATCAATTTCAATATCAATCTCTGATTCCCAGCTTAACAATTCCAATGTTGTGGAAATGATTTCTAGATGCCTTTTCAATTCATAAAATAATTTAGGTTGGAAAAGGCCTTTGGAGGTTATCTGGCCCAAATTCAAAGTTTTGTTAAGATTTTCTATGTCTTGTTTTTGGTATCTATGTTATCTCTGATGTAGTTGTCCTGGAAAAGAGATAAGTGACTTCCATGACTGAGGATCCTTAGAATCCATCTCTATCAACCATCCCTTCCAAACCAGGATCTACTATACGTGAACTGAAACCTCAGTGGAAGTCACTGGAGAACTGCCATCAGATTCAGAACCTGGTTCTGATTCCACTATGAACGAATTAGAAGCACTAAGCTTGGAGATCACGGACTTCTGACAAGAAGGTGGCTAATGGGGCACTGTAAAACATATGCAAAAAGACAGTGACAACTGATTTTTCTTCCAACATGTGGTTTATGTTACATCCACCCAAGTGCTAAGCTTTGATCTCAAGTAGTTGTGAAGGTGAAGGCTTCTGGGGGTCTCATTCTCTAATTATACCTGACTTAGAATTCACTTAATTTAGACTAACAGATAGGAAGTCAAGTTCTGTTAGCTGTTCCACCTTTCACCTTACCATACATCTGGGAAATATTCAGATCAAGATCATTACCTCGTATTTTGGCACTAGCTATCTAAAAAATCATGAAGATATCACCAACAATTTGCCTTTGACTGGGAAAATTAGAAGCATATTTGAGATGTAAACACTGTTGTGGCACTAATACTTCTGGTAATAATTAAAGGTTGCTACTTGAACTACAATGGAATAAACCAAAACTGACAGTCCTAGACCATGCCCATTTTCATTTTGAACAACTTACGGAATTCCCAATAGTATATCATATTCCTAATGAGAGGGAAAGCTGGGAATATTTAGAGATGAGTATTTCAATGCGGTTGATAAGTGGAAAGCAGTATGTGTAAAGTACTGTAACAAATTTGTGGTTACAAAGCAGAATTGGGGATAGGACCCACCTCTTCCTGCTGTAACAGGCCTATGTACCTCTTGAACTCAGGAGAATTGTCTTTAATTGTAATCAGGCTAGGCCTATGCATATCCTAGAGTTAATAAAGTAGAGAGCAGCATTCATAAGGCAATTTATTTCATATTCATTAGCCAATTTATTAGATTATCATCACCATAATTGTTTTACTTCCAGAAACAAAATGAGACATCAGAAGTGGGTAATATAGGAATCTAACAGGAGAAGCAGCTGGCGATATCCTCATGTGGGAATATGGAGATCCAAACGCCATTCCCCTTCTGTTTCCAACTCACAATTCAAAACTCAAATCTGAAGGTGGGTCTATGTTAGGAAAGATTTGCTGTTACAACCATATTGGCAAACCTTGCTCACTTCTAGGATTATTTTTATGCTGAGGTTGTTTCTGCTTATTTATAAAAAGTACCAACAAAGACTGCCTAATGTAAAATACTCAGAAGCACAGATGAGATGAAATTGTAGAAGATGAAGCCAGGAAAATTCATTAAGAATGAAAGCACCACATTTTAATGAAAACAACATTTGATCAGGCTTTGGTACCAACTATCAAAGAAAAGATGAAGTTTATATATACTGATGTGTCTAAACCAAGATTAATGCCTGTCTGGGATATAAGATTAGCAAAATATTAGTTACAGTCAAAGCGGATGTCACTATTATCTTTGCAATGTTAACTGTAGAAAATGCAATAGGCTGTGATACATAAGCACTCAGACTAAATGCTATGAATCTTTCAATATAATTAAGAACTCTAATAACTGTGGTACATTAGAAATTTATTATCTATGTTTTAATTTTTTCTCTTTCTTCAAAGTTATATTTTTTGGTTAGAATTGTAAAAAATGAGATTTCCCTCCAGAAACACGTGTTTCCTACTGTATCAAATTTTCACATTAATAAGCAGGAAAACAGTAATTCTGCCAAATCATGAAGCTGTATATGCTGCTAAAGATGGCGAAATGAGATACTGCACACTTAACAAAAGCATCTGTCTTGCATGTTAAATTTCTTAAGCCTTTGATGTGTTTCAAATATCAGCAGAGCCTTTTCCTCATCTTCCCCACTGCAGTGCAAGTGAGGGAAAGGCTGAATTGTTACAAAAAGGCTGAATAGTAAGAACAGCTTCCCAGTGGCTTTGAACTGCTACATACACTTTTAGAATTTATAAGAAATGCCATAATATCTGAGCTAAATTTTTTGTTAGTTGGTAACCATTTATCTACCACAGGAAAAATAAAAGAGGGCGGCAGAAATAAGTGCTTGGGACATCATGATTATACAGCCTGTACACTGTTATAGGATTGTGAAAAATTCAGTTCTATAAATCAAATGTAATGGTTTTACAGAAGAAACAGAAGAAAGCAGAAGACCCTAAGCATGTAAAAATTTGGTTCAAGATAAAAATAACTACTTTACCTACAACCGAATTTAAATATCATCAGTCCTCATAAAAGCAATATAGATCATGTATGAAGGAACTACTAAACACAGGTAACACTCCAGGACAGGCAGAACTAGATAAAAAAAAAATGAAGCTGCTTCCAAATATCATCCCAGAAAAGGAGGTAGAGGGTGACAGAGAGAACATGAATTGCAAAATGCAAGAGGCAAGGCATTTTTAGTCTCCTTCCCCAAGTATATATACATTTCAAGTTAATCAATAAATCGATTTATCTAGTTCGTATATGCTTTAATATAAAAATTTAATATGTTTGCTCCTTTGACATAAATAGAAAGTGTCTCTAAATCTGCCATTTTACTCCTTAAGATTCTCCTCCATTCTTCCTCTGCTGCTTTGCCTAAAACCACAGGATAAATCAGTACTGTAAACAAAGCTGGACATCTACAATTAATTCTAGGTAGGCCAGGCTAAAATAGTGAGTACTGACTTAGGCTTAAACTAAAGTAACTTTGGCATTCATTTCCATCAAACAACCATTGGTTTCAAATACAGGGTTTTTTAACTTTTGTGACAATAAAGTTATAAGTAATGCATAAGTATGCCGAGCAGAAGCAACATGTGTAATTGCATGTGTAGGTGCTGGAGACAGGATTTTGTCTGCTAAAGAGAAATGAAAATATAATACTAGACTGTAAACTGAAAAGCGCTCTGCCGAAATCCTTGGAATTCATTAGTGTTTGTTTCTCTAAACAGGGGTAACGTCAATACCAGAACAATTAAAACAACACTACAGAGGTTTTGCAACAGTTGAGACAGTATAGAGAGTTTTTTCAAAAGGAACATGACTTGCCTGCTTGTCTCAGCATGTGACAGAGTAGCCCTGCCTGTGCGGCAAACTCTCACTCAGGCTAGGAGCCTGCACTGATTTATTTTAATATTTTGATTTGAATGTAACAGCTTTAGAGGTGTTACACTGTAACCTGATAAAAACCAAGCAAATAATACTTTAATGCCACCACATTTTTCAGAGGAACTGTTTCCTATTTTGTATGTGTTCTGTATTTAGCGTAACAGGATTAACACAATGGTTTACAAAAGAAAGACAGCTGTCACTGCTGTTAGCACTAGGAGTGCATCGACACAAACGGAACCCTACAAGAAGGATGCAGTCATACAGGTCTCTGGCTGCACAAACTGTTTGAGCCTGGCAACATTAGCTTCAGAGGACAGTGTGAGAGGAACCTGTGTGAGATGTGAGCAGGTGAATGATTTGCTATACATGGTAGTGGAGCTCAAGGAAGAGGTAGAAAGGTTGCGGAGTATCAGAGATAGTGAGAGTGAAATTGACTGGTGGAGTCAACCCTTTCAATCTCTAAGGAAAGTCAGCAGGAGACTGTGAACCCCTGCCCCTCCTACTATCAGGCAGATAGAGCTAATAGAGAAGGTAGAGGGGAATGGAAACAGGTCCCTGTTCGGAGAGGAAAAAGAACTCCCTCTGAACCCCCATCACATCCTCAGGTGCCCTTAAAAAACAAATATGAGGCCCTAGACTGAGATAGTCTAGTAGGGGTCAGCTATGAGGGAGATCTGTCTGGAGGGCCCTCTTCTTGCACCCCATCTTCCAGACATATAAATACAACAGCTGTAAGAAAGAAAAGAAGGGTAGTTGTAGTTGGTGACTCCCTTTTAAGGGGAACTGAGGGCCCTATATGTAGGCCGGCCCCAACCCAAAGGGAGGTTTGTTGTCTTCCTGGGGCCAAGGTGAGTGACATTGCTAGGCAACTTCCTGAGCTAATTCAGACCTCAGATTACTATCCACTGTTGGTAATCCAGGCTGGTAGTGATGACATCAACAGGAGAAGTGCCAGGGTAATCAAAAAGGATTTCAGGGCACTGGGTAGATTATTCCATGGGACAGGTGCACAGATAGTTCCTGCAGTGGCTGGAATGAATGGGGAGATGCATGAGGAGACATTTAGGAAAACCTACTTTATCAATAGGTGGCTAAAGGATTGGTGCCACCGTCAAAATTTGGGTTTTTTTGATCATGGGGCAAACTCCAGAAATGGGGCCCCATTAGATCTGCTTTTTACAAACAGAGAGGGACTGGTAGGAGATGTAGTGGTCGGAGGTCAACTGGGGCACAGTGACCATGAAATAACACAGTTTTCAATATTCAGGGATGTAAGAAGAACCACCAATCAAACCTCTATGCTGGACTTCCAGAGGGCAGATTTTGACCTGTTCAGAAGACTGGTCCAGAACACACCCTGGGACACACTCCTCAAAACCAGGAGGGTACAAGAGGGATGAAAGTGCTTCAAGGAAAAAGTCTTGAGTGCATAGAACAGGCTATACCAATTAGCCAAAAGGCAAGCCGGCGGGGAATACGACCACCTTGGTTGAATAGGGTGATACCGAAGGAAATCAGAGATAAAAAGAGAGCCTTCCTATACTCAGGAAGAGTATAGGACTATAGTCAGAACATGCAGAAGGAAAATCAGAGAAACAAAAGCACAATTTGAAATTAATTTGGCTACTTCTGTTAAGGATAACAAAAAGCACTTCTATAAATACATTAGTAACAAAAGGAGGGGCAAGGAAACCCTCCATACTTTGTTAGACCTGGGGGGGAACGTAGTTACCAGGGATGAGGAGAAGGTTGAGGTACTCAACACCTACTTTGCCTCAGTCTTCACCAGTAGGAGAGATGCCCCTCAGGATAACTGGCCTCCGGAACTCACAGATAGAGACAGGAAGCCAAACGGTTCCCCTGTGTTCCAGCAGGAAATAGTCTATGAATTACTGAGCCACCTGGATCTACACAAATCAATGGGACCTGATGGATTCCATTCTGGGGTAATGAGGGAGTTGGTGGAAGAGCTTATTGAGCCACTCTCCATCATCTACCAACAGTCCTGGCTCTCTGGGGAGGTTCCAGATGATTGGAAGTTGGCAAATGTCACGCCAATCCACAAAAAGGGCTGCAAGGAGGACACGGGCAACTATAGGCCTGTCAGCCTGACCTCAGTGCCTGGCAAGGTTATAGAACAGATTATCCTCAGTGCAATCACACAGCATCTTCAGGATGGACATGGGATCTGACCCAGCCAGCACGGTTTTATGAGGGGCAGGTCCTGCCTGACCAACCTTATTTCCTTTTATCACAGTATCACAGTATCACAGTATCCTAAGGTTGGAAAGGACCTCTGAGATCATCAAGTCCAACCTATAACCCAACACTAACACCAACATAACACCAACCATCATCTAAACCATGGCACTCAGTGCCTCATCCAGTCTCCCCTTAAACACCTCCAGGGGCGGCAACTCCACCACCTCCCTGGGCAGCGCATTCCAATGGCCAATCACCCTTTCAGTGAAGAACTTTTTCCTAACATCAAGCCTAAACTTTCCCTGACGAAGCTTGAGTCCATGCCCTCTAGTTCTGTTGCTGGTCACCCGAGAGAAGAGACCAACCCCTGCCCGACTACAACCTCCTTTTAGGTAGTTGTAGAGAGCAATGAGGTCTCCCCTGAGCCTCCTTTTCTTCAGACTAAACAGCCCCAACTCCCTCAGTCGCTCCTCATAGGGCTTGTGCTCCAGCCCCTTCACCATCTTTGTTGCCCTCCTCTGAACACATTCCAGTATCCTAACATCTTTCCCAAACTGGGAGGCCCAGAACTGTACACAACATTCAAGGTGAGGCCTGACCAGTGCCGAGTACAGGTAACTCACCTGGTGGATGAAGGGAAGCCTGTGGATGTAGTCTATCTGTACGTGAGCAAAGCCTTTGACACTGTCTCCCACGGCATACTCCTGGATAAACTGGTAGCCCATGGTTTGGACAGGTGTACTCTCAGCTGGGTTAAGAACTGGCTGGACGGTCGGGCTCAGAGAGTGCTGGTAAATGGGGCTGCGTCCAGTTGGCGGCCGGTCACCAGTGGTGTCCCTCAGGGATCAGTGTTGGGTCCAGTTCTGTTTAACATCTTCATCGATGATTTAGATGAGGGGATTGAGTCCATCATAAGTAAATTTGTGGATGACACCAAGCTGGGAGGGAAAGTCAACCTGCCGGAAGGCAGGAGGGTTCAGCAGAGGGACCTGGATAGGCTGGAGAGATGGGCTGAGTCCAATGGGATGAAGTTCAACAAGGCCAAGTGCTGGGTTCTGCACTTTGGCCACAACAACCCCATGCAGCGCTACAGGCTGGGGACAGAGTGGTTGGAGAGCAGTCAGGTGGAAAGGGACCTGGGGGTGCTGATTGACAGGAGGCTAAACATGAGTCAGCAGTGTGCCCACGTGGCCAAGAAGGCCAATGGCATCCTGGCCTGTATCAAGAATAGTGTGGCCAGCAGGACGAGGGAAGGGATCCTTCCCCTGTACTCGGCATTGGTGAGGCCACACCTTGAGTATTGTGTTCAGTTCTGGGCCCCTCAGTTCAAGAAAGATATTGAGGTGCCGGAGAGGGTCCAGAGAAGAGCAACAAAACTGGTGAAGGGACTTGAGCACAAGTCCTATGAAGAGAGGTTGAGGGAGTTGGGGTTGTTTAGCCTGGAGAAGAGAAGGCTCAGGGGTGACCTCATTGCTCTCTACAACTATCTGAAAGGAGGTTGTAGACAGGTGGGGGTCAGACTCTTCTCCCAGGCAACCAGCAACAGAACAAGAGGGCATGAGCTTAGACTCTGCCAAGGAAGGTTTAGGCTGGATATCAGAAAAAAGTTCTTCACAGAATGAGTAATCAGGCATTGGAATGGCCTGCGCAGAGAGGTGGTGGATTCACCATCTCTGGAGGTTTTTAAAATAAGACTGGATGTGGCACTTAGTGTCATGATCTAGTAATCATGATAGTGTTGGATTAAGGGTTGGACTTGATGATCTTGGAGGTCTCTTCCAACCCAGATAATTCTATGATTCTATGATTTTCAGGTGATCAACACACAATATGTTAGCTCTGCAGAGTGATTCAGCCCAGCATCTTGACAGCTACTGGTAGTCAGGCTTGCTAGTTAAAGCTAGTTTGAACAGCTCTGCAATATTGCGGTGAGGAAATAAATTGTCTCTTCACCAGAATAAACCTCACCACTTCTATTTGACTCATTCTCATTCTCTGTGCTTAGCCATTCTCCTACAGTATATGCTATCTTTTGGTAAGCCACTGGTCCAGTTGACCAGGGATGTTTCCACTTCTGTCGCTATTTTATTATGACTTCAGATAGTATTTATAAGCTGGCATCTAGTTGTAAAGTCTAAGCTGCCATGAACAGTTTTACACGTCCCTTTACTTAAAAATACAGCAGAAGAACAAATGACTTCTAAGTTCAGCAACAAAACCAACGTGATAGAAGTCGCATCTTTATATATACATCTGCAAGCACCTACATTCATCATTTGCAACATTAAACTCCATGTACGAAAACATTTTTTTCACATGTATGATTTACATATTAAACATATATCATTGTTTATACAGGTATCTCATTATGAGTCTGATATAAAAATACAGATCAAGGATGTTTGTTAGTTACTGAAATACTGTTGAACATTTCAAATATAATTTAGAAATGACGAACTGGATGTGAAATCCCTGGTATATTTCCCATCAGACAACAAATTGCTGTATAGCTATCAAATTGCTCATAGACTCAAGTCATACTGAACATGTATAAAGTGCATTAGTTGGTAATAAACATTTGTGATACACAAACTTGTGTAGAAAAAAAAAGACACAGTATTCTACATGCAAGTAAAATGAGAGTGACCTCTTGTAAATACTTTATGTAATCCAAGGGCAGAGGGTGAATTTGCTTCTCTTAAAATTTGATATATTTCAGTACAGGCATGCAACGCCATTCATCTTCCCTTCTCATATTTCTACCCACAAGACAGATGTCAATGTTGTCTAATGGATAGATCTTGTCTAATCTATTTTCCATATGGAGGCAAGTCAAACAAAAGAAGTAACAGCTAGAACTAGAGAAGGACATCTTTCAGAAAGTACTCCAAGATTTTCCCTAATTATGGTTATCTTTTCAGCTCATCTGTGTTTAGTCAGCTTTTAGCAAAAATCTATGAAAAACATGATTTATTTTTGGTGACATCATATAACACATAAGTTTATATTAAAATACACCTACAGATAATAATATCTACTACTACTAATATAGTTGATGGATATTAAAGTTATTAATGCAGGTGTTTGCACTTCTCTCCATGCCACAGTAATTGTCTCCCAGATGTCCCAATGTAAGATTTTCCAGCAAGCAGAAACGTCATCAAGACATAAAAGAGAATAAATAATGAAAACTGAAATTGATTGACTGTATTGCAGTGTGCACTTCAGCACAGGAAATGTGTATGCTCACACAGCACGTTCACAGACTAATCACAAATATATCACAAATGCATCATCAAAAAATTTCTCTGTACAGGGACATTTCACTAGTAAACAAGAGACTGCAAGGAAATATTTGGCTGGCTTTCCTGAAAACGAATTGTGAAATGTAATTATGAAATGCAGTGTCTGAAAATGGGTGCACAAAATGGCTGAGGTTTATAGTTTTTCTTCCTGTAAGCCATGAGCAGGTCTGTCAAATACAGTGGTCAAAGCTGGTTTAGTAGAGCTATGTCAACTGTAGCTAAATCTCAAGGTCACTCTCTGACTTCTTCACATAAAATACCTTCACTTTACAGCGTGGAATTCTTGCCAACACTGGAAACAACCTACTGCTTAAAAAAAAGGCTCAGATTCCTGGAAACATCACAAATAATGAAAATTAAGAGTTTAAGGATTTTTCAAAATTACTTAGTAGATATTATAGTACACAAGAACAGTTACAGTTCATCATACAGCTTCCATGGCAACACTATTTTGCTTTGCTTATTGCAATAATATTTAATTTTTCCCAATAAAGTGAGCAAGTAAGATAAATTCACAATGACATATAAGATTGCCCTAAATTTGAACAGTGGATTCCCATGCTAAAGCTGCTTCCACTAAAATCAGTGTTGAATTTCTTGCAACCCTGTACCCCTCTATCCCTTTATGATATTATGCCTCCTCAGCATCTACTGATTGAACATTGGGTTTTAGATACATAAACAGATATTACTTTGATTGTAGTGTGGTGTACAAAAGTCTGAATACAACGTGTTTTTTACTGATTTTGGCTGGCTTAGAGTTAAATTTCTTTGTAGTAGCTGGTATAGCGCTGTGTTTTGGATACGTGATGAAAACAGTGTTGATAACACAGGATGTTTTAGTTACTGCTGAGCGGTGCTTATGCAGTGTCAAGGTGTCAAGGCTTTTTCTGCTCCTCAAACCACCCGGCCAGCAAGTGGGCTGGGGGTGCACTAGAAGCTGGGAGGGGAGACAGCCAGGAGAGCTAACCCCAACTGACCAAAGGGATATTCCACATGATGTCATGCTCCACAATAAAACTAGGTTGGAGCGGGTATTTTGTTGGAGCTGCCATTGCTTGGTGACTGGCTGGGCATCAGTTGGCTGTTGGCGAGCAACTGTTTTATTATTTTCTTCTCTTTTGTTTTTCCCCCCAATCACTGTTTTTTCTTGGTTTTGATTATTTTCCTTTTATTGTTTACTTTTTTCACCTTTTATAAAAAAAGGTTATTAAACAGTCTTCATCCAAATCCACGAGTTTTGCCACTTTTACCTTTCTAATTATCTCCTCCATGCCATTAGGTAGGGAGGAAGCAAGTGGCTTTGCTGAGTGCAGCTGCCTACTAAGGTTTTGAAACAAGGAAGTTTCTTAATTACAGGCAATGTTACAGCAGTCCACATGATCAAAATTTCTACTATGTCTCTCTTCCGTATAACTGAAAAAACAGAAATCTTTAGCATTAGATTTGTTTTAATTAAAAAAGGATTGCTGTTAACACATTATTTATTTTTAATATGATATTTAGTTATCTGGTTTGCTTTTCATTTAATAAATTATTTAATAAGAAAGTTCAGCTGTACGACAACACATTAAGACCAACACTAAAATCATGATAATAGTTTAAGTAGGGCACTTCCTAATGAAAGTAAATGTCAAACAAAGGAGCAAAGGACACTTATGAAATGCTGCATCAGCATTTTAGCACAGAAAAGAAGATCTTCATTATAGTCTATTCAACTTATTCATGTCAGTAAATTACCCATTCAAAGTTAATAAGTTATTATGATTTTGATGGTGAAATATTTATTGAGATAGTGAAATTTGTAACAGGAAACAAATCAATGATTAAAAAGAAAGTGTCAGAAGATGAGTTCTACTGCTTTTAAAAACCCAAGGAAACAGTAACCAGAAACAGTCAGTTTAGTACACTAGCTGCATACAGTTCTTTCCTTAATAAACCAGTTCATACTAAATGTAAAGCATGTTTTGACAAATTACTCTTTATGTTTCCAACATAATGTCATTTAATGTAATTTAACTAACAAAACAATGTTAAATTGTTGGGTTTGAATTTTTAGTTACATGCTAATTTCTTTCCAAATGTGGCTTGACAAAAGCCATATGTAAATGATTATCTTATAAGTAATTAACTTATCATCCACCATTTTCTAGCAAAAACAAAAAGAAAAATTACAAATGTGAATAGTTATTCATTAAGCCATACAGCTATGCACATACAAACCTGCAGAGACTTTGTGGTTAACAAAGAAGAGTGTTCAACAGTATCAAGCAGTAAGAACCAACAAAATGACCAAAACCAACAAATTCAAAATGATTATTTTTAAATTAAATATCTATGTTGGATGCTTTAAATCATAGTAATATAAAGTGGGGTAGCAGAGCGGAGTTAAGTTACTTGTTACGTGAATCAACTGCATCACACAATCATTTCGTAAACTGATAGACCTTAATTCCTGTTTAGGCTTGTTTTGAAAGTAGATTTCAAAGATCTTCTGTATTGTATAGCTAAAAAAGTATCAGTTCCATCAATTTTTTTAAAGGATTAATTTTTACCCATTTCCTTCTATATTGTTTCTTTTAGTGTAAGCAGTCATCTTGTCTCTTTTCATATATGTAGGGTTTCTCCTTTTTATCTTCCTGCTCAGATAAATCAATAGAGAGAAGACCTAGATTCACTTTCAGCCTTTCTTTAGCTTGGTTAAGCAAGTATGTTCTTTTCAGACTGACTAGTAAAATGCTTCTTCACTGCTGAGTTATCTACAGATATGCCATTTTAATTTTTTTCTTGACAAGAATCCTGCATTTGTTTTTCAGATGAGCTCTCAACAGTGCCAGAATAGAACGACAATTACTCCACCTCTACAGGAACTCTCTAATACAGACACTAGAGGATTGTGTAGATATTTTTCATGGCTACATCCCATTAGAAAATCTTATTAATTCAGTGATGAAGCTGATTGCTGAAATATTGCTTTCAGACCAATCAATAGCTGCTAACATGTCTTGCCCTTTGAATTATCAAATCCTCTCGCCTTTCCACTCATCAAATGCTTCCTATGTACTACTACTGCTTTATATTTTTGAGATTTCTCAATGTCACACTACCAAATTTTATGTGTTTTGTTTTCCATATTACTGTTGAAAGTAACAAAATTGTATCAGATCTCCTGAATTCTGACAGATGAGATCTCATTTATTTTCCTTGTCCAGAAAAAACAATCATCAAAGAAAGAGATCAGATTACCCTGACATTACGCCTTTTTGGAAAATCTGTGTTAAATGTTATCCCATTTTCTATTTGTTCGCATGCATTTAAAGTCAGTGTTGAAAAAGAGAATAATTATATCCTATGATTTTTAGATTATCTGATTTTCAGTTGTGTGGATGAGTTGAAAAGAAAAAATTTGAATGGTAAGAGCAGACGAATCCAAGAGCACTGAGAATCATTATGAGCACTCAGAACTGCTAAAAGCAGTCAACTAGTAGATCCCAACACTACTGACTTTTTTGCCTGATAATAGTCAATGGAAAAGCATCCTATTTCTTTTTTTTTTGATGCCACTCAGTAAAGAATATCTGATGGACTGGTGGCCAGTTACCACAAGGCAGAAGTCTCAAGGTACCACTTTTTTTTACTAAAAACTGCCTTTAAGACCCTATATCCTTTGAAAAACAGCCCACAAAGTGGTGTTTTTCTGAAAAAAAGCTCAAATTTATCTCATGGGAAAAAAAGTTTATGTAATATGCAAGCACCAGGGCACTGCAAAGAATGACAGTCTGTTACTGTTAATCAATAGATGGAAGTGAAATTATAACCTTGCTATCTTGATACATTGAAAGGGCGAATGCACACACAAGTAGGGGATGAATATACTAACAGAAAAACAAGATAAAAAAAGGATTCCTCTTGTAAATACGCTGAAGATGAACTTAATAGATGAACTTAATATACACAAGGCTTTGTGCATAGGAGTGAATTACATCAGGTCTTTGACCATGACATGGTCTTGCACAAACCATCTAAAATGCATGCCTTGCTTCTTTACAATGACAAGAGGAGTTTTCCTACGATAGAAAGTTTGTGCTAGGTGTGTATACGCATGTATAAAAAGCATTTCTGTTTAGCTGCAATGGTGCCTGGAGACCTCATGTAGCATCCATCACCCTGTTTCGCAAACTTCTGTATTCACGCTCATTCTTCAAATGACCCTGGTCCCTAGAGCAACTGTTTTCTGGGCTTGCTGTGATATATGAACTTGAGCAGAGACTGAAAAGGATGGCGTAGTATTTTTTACAGACTTTTCTGAAAATGTGAGAAAGGTGAGAAGGAACAGACAACAAATAGCAACATCATTTGCAAAGGCTGGATTAAATGGTCAATAAAGACTAACATGGCTAGCAGAAGCGAAGCAGAGCTTTCTGAAGGTAGCAGTTTTCAGAATTCGTACTGATAGACTTTGTTCAGTGCCTTATACCTTTGTACTGTTTCCATCTCTTTGCACAGATAAAAATACTCCAAAGATGAATTCTGGACATAATAATTGCTACATGAGAAAAATGAGCTGGAAATTGTTTGAGGGAAGATTGATGGGAGACGAGAGAGACAGCAATCAGAGTGAGATCATCTCCAGATGGCAGAGACCTGACTCTTTGAGGGCAGTCATGTGTCCAGTATGGACTTTTGAGATAAAACTGTGTTGAGAATAAGATGCTGTCAAGCATGAGTTCCAAGTCATATTGAAATGGCTATCCAGGATCGTTTTTCAGGGGGATGCATGCCTGTCTCTAAGGCAAAGCTAGAAAACTGATACTTAGTCATCCATCTCAAGCATACAATAATTTTTATGGATCATTAAAGCCTGAGAAAATAGAATGAGAATCTTCTGAGAAACAACAATATAACAATCTCTCGGCTTTAAACCTTTCTATTTAAACTAAACCACATTTTAATTCTTAGCTTTACTTAGATTAATATTCTGCCAAGACAGCCATGTTAGAAGTTGATTTATCTTGAACTGCATTTAAACCTTATATGAAAACTCCCATCTAAAAGTTAAGGTAAAGAGTAGCTCTTGAAGAGAAGAGGCTTAAAAATAAAACAAAATAAAAGTAATTGTGTTTTTGAAAGATTTTTTTTCTCCCCAACTCACAAAGAAGTACCTGTTCTTCAACACATTTTAACAATGTAGGGACCAATCTCTTGTATAAGATGATCATTTACAAAGGAGAACTGAAATTCTTGTGTTGAAACTAATGGTTGTTCTCCTCCAGTTGTGAAAAAAAAGTGCAAGGCACTATGTTTGAGTAATCTAAGAAATGAAGCTATCTTTAATTTTACGTTCATGAGGGATCAGATTTAAAGTTCAATGAAGTCAGTGGAAACACTTCCATGAACTTCAGTCTGGACCCTGTAATGGCACATATCTCAGTAAGTCCATTTCCTCAACTCAAACTCAGCTCTCTATTGGAATAAATATTACTTATCACAATCTGAAAATATACACATAAACCAGAAGATGTCTGTAAAATAAAACATACCGAAATTACATATTAATGTATGTTGATGATCAGCGATACCTGTGCCAGATACAGTCAACAGGTTTTATTTTTATCAATCTGCAATGAAGGACATATTTTCTTTCAAAAGATAATTATAATCACTTTATCAACAACTCTCAGCAAACACATGTAAGGAGGATTTTTCTCTCTGACTCCTTGAAGGGAAATATTTGTATACCAAAAACAAATTAACAAAAATGCTATCAAGACTTTTCCACTCACAAAGACAAACAAAAACTTGTGTAACTTATTAAAATAAGATCTAATCAATATCAAAGCTGCTTCTTCGGAATCAACAGGGTAATCTCTTTTACACCTCAGAAGTCTTACTCTGTTTCTGAATATTTTTGTGTAGTATATAAAACTTCTAATTAGTTTCTTGGATAGGAGGTTGCTTGCACTTTGCGAGTGGGATGATTTGTAAATGTTGGTAAACTGGTGGTACTAACAATCTAATGAAGCTGGTGAGGGGGCTGGAGAACAAGTCCTACGAGGAGCAACTGGAGGAACTGGAGTTGTTTAACTTGGAGAAGGGGAGACTGAAGGGAGACCTCATCACTATCTACAGCTGCCTGAAAGGAGGTTGTGGTGAGCTGAGTGTTGGTCTCTTCTCACAAATGAAGGTTACAGGACAAGAGGAAACAGCCATCAGTTGTGCCAGGGGAGGTTCAGACTAGAAATCAGGAAAAATTTCTTCAGAGAAAGAAGGTGGTCAGGCACTGGCACAGCTGCCCAGGGAGGTGGTTGAGTCACCATCCCTGGAGGTGTTTAAAAGACAGGTAGATGAGTAAGGGGGCAGGTATGGTTGGACTCGATGATCTCAGAGGTTTTTTCCAAACAGATAATTCTATGATTCCATGAAATTTTTGTTTTCTGGAATTTCAGTAGTTTAGTCACTTTCAAATAGGGACTCCCAGAGCTTTAGTCACCCTCGTAACATTGCTAGTAGTCCACAAAGAACTAATGTTCAGAAAATGTTTTTCTTCCTTTCCATCTGTGACACCAAATTAAGAGGCTACTTAAAAACACAAAAAAGACCTCACAAATTTCAAAAGAGATAAATAAGAATGGAGCTAAGACACCAAAGAATCTGTCTCAAATTGTCAGTTTGCACACTCTAAGCTATTGCTATAACTGCATAATGCTATAACTGCATAAATGCAATGCCACTGTAAAATAAAAAAAAATGAAGGTTTTTCTTGCTGCTAATGAAGTAGTTTCCCTACTAAGATCTCCTACACACCAAGCAGAACTTTTGGAATGCCTCTGCCAGTGATTTCTATCTAGGGCAGTATGTCTTCAAATGATTATTTTAAATGATGTAGAATCTGCACGACACTCTTGATGCTTAAGAACGTGAAAGGCACTTCAAGAGTTGCTTTAGAAGTGCCATTTTTCTTCAGAAATCAGTGAGTTACACTCCAGTGAAATGTAACCAGGCCCCATTTCCAATGAATTCAATGGCAAAACTACCAGTGGTTTGAAACAGACCATCACCAGGTTCCTGCAATTCCAGCTGATACTTTCTCAATCTGGTGTAACACAATGAACAGATGTATTTGCATTACAGTGAACAGATGCATTCCTCTTCAGGAAGACCTTGACAGGCTGGAAGAGTGGGCTAGCAGGAACCTTATGAAGTTCAATGTAAGGTCTTCCACCTGGGAACTCATAATCCTGTAGTGTAGCTCAGACTGAGTTCCACCTGGCTGGAGAGCAACTTTGTGGAGAAGCACCTGGGGGTCTTGGTGGACAACAGGCTTAACATGAATGAACAGTCTGCTGCACCTGCAGCAGAGGCCAAAAGGATGCCGGGGTGCATCAAGACAGGAAACGCCAGCAGAAATATATTAGTCATAGTCTCACTCTACTCAGCACTTGTCATGCTGCACGTGGAGTATAGTTCTGTTTTGTTCCCCGCTACACAAAAAAGATGAGGACAGGCTGGAGAGGGTCCAGAGAAGGGGCACTAAGGTGATCGGAGGACTAGGAAACCTACCATACAAAGACTGGGTTTGTTCGGCCTTGAGAGAAGAAGGCCTAGGAAAGACCTTATTACCATGTACCAGTAAATAAAATATTACCATGTACCAGTAAATAAAAGGTGTATACCAAGAGGATGGAGACTCCCTTTTTACAAGTAGTCACATGGAAAAGACAAGGCGTAATGGGTACAAGTTGCTCCTGGGGAGATTCTGATTGGATTCAAGAAAAAAATTTTGTACCATAGAACACTTAAACATTGGAATAATCTCCCCAGGGAAGTGGCAAATTCCTCTACAGTGGACACAAGGCTCAGCTTAACAGGGTGGTGGGGCATCTCATTTAAACTATATATCATCTAAAAAGGTTGGACCAGATGATCCTTGAGGTCCCTTCCAACCTGTCATTCTATGACTCCATGACAAAATTCACTGAGGATGTATTACTGACTTCGTCTCTGCCAGAAAACTTAAATTTTCCCAACTTAGGATAGAAAAGTAAAGCAGTGTATTTTTGATACACTGCATCTACCACTGACAAGAGATTTTACCACAGTGTCATGGGAAGATGATTTTTTTACATCATAAAGAAAATGCTTTTCTAGGATTTAAGTCAGAGCTCTCTAGTACTTTCCACCAAAGAAACAAGAGGGTAAATCAGAACTATGCAAATTTCTTGAACTGAAAAAAAAGTAGTTCTCTTTTGAAGTTTATTCTGAGAGTTTTCCTTCTAAAGGAGAGGCACTAACATGCATTACTTGCTGACCTTTCTGTTTCCCTCCTAGTCAAAGTTGCCATTTCTAAGTTGCCACGAAATTACTCAAGAAAACCGAGGGGCAAAGGCCCTTTCCAGTGCCTTTTAGGGTTCAGTTCCCTTAATTCAGTCTAATTTTTTGAGTTTGCATCAAGAACAAGTCTCTTCTTGTCCTTTTCAACCAACCCAGTAAATATGTCTGGGCCACGGACTACTACAGAGCATGCTGCAGTTGTTCTACTCAATTTTACCTTGCATTAAGCTTGTAACTAGAGAAGAAAAACTTTTGTGGTTCCTAAACCAGGAGCCAATGCCTCATTTTCTAATGTTAAGAGCCTACAATCATTACAACAATCCCTAAATCTCCAGTCTGATGACAGTTTCTGACATGTCCTCTTGCTCCTCTTTTCCTTGCTGCTTCCACAGACTCAAATGAAAACCTTCACCTGTGCTGAGACTATGTTTTCTTAAGTGCTCATACAGCACCTCATAAAGAGGCCCCTGTGGTCCCAGAATCTAACTTCTCCATACAAAGAAAATCCTCCCCTACACCACCAAACAACTAGAAACCACGAAAGAACAGCCTGACATCTTTTAAGTGTACTCTCAAAAATATTCAGTACTTCTTTTTATTAGAGGACTAAATAAGGAAAGTATTACTATAGAGGAGAACTTATCGCATGTCTCTATGTCGCAAACAACATACACCACTTAGGGCAATCTTTCTTTCAATCACAGCAGCAGAATACCAAATTCTTTAACTGGCTGTTTTATTAGCAAAAGGGAAGCTGCATTCACTAGATGCTTACATATACACTTCCTCTTAGTTTTAATTCATGACTGTGGTTTTCTAATGGTTGAAATACAGAGACAACTTACTGATGTGAACCAAAATGAAACGCATTTTGAATCACAACTGAGTGGTGTACTTTGCTTTGGTGTAATTTATTAACTGGGCCTATTCACTTCCTCATTTTCTTGCCTAAACCGTATCCATTAGAGATGGCCGCATGGCAACATATGAATGGCAGCATTTAGCAACTCCATATAGAGTTTAGACTCAAACAGCCTTTCTTTCTGTTTTGTAAGTACTTTTATTAGGCTAGGCAGTAGCACTTATGATAATAACAAAAATATGGTGACATCAAGTAATTTTAAGCACTTAAAGGAGAACACTTTGAAGGCAATCTTAAAATTAAAACCAAAAGTTCAGGCTTGAGCCAGATGATACATATTAGAATCATAGAATTTTCTGGTTGGAAAAGACCTTTGAGATCATCAAGTCCAACCGTACCCATCCTCTGCTACACCACATCCTTCAAAACGTTTTTTAAACACCTCGAGGGATGGTGACTGAAACACCTCCCTGAGCAGCTGTGCCAGTGCCTGACCACCCTTTTGGTAAAGAAATTCTTCCTAATATCCAGTCTGAACATCCCCTGGCACAACTTATGGCCATTTCCTCTTGTCCTCTGCTACAGTCTCCTTTTAGGCAGTCGTGGACAGACATGAGGTCTTCCCTCAGACTCCTTTTCTCCAACCTAAACAACCTCAGTTCCCTCAGCCACTCCTCGTAGGACTTGTTCTCCAGCCCTGTGTCCCACACATTGATGTGCCACTTTGAGGTTTCCACATGGACATCACATTTTATATGATATCATCATCTAATGCAGTTAAAAACTGGTATTTTAAAAAGAATTCTGGCTTGTGGGTGTGAAAACCCCAATGAGCTCTGTGAAATGAAGAAAAAACTTTTAACACACTTATGCCTACAGCCTACTCAGCTACCATGAGTGTGATGGAAGTGGTGGTACTCCATGTACCTTACAAGAGAAGGACAAGTAGCTGCCTGCTGTCTCAAGCACAATGTTTGCTGTTGGACCAGGCTGCAATAGAAACCCACAGTGTGCATTAAATGCCTCTTGCACCTTAGGTCTCAAGTGAGGACAGGATATATGAACCATTCTTTATTCTTTCCCTTTCCCCCACAATATAATAACAATATTTCCTCAAAGTAAGGGAATAAGTAATATTTGCCAGAAAGATTATCTTCTAACTGAGATAAGATCTGTTTCTACTGGACTGGAACCAAAAGACTTCTCAGCCCCTTGGAGCATACTGATAACAAAAGTCAGGTACACATCTCAAATTCCTTGATTTAGGTTGCAATTTAACAGGGCAAGATGCATGACAACTCAGCCTGGTTCCGGCCAGTTTTTATATAATGGAAGATGTTTTTAAACTGGTATTTATCAATTTCAGTGTTACCCTGTTGCTCTCATAATTAATTTCTGAGGAGTGCTGACTTCAGATCTGACAAAGGTGCCAAAAATTGACTGCTGTCTGCCCCTTGCTATGTACACAGAACACGGTAGTGCTCTCATCTACAGGAGTCAGCCAAAGGACTCTGCTTTTCTTGGTTCTTTGCTTTTAGCATGGCTGAGGTTTTCAATCCTCAGAGAGTCACCAATTTGCCTCCAGGCCAGAGTTAGTAATGAAAGTCTTCATGCCAGGATTTTATGCGTTCTATTCTGCCTCTAGTCAGGATGAGGAAACATCCACAGTAATTATCCAAATTTAAAGACAAAAAGTAACAAATGGGTATCCAAGGAGCTGTAAGGTTCAGTATAGGCTATTTCCTCATACAGTTAAAATTGGCCTACAAAGACCAGGCCTCAGTTTAGCAGTGATTAAGATTGAAAAGTCTGCAGAGCAAAAGAGAAATAAATCTGCACTGAGGAAAACTGCTGTGGTAGGAAAGCTACCCTCTACACATTACCACCCACAAAGCCATATGGGGATTCCACGGATAAATATGTGACTGCTAGCAAGAGCTGGGTGGGAAACCATCTTTCCAGCCCAGGAAACATATCAAGATTTCAAAGTGTTCCCATTCTGTACTAAGGAGCCTGACCAAGCCACTGGTACCACTGGAATCAGATAGGTGGGTAATTGTATCTAGAGTAAAATATGTTACAAAGCAAAACAGATAGTGACAAGATAGGTTTCAAAATCTACAGAGCTGGAGAAAAAACAGATCTTTCTCACCACTAGAGTCTTAGAGAAAAATTGTAATAGGAAAAGTATAATCTGAGTCTTTGGAGCTGGCAAAAGTGATGCATGGGAGAATGGACAAAGCTGGAAGAGCTACAGCACACTTCCCCTTTCTCTTTTCAAATGTAAATTCTTTAGTATGATAGCATCTGGTCATTATATAGTTTAAGGCTGTGGTAAGACAATCCTGAACATCACAGGGTAGATTCAAAACACTATACTCAAGCTGGTGGCCTGCGCTCTGCTACCTTCTTTCTTGATGATCTTGTAACAGGGGCCACAACAAAATGTGACTGTTCCTCTTGATCAAATCATAAATGCAATTCCATTCCCAGATCAAAAGGATAGTCCTTCAGGGTGTCTCTACTTTCACTAACTCTAACCTAGAGTTTTCATCATGAGTTGACAACTACGTTAGCAGACTGTCCATGAAGTATTTTATACCAAATTCTACAAATACCCTTAACAGACAAATTCAATTTTGTATTTGTTAGAAAGAAATTAAATATTTTTCTACCATAAAGATAACATTCAGAATTACATGAGAAATAAAAATTTTCCATAAAAGCTTCACAAGGCTCATAGTTGTGAGAGGCAATATCCATTGACATCCACCATAATCCTACATTTTTTCATTGATACCAGATAGCTAATGAAGTCTGGGAGCAGAACTAGACATAAACCGAGAATGATGAAAACAACAGGGATGCACACAGGTGAATTTCCTGCATTTTAAGCAAACATTCATGGCAAAAGCCTGAAATTTGAAAGGCTTCATAGATAAAAGTGATGGCTCCATATACCACACTATTACTCCGGTTAATATTCAAGACTATTACTCATAGAGACAGGTAAGCTGATTATGTTATACTGCTACATCACATTCAAAGCACTACAAGACTTTTATTGTTTCCTGTACTTCCAGAACATTAATTAGCTTATGTCACTACAGCTTTGAAAATTTGAAGTACAAATGCTATTATTCTGTTCAACAGGTTGAACAGCATTACACTTACTTTCACAGCTTTGATAATTTAAATAACAAAAATGTAAAATTCAGGATGAGGAGAGGTTTTCAGGCTGGTGAAATATGCTTGCTCTACATTTCTTTGGCACACCTTGTACAGAAACGAAAATTCTTCCAAAGCCTCCTGATCTGTAAAAATGAAGAACAGACTGAAGAACAGTTTTCTCTAAGGAGAGAAGATGTTTTGGAATTATGTGTTTGAAGGCGTCTCTACTACATTCCAACTAAATACTCCTTCTGTATATAAGGGAAAGAAACCATCAAAGCACATTGATGAACTTGAGTGTCTGATGTATACAATGCAAATTATTAATAGCAGTGAAATGCTGTCCAGCTGCCTCTTCTAAGCTTTCAATCCAGTTTAGCAGGAAGCCAAATGGTCCTAGGCTGTTACATAAATTTGGTGACACCTGAAAGAACTGGTGGGCTCAGCTGGACAGGCAGGTTTTGCATGGGAATATGTCATATTAGGAGAGTTATAAAGCAGCTGGAGGTTTAATACAGAATCTGTGATGGATAAAATCCAGGGCTACTGGCTGTGCTACTGCCTGCTCTTAGTCACACCATCTCTACTCAACCAACACGTGCATCATATTAACAATGCAATAATTAGTACACATTCCTGTCTGCTACTTAAAACTTCTCTCCCAGATGCTGCTTTGGTCTGATCTCAATTTTATTACCTCTGATGATTCCCTGCACTTTGTACTACCAGGCTCCAATGCTATTCATTAGACACAAGAATGGTTAGGCAGACACTAGCTGAAACCAGATTTCTAAAAGAAATGCTCTTGCTTTTAATTGATGTGGTTAACTTTTGTAAGTTCCTCCAAATCCCTTACATTGTATGTTCATGCACATGTGTTTCTAGGCAAAACAACTGCAGTCATGAGAACAAAACCAGGCAGCTAGATAACACACCAAATGATTAATTAATTAAAAAAAAGATATTTTGCAGTAAACCACCTTGAGTAAGATCACATTTGTTATTTAATCAATTCTTTGTACATACACACACTCACACATACACACCTACTCTTTTCTGTCATTATACTTCCTCTACACCTATAACACTGCAAGACAACTAATACTCTCCTACAGTTGGTCAGTCAGACCTGTCATCTTATATAAATATTTCTGATAAGGAAATACCCATTAGATGTACGTCAGTGATGGCATTTTTTGTTTACAATTTTAAATAACCAGATCTCTCATCTTTTATCTTATTGTTCTGGGATTTGTCTCACCTTTTTTTATCTACTCCTAACTATTTTGTTTCAATATATTTGAGCAGAGTGAAGTTATTTGGCATACCTTTCTGGACAGCAGCTATAAATGCTTGAATGTGCAAAAAAGTATGCACATTTGGACACTATCAGTGGATACCCAAAGGCTTATCTTACAGCATCAAAGATTTTAAAGTTCTTTTAAATTAAAATAAATGTGAAGGGAAAGATGTCATACAAATACAAGCTGTCAAGATTTGGCTTGAATTTCCAAACAAAATAATACTTTAAAACATCTTTACCTGACTCTTTGTTTATTGCTACAGCAAAATACGTGAAGTAAAATGGAAAAATAACCCGATTGCCTAGTTTGCAATGACTAGAAATATTCACATTAAAGCCAGAAATTGTGAAGCTTAGCAGACGTTTACTTTAATGAACATTTTGGTATTGAGTTGTCACAAGTGTTTATACAAATCTCTCAAAAAGGAACAGGGCTGGTATTTTTGTCTGTGTGAAAAATTTTCTAGAACTGAAACTTTTTTTAACATTTTTATTCAGTGAAACCCAAACTAGAAAGCTAATGCTCAGAAGAAAGAGTAGTGTCAGTCTACACTGTCACTATAACTGCCATTGTTGATTTTCAAATAGCTTTGTTTCAAGCTGGCTTAAATATATTGTATTTTCAAATTTTGACTTACTTTCTTTTTTTCCTAGAAAAGGATTTAATTTCACCTTCAAAATTCAGAGATACTCCTAACTACAATTTCAATCTGTCCCTTTATTTTTCTGACATGTAATTTAGAAGAGTGTCATCTCTCATTGCATAATCAACATGAATTTAAGAATGGTGCAATGGTTTAACTTTTGTTACCCATAATGAGCAATTTTTCAACATGGACATTTCACATCATGTTTTGTTTCAAGATATGTCTTACAGTACTCTTTTACTTATGGGAAGGAATAAACAAACAAAAACAACAAGCTACTCAAATTCCTCAGATTGGACAATGACTAATTAAGTGTTAGCATCCAGGAAGGGTGTCAAACCAAACAAGGGAAAAATAAAGCTTGTTTGCCACACTCTTAATCAAAAAGCTACTTATGAAACATAGAACTGGTCATCTTGATAATGGAACAATAAATAACAAACATAAATCATAAAAGCTAGAGTGTGTAGTATTTGTCCAACTCGAAAGGCCTGGGCAACTTACAAGGAAACCAAAGCTGATCCTGCAAACCCTCCATGCAAGTGATATTTAACCTCAATAAAATTAACCAAGTGACTATAATAGGGTTTTGATACAAAGAATGAGATCCTTTAAATTGTAAATGTACTGTAATTCACAAAAAATGGAAAAGGGTGCACTCATTTTCAGAACCAAAATCTCATTGGACAGAAGATAATAAAGTGTGCCAATTCCCATGGGCAAGCTTCTACCACTGAATATTTAATTCTCATTTTTTCACTTGCACCATTAGTTAAAATGTCTTTTCCCCAGTACATGTTTCTCCTGGGACCAGCAACACCTCACCTATCCAGAAGGGAAGCTGACTACACAGACTCCTGCTTACAGGGAATAAAAGCTCCACTTCAGACTATTATGTTCTAAAGCAAACTCTTCCCAGCTTGTCTTCTTAGAAAAAACTACCACCACATAGCAGTTAATTGCTGTTTACAGACCTTATTATGTCAGCAGCTTGGTCTGTTTGAATTAATATGAAGTAGAACTCAACTCTCCTTCTACCCACTCTCCTTCTCAAACAATATGAAATATAAACTCAATTTAACATCACTCTGCCAAAATTTAATAATTTCATTAACCAGACTATCTAACACTTTTTTATTACACAACATACTAAACTATATAAACATAAATTTTGGCATATGTGTATTTTAATTCAAAACCCGAGTTGGACAGCACAATGCAACATTTGGCAAATCACATTCTTATCTTGGCTTTTGTAGCAATAATGTCTAAACAAAAGTAGACATTTACTGGCAACAGCAAACAGCAGAACTTGTGTCTTTTCCTTTTCACAATTCACAGTATCATGCTGGCATTTGTTATACATTTCTAAGCAGATTTTGACAGCTAAAAATGTCCCACATCATATCTCAATGTAATGACTGTTTTACGTTATATTGTTGTATCTAATCCATTTTAAAAAAATGATGATCCAATTATTTTTGGTGCAAAAGAATTCCTTAGAAATTCTGGTAATTAAATCTAGCAACCTAGAGAATTCCTTGAGTGTTCCGTGATTCTTTTTTTTTGCTCTGATCTCATATAGGTAAATTCAAGACAGCTCCTATGCAAGCAGTGTCTAAGTTACCTCAAGCATATGAGACATATCAAACAGATTTTAAAGATTATTATGCTGCTGCTCTGAAGAAGCAGGAATGAGGTGAGACAGAAGTGAATTGCCATGCTTTGAGCTCGCTGGCTGACCTTCCAACCCTTACTCAACTTGTTCCTGCACACTCCAAAGCATAAAGCCGCCTCTTCTCGTGAAAAAGAGTAAAGAAAATGGTGTTGGAATGTAGGAAAACATCATAACAACAGATAGAGGGAAGCAGGTACTTGCACTTACATTTCTTTATTTTGCATAGGGGGTAAACAGTTTCATTGGAGTTCAGCTTGAAATAAAATAAACTTAAGAGACATGAATGTCCTAAGGAGTGCTTTTGTTTTAAAATCTGATGCTTTCTGGTTTTAACCCAACACCTACAAGGATTCTATTAAAAAAGTGGGCAATGATTTATCCCTGTGTTTACACTGCACTCTTGACAATACCTCTGTTTAACCAGTTTTACTATTTTCCCAATGAAAGTTAGCTTCCAGCTCAAAATAGAATTTTCACAAGACAACAGAGAAAAGGTATTTTCTAAACTAGCAAAATCAGATCACAGAACCTCAAAAGTTCTTGACAAGTAAGTACAACATAGGCAGATGTTCTACCAAAATTACTTTGAGCTTTTATTAAAAAAAGAAAAATTGTGTACCTTACATAATAAGAAAGCTTCAGTAATGTACTGTCCAGGTGTTAAATTTTTGAAGCATGGGTAGAATCTTTTTGCTCTTGTATATATACCACACACAGGATGTTCAGCTGACCTATAAACTTATTTGAATTCATAAATGATTCATGCAAAATGTAAAACCATGTGTGAAGGCTTGAAATTCAAGCAGACAATGCAGGGGATGAGGAACTGCAGCTCTCCTGCTTTGCTAATGATAGCTTCTTCCAGATTGTTTATGTAGTGTGCTGGAGTGTCAACTGATGTCCATAGTACTGGAAACTTTCAGGCACAATTAACCTCTACAGCCTCTTAACGCAGTTTCACCTATAATCCACAGGTCCACAGCAGAGAAAAGCAAAGAGTTTTTTCAGGCTCGATTGCAACATTTCACAGAGAAGTCAGTGATTAAAGCCAGGCATACAGATAGTAAAAGAAAAGGAAAACAGAGAAAAAAAAATTGTCATGTGGTGCCCATTATCTCCATATATCAGCTGCAACAGTCCACACTTCTATGACATCTTGAAGCATCAGGGGAATGCTAATAATAGCTTTGGTTGATATATCTTAGAATGGCAGGAACATGTGAAATTATACCTAAAGGCTTCAGGAAATATCATACTGAAAAGACCTCTCACAACATGAAAAAAAAATAAATCTCAACATATTCTTTTCACCCCCCTCAACACAGAAGCAAGAGACCAGTATGGATTATATCAGATGCAAATACAGAGCCGCATAAAACAGTTACCGAAGTTTTTCTAAATACAAATGTATGTTTAGCACAAAAAAGATACCACTTCATGGGCCTGAACTGGGAGAAGTGTTGTTTAATATTTTCATCAATTATATAGACAGTAAGATCAAGTGCATCCTCAGTAAGTTTGCAGATGACACCGAGTGGTGCAGTTGTCACACTGGAAGGACAGGATGCCATTCAGAGGGAAGTGGATAAGCGGGAGATGTGGGCCTGTGTGAACATCATGAATTTCAACAAGGCCAAGTGCAAGGTCCTGCACCTGGGTTGGGGCAATCTGTGGTTTCAATACAGGCTGGAGGATGAAGTGATTGACTTGTGAAGGACTTACAGGTGTTGATGAGAAGCTCAACATAAGCCCAGAATGTGCCCAGAGTGCCAATCGTGCCCTGGGCTGCATCAAAAGAAGTGTGGCCAGCAGGTCGAGGGAGGTGATTCTCCTTTTCTGCTCCTCTCTCCTGAGAATCCACCTGGGAGTGTTGTGTCCAGTTCTGGAATCCCCAACATATGAAGGATATGGAACTGTTGGAATGGGTCCAGAGGAGGCTATGAAGATGATCCAAAGGCTAGACTACCTCTGCTATGAAGACAGGCTGAGAGAGTTGGAGTTGTTCAACCTGGAGAAAAGAAGGCTCCAGGGAGACCTGATAGTGTCCTTCCAGTACCTGAAAGGGCTACAGGAAAGCTGGGGAGGGACTTTTTACAAGGGCAAGTAGTGATAGGACAAGGTAGAATGGCTTTAAATTGGAAGGGATAAGATTTAAATTAGACATTGGGAAGAAATTCTTCATGATGAGGGTGGTGAGAGGTTGCCCAGGGAAGCTGTGGATGTCCTCTCCCTGGAAGTGCTCAAGGACAGGTTGGGTGAGTCCTAGAACAAGCTGGTTGGGTGGCAGGTGTCCCTACTCATGGCAAGAACGTTGGAACTAGATGATCTTTAAGGTGCCTTCCACCCAAACCATTATATGATTCTATGAAAAAAAAAGTCCTGGTTGTTCGGTTTGCTCTGTATCCAGAACAAATGGCAGTTGTCTTGCTACACCTGAAAAAGGTCAGGGGAAGCAGTGTTTTGCTTGGGGAGCGGAAAACAAGCATATTGCTTCACATTTCCCTAAAAACACTGATAACACTGGGGAATAAAACCAAGGAAAGAAAGGTAAAGATCAGCCTGTTCCCTTCTACATGTGAGGCAGAGAGATAATGACCCATGGTTTCTGCATGGAAAACCACGGTTCTGTGTACAGTGTTACACCACTAATAAGCATGTGCCTTAATTCTCTAGTATTTTTAATTCAATAATTCAATAAATTTTAGGGACTGAAGCTATGCAAGGACTAGCTGGAACTATATTCCTTCAGTCATACAGACGTTAGTGCCTTGAGTCTCAAGTATTAACTTAGACATTTTACAGATGGTCAAACTGCTTGCCTGGGCCAAGAACTTGGACACAGGCCTGCACAAAACACAACACAGTCATTCTTTGTCTCAAGGACCATGCCAGTGAAGGCCTCATTATTTTGGCAAAGGCCACTAAAACTGTCTTCTGAATATTTATTTGCTCACTTTCCTATTTTGCTCTTTTCCTATTTTGAAATTAGTAAGCTATACGTGGAACTTCTATGACTAAACAATATTTCATTTAAAATATCACTAAATTAATTTCATTTTCATACTTCATAGAAATATTGAGGTCCAACCACATTTTCAATGGAGCTTTCTAAAAATGTGGAATAAAATATTTTTTTTTCTTTTAAAAGAAAAAGAGAAACATCCTGTTAAGCTTACTAGAGTAAAAAAAATTCAATTTGGACAGTTTTCATGATATATATTCTAATTTCCACAGAACGTCATGCTTCATCTAAACTGACATTATTTTGGACTTTGGTTTTGTAGGAAAGTCTGTTTCAATATTTCATATTCACTTTAATTGGGAAACGCTTTGGCAATTTCAACATCTTTAAGAAAACAGAGAAGTTCCTTCCCACAAACACCATCAGGTTAATAATCTTCCGGATTTCAGGAGAAGTCTTATACGCAAATCAACGAGATTAAAACATTACGTGATAAATTGTTTCAAGTCACCTTTATCTACTCTTAAGAGAGTATTTCAACATTTCCAGCACTCTGCACTGTCAAACACACTGTAAACAAGGCTCATTTCTATTACTAATTGGGCAGAGGGCAGCCTTCACCAAGTGCCAGGTGAGGTCTGTTTGCAGGGTATGTTAGTTTGCCAATCTTGGAATTATTCTTCAGGTCTGGGATGTGCTGCGCAGTTCTGGTTTAAGACCGGGCACCTAAAAGCTGTTCTAGAAAGGCAGGAGAATGAAAGCATTATCTTAGAAGAAAAGGGCATGCTTACACAGAACCAACCAGAAGAAGCACTAGAAACAAAATTAAACCGCAAAAGCTATCAAACTTGGGTTGCAAAAGCAAGACAGCTATGTTTCCAGGGTGCCACACAGGAATTAATACGCTACAACAAGACACACAACTTATTAGCCTGCTTGGCTGTAGCTACGTGGCTTTGTGTCCAGAACTATCAGGAAGGTGACGGGCTCTGTCTCAGAACACTCTTCTCTGTTTAACAATGAACTTGGCATATTTAGTTTAGTAGAGATAAAAAACCCCCAACAAAACAGAATTAAATATAAACACGTGTACTCTGTGTACGTTGTGGTGGTGCCCTCTAAAGAAGAAAAGCTGTGGGGCAGTGAAGGACACTGCTGTGGGAAAAGAGTGAGAAGAGTAGTAGTGATTATGAAGGTATTTTGATTAAAAATAGGAATTATTTGTAGCCCTTAGAGGACTGAGACTGTGGAACAGTCTTCAGCTAAGGAGTACAGAGAGTAAACCTACCTGGCATTAATTGAACTTGATAAACTTATGAACAAATTTATATGACAAGTATTGGTAGTAAGAGGGGCTGTATTAGGGTTTTCCTTGGTCCTAATTTCCTGTGATTTGACATATTTTTAATTAGCAGACACATACTGACCAAGTGTAACAAATTCCTTTGATGAGGTTGTGCACGCAGAAGAGCTCCTCAGTCACTGTTAACCACACAGCCAGGCTGGCTGTCTCCTGATACTGGGATGCAAAGCCTGTCTGACCACTGTGAAGCGGTCCACCAAAAGTTGATGTTAAAAGATGCTAGAGAGATGAGTAGAGATTTTTCAGTGCCATAAATTCTCTGGCTACGTATTACATGACTTTGCAGAAATTCCTTGTTGTAGGCCAAGAGCCACAAACCACTCCTGACCTACCTACAGCCCTCAAACTGCCAAAGATAGGATGTTTTTAGGTGGGAGAGGTCATCTTGAAGTGTCCATCTTGTGCATGAGGGAGCATTCTGGAATGACACAACATTGATACCATGCATAGATTGCTGTTCCACAGAACCAGTCTGCTAAAGCTATCCAATAGCAATAGTTCCAATATTAGTGTTTTACCTTTGAAATTTATGCAGAAAAGGAGAAAATAAAAGTTTCTAAGGTAGCTGTACAGGACAAGGATAAGGATCTTATTGTGTGAATTCACAGTGCTCCTGCCTCCTCACTGCGGCTTGCAGCACAAAGAACTCTAATTATTTTAATTTCCTTTTCCTTTTTATCCCACAACTGACCTTTTCCTTTGGCTAATTTCAGCCTTCTGTGAAGCTGACATCCCCAACTTTTTTCCCAGGATTGATACAATGTATAAAATCAATTGGTATTTTCTCCTGGACTAGATTCTAAGGTGCTGGTATTTTATAAGGTACTAAAATGATACTCCACAGAAATTGAAATCGCAATGTGAATAAATCGACTCCTTTAAAAATTGTCAGTTTTGGAGAAACAGAAGGAATGCATAACTGAGATGCCAGGCTATTATACTTGGGTCAAAATTCCACTCTCTCTGATCAAAGTATAAATTATTTTGCTGATTTTATATCAAATGTCACTTATTTTAACACTCTTTTTAATTTTTACCTTCTAAAATATCCTGAATCGCTGACACAAAGCATGACTAAATGGAAAAAAAAAAATCAATATCAGCTTCATGTGATTTATTCAGATGGAGCATAGTTGCTCTCCAAATACTCCACTGTACACTTGCTCTAGATAATATCAGCGAAGATGGCTGAAATCTAAAGCTGTGTGATTTTGCATGGTGGAAATTATGGAATGCTAACATGAGTTGGTGAGGTTTAGCAATCTCCTGCAGAGGAAGTTAGAACAAGTTGCTGGAGAGCTTCTCCTCTACTCTCTCACTTTTGGTAGTGATGCCATGATTGCAATAATCTCTTCATTGTTTCAATGTCAGGCCTGTTTCTCCTGCCTTTCTGTCGGCAATTTTCTTCCTGGGGGAATACCTTTTCTTCACTCAAATCTCTCTTAAAACACTAAGTCATCCATAAAAGCTTAACAATACAAGAAGGAAGCAATTAAAATTAGGGATTTAGAATCCATATGCAAAATCTGCTATTTTTCTGACTGTGCACTTACAAAAGGACAGACTCTCTCCAGCTGTTATCTGTAGTGAATAAATTAATAGCACTTAAAACATTTATTTTTCATGATGAAACAAACTCAGTTCCCAAACCCTTCCAAAGGATAGCTTATGGATTACCAGCAGCTCTCAGATTTGTCCATTAAGAACAACTTGTTTTCAAACATTGCCAATTTTCTTCACTCCAATGGCCAACAGGCATTCTTACCAAGGCACTTTCCAATATCCATGGCTTTAGACAGAATTTACTATTGTTTGTTTTAAATAATTTCTGTAGACATTTTTTCTATTTTCTGTATCTTTACTTTAAAGTTATAATTTAATTTAATTTGTCATACATGTACACCTATGTTGAAGACATACCCTGCTATAAAAAATACACAGTATGGCATTTTACCTTTCAATTGTCATTTCTATTAAGAAACTGAATATCATTCTTTGTATTGTGAACACAATTTACAGTGAAATAACCTTGAATAATGATAAAAGAGAGAAAATTCTGATTTTTTAGCTCTCTGTCTCAGTCCCTGTCTCTGAAGAAGGGGAAATTAATGGAGCCATATTTCAAGATTTGGTTAGCTATTGTCTATAGAGATTAAAAAGTCTACCACTGAATAGCAAACCTAAGATCTGTAGCATAATACTTCTAGATTAACACATGAGAATTTTAACTACATGTTACGTTTTTTTTTTGCTGCAACTCAACAAGTTTCTGCCACTATTTATCAAAATCAAACATGGAGTTACCATCCTGACTATAGATGTATCACTACAGTAAAAGAGTCTGTTGGCCTAACAGAAGGCTCTACAATATTGCCATTTTCTAAAGAGCTCTTACCCAGTTGAAAAGTTCACCTTACCATATCAGTTATTTTTGTTTAGAGATATTTTAACTTTTTGTTCCTAATGGAAGCCAATTAGAAAAATGAGGGCAAGAGGTTAAACATAAATCTGGTCCCCCTATTTAACATAGAGGTTTATCTTTTGCATGTTGCTGATGATAATTTAGAAGGGAAGGCAAAAAGGAATATAAAAACTTTCTTGCCCTAACAATTGTATAATTTTCTGTTATGAAAATGGCAACCTCAAGTTCTCATTCAACATATGAAATAGTTGTGCCATAAAACTCTGTATTTTTCAGATTTGTGTTTAATTACTGGAGCCAGGAAAAGGAGATGAAGAAACAAGACAGATCTTGCTTGGACTGACACTGTTTAAAAAGTAGGCTATGGGAAGCATGGCTCTCATTACACTTAAGTGAATTAGTCTGTTTCATTTAAAAAAGGGAGGGGGGAAGGGAAGGAGATATTAACACGCCAGCAAGGCCCAGCTGTAAGATTTTGACACTTTTAGTGGCTTGTGACATATGACTTGTGAGTATCAGCTCTCCTTCAAAATCAGGAAACAAATCTACTATTTGGATAAGGAATACAAAAAACCCCCAACCTAACAGCAAAAAATTCTGTTGTCTATGTTAACAAGGATTCATTAGCAATGTATTTTTTGGAACACAAGAATAAGAGAAGTTTTTTAGCTAACTAAACTCTGAAAACATTATTAGATATCTAGAAGGCTCTAACATTTGTCATCCTTTTTTAGGTAAAGCAAATGCCATGTTCCTCCTGAAGACATTAATCTAATGTCTTCAGTATTGCAATAATGACAATGATTTCTACTTATTCTCAAGATGTCAGCTTTTATATCAGAGACTTGATAGAGTGAGCTCTCAGAGGTGCTCCAGCAACAGCTGCACAAGGATTACACCTGAAATTGTAAGTATGCTTTTCAGTTGGGGCTCTCACAGATTCTTTGGAAACTCTACCTTATGTGGTACATTAGTTGCATCATCATGCAATCTACTCTTGCATTATCGGTAAGTCTGTGAGAATGCCACAGCAGTTTTGCACATAACTTCCACAGCTCGGCACACAAAACACATCTATAAACGAAGAGCTTATCTATATATTTATGCCTGGCTACTGTGAAAAGCAGACAGACTCTGATACTACCATGAAAAAATATTTAGTTCAAACCCCAGCAATCTGAATATTAGAAAATGCCAGACTGAAGTTTACTCAACACCAATGGGATGTTCCTATCCTCATTAAGGACTTAATGAGAAGTGTCTGGTGATCTCAGCTGTAACTTCTTGCATTAAGCAAAGGGTAACAGAAAGTAGCCAGATGTTTTTACATTCTGGTTTTCTTACTCATCATTACAGACACTTCTTGAATCTTCATTGGTATGTGGAATTCCAATGGGATGAAGTTTAACAAGTCCAAGTGCTGGGTTCTACACTTTGGACACAACAACTCCATGCAGAACTATAGGATGGCACAGACTGGCTAGAGATTATTCAAGCGGAAAGAGTCTTGGGAGTGATGGTGGACAGGAAACTCAACATGAGTCAGCAGTGTGCCCAAGTGGTCAAGAGGGCCAATGGTATCCTGGCCTGCATCAGGAATGGTGTGGCCAGCAGGACTAGAGAAGTTATCACCCCCTTATACTGGGCACTGGTCAGGCTGCACCTTGAGTACTGCGTCCAGTTCTGGGCCCCTCAGTTTAAGAGAGATGTTGAGATGCTGGAGCGTGTCCAGAGGAGAGCAATGAAGATGGTAAAGGGGCTGGAGCACAAGCCCTATGAAGAGTGACTGAGGGAGCTGGGGTTGTTTAGCCTGGAGAAGAGGAGGCCCAGGGGAGACCTTATTGCTCTCTGTAACTACCTAAAAGGAGGTTGTAGACGGGCAGGGGTTGGTCTCTCCTCTCAGGTGATCATTGGCAGAACAAGAGGACATGGTCTCAAGCTTCATCAGGGGAGGTTTAGTCTTGATATTAGGAAAAAACTTTTCACTGAAAGGGTGATTTGCCAATGGACTGCGCTGCCCAGGGAGGTGGTGGAGTCACCATCCCTGGAGGTTTTTAAAAACAATTTGGATGAAGCCATGGTTTAAATGATGAGTGGGTGCTAGTGTTGGGTCATAGGTTGGACTAGATGATCTCAGAGGTCTTTTCCAATCTTGTGATACTGTGATGTGAGCACAGGTACTTGTACTCCTCACATCTGTGGCTCCTGTTTTAAGGATTTTAAACTGCAATTAAGGTTTGGAAGTCCCTGGAAAAGAGAGCTGGCTAACACTTACTCCTCTTGCACAGCGGCAATTTCTTTTTGTAGCATTATTGACTTTAATAATTCAGACAGCACTAAAGGCCTTCCTGAATTTGAGCACTATGGTTTGCTTTTCTAAATTTCATTTTGGACAAACGAGTTACTATAACTCAGTTTGTACTGAAAAGCTACATCAGTCTTTGTTATGCCATGAATACAATTGTGAACAAAAATGTTACATCTTGTACAGATGATCTACTGTGTACATTTATAAAAATCAGTAAAACTAAAAGTGAAAAGCTCCACAGAAAAAAACAATAGTGTTTGTCTCCAAATACTCATCTTTGCAAAATGTTTCCTGTTTCATAAGCAGAATCAGCTGTAAGCAAGAGTCCACAAATGCATGTGTGGCAGAACTGAAGGAATAAAGCAAGCATGGTCAATTTTGAGCAAATCTGGATAATGCTTTGAGGAATTATTTGGTGTGTGGTCTGAGGCAAGAAGCCACAGAGAGGCGGAAGTTAATCTCATGTACTCCCCAGCTGCAGATATGTCTTTTTAAGATCATACTGCAGCAAGAGACACAGAAGAAATGACCAAGAGACCAGATTAATACCACATGAGCCAAGTGTCAGGCTCATTATATGGGTTTTCACTAAAGTTGAAAAGAATTTAACTTGGATGGCTGTCATTTCAAACAGAAGTTTGACATGTAAAAGTAACTTCAATAAATTAAATTGAAAGAACAGTGTCTGTGACACTAAAGGGGAAGTATCAATAATAAAAAAAAAAGGTAGGAAAATAAATAAAAACAAATTAAATAATTCCAGGAGCTTAACTCCAACACATAGACAGCATTTCAGGGTAATTAAGGCAGTCCCTAAAATATACAATAGGGCCAACTGCAATAAATATTAGGTGAAGATCATGATCAATTTTCTTTGACTGGCAGACCTCACAGTAAAGAGAGGAGAATGAAATCACAACTATCTTTTAACTGCTTAATCACGGAAATTATATAGATCCTTGAACTGAAATATCCTAATGCAAAATAAATTTTTGCTTCTCTCGTAACTATAACGTTCACGCAACACGACCAGATTCAGTGCTCAGCTTGACAGAAGAACAGATTCAATTTGCACATACACTCATGCTGTTTGGTTAGGAGCTATTTTGCCATTAACTTTTGTATTATGCTATGCAAGAAATTTCTTGCGTAATCTTAACAGAGAGCTTGCTAGACAAGCTACAGAATTCTTTTTTTCTGGGAAATCTTATTTTTTTTTCTAGTCAAAAGACAACAACTAAGTCTGCTAAACCTAAGAAGTAGCCTACTCTTTCCTGTTCTAAAAGCGGACAAAAACTGCCCTTGCTGTTCCTTATACTCAAACCTTTGTGTAAAAAGACAATGATCATCCTCCAAGCGTTATTTTTTTTTCCTGGCACTCATGACAGTGTTATTGCTGTGTTACACAAATAATTTTCATAACACCCTTGCTCAGGTAGGAAGTATTACTATCCACATTTCATAAGCAGCAAAGAGCCAAAGAGAGATCGGAGTCAAATACATTTATAATTTTGGGATACAATGAATAGCACACATAGGACCTGATATTTCACAATACATAATACCTCATGACACTCCCTATTTTCAAAGCTTAGTTTTTGCAGACTATCCAAATGGTTCTGTCTACTTCCCTCTCACTTTAAGCAGATTCCTCCTCTGAATGGCTTGACCATGAGCAGGAGGAGCATAGGAAGTCAGAGGAGTCCCCCAGCTCCCTTTAGGCCCAGGGCATCTTCACAGCACACACTGAAGGACATGAGCCTTTAGTGTCACACAATCCTAAGTTCCGTTATTTCAGCCCTTATGAGTTTCAGACTTTTTTTGATGAAAAAAATAATTCATCATGGTCATTAAGAATTCTTCCAAAGTTCAAAAAACATATAGAATTTATTTTTAAACTGGTATTGGACCTCTTCTTTCCTGAGCAACTTAGTTGCAACCTAGATGGAGTAGCTGTTCTGTGAGGTATGCTATACAGCCAAAATGCATTTCCTCATCCAAAGCCCTACTGCATTTTACACACTGCATTTACTAATAATAATCCTTTCATGTCTTCCATACAGTGATCTTAAAATGTTTTTAGCAATGTCAGTGGGTTCAGCCTTGTAGCTCCTTAATGCATAGTTATCATCAGCTTTGAAGCAATTGGCAGTCAGTGTTCTTGACTGGCTTATGCCATATGAGAAAAGGAAGTATCAAGGAATAACTAAATAATAGATAACTGTTGTATGGGCAGTCATAATGCCATGAGATGTACAGACAATTACCACTCCTCCCGTTACTCAGGCATGTGAAGCTGTAAGAGAAATGGTTCATTTCCCTACACAGTACTTAAAACAGAGTTTTGTTAGCATTGCCTGCATCCCCCTGTCCTGCAATATCTCCCACCATATGCTGGCAATAAGAAACACTATCACTGCCAGAATTGCCAGTATGCACAGCCTCAGCATCTCCTTCTGTCTTCCCTGGCCTGGAACTACAGCTGCCCACAAAGTAAAATCCAAGGGGAGCAGCCAAACTGCTCGAACTGAAACTAGTTCATGACCTCAGAAAGAGCACATTTTGCTCCTTCTATTGCTAACCTGAGTAAAATTTGTTTTAGCTCAAGTGGTTTAAACTCTGCATTGTCACAAAAAATGAGTCATTGTGTTTGTGTATGCTGATGGGTGTTTGAAATAGAGGGGATGCTGGTCTATGAATAAAAGCTAATAGACGTGACAATAAATGTTACAGTTCATAATAACCTGTGTACTTGCACAAAATATGCCTTCACCCCACATCGTCACCTGTAAGAGGCTGAAACAATCATAGTTTCCTTCCACTTCTTACATGATATTCACTTTCCAAGCTATTTCTGTCAGAACCAGATAAAGTGAATTTTTAAAGAGCTTGCGATGGTTTGGATGTCTGGTTCTACCTCAGGACACTCAGTGAAACTCAGCTCTTACTTAACGTCTCACCCCAGTTTATACACAGTGATGACTTAGCCCAGCCCTTTGGCCAAATTACCTACTGCTGACCTAGCACTCTGGAAAGGGTAGCACCAAAACCACTTGTGTATCTTTAATGGGGGAAGGTTATCTTTTCAGCATCTGAAGAGCATCCAGAGCAATCAAGCCTAGACCTATCAGGCCTATTACTCTGAAGCAGAGTCATAAAAAGTGGCCACAGCTCAGCCCACACATTTACAAGCAGAAGCCCACTGCTTCTTTTCATGTTACCATTAGTTTTGCAGTTATAGATCCTCAGCAAGCACACAATTTCTGTATTGCAGTCATTAGGACTACTGTTTTGACAAAGGAGAGGTGTATTGTCATCAGCACATGGGCCACGTGCACTGCTCTGCCTGCCCCTGAAACCGGGGAAAGGTCAGCTAAGGTTACAGTTTGGAGGAACGTTTTCATCAGCTGCCATGCCTCCAAAGGACAGGTGCCACAGGTACTAAGCTAGTTCATGTGGATGAGAGAGGTACTTCCAGGCTGACATGGTTTACACTTTTAATGTTTACCTCCAGGAAAACCATAGGAGAAAAAATAAGTATCTGGGAAATACACAGAGATCAAACTTTGTTCTGTTTTAGTCAAAAGACTCTTTCAGTGATTATTAGGAGCTTTAGCATCTCTTAAAATGTCGTAAAAATGTATGAAAAAAAGGCACTAAAACTGCAGTCTTATAAAATCCACTTCATATTAAATAGATTCATCCCATATCCTACAGCACATACTCCTTTGCTCACTGTCGTTAAAGTTACTCAGTATATGAACTTGTAACTACATTACTACAGATCATGAAGATAAGCTTACAAAATATGATGTACTTGATAACGCTAAAGACATCAGGCAAAAAACACACCATGCCTACCTCAACAGATTAAAACATTTAGAAGTTTAGGATATCTTGATGTCCTTCAGTTGTATGTTTTTCCTAAAAAATATAGTGCATAGTACTAGCACAATGAAAACTGAAGAAAACTCAAACACACCCACTCCCAACTTTTTTCTTTTTTAACACAAGTTGCTTGTGGCTACTTTAAAAATCTTACTAGTTCCAAGGACAAGTTTATCCATCTGTCTGCTTACAAGCAGTCTGTAATGACATTGCCATCACAAACAAAGCAGGTTATTAATCCTTCTGAAGAAGGTAGTGTGAAGAATAGAATTCCGGAGCATCTAGCAAATAGTATCCACAGAATAGGGTCAGAGAAGACACAATGACATTGGGGACGGAAAGAGTTTATATTCCCATGCTCATTACACGCTTTAAGACACCTTAGTGTCTTAAACCAACAGGCACCTTAGTGGCTTCATAGGCTCAGGCTGTGAACAAACTGATGATGCAGTGAGATGAAACAGAACACTTCAACATCACTGACGGTTCACAGCTGCAAAAAAGGGTAAGATGCTCCCCCGCTTCTCTCCCACTCGTCACACATGTTGCCCCTATTTCTTTTTTGTCTTCTTTTCTAGGATTGCTCTGGCACTTGTCACACTTCCCATCCCCTTCCTCTAATGCAGGCAAAACATCATTGATTTATACTCAGCCTCCACTTAGCACCATGCCTTAATTCCAATTAAACAACATCCTGAATGCTTCCACAATGTTTGAGCATTCCCTCTCCAACTCCCACACACGCTGAATACAGTTACACAGATGTGCACCAGGAACGTGAAAGAAAACTTATATTTCCTTTATTTCTACACAATGTTTGACCTCTTAATAGCAGCGGCAGAAGAAGGAAGGCCAACTAGACTCCTCAGGCCTCTCATTTCCAATGCTGCTCCCCACGTAGGGAGAAGAGTCTGAAACTGCAAGAAACAGTTAAATTTATTGCCCTTAGCATGTGTTTTCCACTGTGAAAGGAGTAGACATCATACTGCTTTACTAAATCAAGGTTTAAGGAAGATCTGGTCTTTGTTTTTATATAAAATTAATGAGCATTCATTTTTCTAGTATCTGTAGCCTTTTCCTCTTTTGCACAACACCAGAAATTATGGAAGAGGAGAGGGGAAAAAGGAACAAAACTTTTTGGTGTAGTTTCAACATTTCCTTTTTCTTGAAAGTCAGCTTCGATGTGTGTGAAAATTCTTTTTAACTGTAGAAGATATACACTACTGACAGATTACTTAGAGGTAAATGTGAAAGGGGACAGGCTAATAATTCTTTAGTCTAACCATAAAATAGAGGAATGCTTTACAGTTGACACTGTGAGTATATCAACCCAGTAATTGGATGCACGTGTTAGTAGCAGTAAAAAGGCACTGTCCAGTTGTCCACCTTACATGGGAATCTACTTTGAGTGTATTCTTTGATTTACTGTTGCAATTAGAACTGAATGTTCAAAGAAAGAACACCAAGTGACCTAATTTAAAAGCAAAGAGTGCCTTAAAAGCCATTATTTAGCATGTTACCTGGCTCACTTGTAATCACTTATTTCCTCTGCAACTTCAATTTGTTGCACTGTACTCATGAAGTAGCATATTCAGTTGTAATAACTCAGCTAATGAATTCAGTTTTAATATCCATTCAGTGATGAAAGATTAAGCCACTTCCTCCTTCTTACCTTTGAAGATTTACCTGTGTTTCTTCATAAACACAGAGAGTTTTCCTGGTGTGACTTTTCAAAACTTCATATAACAGTGTTTCCTGTTTCCTTTTTCACTTTGTTGTAACTAACGGTGATGTTTTACAACAAACTAACACAAGAAACAAAAGCAATTAATATAGCTAGGAAAATATCTGTCTAGTTATCAGAATTAATGGTTGCAAGTGCTCCTGACTACTTTTCTGTGTTCAAGCATCTAAGCAATGAAAGGCTGCAAGATATTAAAATATTGCACCAAAATAAGTTGTCAAAGCAAAAGAAGGAGAACTTGCTCGCTAAATACACAGACTAGTGCTAGTGGTACTAGCATATCTACTGACTGAGAAACATATGTATGCTAATGTTAACTAAATACATCCTCTGTTCTGATCTGATAATTTGCTTTTCATAGCCCAAGGCAAGTAAAGGTTCCTTTTCCATGCAGTCTCATTAAACTGACATTGGTTGTTAAGGCCAACAAACATTCAAACTATTTGTGCTGTTCAAAGTGGCAGAGGTCATTAGATGATAAATCCCAGAATATTATGATAAAGTAGTTCAGTGTCTTAAGGCAACTGCAAGTAATGGTAGCAAGTGTTCAAAAGGTGCAAACTGAAATTTCAACCTTGTGCTGTTTGGGGGAAGAAGAGATTGTAAAAGCTTGATTCAGAAAGCTCTTCAGAAATTAGAAAATAAACAATGAAAAACTGGTCATGAAGAGAGCATTATAACAAATCCCAATGATTTCTCTGCTTTGCTAACACTATTTCTATCATCCTAAATATTAAGCTTAGGAATAGGAATACAACTTTGTTGACAAAGATTTTTTTTCCTACTTGGAGCCTTCCTTGTGCACTTATTTTACTTGTTTAGAGGAAAAGCCAGGAATCTAGCTACAGGAGGTGTTGCCCTACGTTCATACAGGTATTTGCTATTTTTAACTTAAGACACACAGGTTAACAAGATGTGCTTAGAAAAGGGTTCTTACTTCTCCAAAATGAAAGGCTCTGTGGAATAAATGAAAACTCCTCTATTGCAGGATCTGATCTGACTCCCATATGGAGTGAAAAGGCCCCTATTCGTATACATAGCTCAAAGACATCTGAAAGTCATCTTAAAAGACCTTATTTCAAAACAGAGGATCGTATCCTATGAGTCAATGCATCCAAGATGTTTCAGAAGTGTAAGCACATTCTACAGCACTCACTCAGCCAATGCCATCTTCAAGCGAAGCTTTGACTGAGTCACTACCTGAAAACCCTGCATGCCACTTGTTTTTTTTCCTGAGATTTTAAGAAGAACAGGATTTCAGCTTCCTCAACTTTTTTTTTTTTGATTAAGTGGCTTTTAGGCACACTTATGAAGACAAAAAGACTTCTTACAACTGTATATTTTTAATAGATTTCGGACAGTGCTACAGTATCAGCATGGAGGGTCCACAAGGCAGGAATGCAGTAAGGTTAACAGGAGGGTGTCATGTAGATGTTAAATAGTACAATTCTTTCCACATTCATAAATCCTAAGTGCCTAAGGTTGTATATTGCTGGTTATAAATTACGTAACTGAATTCTGCAGAGGATAAAAAAAAGACTTAAAGTGAGAAATCATCTCCATAAGAAGGTACACATTTCATATTAAGGAAACTAAGTTTCAATTTACTTCACTAAAACAGTATTATTTACATGTTAAGTCTTTTGGACGGGTTCAAAAAATAAACCAGATATATGTGGAGAGTAAAACAACAAAGCACATGTGCCTACTAATCAGCCTTCAGAAAAGCAGAGAAAAGTTCTCACATTAATTTACCAACCACACCAGCTTATAAGGAGTCATTAACCTCAAACAGCTATTTTAAAAGAATTTCAGTAGCGAAAGAACGTATTTTATCAAATATTGTAATCTATTTTGAGGTTTACAGCTGAGTTTAAGATAACTATCAAGCTTTATGATTTCATTACACCTGGGGTATAGTAAAGAAACTGAGTATCAAACTGAGTATACACATTTAATGCTATTTTTCTGTACATAAACCAATATATGGTATAAACCTGTATTTATGTGTCATGCATACATAGGCATACACTTAAACCCCTTAGTAGTCATGTTCAGCATTTCTAGTAATTAAGAGTGGCTGTTTAAAATCTTTTGGGCTACCTAACTTTCTTGCTGCTAGTCACTATGTTGCTAATCTGATCCCACATTAACTAAAGCAAAAAAAAGACTGAGAGACTTCAGCAGATCCTAAAGCTACAAATAAAAGATAATTGCATGCTCAGGGGAAAGCCCTGGAATAGGTTAGCTCGTGATAAGTAGCTAATTATTTCATGCTAGCTCCCCCAACAAACGCTCGTACTCTGCAATTGCAGTGCCTTTGTACTCTTTGGATTCATCCAGTTTGGATGCTTAAACAGCCTCTCAGCTGGTGTAAGTCCTTTTAGCTTTGTTTGAGTAAATCAGTTCATACAGCTGAGGATCCAGCCCCTTCTTGTCCACCTACTCCGAGCAGAGGTGACACCAGACAGTGGCTGTGCCGCCATCTACCGTAGGTTTTGCACAGTACTATTTGTTCCAAAGCCCACGGGGATCAATCCAGCAATACCTCCAGCTAACATCCAGGCTCAATGACACGGGCTCCACTGCCTAAACAGGTACCTAAATAATGGTCTGATCCTGCAATCCTTGCTCCGGTTTAAATCCCTGCAGAGACTGCAGGTTAGCTGCTGCTAATTAAGCATTGCATATTGTGTTATTGTCCTTCAGCTACAAAGATCTGTGCTATGAATGTGAAGACAGTGTGTTTCATAGCTGTATTAACAGTTGCCTTAAAGGGTAATGAAAATAGTATAACACTTGCAAACATATTCAAGTTTTCCTGAACCAGCTTATTACATATCATGTAGCCCAATGTATGACATCTATTAAAACCAAAGAGCTTCTCTACTTAAAAGAAAGTCTGGATCTGCACTCATGCAGTTCTCTCTCCACTTTTTATAAACAGCTTAAGCTTCTTCTGGTCATCCCACATCTTAAGTTGTAATGAAAGCTTCTGTAATTTTTCTTTGGAGGCTTTTTGGTTTTGCTTTTCCCCAACAACAACTTAATTCAACAGAACAGTACAGCCCTCCTTATTCATGCATGCAAATGGCTCTATCCAGAACAGGGGCAAGGTGTTTGAGGACAAGCTAGTAGCTGCATTTTGAGGACAGGCTTCCAGATGTAAGTAACAATAAAACAAAACCTAAAAAACCTGTTGTAGTGCTGTGTAGTGACACACATCCTCTAGCTATGGCAAATATTGTAAGTTTCCCAGCCTCCTGACATAGCAGTCAGAAGCCAAGTCTGCTCCCATTACCTTACAGGTAGAGAAAAGCTGATGGAATAGTTCCATGCAACCGAGTTGGAAAACATCTGCCAGAGTAAACTTTAATTTAGTGTACTCTACACTATATTTATAGAACCAATCTATGAATGCTGATTGAGCTGTTCAAAGTCTGGAGACTAAATTCCATCTTCTGAATGTTTATTGTGACTTTCTCCAACCGTTCTTACTTGACAGTGCTTAACTGGCAGCCAGTATAAATGGATTTTAAATATTAGTATATTAAAAAAAGAAAATTAGACTCCAAATTAAAATACTTCAAAGTCTCATGTGTCAAAATTCACTATTATTTGTTTAGGAAAGCACAGTTTCAAAAGAGGAACTCAGAGAACAAATATTAAACAGGCTACAGTTTAGTGGACTTGCTGGCTAACCCTTCAGGCATGGCAGAGATCTATTCACATATAGTTACATATTGTAGACTATCTTAAAGGTACCATATATTTACATGGAATCAGGCCAGCTGGGAACTACAGCAGCATTATGGTTGCACGGCTACACATGAGGTTATAAAAAGCACAGATTTTCTGAATTACTTGCAATATTTTACTGCAGACACCCTTGAAATAAAGGCACAGTAAAAATATTCTTAAATGGTCTCAGCGTACATACTTTTACAGAAAACACAATTTTACACTGCAAATTATAATGACTATTAAAGAAGAACATACAACTGACCTATCTTCCGCTAGGAAGACTCTAATTGTTTTGTATTTAAAAATTCTGTACTAGGTCTGACTTTGTGATGTAAGTGCAGTTAGCAAGTTGCAAGTTTCGTCACTGCACATAAACTTGAGGGACAGGATACAACTATGTATAAACCAAAGACACTGTTTTACTTTTATATGAAACAAATTACACTTTCCTCTCTTTCTGCAGATAGGACAATAAAAATGACAATTGTCTTTCTGATGCACTGACTAGAAAACAAGGAAAACCCACCTATAGTAGCAGAAGGTACTTGCATATAGACTGAAAAAGAGCAGAAAAATGTATATGTGGATTTCAATGTAATCTACCTTTTCTTGGCAAGATCTTGCAGAAGCTCATGAATGCACGCAACTTGACTCACTGAACAGTTCTCTGGCTTAAGTGTGACTGCTGAGATGAGTAGTAACTTCTCTGAGTATGCTGTTGTTACTTCGGGCCTCTCACAGCCTTTTCGGCAACAAGAATGGCTGGTGTTATCAGAAATGCATACAAAGGTTTGAGAAACCCGTTTTAGACGAATGCTGCTGTCCTTCACAAACAAAAGGAACTTAAATACAGCACTATCACCCGATTCCACACAGATTAAAATGAAGCCTCCATCCTCTATTTTTCAAGAATTTGCCTTTCTATGAAATGCAGAAAGGGAGGTGATAAGATTCAGCTGCTTTGACATCTAGAGATTTTATAAACATTAAGTGAACAATAAAGTATGAAGTTGCAAGGTGGAGCAAGTGAAGTAGTGACATATGATAAGAGTGGCCCTCTCCTGCCTGTTTTTCAGCTTATGTTACGAGTATTTAGCAGAAACACTTCTGAATTAACAGTAATGTCTATGATACAACACGGCAACCTGCTGAAGTACTCCATACTTTACACATTAGCTAGCAAGGGATCTACTTAAGTCACTCTAAGTTGTTTTAATTTAACGGAAGATTTATCCCCAGGTTTATGTAAAACAACCCAAGAACCAAAACGTGGTTCTCCACCAGTGAAGCAAGTCAAAGAGTTTCCTCCACAACTTGCACTACAGAGCTCAATTTCTCAGTACACTACTAGAGCAGGACACAGTCACTTAAGAGTTACAATGCAATATACTGTGATTTACTACAGTCACTTCCATTTGAGATTGCACAGGCAAGAAAACCGAATAAAGGTTACATTTCTAGCAGTGACAGCTGAAAATACATTACCAGAAGCACGCCGTTACTAAAAGCCTAATTAGACTTACAGAAGAGCTGGAAACTACAGCCATGGAAACAGGCGCATGACTTTTACTTTGAAATATTTTTTTTTTTTTAACAAAACGACAATGAAACGCGTGTGAGGTCCGTGGGAGCCCAACCCCAGATGTTCGCAATGGAGCGCGTAGCGGCTGCAGACCGGGAAGCGGCACGAGCCCCACCGGTCCCCGAGCATCCCCGGGCACTCTGGGGCGGGAAGCCAGCCCCGGCCAAGTCTCAGCGCCGGCACCCGAAAGCAGGGAGCCAGAAGCAGGCAACTCTTGTGCGGCACCGGGAAAGAAGTGTGTGTGTGTGTGTGTGTGTGTGTGCGCGCGCGCGCGCGCAAGGGAAATCGATGCATTGTTTCAATACAGCGTTCTCATCAAGGCACTTTAATGACAGAGGATAATGATTTTCAGATTCGGGAAACAATATGTGTGTGCGTGTCTCCTCCCCATTCCGCGCCACATCCTTAGAAATCTTCATAAATTTGCTCTTCTGCCAGGCAAAGAAACAAACTGCGCTCGGCGAAGCCATTTGCCGAGCAAATGTAACTGGGGAGATTAGCGTCCCGGAGGAGCCCACCCCACCTCTACCCCGCGCCCCCTCCCCGCCGAGGCAACACCTTCCCCTTCCTCATCCCCATTCCCTTTGCTCCTCAGCCCGAGGGCGTCGGGGCCGGCGTGGCGCCGGGAGGGCGGCAGCCGCTGCGCGGCAACGCAGTACTTACTGAAAGGGCAGTTCTCCTTCTTGGTGCCGCTGACCTTGCCGTTCTTCTCGATCTTGAGAAAGTACTTGTTGTAAGAGTAGAGCTTCCTCTTACGCACATCTCCTTGGAGGTGATTGTAGCTCCGCACGTGTCTCCCCGCACTGGAAGGAGAGGAGAAGGACGAGGGGAAGGAGGAGGATGATGAAGAAGAAGAGTTGGTGGCCTCCGGGGACAGCATGTCCTGGCCGAGGTCATGGCAGGTGACAGGCACAGAAGACACCAAGAAGAGCAGCAGCAAGCAGCAACAAGGCAGGTGGGGAAAGGCTGAGGCACCATTTGTCAGTATCCATTTGCACATTGTACTGAAACTCTGGGCGCTGGAAAATGTCTTATCAAATGAAACATACTGGAAGGGTAAAAGCTGGTAAAAGGCAAGTGGAGAGTCGGTGATTGCTGCTTCTGGTTAGATCGCTCTGAGCTCTGATCTGGCCTGAAGTAAGTGCACCAACATCCATAACTCGGGACAAATCGCCTCAGAAGTTGCTGCCTTTTAATCCTTCGAGTCCTCCCTCAGAAAAAAAGAGCTGTTGGTTTTTTTGGGGGGGTTGCTGTGGTTAATCCTCTTTCCTTTTTCTCTCTCCCCCCCCCCCCCCCCATACACAGAAGACTCCCCAACCTGGTTTCAGACTTCCCAGTAGTTATTTTGTTCTCTTCCTCACTCCTTTCTTCACCATCTTAGATGCAGAAAGGTCTGAAAAATAGATGACAGCAAAGTGAACAACAACAGCAACAACAAGAAATAATAACCAGCGGAAAGGGGTGCTGGAAGGTTTTTTTCACACATAGCCCTTTACACACACACTCACACTTTGCGGCTTTGCACCTTCTTCTGATCCCCACCCCCTTGCCTTTTTGAAAGTCCCAAACCAGTTGCACAACTCGTCCTTTCTCACTGACAACCCCAGAGGAGACAGTTTCTTTGTTTTGCTTTGAATTCTCCAGAACAGTATTAAAAAAAAAAATCAGAGAGAGAGAGAAAGGGGGGGGAAGGAAATCTCAACTTGTTTTCCCCCTTTCCTTTCCCTCCCTTCTGGTTGTAAACAGGTTGGAAGCTGTAGCCTAAATGTCAGCGATTACAAGTCAGAGGTGGGATGTGCCTCTGGTGGTCAACCCTTATTTGCAGGGGGTCAAACAGCGTTGGGACATCTGAAACCCTTTCGCAGCTGGAAGGAGCGGTGCCTGCTGCGGAGGGAGCCTGGGGAGTTCCCCTAGCTTCCTCCCGGGCTGTAGCAGCGGCAGCCGCCGCCACCGCCCTCGGCTCGCTGCTAATTGGTCCTACAGCGTTACTCTCCTCTGAGCGCCGGCCACCAGCATGGCTTGGAGACTCATGCTTTACTGACTTCCCAGTCTTCCCGGCTGAACCAATCTCCTCTAGAGCGGCTGCCCTCCCCCTTCACCCCCCGAAAAGAAACTTGTTTTCTAGCGGAGGATTTTATTCAATTTTTTTGGCAGTGAAGTGCTTGAGAAAGCCACCTGGAGCTTGTTGCCTGCTAGGTCTCCCTCTCCCCCTCCCCCCTCCTGCTGTAGGAGGGGTTGGGTGGAGAGGTTGGAAAGAAGTATATGCTACAGGCAGACCCTGGAAAAGCAGATTATATACCGGTCAGAGAGAATAAAAAAGGGTAGAGACGTAATTAGCTCCTTTTCCTTCTTTGCCAGCTTACATGGAGGTCTTTCTCCCTCCTCTAATGAATCGCTGATTTCTCGCTTCCGTTGCTGAAATAAAAACTTCGCACTTTAGCCTGCTCTTCCTTTTAAGCCTCACAAGATTTATTGTGTCTCTTTCCCCACCCTCACCCTCCTTGTCTCAAAAGAAATCAGGACCCTAAATGACCATTTTCTAATTGCTAACATGAGTCATTTACTGAATCACACATCTGACTTCAAAGCAAAAGAGACTTTATTGGGATTGCAAAGGTTTCCCCATAAAATCTGTCTGAATATCTTGATGTCTTTTTTTTTAAAAAAAAAACCTACTAGTGCACTTTCCTTTGCCAGAAAGAAACTTTTTTTTTTCCATTCTCAAGGCTATTTTATAGCGATTTTTCAAGCTGTTATTTTCCTGGAGGGACATATGTTGTTGGTTTTTCCTTTAAATCCATCTCTCCTGACGGATTTGTCATTTCACATTCTGAATATTATGACAGATTCATATTTCTAGCCTGTCACTGAATTGTCAACTTTCCCAGCAATTAACAGGCATTTTCCAGACATACTGTCTTTTAACATCAGAACATGGGATCGGGAACTGACAGGATATATGCAGCATGCAGGACATTGAATTTTGGTTCAGTGTTTAGTATTGTAAAATAACTGGTTTGGTATGCAAGTAGATGGAACATTTACTAAGAGAATGGAGTAGTGGAGAAATGAAGTGGTACAGAAACACAGTGAGCAGCTCGATAGGTAAACCCAGAACTTTTTTGAAATAGAGACAGTTTAATAACACACATTAATGGAATGCAAAAGAAAACTGCCCATGCAATTGCATTTGGCATTTGGAGTAAATCTTAATTTAAACAACAGAAAATACAGAAAAGAACAAATAGTTCTAAAATTATACTGATTCGTTAGATTAGGATGTTAAATATATTGTTAACTTCACAACAGAATTTAGAAATAATTTTCTCCAATTATGGTGTTTATCCTGGAGAGAGTCAGCTCCTAAATTTATATGTTCAGCTTCTGGGGGTGACATTTAAACAGCCTTAAAAATGAAACCGTTTAATAATAGAATCAATATGTTTTATGATGTTGTTTATGGTACTTCAGACTATTTATTCTGCTTGTATATCCAGTAAGTGCAAAGCATTTCAGATTTTTTTTTTTGTGAATCTGATTTAGGCTTTCCGTGACTAATAAAATAAGGGGAAAAATGGAAAGTAAAAGCCTACTCTTTGGTGAGTGTCTGACAACTGACATGAATGTCTGCAAAGCTGATATCAGTATTTGCTGCTTCTAGGTCATGAAGGGTACAACACATTATTTAAAAAATTGAAATTCTTGTGATTTCAGCAGTTTGAATCATAAATAACTGCTATAAAGTCTTAAAATTATACATTCGATGGAACCTTTCAAATGCAGGAAAATACAATGTATAGGCCTTTTAGGATCCCTGGTGGCAGGAGAAAATAGTTTGAGGGTGAAACAGACATATTTAACCTCTACTAATTAAAAAAAATAGTTATTTTCTTGAATTTACTCAAGAATAATTCTGCTTAGAGCTGTTTCCAGCTTATGATTGGTTGTATGTTGGCTGTAAGATCTTGTTAAAACAAACCCCACATATCCGGAATTTCATATTAAATCTGCTTCTGGCAGGTGCAATATTCACTGCAGTACTTAGAACTACTACAATGCATATAGTCCTTTTCTATCCCTTGTGATGACAGGGAGGACATTTACAAAACGGAGTCCAAATGAAAAGCTGACATAGCTTTTTAGATTATATCTTATTCTTTTTTTCTAGTTTCTGTATAGCCTTTCTTTTATAGCACAGTTGAATCCCTAAATACCCCACTACTTTGTATTGTCAGGTCACCTCTTAGGTTAGCCTGAGAAAGCCTGAGAAAAGTTCCACAGGAAAGATGCACTATTTAACGGAATTCAATCTGTCCCAATAGATTTGAATCACTAACATAAATGTATGAATGTAGATTATATCTCTGTAATGAGGCCTGAATCATTCTCAGTTACTTCAAAGGACTGAAATTCAACCTTCCTTTTTAGAAGCAACAATCAGACCTTAATGGGTTCCTTTATTAATTGTTCCATTGCTAATGCTTGAAAAGCAGCTACCTTCAGTAAAGATCGTACACTAGAAATGGTACCTGCTGCTTCTAAAACAGTGTTTCTGTTTTGCCTTTTAGTGCTCTAAGATTCTCTGACAAGTTTCTTGTTCTGGAGTTCTATAAATGCTGAATTACATTGACCCGATCCATCCAGAATGAAATAAAGAAAACTCTTTCTAAAAATGTGCAAAAAATAGAAAATATATTTTAAGAATTTTCTTTTCAGGCTGCTTTGTTTCCAAAGAATGTAAATTGCACAGGTGAATTTCAATGAAAAATAGTCTAAACAAAATATTTTTTTTTGATACTTGTAGCAATAGCTTATGTAATGTTTTTGATCAGCAAGGAGGGTTGGGTTTTGTCACTTTTTTTGTCATGTTAAGTATATGACTTGAATCAGAGGAGGAATATTCTAAGGCAGTTGAAATAGATTTTGCCTTGTATGATTTCCCTTAGGGGAAAGCTTTATAATTTCTGGTGTTGTAAAGCTCTTTCTATGCTTTTGAGTATTAATATAATTAACTCACTCTCAGATGTCACAAGTTCCTCAGTATGGATTGTTAGATAGCAATCATAAACATTTGCTGATTACAGTATGATGAGAAATGCATATGCATCTTCTGCTCATGAGACTCAATTCTGTTTTTATTCAAGGTGTTGGGAAATTCACCAGTGATTCCATTGAGAGAGATTTGGGCTAGGAATATCACCACCAGAGAGACAGCTCTACCAAAAATGAGGCAAGGAATGCCAAATGCCAGCGACAGCTCAAATGCCTCTGTCTATATGTCAGTTCTGAACTGCAGAACTTGGCAGTCTTGTAAAAAGCTAATCTTGATTATAAAGAAAAGGCAATAGCACATAGTTTCCACAGTGACTAACCAGCAATGAGACAAGCTGTTTGATCTGAGATGCAGTGCTACTTGCTGAAATCTTTACAGTGTGATTTTTATATCCACCACCACCAAACACCAAAGGCCATTGCATTTTATTTGAATAAAGTATGTCTTAAAGCTTGAGAAAGAAATCATCATTTAAGTTGTTTTCTTCTAATAAATCTGTAAAATAACCATCATTGTATTTATCCTTATTTTTCACTATGTCATGTACCTCCATATCATTTAAAAAGTATCAAAGTACTAATATTGTTATAATTTCATGTGTAGAATGAAGTATACAATAAATCTTTAAGTCATCAAATATCAAGACTGAAGTTTAATATGATGCTTGATTCAGCATTTCTTTGTTATTTCGAAATGACTAGCATTTCTGGAGCAGACGAAAAAACAGACATATGCAAAATGAGTCTGAGATAATCAAAATGTAGCCAGAGCTCTTTTCACCCAGCCTACAGAGTCCCTAGTGAGAATGGCCAACTTCTCTGCCAAGGCTAAGGCTAGTCCTCAGGAGAAGTAAGAAGATGGTCCTTACTCTGTGAGTTACAGTGAAGGAAGAAAGAGTTGGCTGAACTGGCACTACCACTGGAGATAAAATAAGAATGAGCTGGAATGTAGTCTGATTTATGTTTTATCTTTTCAGAAACAGAATCAAATTATGGCAGTTCTTAGGACCACACAAGTCGTCTTCTTGTGTCTTAGGACCAGGCAGGATTTACTCCATTACTTAAATTAGTAGTATGTGTTTCTCTCTCATGGATGTATTGGCAAAACTGTCTAAATGCCATGCTTCAAGCAGGCAATTAAGAAAACTGTTTATTCTTCCTGAAGTGCTAATTATGGCTATTCTCTTAGAATATGTTTATACTTATGCTATGTTTGACAAATTACAAAGAGATGTATGACATTTGAAAATATCTGGATGATTTTTGTTTGATAGATATGGCTATTAAAAAGAAGAAGACATAAGTAAAAAAATCCATTCTGTGGAGGTCAGCTAGAGGAGACTACAGACCCCCAGACACTGAGCTGCAGTGCCATAAATAGCTATGTTGTGGGTTGGACACTGGCTGTGTGTAGTAATGGTCTGCTGGGAGCCGGTTTTGCATACTCTGCAGCACAAGCATAATTAAAAAGGCAATATTTTCAAGGAGTTACTTTAATCTTAGAGGATATGTTTTTCTTTCTCATTTCATACGGAACTGCTGTGAATGCAAGCCCCTTATATACTGCTATAGATATGCTGACTGAGAACAAAACTGCTATGAAGAGGCAAATGTCAGTCAGGTCTTTGCAGATTATTTCTTTTTTTTCCCACTCAGTCTTACATATGCCTACATTTTTCGTTGGGAAACCTACCAGGACTCTGAGGAAATACTTCCTGCATTCTGGTATACCCTCTCTCCACATAAACCTACATACCTGTGAGCTTTAATTTTAATGGATAATGCTAACGGTAATTAATATTATTTTTGTCATACTTGTTATTTGAAATGTTTATACAACTTCTTCTGAAGATATGCTATGAATATTTTCACTAATCATTCCCAGGTTCCAAACCTTCAGCTGAAGCAAGGTGTAGACTTATTCGTGATATTGCAGCTCCTGTTACCCAGAGGAAACTTTCCAGAAAAAGAGATAATTTGATTCTTAAATGTCATATTTGTATCTTTGAATTGTATCTATTAATTTACTGGAAAAGGTATTTGTGTGGCGAGTAACTGAGGCAAAATCAAAACAGTTACACAAGTTTTCTTATCAACAGGAGTGTGTACCCTGAAAGGTACTAACTATCCAGTACTTGCCCTGGATCCAAGCAAGATCCCTTTTAGAAGGGCAACAAAGCCAAATGAAAACTCCACAGCTCTGCTAGGCTTCATCCTTCTTGAGTGCTACTGGAAGGCAGCAAAGAAGTCACTTCTAGGCATTGCCTGTGGAGCTATTTGAAACAGAGCTGACAGATAGAAACATGAGCCCAACAGCTGAATATGCTTGCCTCACCACAGGCAACCACGGTAGCCAGCTGGGCTCCCTCTGAGCTAGTTAATAGCTCACACATTGTAGGGAGAGCTCACACATTGCTTCTTCTTTGTCAGTTAATTTGTAGCAGTCACTGGAATTACTTCTGTGAGCAAGCACCTCTCAGCGTGAGGAAGGGTGAAGGGAAGCGAGTCCTTAGCTGGCAGCGAATTGTGGGTCAGGGCTGGGAAGCAAGGGACAGCTACCCATGCAGCCCGCAGAGCGGGCAGTGCCGGCAGCCTTCCCAAGTACGGCTTCATCTGGGAGATAAGTAGCACGGTATCTCTGACAGAGCACATTCCACCTGTGTTTCCACGGAAGTGCTGTGTTGCACACCACTTTTCCTAAGACCATATCTTTTTACATATGTGTGACAAACATCCTTCACTGAAGCTACCATGAAGACATAAACCAAATGCAGAGCCAGCTCAGGTATATTGGGCTCTTTCCTAAGCATTTCATAGTCTGGGAGACTCTGAATGTTATTAGTTAGAACACTGTGACTCAGATACAGCTGCTCAGCTAGATACACGCTTCTTATTATTTAGACCTGGATTTCAGAAAGAATATACAGGCTTTACTGCTGTAGCCTCTGTATCAAAGAATGGGTCCCTCAAAGTCATCTCATTGTTGACTTGTGATCTTTTTAAAGAAGATTTTCTTTTGTTTTACGGTACTCTCCAGCTGCTTGTTATGGTTTTAGAAATGCAGCTTAATTAGTTCTATATTTATTAGCAGATTGTTTAGCTTTTTATTAAGATCAAAACACAGAGACAAAAGATAACAATATGGTATCTTCTTTCCAGCATTATTTAAAATGTTTACAGCATGTTAAAGATTTAAGCAACTCTCTGAAGAGCAGTCGTCCATTCTCTGAGGCTTAAAGACATTGTTTTTCTTTACAGCATATGGGTAACAACTGGCCACACAAATCCAGATTGTTGTAGATTTCAACCATGTTGCCAGTCATTGATGATAATGATTAGCTCCTAAATGACAGATTCATTAACTTGACATCATGTTTCATGAATCCCAGTGTAGTTAAAAGCAAGGAACTTTGAAAATTACACTTATTGGTTTTTTTGCATGCCCGTAATTGGTAAATAGCTTCCTTGGATATTTCTAAATGCTAAAAAAAAACATGCTGCGTTTTTTTTTTCAGTGCAGTTCACGTACCCTCCTGAACTACATTGGAACTTGCCAAACCAAGAGACATTACTGATCAGAGCAAGCAGTGAAGCCTGTATGTATGGTATAAGCTCAATCTGAGCAGTTTTCAAAAGCATATCAGAGCTTCTTGCCCCCAGAGAAAGCAGGGAGGAACCCAAACAAGGAGGGACACCTCCATTTCTTTCTCTTCTTCTCTGCTCGTGATGCTGCCTTGCCTCTAGTAGTCCTTCCTGCCCTGAATCATCAAGCTGTCCTATTCACATGGTTACTGGGAAAAGAATATAATCTTGGAGCCCTTTTTATGTATATGGATTATAGAAACAGAAACATCAGAGCAAGTTACTTAGTTGTGGCAAATGTTGACGGTTGTGTGGGGAAAAGTGCTACTTAATACAAAATAGTGTCTAAGGATGGGAGAGCATATGGAAGGGCTGAACAGTTAGGCCAGCCTACATCAGACACAGATGCAGGGATAAGAATATTTGCTTAATTTTCAAGACATTCAATAGTAGAGCTTTTAATGTCTTTTGAACTTCGAGTCTGCTGTACAAACGATCTAATGTAACAGTGGTGACCTTTGCTTCAGTCTCCCCCAGGCCGGATTTGCTTGTTGGTGCTTGTGTCAAGCATATACCAAAAGGCAGAAAACTTTATTTATTTGTGTATTTATTTATTTATTTATTTAGTGAGGTAGATGCTTAGTAAAGTGGCATGTAAATGCTCCCTACAAAAAAGTCTAGGCATTAGACAGCTAGTTAGATTCATGGTTACTGCATGACGATTAGTCAGAAAAAAATTAAAAAGTATTTGCAAATAATGTATTAACTCAGACCATACAATTTAATTACCAAACAGTCTCCCTGCTCCTGGTTCTCTGTGGATGCACGTTCAAATTTGTCAACAGATCGCATCATCACATAAGCTACCACAAGTCAGTTTTTCTCTACAGTTGGCAGTAAAACATGCTCCTCCAGAAGTCTAAGACTGGGAACTTATTCACAGCTGCAGTGGACAAGTTGCTCCTTGGTGGCCTTCAAAAGAAATATCCTTTCATTCTCTTGCAGTTGCTTAGCGTCCTCAAATGTGAGCTAATGAGGAGCCTTACATTCTCCAAAACAGAAACCTGTCCTTGAACATTTGTTCAGAAATACATAGTATTGTGGATCCTGAAAACAGCCTATCCCAACATGGAGTATCTGCAGAGAAGTGTCATCTCCCCAGTTGTTTTGACTGAGAACTGGCACATGTCAGATACCCTTTCTGAACACTGAATGGAATTGAGAGTAGGTAGACAATTTCTTACACATGTGCTTAAGCACTTGTATGTTTCAGAAAATTTCAATATGACAGCACGTATATTCAAAGCTATGTGTGTGTTTAAGTACTTGTAGGGCAGGTTTATTCAGCTTTTCCTACTCAGAATTTCAGCTGGCTTATAAAGTGTTCCTCAGGTGTGGAATTCTTCCTATAGAAATCTGGATGACAGAAGTGAAATATCCAAGTTTTTAAAGGGCTTAAGAACCATCCAAAATGTGAGAAGAAAAACTATTTTTGCATGGCATTTTTTTCATGAAGTCTGAAGGATACCAACATTTTTATAACTAGAAAGAATGGTACCAAAATAGCCATTACGTAACCTCTCAGGAGAAGGTCATTATTACAGACAAAGTGTTTGGTGCTTTTGATGAACATTACAAGGAACCAGTGGCCTGTATGATCTTTTTCATAAGATATTTTCAAGGAAAGTTAGAAAGAAATTCTTTGGGTTGTTCTAGGTGGCCCTGATCTGATGCAGGGATCAATTTAGATGGTGGCTGGATTCTTTTCCTTTAGTTTTCATGATTTTGAAGAAACCAGATACATCTTGATTGAATGCTTAACAAAATGCTTGCATTACTAAGTGACATCTCCTCCAAAACTGAAATGTAAGCAAGAACGGAGTAAGACCTGTCCTCCTTTCACAAGAATTTATTTTCCATTTCTCTTTATGGGGATCATCTCTCGCTAAAACTCTAATTCTGCAAAACTTAGAGAAGAAACCGGACTCAAATTTCAGTTGGTTCTGGGCAGCTGACTTCAACAGATTCTGTGTGGTTTTCCTGCACTCACCAGATTGCATAAAATTACATCAGGGTGTGGCAATTCTAGAAATACTCTGGAAATTCCCACTGTAGAATAAGGAAGACAGTAATTAATGCTCATTCAGTGTGTGATGATTTTCATTCCTCCTATTTTTTTTCCAGTGTGATTTATTTGTGTCATGCGTGCACATCCACTAGGAATTTGATTTAGTAGTGTGTCGAATACCTGTCATTATGACTGTCTGGTCACATCTGAGTAAAAAAAACCCAAATAGCAGAGGAGCAAAAGACTTCCACTTTTTTTTTTTTTTTTAGCAGCTATGTTATGTATTCATATAGAGGATTTGCTCTCTGGTAAAAAATAAGGGAAAAAGAAAAGAATGTTAACAATCCATTAAATTCTGGGATACAAATTTCCCATAGATTAAAAATGACATTTGCTTTAAGTACTGTGGGTTTTTTCCATAATAATTGCTGGGTGAATTTGATTTAAAAAGACAAGTGAACAACATTTAAAGTTTTCAAGACTCACTATTACATTACTGTAGCATATGAATAACTTTTCTTGTTAAGTGAACATTTGTAACCAATTAGTCTGAAGAATGCATCCTTACAGCTGAGAAAAAGGACCTCTTCAGCTACCCTTGTTACAGTGGTTTGGACATTGGTTTGCTATGGCAATGGTAAGTAGGTGCGCATGTTCTTGGTGTACCATGGTACTTGTCTGGGGTTGATGGTAGCAGAGAAGAGGTAAACGAAGTTCCTTTTACCACTCTGGTGCTGAGTTAAAGGAAGGAAAAAATCAAACTTCATAGAAAGGGAGAAGGCTATATTAACAATCCAGATTGTGTGAATGGTCCTAGGGCAGTTCTGCAGCCTGTTTACTTGTAGAGCTCCTGCCCATTTATAATGGTATCAAAAATTTAACCATGTTAATTGTGTCACAAATTTAACTCCATCAGTTTGCACTAGTATTGACTTTGTCTTTTCCTGATTTTGCGGTATTTTCTGTAAAGATAAAAGGTGTGAAAACCAGGGAACTGTACCAAGAAAATCTCAGATAATCAACTCTCAAACTAAGTATTCAATAATAGAAACTCAGGAAGCTGTAATTTATACTGCAACAATTTCTGACTGAATCAACTTCTTCAAAAAAGTATGCACATTCATATATCCTCACTTCCCGCCCCTTCTACTGACAGGTTTTCATAACATTCTTGAAATTAGCTGTAATAAATATGACAGTAGGATAAGGTAGCAAGAACTTGAACTAGGCATACTCAGTGTTTGACTCATGTCAGATTACTTACTGATTATGCCTTTACATGATTGTCAGAATGTCATTTTTTAATGGTAGCTGCAAGATATCTAGAACATTTCTCCTACATGTTTCATGAGAAAACGTATGAGTTACGAAGTTGGAATCTGAATGGAAACACTGTAAGATCCGCCAAAAATTGCTGGGTGGCCGGAGCCATCAACATGTCTACAAGTGAACTCCTGTTCCTGTGCAATATAACTACCATTAGAATCTATTTGTAATAAAACATTTTGGCACTGTGATGTTCATCACCTTCTTCTTCTTACTCAGGTCTTTCCACTTCGTGTGCATTTGTGTCCAGAAAAACACCATGCATGACATAGGGTTAAAACTTTCCTCTTAAAACACAGGTCTAGGTTCCAGTCATTGGTCTGTGGTATGTTTATGCATTTTTTGACTGCCTAAGGCAAAAAAAATAAGCAGCAGTTCAAGCGGGCACTGAAATTCAAGTCTATCTTCTTACAGGTACAGGTATCATTGCTAACACCCACTGGATTGAATCCTTCATGGAAATAAGTGGATTTAGTTTCAGGATTCCAGCAGGACATGTGCTTACACCATGATATAAAGTACGCACTAGAGTGCAGTTGCTTGGTCCTGTACCGTTTTAGGCATTTAGGTGCTTTTTAACACACTAGAAATTGATCTGTAGGTGCCAATGTACCTTTGTTGAAGCCTGAGGCTTCTATGAACTTCAGACAATCTCTGAGCAATGATTTTCAGAAGTTCAGTTGATTAGATGCATAGGTCTGTCTTAAATACCATTTTGGATATTACAAATAGCCCTAGGTTAACATTATTTGCCCAAGGGCAGTGCTGTGGCATAAATTATATTTCATGTGCCCAAACTATATTTTGCCTTCAAAAAGGACAAGATTACAGTAAGATGGAAAAACAATACGATTTAACTAAGAAAGTATTGCCAAGAGATCTCAAAATGATTTTGAGAGGAAATCCATGATACATACCACAAAGCTGAGGCAAAACCTGTGGAAATTTCTTGCTGAAAGCCGCCAAGAAAGCCAGTAGTGGAAGTAAGAGCCAGTTCTCGAGAGTCTGAGATCTGCTGCTCTACCCATGCAAAAAATTCTTTCTTCCCATGTAGTGTCCACTTACTTTGGATTGTAAAATAGCTGACAAAATAAGAATTTGCTCATCTTCTTGTTTGTTCATTTGCTATTTCGCTCATGTGATGTAGTTTAAAATTTTAAGAAATAAGTCATTGAATGTGCTTCTCTATTTCCCAGCTACATCTTACCTTTCTTTCTAAATTACTGCCAGCTTTATAGCTCTGTAGTTTGTACGTAGTAGACTTTTTTATAATGTAGAGTAAAATTTACACCCATTATTGATAAATATTCTAGAGCCAGGAATAACTAGAGCCAGAAATAAGTATTAGGGCTTGCAGGTCCATCTTGCACTCTAATCTATGCTAAAAAACCCTCCTCTTTACCGTATCTATCTTCCTCTCAATTCGTGTGGCTAGTAGAATAGCTTGTGGTTAAAAGTAACTTTCCAGAAGCCTCCAATAGTAGATCCTAGTCAATGCTGTGAGAAGGAACAAGCTTAGAGTATGACATCCACTTGTTTATGGACTAGAAATTCACGAATCTGAATAATAGTCTACCCACAAAAAAATCAAAATTGAAACAATGGGCACATAGTCCAGTAATATAAAAGTGAAGCAATTACTGTCAGGCCTTTTATTTTTGGGTGAAATGATGAAATGTCTATATTTTATTTTCTGCTATTACTGCATTTTTGAGATTTTAAACCTTTCCATCAGTAAAAAAAGAACAAAACTGGATGTATTCAGAAATATATTTTCTCTCTCTTGTTCATGCCATGGCACATTAGCTTTTACTTGTGATGAAAGAAAAATGAGTTTTGTGATGCTTATAGAATGCTGTAGATTTTCTTCATTGAAGCTAAAGGTAGCAAAACGGATTCTGTTGTAATTTTCATCCTAAAATATCAAAGCTTTGGAAGATATTAATGTTATATAAAATGACTTCTCTACATCACTAATCATTGTGCTAGTCAGTTAGTCAGAATGGAATGGAAGTGGAAGACATTGCAGTGGATCAGATCTTACAGTGCCAAATTTTTCATATGTTGTTTCCTTTAGAAAAACGTATTTGCTTCATTTTCACGGGAAAAGAAGAAAGGAAGGAAATAGATATGTCTAGGCTTATGGGTTGTTCTGGAATTTTGAGATGTTAGTCTTGGTTTTTATTTTCTTTCCATTGAAACCTTAGAGAGGAAATTTCTAAATAGTGAAGACAAGTCCAAACAACCAGTCTGTCTTTAAATAAAGTTTCATGTTGATGTAAGATTAAATATCAGCAAACATTAGAAAATAAATATTTCAAGGAAACAAGCACCCTGTATTAATTGCTTTCTAATGCTTTTGATTGCCGTATCCCAACATATCCCTGCCATCCAGGTAGGTGCTGCTGTCATAACCTTCATAGTTTAAGTTCACACACTGAAAGAAACCCTACTCACACAAGCAACTCTGATCACAATTCTTGAGTCACTTCAGTCAGAAAAAATGTCTCCATTAATATAGCATTTTCCTGTTTTCCTAAGAGTATGTTAATTTGAGGTTGTATACAAGTCCTTGCAAGAGTAGAGACCAGAATGCAGTACCCCAACCTGTTATTAGTTGTTCAGTAATGTAACTCTGTTGGCAAGTTTTGACATCTTTTTGTGGCAATCTCAAGATTTCAGAGAGTTTCCACTGTATGTTTGGGCTGACATCCTGTCGGCCAAGGTCCCCTGTAGCTGCAAGACAAGTAGCCACAGAAAAGGCATTGACAGGGAATCTGAAAGATTTGGAAAGGAATTTGTAGTGAAGAATGGTTATTTTTAACCTCCTTCTCTCTTGTGGGTAGCTGATGACAGTTCAACCACCAAGCACTTTAGTAGAATGGAAGAATCAATTTCTTGCTTGAAGACTGTCCGGCATTACGATATGCTAAAAGTAACACATCCATGTAAAAAAATGATAAATCATGTCCTACAAAGGAACCTACATTTCCTACTTTTCCTGGGTAGGTGACACAGGTGATTATCCTATAAGTACTATATTCCACCTCCATTAAAAAAGGAAAAAGTGACAAGTTCTTACAGCCAGAATTATCTTTGCATGAATATCACGGCCAGAGTCTACTGTGCACATCTTCCTTGTAGGACTGTTTTAAAGAAACCTGAGACTACACTAAAGGGCAGCGCCTAATAACACTTTGGAGAGATTCAAGATACCAGAGGTTGGGAACACCACAGCGTATTTTATTTCTCTCACTATTGATTCTGTGTTGCCAGACTGAGAAACATTTTTTATTGCTTCTTTGAAATACTGCCCAACTTTCTTTGCCATGCTGGCCCAGGTTGAGTCAGAAGAGACATGCAAGTTGGCTATTTCGTTCTAGGAATGGCATAGAGGTATTTGTGCAACTTTGGCTCTGACATTGGTGTCACTGTTGTCCAGAAAAGTCCCTTAAAGCACCGTTTGTAACTGGTGGCTGTATGTTTTCTTTTATATGTCTCTATACCTAACAAGTAGAATTGTTCCAGCCTCCAAAGCCTGTCACTGATTTAAAATATAATAAATCGATCTTTTTACTAAGTTTGTTTGTAACAATATATCTTAAGTAACAAAGTATTCAAGAAAAGCAAATTCATCTAGAAAAGACTGGCTGTATCTTTTTTAAAAATATGCCTTTAACTGAATGAGTGCTGCTAACTATTCAGGCACAGATTCTGTTTCAGGTTTCCTTTCCTTTAAAATTCAAATTTAATGTGAAGGTGTGATTTGCCTTGTTGTAGCCCAAGTGGTATTTCTTACTTAAAGAGACTTTTTTTTCTTTCCAAACAAATAACTAGACAGTACCAACAAAAAAGCTAGTTGAAAAACATCACACACATGGAGCTTACTGAGTGACTGTAAGTCTTTTTTTGATCTTTCAGCATGGACCTCTGAACTCAACAAAATAAACAACCCATATTATGTCCTAATTGCTCCTAGTGAGCAGAGCTGCAACACCAGGGTGTGTGGTTTCCCTTTATAAATTACAAGGTCAAACTAGCCCCTCCTCCCTTTAGGAAAACATCCTGTGTTTATGTTCTCAGTGGCCTTAGGTGGCTAATCAGTTTTGTACCAGTGGGTTAGTTGTGTTTTGAGGTGTCCATTTTGAATGTATTTTCCCTCCCTGTATTTTATTCTCTGCTGCTGGTTTTCCTTTGGAAACATTCTTACTGTTTAAACACTAAAGGGAAGATGCCTGGCAAATGGAGGTGCTCTCATGTCAAACCCTGAGCTCTGCAGGGATATGATGTCTTCTGAATAAACTGATGTAATCTGCATAAATAGCTATACTAGTTAACATAAGGTACCTTGTCTCCCTAGGTCTATAAGCAGAGACTCACCTGGTAAGGATGAATTCTCAGTCTGTCAGTCACATCAGACCATCATAACAGAAATGAAATAAGAAGAAAAACTAAAAGTCTCTTAATCAAAACACAGCAAAAAGGTAAGATACTCGCATTTAAACAGAAAGTGTAGAAGAGTGCAAAAAGAAAACATTCTCTGTCTTACCACCTTATACTATTTATTTTCCAGCAAGCTTGAAATAAGCAATTGAGAGCAGAAATGAGCTCTGCAAAACATCGGCCACGCCTCCACTCCCACATTTCATTTAAACTCTCTTTCAAAGTCCGTGTTGTTCCTTTATGTTGGTATGTCTGAAGTTAGGGTGATTATACCGGAAACCACACGGCATAATGCAACCATTTGTATATTTTTTTACAAAGATAAAAACATTTTATCAGACTATAGTGTTGACAGTTTGCTTTTCCACTTTTCCAGGTAAAAACTGCTGGTCTTTTTGGAAGTACTGCAGATGTTATATTTTAAAAATAACTATTGATAGAGAGTAATATTTCTCTATAGGAAAAAAAAAGCATTTTGTAAAAGTAAACAATCAAACAGTCCAAGTCCCGGCATGATAAATGAGAATGCTATGGATACATATTTAGTGTTTGTATCTAGCTCATCTGAGTGCTGTGCCATAGTTGAAAATCACAAAACCTTATGTAATATTAGTTGTAATAAATAGATTATAAAAAAGTGGGGCTTTTGACTTGTTCCCTGAAAGAAAATCACCTAAATAACTATCTAGAAATAACACTTTTCTACTAGGCTTGCTAGTAGAACAATAATTTTGAGATAGTTAAAGTGACTTTACAGTGAATGTTAGTTACATTGACATAACTTAGTTTATTTTACACACATAAGCCAGATGCAGACTGTTACATTAAACTGTCTCTTAATTGTTTTGCTTTGTATGTATGTAAGTGGAATCAAAGTTGACTCATAGTATGTCATAGATTGGACACATTGGTTATTTGAGGTGGGATGACTGGGCATCTAGACTCGGTGGGGTTAGTTTTGCTCCACAGGTGTTTGTTTAAATCTCTTTAAATCTTTATTTTTGTTTCTATCCCAAGAAAAATTAGCTGGATTGGGGGAATGATTTTGTCTCATGAACAGCATAATCTAAGGTATTGCAACAGGTTTCTTAAGTTTACAGTTCTAGATCAATGAAACTTTTCTCAGGGAGCATCTGCTCACAAATGCACAGAAACAGAGGAAAACAGTGGCAGATGAAATCTTTTGGAAAGTCACTAAGGTGTTAATTTTTCATAATGTAACAGTTCTTCAGGGGCTTTCAACTGAAAGATTCATAATATAATTACCATGCTTGTGATATAATTAATTCTTCTGGTTTATGCAATGTAAAATTGATTCTTAGCTATGGGACAAATGTGTTTGCCTGTATCTATATCTACATATTGTTGTGCCAAGGGGCTATAGTGGCTGAGATTGTAGTAATAACTCATCTAATTTCTCTTTCTCTGAGCTCCTTATGCTAGAGTGTCTTCCCATCCTTGTTTGCATTCAAGTTCCTTTTAAAGGCTTGATCCTAACAATGACAATAATTAATGACTCTGTTTCAAGGCTTCCCAGTATATCCTGTCATTTCAGAGCCTGTCTTCTATACTGTAGGCTGAGAGGCAGTATTTGTTTTCATGTTTTGTCTTATGCAATGCCAAGCAATTCATTCAGTTCAACAAACAATAAAAGTCTGTGAAATTTTGTTCACTGTTATACATTTTCAAATCTTAAGCCTTTTAACTCCATATAGATAGGAACAAATGTATGTTTCATATACATTGTTACATGTCAATATATACCCATGCAAAGCAGAGTCTACTAGATTTCAGAATGGGAGATTAATTTATTAAGTCATGAAAAGCAGATGTTTCCCTTTACTGACATAAGCAAATATTTTCTTTGGTCATCTAAAGCGTTCTATGTTTTTTTTATTCCTTAAAGAAGAAAACATCTTGCTGTTCCTTCTTCCCATCTTTATCATAACTTCACACTATCCATGTATTATAACCCAACATTACATGAGTAAATGCATCCCTCTTCTCCATAGTTTCAGTTCAGGTCTTTTAAAGTCTAAAGAGATTTGTCTGACATTTTTATTGTCCAGATGGTTTGTGATGTGTACAGATGTTATATTTGGTAATACACTGATTATCAAAACATGTCCTGTTGCTCACTTGACGGTTATGACTTGATGCATAGATCCATTACAAAGATTGATAGACTTAAGAAATGTTAACCTACCAATTCTGTAAGTGCACAGGGATTTTGTTGTTGCTGAGTTTTTTTTTTTAAAGATGCTAGATGGCACTGCTAGTCCAAGCTTTATTTTGAACAGCTGGGTTTCATAAAGCTAATTCTGCAAGTTACAAAAAGGGCATGTAAGGTATTACTTAAACTTGACAGCTGAAGCATTCTGAAAAATATACATCATGATGCATACAATAATGTTTCAACTGTAGGAGTATTCAAGTTTAGGTCTATAACCTCTAGTTAATTGCACATAAAATTGTTGGACAAATATCTTTGAGTTTGCATTTTGTCCTCTGTATTTCTTCTTCACGTGCCACCTCATTTCATAGTTGCTGAATTATGATAGCATGGAACTTGTTACATATTTTATTTTTTTACTCAAGATATTTTAATGCTTTTAAAATTAAAATGCTTATTAAAATTTAAGATAGAGATCCAACAATGGCAAATATATTTTTTTTTTTACTGGAACCATTTATTTCATGAACTCTATGCCACCCATGTTGAAAGTCATAAAATAATCATTTTGCAGTTCTGCAGAATATTTAAGTATCTATCTAACCATAGTGCTCTCAATTTTCTTCACTGACTTTAATTTCTATTTAATCTATGGTTTAACTTTCTTTCATAGAATTTATGTATTTGATGCCATTATCTGTCAACAGGTGAGGGTTCCATTCTAGAAAAATACATTTTACACCTGAAAAATGAGGGTAGATTAAAAAAAAGCAATCTTTGCAGTACATTACTCCAGTAACATGCAAAGTCGCTCCTGCTGCATAAAGTTTTGTGACTTGAAAAAGTTTATACAATGTTATTGACTATTCATTCTCTGTTTAGTTAGTATCAAATTGCCTTCTTTTGTTTATTGTGCAGTAAGCTGACAAAGAAACTGCAAATTCTCAGCCTTTTGGGCAGACAGTTGGATACCGTGTCTAAGTGTTCGAAGCAACCAAATGGAACCTGCACCGTTCTGACCACTGGCTGGGTCACTGGCTGGGGCGTAAAGACTCACCTGAGTAACTCGAGAAATCCCTTCAATCTCCCCTTTTGATTTGCCTTTCACAGGCCAGTACTTTTTATTTCTTCTCATCTGTCTGCTATCATGTTAACAAGCAAAGGAAAATCTCAGCAGTTCATTGACAGCATAATAAAATGGGATTTAGATTTCAGTATCTGAAGAATAGCTTGCTTTTAGGGTTTTAAGACTTTGTCTCATACTTGTATTGCCCCAGTGATCAAAAAAAACCGAACTCCACAGTGTATGTTGTTGGCCCTATGAATTGTTCACCTAAGCTATACAGTCATAACTGGCAGAACACACACTGTATAATGAACTTTATGCAAAATTTTGCATATCTCTCTGTGATACTGTAATATTAAACAAGAAATATTCTGTGGGGCTTTTCTCAGGTAATTAATTCCATCTAAATTAAACTGAAGATGCAAAGTCTAATTCAGAATGGTTGAATAGAGAATAGTCCAAATTCATTCCAAACATGAATTAAGTGAACTGTTGAAGTAAATTTGGCCGTGTGTATCTGCATAGGCAAACTCATACTTCCTCTTGGAAACCCACGGCAAATGTAACCTAAGATTATTGCTTTGAAAATCTGTGCTAAGTGATGCTCTCAGGTGAATATTGTGCTAAATACTTCATGACTGTTGAAAGATGTTGCTTGACAATGTTGTTTAGTCCCTAGATGAAAATAAGCACTCCTTTGTAAAAACCAGGCAGGAGTGAACATTGGTAGAAGGTTATTTAGTTGATGGTACAACTATAGTGCAATGCAGTACTGAAACACTTGCAGATTAACATACTCTAAAATAATAGTTTTTGTTTATAAAGCTGCATTATTGCTTTCAAATTTATGTTTCTGTATATATTTAAGCTAATTCTAATATATTTTATCTAAGCAAAAGAGGTAATGAAAGTGGTATTGATCTGAATGCCAAAAGCGGCATCTATGGAAAAAAAAATCCATATTTGAAACGGCAATTTTTACTCAAAACTGCAGTTCACCAAGTATGCTGGTGACATATAAAGTGATATATACTGGGATAAACAGTTTTATGTATTAGTTTGTGAGCTGTTCCTAATTCTGCATAATTTAGATGCTGTGAATTGGAGAGGTGTGCATTATTTATCAATAATGTATATGTGGATTAGTTTCATGTGAGAGAAAGCTGAGCAAATAAAACCACTCTAATGTGCTCTATTATTAATCAGTGCAACAGAATAACTTTTAAAAATATCCCAGTACACAATAGGCATCAGTAACAATTTTAAGGACTTGTGTCCTATTCTGTACTAAGTTTCTGAGATCCTTGTTTAAAATGTGGTAATGATATGTCTAAAAGTACTCCAATGTAGGATTTCATGTGATATATGTTTTCTTTTAAAATAGAAATATTTATTAATTTTGCCTATTCTAATTTTAATCCGTGTCAGCAAGGGAGAATTTCAGATTAGATCCTCCATTCTTCAGAAACTCCCATAACGTATTAAGGCACTTGCCAAGAATTAAATTTGACTTTCCATATAGATATAGGCTCTAGCTGGGAAGCTTTCAGTGCAAGATCAGGACTGAAACTGGTACAGGCTTGAGCACACCTTTAGGAAGATATGTTACTCTTATCAAACTGGTGCCTGGAAAATAATTCAGAATTAGTATCAATTCCATACTGGGAAAAAACCTTAAGATGGAATCCAAACCAGCTGATTAATCACCCAAGCTAGTCTGTGTGACATGTGATGAACAAAGGCGGGTTTTTCTTTGCTTTTGGGTGTTTTATGTATTTTATTCAGTATATCAGAGAGGGATCTCAATTCGGAAGCCTCATGGAGTGTCAAGTGTGTAGGTCCTTTAAGTATAGTTACCTCATGAGAGGTGGGAAAGTGGGCTTGGGCTGAGAGGTAGGATTCCTGCAGAAGAGAAATGATGTATTTGCTTGTTTCTGGACCCTGTTTAGGAGACTAGGGTTTTTCACACCATGCTGCAAAAAGCCTTTCTCCTTCTTGGTGTCTTTTTCTGCCTCAATAAATTTGGTTTTGTTTATTTGTTTAGTGGAACAGCTTCATTAGAAGGATCTGAAACCATCAATTCCTTATCTGACATAGTCACCAGATCAACCAATACCTGGAAGACACTTCTGGGGACACAATTTCAAGTATCCTGAGATAGAAAATTTTTCTTTCATAATCTGCATGTGTGCTCTGATCTCTTGTAAAAGGGAAGGCATTTCTACCAGGCATCTTCTAAACTAAAGAAATTGCCACTGCAGTTTGTGCAGATCCTACTTCAGCTGGGGTTCTGTCGACGTGCTTAGAGAATGAGTGCCTGAGAAGAGAAATAGGAAGGATGACCCCAAATGCGGAGCTCTTCTATTCTACTTGTGACTATCAATGTCTGAAGTACTTGTCCCATTGATGATAGAGTGAGGGGAATCTATACCATAATTATTCTGAACAAATCTTGGGAGAAGATGAGTTGTGTCCCAAACTTCTTTAACTACAGTGACTTGATCTACTTTGAACAAAGAGAGATTCTTGCAGTCAATGTCAGAATGAAGCACCAACATTGTAGACCCCTGCAGTTCGATAGAAGGGTCTTGACCGCAAAGCGTTGTGCCTACATTTGCCCATAGCAAATGAAAATTTAAATAGGGAGCAGTAAAACACATAAGAAAGAAGCTGTTTAGTCTGTGCCAAACTGGAAATAGGTATTACTGCAAAGTGTAGGAAGTTGTTCAAGAAGGATTTTCAAGGCTACTATTTTGGAATTAAGTGCCTAAATTGCTCTTAAACTTGCATCAGGCACCTAAAGCCTATTTCTTCTAAAGTTTGAGCCACTACATAACTATCCTATTTATTTCAAGATTTAAGTCTACTGCCAAAGCCTGATCTGCCGCACTGGAGACAGACATTTGTTGTTATCCTCAACAGAAGCAGAATTGGCTATCATTTGTGTGCACATGTAGTAAATCTGAGGTATCAACAAGCCCTTTCTGACACTACAGTACTTCTTAAAAAATGTTTCATTTTTAACCAAGTTGATTAGTTACCAAGTGATTAGGATGCTTTTATACCCTCTTAATATTCCCTTTGCAGTATGTTGTTTGCCTGGGGTTGAAGTGGTTTTGATTAACTGTATGCGATAATGAGAACCATGAGAACAACCTTATGCAGAAGTTCTCTCATTCTGATGTTACATATAAAACAGCGGAAGTGTTACAATAGTTAACACACAGCTTTTTCTCTCCTCTTGCTCCTTCCCCAGCCCCCTCCAAGCCAGAGCTCTAACTAATTATGGAAGTGTTAGAAGCGGTTGTATACCAATACTTACTTCTTTTGTAAGGTGTGCCCAAATGGAGAATTTGACTGTTTTCACTAGGAGGAAGGGACTGCACAGTCTTATAAGGACAGAAAGCAACTGCAGTGAGAGCTGCTTTGTTTACAATGATGTGCTACGGTGTGATTGAGTGTGACACTTGGCTGAGCATATGTAAGCTAAATCTACTTGTTAATGTACCAATTGGGATGCCCTGCTCCACTTGCACATTAGTTATTTTTTTCAGCTAAATGTTGTTGACTGTTGGATCTTTCCTGCATCCTGAGGCCTATGAAATGGTTTATAAATACACTGTTGGGACTAAATAAGACAGCCAAATACTAGGGGTTGAGAAAACAGTACTGACTCTGCTTTGGATTCTGTGTTATAGGCTTCATTTTTCATATGAATTCCCATTGCAAAAATAGTTTTGGATATGGATGATTCTCATATAAAAACATGCATAGCAGGGTGTAGTCTCTAGTAAAGATATGAAAGAATCTGATTCTTCTCCCAGTGAAATGGGCAGGAGTTTTGCAATTTCCTTTAATTAGGGACGGACTGAAATCCTTGAGAGAAGGACATGACCTTAATAGGCAGGCATATTTTGAGGTCTCACATGGATTTAAATATGTAGTAAATAAGTGAATTACAATGGCATTAGAATTCACCTTTACACATATTTTAAGACTATTAAGTTTTTATCAAACTGAAAATCTTAGCCTCCTTCTGTGTGTCACCAGTGGGAGGAATTCCGTAGGCTGTTGGGGCTGATGGCAATCTCTTAGTCTGCTCTCTAGCGATTTCTACGCTCTTGACATATTATTTCAGCTTACTTTGGGGAGACAGTGGGCAAATGTGGTAGCCAAGGATCCTTACAATAACACAGAAAGGCTTAGAGAATTATATATCTAAAAATAATTGTGGCTGTGATGTTGAAATATATTATGTAGTGTGTTAAGCTTGCTGGATATTGTTGTGTCAAGAGGATACATCACAATGTGGTTTTGTACCTATGGGAATTTTACTGCAGACTGTCACTGAAGCAGGAACTGGAACCCATATATTACTATCTGGCATATGCTACAGAAAAAGTTTTGGACATATGTTGTATTTTCTTGTCAACTAATTTTTTTCAGGAGCAGCACTCTCTCCACAATGGAAAAGAGTAATCAAGTATGACTGAGAAGTCATTGGTTCTATTATATGCTAACAAAATCACCTCCAAACTGAAGTCAGTTTAGATCAAAACAAAACCTGTTGTACATCAAAGATTTGAGCATTGCAAACTAAAACTGAAAGTACTCTGAGCATAAATTTTTTTGAAGTGAAAATAATTCTACAGCAATTGGAACTGGTACGTATAATTTTGCCAGGGCCATGCTACTAGGACTTTGTAAACTATTACTGTATCTGGGTAAGAACTTTCTATAGCTAACTGGCATGTTATGGTTAGAGGAAAAACTTTTGTTAGTACAGATTTGTTAAGTAATTTCACATCATTTGGCAAAATCAGCAAATCTTTCAGTGCAGGACTCTTTGTAATCACGCTTTCTGTAGCAAAAATCAAGAAGGCATTAAATAAAGCTGAAACAGCCTTTGCCAACACCAACAGAAGAATGCTGGGGACCACAATGATTAGATACAACTGGTGCCATCCCTTTTTTTTTAAAGAAAGGCATCTCCCTGTCTCATTAAAATCCTTTCTCTGAAACTACTTAGTTATCTGTTCCTTTAAAAAGTTCTACTACAAAGGATCAGATTATCTCTCCATACATTCAGATTAGTGTTTTTTTTTAACCTAAGTACTGCCTAGAGGTTCAAAGTATGAACAGTAGTTTTGAAAAGTTGGATAACCATAATATTATTTTTTACCACAGCAGTAACCTGATGGCAAACAAACGTATCACAGCATGTCACCTTCTGGCATATAGCTGCCGTGCTGTAATTTGCATCCCTACTGGTTCTGCTTGGGATTCCAGAGGATAAATCTGCGTAAAATTTTTCTAAGTTGTATCCAAAGAATATTGCTGTAAAAGTTAATGGGAAATTCAGCAATAATTTTTATCATTGGGAGGAAAAGTAGGAGATCATGCCAAATATGACTTGAAGCCAATTCCCACTTAAATATTAATAACCTGATACATTTTAAAACCTGGTATTGCTTTAAAAGTCAAAAGTAACACTTTGTCAGATGTGAGAAGTATGAGTCAACTTTCTACTGGCTAATTGTAAATAGCACAAACCAATACTTTAAGAACATTTGTGGCTAATTTAATGTTACTTGTTTAATTCGATGGCCTTTAATACAAGCCTAAGTTATTTTATAAGTATTAGGCTTTCCAATAAACCTATATCTAGATATCAGTCATTTGATAGGAGCCATCTGCAACATGTGAACTTCTGCCTGTTCAAATTTTTATTTATTCTTTTGCTTTCATTCTGAAAAACATGGGGTTTTTTGTTTTGTGTGTGGGTTTTTTGTTGTTGTTGTTTTTTTCCATTGTTAACAATGTAGCACCTAAATGAGATCTCAGCTCTATGGGGTAATACAGGTACAGAACTCAGATGATTAAAATCAAGGCCAAGCATGGATAGAAACTTTGAATCAGACAACTGTTAAAATTCCTTGTGGGTTATGCACATTTTTGAAATGCAAGTACTGTAGAAGGGAGAAAAAAGACACAGAAAATATGTTGATTTAGAGATGATTCCTTCTCAACATAAGTTCTGTATAGAAAAACCTGTGTATTGCATAAAAATTATTTTGAAACCAAATAATTAGTCATGTTTATAAGGATAGGGAACCAACCCATGACTAGAAAGCTTCTAGTGATAATTACTTTTCATCTGTCAATAACCAAAGAAATGTTTTACTGGAAGTAATCTGTCTAAAGCAGTAACAAAGGTATCTTTAAGTCTCTTATGACTTCGTTCATTTTATGTTTTGTGCCTTCTGTTGAAATTCCCTTTATTATAGCAATATAATCTGAATTTAAAAGTTAAACTATTAACCAAACTATTTATTAGTGTTTCACCTGTTCATGTTAGATAATTAAAAAAAAAATCTATTACATGAGATGAAAAGTATATATTTCCTGACAATATTGTGTTTTCTCTGATGTAGTTTGTGTGTGTCGCTGTTAAATTTTATGATAATCATCTGTTGTCTGTGTGGATTTTCCTTAATGGTTTGATGTCAGGTGTACAGATTAGGACTTAATCCTGCTAACCTCTGCTCAAAGAAATACCACCAGTGATCAGTGGCTACCCATGAGCCACGATTTTCAGAATAGGGCCTTCTCTGTTTTCTGAATAGAGAATGTAAATTGTTTAGTCTGAATAGCATTTGGCAGGCAATTGCTTCGTATATAACTTCTGTGTAAATGATACTTAACACTAAGCCGAATGTTGCCCATAATGTAATTACTCAAATTAGAAACTGAAGATGTTTTTTTTTAAAACCAAAAGTAGAGGTACATTGCTTTTTCTCTCTCAGATACCTTTGTTACATTTTTCATCTGTGATGCTTGTGTTATGTAAAAAATGCAAAAGCACCTCATTAAACGTGGTAATATCTGTGTCTGTTCATGAAAAACACACTTCTAATGTAACACATGATGTAGGCATAGAAATCACTTTTATAAAGTATGTTTGGAGCTTAATGCAACCTCAACCTATTTTGCTGTGGTTTGTATTTCCCGAATCTTGACTTTATCAAAGAAAACCCTGTGTCAGCCTCCTTATGCATGTGTTTACCTTCTCCTGGTTTTGCCATTTGTAAAAAGCTTCTGTTTCTCTGGTCTTAATGAGTCTATCTGTTTAAAAAGTTGGTAAAGCCGAAGCACCTTTTCAGCAGTCTCTCAAAGCTTTATCTGCTCAAACTTTTACTAATGCAGAACTAGGGCACTAATTTCTCTTGGTTTTGCCCTCACTCTAGGCACTTAAATGAGGAGAGAGAACATTATAAAGGGGATGAAAAGCTTTAGCATACTCACCCTGCAGGGCAGAGGATAAGGAAGATCACAGCTGTCTCTATCTCTTGGATCTGGATCCTATTAATGTCATCAAGCAGTGAATCCTCTGTAGCTGTAGGCTGGACTTGTCCTGCTGTTAACATGCCTCAGAATGAACTGAAGTTCATGAAACTTTCTGCAGCTAAGTAAATTCAGTGTTACTCAGAAGTTTTCTCCAGAGTCTAAGACGACAACAAATGGGATAGTGTTAGTACAACAATCCCATGGAGCTGTTTGATGGCAGTAAATTGACAGGAGTGAGAAAGTCTATCTCTTGGGGGCTGCCCCTCCTCCTGGCCATAACCTGCTCCTCTCAAGGGGAGGCAAAGCCATGCAGGCTGCAGCACTATGGAGGGGAGGCCACTCACACACTTGCCCACTCATTCTTCTGCTGCCTTAACTGTAGCAAGCTCTGCTTTTGCTATCTGGCCTGTTCTTGTTATCTTTCATGTGGGATGGACAATTTGAACCAGTGAAGAGGAAAGAAAAATGCCCTCCCACAGGACAGAATAGGTAAGAAAACAACAAAAGTAGAAAGAAAAGAACAATACAAAACTCACTCTGCCCCCCTAGATTTTGAGCTATTTATTTATTTCATTTTGTTGTTTATAAAAAAGGAGCTCCTTTCCATGAAATGGGTTCATGATAAATCTGATACCTTTCTATTGTAGTGTATTATACTATATATAAAGACAGTTTGAACCTGGGAATGCAGCTTCAACAGATATCCTATTATAACAAGCTGAACCTCCTATTATAACAACCTGGGAAAATATACCTTTAATGTCTACAGAGTTCCGTGTCTTTCCTGTCATGAAAACCAGTTGTATGTTATTAGAGGTTTTTTTCAATAATGTGCAGTTATTTAAGAACATCATTGTTAATTAACCCAATCACATTGCTTGCCTAATGCCAAATGTTTTCAGAATGTCATCAAATTGCCAGTAAGGATGGATGGCAAGAAATAAATGTAAAATAGTTTATCTTTTATTAGATGTCCCCAGCACTGCTATTTTTAAAAATCTTGGATTAAAGTAAGAAATTGAGCTAAATACAAGAGACTGGTAAACCCAAGAGTATTCTGGGGAGACAAGTGACTACTGACGGAAGTGTCATCTGAAAGTGATACTGCATTAAGCAGTTGCAACACCAAGACACAAAAGAAATTTTGGAAGAACACGTGATAAGGAAGTGGGTTTAATATCCCCCTCATAGCTGCTTTTTATTATTTGGAAAACACATCTGCTTACCAATATATAATCTGTTTACCTATGAAATATGGAAGGAATGATAGCAGGCTCTCAGATACCACAGTTTAGTTATTTCAAAATATATCATAAGCACGGAAAAATATTGCCATATATTTCCTTCTGGGTGAAAATGAGGCACACAGATTAAAACTGTCACAGGATGTCAGTGGTACATTTGGTACTTCAATGCAAGTTTCTGGCTTTCAGTCCCCTTAATAAGTGTATCTGTGAATTCTTGGTCTTGGATCTTCGTGCAGCAGTGATGCTCACAAAGTAAGAGGAAGAAGGAACACGTAAAGGGTACGCTGCAAAGAAAGCATTGTCCATATATTTTTACAGCAGTCAGCAGATCAGGGAGTAAGGCAGCATGAGTCTGAGTCACCTACAGCACAGGGCAAAGATTTTAAATTATGTCTCATTAAATAATTATTCATACAGATCTGGAACCTTTCTTCTGAAGGATCTTGTAGAGCTCTTACAAATGAATACTCTATTTAATATTTTCAAAGATTTCCTTAATTTTAATGGGACCCTACTTAGAACATAAAAGCATCTTTAAAATACATATGAAGAGATAATACTCTCTAATAGCAGCAGTACATGAAGTTTGACCTATGAACTGAACCAAAACAGGCAGATTGAAATGGCTCTGGGTTTAAGGTAGCCAAAGAATGGGTTAGAGCCACACTTTTGTCAAACAGTACAGTGCTATTAAGAGATGAAGAGTTAGATTTTATTTGAAAAAGAATTTTTTCACAGAATAGTGCCATCTAGCACTGTATTAGGAAAACAATTTGCATGGCTGGAGGGTAGAATGTGACCTATCCATGATCCCTATGTGCCACAGAATCCTGGGCTGGAAATCTTCCATCCAAGAGATGGCTGGACTTAGCCCTAACATTTTTATGAAATGTGGAAGTCAATCTAAAATGGGGGTGGGTTTTGGGTTTTAATTCCTCTCAATAAACCTCTCTATTTGAAGTCTAATGTAGCAAAAAGATGGTCAAGGGGAAAAAAATGATTTGACCCTTGTAATGCAAAAGCCTGTTCAAAGTTTCAGTTTTGTGGGATGTAGTATTTTGGTACAGACTGTTTTTTTGAGTCAGAATATCTATCAAAAAATTAGAGTTTAGAAGTCTGAGTTAATTTCTGATTTGATATCCCTGAAATCAACCTCAGATACTTCAGTATTTTAGTTTTGCTTAGCTAATTTACGATGTTGTTGAATTTTAAGTGTTCTTGGCCTCTTCTGGATCATGAACTTGGAAGTCTTTTATTCACTAGTAAAAATTTTATCCTGGAACTGAAAGATGCTTTCCTAGGGGGGCTTACTGGAACTGCTAGTCTGTTGTTTACAGTTTTCCAGACATCCCAGCTGAAAGAAAAAGTAAGTTAGAGAAAAAAAAATGCTAAGTACCTTTTTAAAGGAACTCTATTGCACATCTTTTTATTCTAAAAGTCTAGTTTTTGGCTTATTGAGAAATATATTGCTTGTTTTCCATGATATTTTCTGTATTTCCTGATTTCTATTTCCTGATAATTGTTGAAGTGAAAAGGGCAAGAAAAGGTTTATTTGCCACCTACCAGGAGATAAGTCTAAGGTGTTTATTCAGCAGCACTTTAAAAGTCCTCATAGAAGAATCTAATTCTGGCATCATTGCAACCAGAAGAAGCAACTTTTTGTAGATGTAACAAAATTACATGATGCTGGTTGGGTAGATTCTTTGAAAGATGTATAAACGAATTGTGAGAGCTGAACATTTGCCTTCTAGAATCTGTTGGAAAACACTGAATGGCATATACTACTAATTAAATATAAAAATCCCAAATAAGAAACTTGGAAACGGATAAGTCAAAGACGGTCAAAACTGATTTAATGAATTTAGATTTTTAGTTTCACTTGCTTTTAGAAAGTTCCCAATGAATTCTCAGCTTCCATTTGTGTTTTTTGTAACTGCTCCTTAGTAATCTAGCTAGATGACCAAAGAGTTGCTTCAGCTCACCTCACATTGATATGTCTGCTTTGAGTTTACTTCAGCTTTTTTAGCTTGCCTTATAGCTTTGGTCTGCAGTTTGGGTAGTATGTGACCCACACAGCTGTCATTTGAACAGATCAGAGAATGATGGAAGGCAGAACTAAACTTTGATAAAAACTGCTAAGAGAGTGGAGGAGAAGGTTGTGGGGAATAAACTGTCTATAACATTTTCTATGTGAGAAGAGAAAAAGTACTACTGCAAATTATTTCTTCAGCTATTCTGTGGCCCTGGGGTGTTATCCTTGTGATTTCTTTCAGGGAAGTTTCTTTGGTGACAGTACAGTTTGGAAGAGTGCAAATGAGATGAACAAAGAGCAGAACAAAAGTTGTCTTATGAAATACCAGCAAAACCAGAAGGCTTACATTGAATATTGAACTTGTTATACACCAATCTCCCCCCATATTCAAAATGAGGAAATTTTCCCCAGAAATGATACTTTTGTTCCTTTTTTAAAATTTTTCTATGGAAATCTTTCTGGTTTTTCTTATTACCCTCATAACAGGAAAAGTAAATAGGAAAAGCAGCCAGTCAGTAAATATTGGTGTTACATTTACTCAACATCCTCATCAAGCAGTGAGAAGGCAAAGTGAGAATTTTTAGGCTTTCTTGATTACCTTCCTATTATCTAGCTGCCAAATCTCACGATCCAGGCAGCCTTTTTTTTTCTTTCCCCCAATTGTTATCTGTTTTGTGCTTATACATGCTAATTAAAGATGTTGCCACTAACTTGAAGTATAAGTAAAAGTTTGGATTTATATCCTGAATGGGGCCCCTGCGTGAATATGATTCTCAAATAAGCCAATAAAATTTCCTTATGCTTACTAATTCTGGAAGCCAAATCTAAACATGTCAATATGAATGGCTAACAAGTACAAGTATAAATGCTGGTCCCATTTATCACTGCCTTCTATAAATTTGCCTTCAGAAAGACCCTTGACATCTTTGAAGGTAAAACATTACGCAGGCCAAGTGTTAATAGCCACACTAAGACAAATTCAGCTTGTAGTTCTATCAGAATAAATATGAAGTTACAGAGTTGCCTTTCAGTAGGCCCTGGAGGGGAACAATGCTTATCCACTGAGACTTTAAAATAATTCAAATAGCTGTTGTGGTTCTTGAAACATTAAAGTGAATCATGAAAATGAGGAAATGAGTGCTGGCAAGAGGTTAGCAAGAGGCAAACAGTATGCAGCCAGGTCCATGCAGTTATCCTGCTTTGCCTCCTTCACTTATGACCTGCAACGCCCTGAAAAACTCTGGTCCTGGATCTTTGCGGAAAAGCAGTTACAAGCTGTGCCAAGCTGTGTGATGCTTTTGTGCTCTGAATACATGTCCTCCAGGGGCTAGGATGAAACCACCACATTCATTTGCACTTGAGTAAAAACTACATTGTTTTTGCAGTCATTTGGCATCATGTTCAAAAAATATAAGGTCAAATTCAGCTCTACTCTTGCAACACAAATGATTTCAATGGCATTTTGCCCACCTACATCAGAGCTGGATTTGGCCCATCATCTGGATCTACTTAGTGAATACTGCGCTAAGTGTTCAATGCCTTGCACAGGGTTTTAGTTATGTACTTACCATTGAATTAAATTGGAATTCAATAAATGGTATTCTTAGGATCTTATCCAAATTATGAAACTCTGAAGGGAACTGTATTTTTTGTTAAAGTTTGTGCAGCACCAAGCACACTAGAACTTAAACTGCAGTAGTTGTGCTGGGTGCACCTACAATACAGCTATTAAGCATGATAAAATAGCTTGCTAGTGCCTCAATGAAGAGAACATAACAATAGCAAATAATGAAGAGATTAAACTTTCTGATATGGGATTACTTTGCTTCTGTTTCTGAAAAAGTGATGACTTCATACATTAAACAGACTGACTGCATAGTTTTCTTAAGTTTGATCCTTCTAATTGCTTCATATATAGAATATATGAGATTTTCTCTTGCAGAAGAGATACAGAAAAAAGCCTTGTTTTCTTCATACTTGAGAATTCTATATCGGTCCGTTCATATTTCTACGTATTTTAACTTTTTAAAAAAGGAATGTATATTTAACTATTGCCTAGATTTCCTAGTTAATGGATATCTCCAAAATTTTGATGATCAGGGCAGCAAAAAAGTAAGTCATAAGCCTTCAGAACTGGATTCAATACATGTAACCATGTGTCCATCCAAGAGTGATCAAATGGTTTTGGTCATATTTGCTTTTCATAGAGAATTAAGTTTTCAAATATACAATGATTTTGCAAAAGCATTTCATTTTCTAGGAAAAAACCCCAAACCCTTGGCTTCCTGTGAATCTCTTAGGACTCTGGAAATACTTTCATTTTTGATGGTCAAAATATCTTCCTTTGACAGGAAACATTTTCATTGGCTCTAGCAGACTTAAACCAAGTGCTTGACACACATCTCCAAGATCTTTTTGGGATTTTGGAAAAAAGATTTTTCTCTCAATTCTAAAAGTATGATTTGTCTAAGCACAAAAGATTTCTAGAATAGAAAGCAGAAAAAAAATTAAATTTTAAGAAATCTAAATTTCTTTTGGTCCTCCCACTTGGGAAGCTGGTACTGTTTCAGATTTGATTAAACCAAATAAAAGCAATGAGGTGAAATTACTTAGATAAGGCACTTTTAGTTTTAGATTTATCTGCTGGTTGTTTTCATGTAGTTACAATTTGTCTGTCCTGTCTAGTTTTAAATTAATCAATGATGACCATAAATCTTATCATTTGAGATGCTATTTCATGATGCTGTAGCCTTTTTGAAGCTCTAAGTATATGTAAAATACATGTACTGACTCTTTTTCTCCCCCATCTGGCAGGTTAGTAGCTTATAGGGTGTGTGAGGAATAAGAGAAAACATGGAGTGGGGGAGGAAGGATATGGTGAGAATGTCATGGGTGAATTCTGCAGCAACTACGTATACAGAATACCACTTAATCATGGCAAAATGATTCTCTAAGGTCAGTGGGAGAACACGCGGAAAAGGCCAACTCCATCTCCAAACAAAGTAAATGAAGTAGAAATTCAAAAACTAGCCTTGGATACTGGGTTCATTGCAGCTTAGGTAGCAAAGTTAATTGCTGGAGAACAAGAGCTGTGAAGCTTCTGTGAGACGGAGATCTACAGAATGCTTTGGAAGCAGCAATTGTGACTGTAGTTCTCAACCTACACTACCATATTTTGCAAAATAACAGAAAACGTGAGAGATTTGATCTGGTGCATTACTAGAACAAGCTTAAACAAGAATATGTTACTGACAGAAAGTCACTCTGTAGGGTTTTATGGTGTGTGACCTAAAGATAAAAGAAACTAAATACAACCTGATTAATCATAGTTTACAGTAATAATTTTAAAAGTATGACAGAAACTGGAGGACATATGCTGACGTAATGCAGAGGTAGTTCAAGATAGTTAACACCTCTCTCCTGTAGCAGACAATATAAAGCTTAAGAAGCAAAGCATGTAATATTTTAAGTGAGGAAAATCTCAGTACGGAATCTCTTTGGATTTGCTGGTGAGCAGTAAGTGATCTTTGACACAATGGAGAGAAGGGGTGATGTCCAGAGGGCTTTTGACAGGCTGGAGAGGTGGGCCCATGTGAACCTCATGAAATTCAACAAGTGCTAAGTTCTGCACCTGGGCTGCAGCAATCTCAAGCACAAATATAAGCTGTGTGGAGAATGGACTGCAGCCCTGAGGAGAAGAACTTGGGGTGTTTGTCTATGAGAAGTCCAATGTGAGCTGGGAACGTGTACTTGCAGCCCAGAAAGCCAACCATATTCTGGGTTGCATCAAAAGAAGTGTAACAAGCAGGTCGAGGGAGGTGATTGTCCCTCTCTGCTCTCATGAGACTCCACCTAGAATATTGCATTCCGTCCTGCGGCCCCTAACATAAGAAGGGGATGGATCAGTTACAGCGAGTCCAGAGGAGGGCCATGAAGGTCATCAGAGGCTAGGACAATTGGAGTTGTTGAGCCTGAAGAAGAGAAGGCTTGGGGGAGACCTTATAGCAGCCTTCCAGTACCTAATGGGGGCCTACAGAAAAGATAAGGAGTTACTTTTTACAAGGGCAAGTAGTGATAGGACAAGGGGGGTTGGCTTTAAACTGAAAGAGGAGTTTTAGATTTAAGTTAGATATAAGAAAAAATATCTTCACTGTAAGGGTGGTGAGGCACTGGATCTAGTTGCCCAAAAAAGTCACGGATGCCCTATTCCTAAAAGTGTTCAAGGCCAGGTTGGATGAAGCTTTGAGCAACTTGATCTAGAGGAAAATGTCCCTACCCATGGCAGGGGGTATGGAACTGGATAATCTTTATGGTCCCTTCCAACCTGAACAATTCTATGATTATGACTGAGGTTTTTGAGAATGGAAGATTTTCTCAAGTACTTTCAATTGCTTATACAGAATAGAGGAGAGCTGTTTGTTAGAAACTGAAAGGATCCTGAAGCTATCCAAATGTGTGTTCCTAATTTGGATTTCACACCTTAACACACAGGAAGAGAAAATAAATTTAAAGTAAAGTCATCTCGGCTTCTTCACCTCCAACTACAGAACTGACCATTAGAAAAGGCTAGGAAATTTCTTCAAGATTGGAAGTAATTTGCGAGCTTGAAAGCACAGAAGACTTGTTGCAATGTGTATGAGTGGGCAATGCCATTGTAGTACCAAACAATTAAGTGACTTTTGACAGAGGACCAGCAAAGAGTATTTGAAATGGTGAGGAAAGGATTTTTATGAACTAGATTGTATTTAAATTTCCAAATTGATTCTAGTCACTTGTGGCTTCTGTATGGGAAATTAGTTTTATGCAATGCTAAAAGTCACTGTGGGATTTGCACATGAATAAATTGAGCTTGATTGGTGAAGAGTTTGGAGGCTGAAAATTAAATGCTCAAAGTCGTGGTGAAGATTATAAATGCTAGAATATAAAAATAACACTTATCTTTGCTAGTGTTCTATTATCCATTACTTTCCCAAAGCTTACTTTTGCGCTTTTGAGTTCCTGTGCCATAACAAATTGGTGCTGTTAATTATCAGAGTCCTCTAGGTACCTGTTGAGACAGTGATGTTATATCTCTACCTTCAGCACAGTATTCCTGATTTTAAGGTAGTTCTGAGTTGCAAATAAAGACAGTAGAAACCCCCCAAAAATGAAAAGAATTACGTGCCCATTCAGGGAGCAGATATTTGGCTTTTGATTAGACAAAGCAGCCAAGAAAAGAATTTCAAACTTAGTCTCGTTTAGACTGAGCCTGGCCCAGTAATTAAGAAATAAAACAGTTTATTCTTGTTGATTCCAAAGACAAGAGCTCACTCCTTTGTTGACGACCTTATGCAGAGATTTAAGAAACTTCCCAGAGGAGTGGAGAGGGAATTTGGAACTATCCCAGCAAGAAATTGCTCAGGACTTGAGTGATCTCTTTGCAGCTGATAGATCTGGCTGAAAAATGCTGATAATCTCAAAGAACAAGCAATGCTTTCTGGCAGAAACTTAGCAGAAAACTAACAAAACCTAGTCAGCAGACATGCTATTTGGATTTCGGGAGTTTGGAAAAAAATCTGTAGTTATTTTTTTAAATAGAAGGGAAGGGTGGTAGAAAACATACTAGGAGATAACTTCTGAGATTATATGTACATATATATATATATATATATATATATATATATATACTGCTGACTATATCATCACCAATCTATTCTCAGCAGCTGTTTAAATTGAACAAAAATAATATTTTGAGCACGGGGTTAGTGGAGTCCTATGTATATATTTTTCAGATATCTTAAGAATTCAAAAAGCGTGACCAACTGGTTTATATTGCCCCCTCAAAATACACTCAACGAAGGATCGAAAGCACAATGAACAATACCAGTGATAACTGGAGGGGAGTACAAACCCACAGGAACTTTTCCACTAAGTAGCTGGAACAATACACATTAGGGCCCATACAGCTGCATTCTCAGATATCACTTTAACCTCTGGGCAAAATTTCTGACTGAATTCTTGAGATACTTAATTCACTATACAAGTAGCTGCACTTACATAGCTTGTAATGACAAACATAGGAAAAAAATTCTTTGCAAATTTTGTGGAGATAAGATTAGAGTTTTTCTGCTAGAATATAAAAATAACATTATTTTTGCTAGTGTTCTATTATCCATTACTTTCCCAAAGCTTACTTTTGCGCTTTTGAGTTCCTGTGCCATAACAAATTGGCACTGATAATTATCAGAGTCCTCTAGGTACCTGTTGAGACAGTGTTGTTATATCTCTACCTTCAGCACAGTATTCCTGATTTTAAGTTCTGAGTTGCAAATAAAGACAGTAGAATCCCAAAAGAAATGAAAAGAATTACGTGCTCATTCAGGGAGCAATTCACCCAAATGACCAGCACACTATAGGACTGTCTCATGACTTCTTTTGAAGAAATGGCATTTTACATATGCCACTGAATGGTCCTTCTATTTTTTTCTTTTACCAGACGGCTTTTTAAAAATCTGGTTGTTCCAGTTTTATCCAAGTTGTGTGTGTGAAATGGAAACCTAAAATATCTCTCCCCTTCTTGCTGTCTTTTTACTACAAACTTCTAAAGCCAGGACTCCACCACAAAAGTCCTGCTTTTTCATTGTGGATTCCCATTCAGACTCAACTGCCTTGCACAGGTTATCGTACCTTGAAGCCTATATACAGCATCTTGACTTCCTTCTCCAAACAAGCGCTTTGCCTTGGCCCTGTTCCCATGTGCTGAGCCTGAAGAGCAGGTTCCAGTGCTGCTTGTATTCTTGCAGCAAAAGCTGAAAATCACAGAGTGCCAAGAGATGATCTCTGCAACACACAGGAGAGACACAGTAGGGATCAGATGTAACTGCTTGTGTAGAAGTGCTTTAACTCAGGTAACCCATCATTGTTTGGGGAACTCTTCATCTCTGCTCCACACACCAGTTTAGAAACCTCAGCAGCAAAATCTTTCTTTGTGGTAAGGTTTTAACAGTTACGAGCCCATACAGATGAATACCTTTCAGGTCTATCTAGAGAGACATGGTTGGATGACTTATTGTATGAAAGGTATATTAAAAGCAAGAGTAGCTTGTATTATTAACACTCATTCATATCAGTAATGTATAAGTTTTCTTGAATAATTATTCAATTACTTAGTTTTATTAAGATAGTTTATTAAGAAGTTCCAAAATCACATTAGTGTATAACTAACAGTACAAGCTTGTAAGTGATTGTTTTAGGTAAAGGAGTAGTTAAAGAAAACATTCTAAAAAGTTACTACAGTAATTGATGTATAAGTTTAAAAATTTGGAGTGTACTGATAGTACGTAGGCTAACACCTAAGTTTTGTGGTTGTAAGCAAAATTCCCCTTTTCTTAAGTATCTCTTCTACTTACTGGTGTGTATTATAATGTAAGCACATAGTTATTTCTTTCTATTTTTTCCCCCTAAAATTGAATTAAAACCCCCTATTTTTTTGCTTCCTATTGTGGCAGAATCATAGGGAAAGTCCTTTTCCTCCCCATGGAGAGTGATTTCAAAGCTAGATATATCACTTGAAATTTCTCAAAATTGCTTTCTGTGTTCCAAAGCAACTAAATTTACAGCTGTCTGTGTTTACAGTGTTTCATAAAAGGAAACTCTGTTTAACTTTGTCGAGTAAAAGCTGAACAGTTTGAAGTGAAGTATCTTCAAAGTAACAAGAATATTGTGAAAATACTTCAGAAAATCAAATAAAATAATCGTAATCAAATGTTACTCAACTGTGTTTGGATCTCACAAGTTGAACTCTGACCTGACTACAAGCAAAATGCTGCAAAAACTAGCATCGGTTTACTAGTATTCTCTCTTCTGGGCCAAACGCTTAGAGATTTGTATTCCAGCAACAATCATTCCAAAAGCTTTGTGAACAAATTTAATCAAGTCTGATTTTGATGCTACATTAGTTTGTGCTTGTGTTTTTTTATTGTTGTGTTTTTTGGTTTTTTTAAATAAGGCTCTTGCATCTTAGCCTTGGAAAGATTGAATTGCCCTTTGAGCAGTCATGCTTGTGACTGCTTAGCTTTATGCTGCTACTTTATTTTAGGGTGACCTCTCCAACTAATTTTTCATAATGTACTGTTTCTTATCTCTAAGAAAATTTGATTCTGGAGAAAATTGCAGGGGAAAGAGAAGACTACTATTCCTACTGAAAACTTAGAGGTCTCAGAATATTTTAGTATTGGTATTTCTGGTGCAAAATCTATATTGTCAGAAACTCACTTATGACGCATTTCATAGAGAAAACTACACATTTGCCACTTCTGCATTCCCTTTCTGACGTGGGTGTGTTATCTTCAAAGATTAGGTTTTCTCACCTTTGCTTTTTCATTGGACTAGAACAGTTTTGTATGTCACAGACACACGATACAGAGTGATATATTTTTTTCACATCAATGATCTTTTTCTTCTATTTTTTTCTCCTTAGGCCATCATGAGGTTTCTCTGTGTGCTTAAATCTTCACACAAAGAGAACGTTTGTGAGCGTCCTGGGCTAGACTAAGGGATAATATAGTCCCATATCTCTGCTGTGTTATCTGTTCTTGTTAAAGAGGGGCTTTCACAAGTACGTATGTATGGCAGGGGTGGTGAGAGACCTGCAGCCAAGGAGCAGTGCTGCAAGAGTGACCTTACCACTTCACTAATGCTTAAAAATCTGTAGGACTGAAGCATGGACTCTGAGGATAAACACTTGCACCCTGCACCTGCTCTCTGACCACCTCCCTCCCGCCCCTGGTGCCCCAGGGCTTTCTTCTCTCTAAAGAGCATGTCAGGTTGTATTAATGAATATAACATGAGGACACAACAGCAGGTTATTTTGATAGCTCTTCTTCTAGTCATTATTCTGTAAAGGAGTTTCAACGTGTTATTCTGTTTTGGAGGCATTCTATATTTTTGGTGTTTACAAGCACTTGTGTCTTGTGTATTTAATATTATAAATTTTAATAAGGATTTAATTTCACTAATTAATTTGACTGTGTGATAAGACTAGGGTAAAGATGATAATTTCTTTTAATTGATCTTGCTAGACTCCGGATTTATACTAATTTTTAATCTTACAAATGTTTCCTTGAGACACTAGCTGGAAAAGCCATATAGTTACAGGATGTACTTAAAGCTGCATGTTGTATCTGGAGGAGGGAAAACTTGCAAAATGATACAGTTCAAAAAAATTGTCCTTGAGCTGCTAGTAGTTAGAATTATATATATAAAACACTTTTATGGGAATGAAATATAAGGTATCCTTAATTACTAATTTTTTTTTTCAAATTTCATAGTTTAATATCAAAGTGACATTCATGTCTGAACCTTACAATAGCTTCCTCTCCAGTGAGTCACACAAACCATAGGCAGATACCTCACATGAAGTGAAGTTTAGACACAGTTAAAGCCAGTGGAGACCTGATCCTCTCCTGGATGTAACAATACCTGTAAGCCAGCAACACTTTGAGTCCTTTTCAGTTCTGACTTGGCATGTAGTAGAGTGCAGAGCTGCAGAAATCTAGGATTTTATGACAATGTGGTGATATGGCCTTTGGGACTTGTCTTTGCATGAACTTCTCTGCTTTGGATGTATTGAATCTCCTAGCATGAAGCTGCTTTAGATTCCTAATCTTACACTTCTGTTTCGGATGACTGATGGTCCTTTCCATTCAATTCTCACCATTCTCGTCACCTGCTACTGCAGATCAGTCAGTTCAAAAAAAAGGCAGGTAATGATGGGATTCTAAATAATTGCTGTTGGAAGCATAGTTTTCATGTCTGTGCTAAGAAGAAAGAGCATGGAATATGTAGATAGGAAATGTTTCTTTTCTCTGTAAGCCCTGCACAAATAAAATTACTCCTCTCTTGATCACTGACTCCTGTGCGACTACTCATTTGAGTTAGGAAAATAGGGTTCTGCCCATATGAAATATGAACCTTAGTGATCTCCCGCTGGTTCAGAATTATTACAGTCCATTTGAGTGTATTTACAGTTCCAAGTAATTATTTGCAGGTTCTTCAAAATATGTTATGTAAACTGTGTTTTTAATTTTATTGTTGTTCCTGAAACTTTAATGTTCCTGTTAATGCTGTTCTGAAAATAAAACATGTATGTAATGAGACTATCGTATTTTACATTTTTTGGGGGACAGTTTCAAATGTAGAAAGCATGTCAAGGTGAAATGTGTAATGGAGTAAGGGATGCAGACCTTCCTCCTTTTCCTCATGGGAAAATATAATCATGATCCCTAATCCAAAACCAACAGAAGTGACCTTGGAAAGGGGAAGGGGAAGCCTTTCTACTGGCTACAGATCCATTGTATTCTATACCTGAACAGTTTGAAAGCTGTTCACTGTCATCTGCATCACTTTGCATTTCTTATTGAAATCTTGAGATCATCTATGTTATAAATTTACGTGGAGGATGTGAAGTTTCTTTTGGTATGCCACTGAAGTAATTTCTGAGGAAACAAATACTGCTTTTGGAACAGTGTGCCCTGGAGAAAGAGATTTTGAATCCTTGGATTTGTTTAGAGGGCTGATTCAATCAATTTGATATAAGACCCCAGGAAATGCATCAATAATGACATACAGTCAAACTTCAGGAACCAACTGAATTTTATATAAGATTATTGTGAACTGCCAAAATGAATTAGGGCAAAGGCCATCCAGTCTTCTGTATTTATCTTTGTTATTGGCTATTTCTTCACAGAAAAGAAAAATAAAATGGCTCTTTGTGTCTGGTTTTCAGGGGTCAGTGCTGAGGGTACCACAGAAAAAGAAAGCAAGAAGGAAAAGAACAAGCCAACAACAGCTTGCAGGCATACTCACAAGCTTTCTCCATGGTCAGGAGGACTTGTGATTTCCTAGTTAATTTGTTGGACCCTGCAGGAAGATAGAACTTTTTTGGTATTTGAAGAAATAGACAACTTCTATTAAAACCATTGTCTAAGACCATTTTTTTTAGCTGACAAAGAGATCATTACATCATTTCTACAGACATTTTAAAATTCCCGATGTCAGTGATAAATCTGTCCATATATAACTAAGACAGAGATATTTCAACATGGATTTTATTCAAAACTGTCTAGTGAGTATTTTGTGTAGGTTTGTCCCTTTAGCTGTACGCAGAGAATGAACTTTCACACAAAATTTTGGCATTCCACATCCAGCTGCTGCAGTGTGTAATTCAGGATCTCAAGGTCATCTCTTGTTAGTTTTTGTTTTTGTTTCTTAACTTCTTTTTTTATTCAGAGGCTATAGCTAAACATAGTAGAGAATGATTAAATATTACAGTTTAATTATGTGCAGATCGAGAACTATTATGTGACTGCGTTTTTGCAAGTGCAAAGAAAATCTGTCACAAAAATGTAGGTTCTCAGGTTTCACTGGGTTGCTTGTCATGGTGTCAATCAAATCCAGAGTCCTCTGTAATCATTAAACAGTGTCTTCCAGTGTCTAGCTAAGTCCTACTGATTATTGAAGACCTAGGAAGAATTTTTTTCCATCCAAAGTGGAAATACTACATGCATTCTTCTCTCAAAAATCATCTATCTCCACTAGGTTTTTTTTAATGTCTACTTCCACTTTCTTCCTTGACACCTACCAATGTGGAGTGATAGGCCCAAAGGAATATCCACAGGAATTTAGAGCTCAGGAATCAAATTTAGGGTCTCTTTGAATTCTATTTTATTTCCAGCCCCAGCAGAAAAACTGATCATTCTATTTTTTCCAAAATCTCTGTACCTGTTTGCTGTTCATATTTTCTTACTTTTAGGCCTATTCTTTCTGAACATATTGTATTCTGGTTGTATACATGAATGAAAAAGTGAAGGTAAGACAATAGAATATGCTTGAATGTCTGACTTAACTTTAGTAATTCTAGTTTTAATAATACCAGCTGGACCCAGTGACAGTGAAAACATGTATATGCAGAAACAGTTAATATATAGACTGAAAAAGGAATCTGAGTAGATGCTTTGGTTAGCATATAGTGAAGTTTACACCACTGTTTCTGCTGTTTGAATATACATAAAACTCATATCCCAAATTCTATTAAAATTCTTGAAGCCATTTCATGAACATTTGGATTGCCCTTTTTATTGCTTACAGCAAAAATACTAATCGACTTAAAGCCAATCAAAAAATACAGCAGGGTTGATTTTTTTTATAAGTGAAAACATACTGTAACGTCACAACGGCCAACTCCTGCCTTCCTGCTCCAGGTAAAAGAATTACCAACTTTAGCAGTGCTTTCTCTGAGTAAAGGTTAAGCAAAGTTTTGAAAGCACTGCCAAGTAGATTATGTGTAATTTTTGTTTTCTTGTATGTAGTATAGTTTCTGTGTACCTTTCTCCTACATACCTTTTTAAAAAAGGTTCTAAGAAGAAAGACAAAATCTCAATCTCTATTAAAAATGAAAGACAAATCATTTCTCAGGAAAATCTTGCACAGAAAATTCTCAAATTACATAAAAACCTTAAATAAAAGTCAGTCTTTATATAGGAAAGGAGTCTTTACAGCAGAGAGTTCCTATTTATCTTTGGGTGTGGAGGTGTGTGTCTGGATATACCTGCTTGGGAAGCCTGCACAAGAAGGCCATATGCAACATATTCTAGTGCCTTTTGTTGTAAAACTAAAGGATATGTGAGTCATTGCAATCCTAGAATGTAACGCTAGACAAATGAGAACCAGACCACAAACAATGAAGCCGAGTGCATCATTATAGGTTGAGTATTGTGAATGACTTACATAAACTATGGCTGAAACTCAGGGTTTAGCAAAAGACCATCACCCTTAATTGCATCAAAGACAATTAAAAGATCATTGGTCTGCAAGCTGTCCATCAGGAATAAGATCCTCATGAATTTAAGCCATAAATATTTAAGGAGGGTAATTATACATTTTGATTTAACTGTTTTCCTTTATCTTACCTTTCTTTCTATGTTATGAATTGCCTTTCATTTATCCACTCCCTTGCCCAAAATGAGGAAATAATTGCACATTTGTCTTCACCTAGTCTCCATTTTCAGCAAGATTTTTCAGCCCAGGAACTTTAATGAAATCCTCTGCCTTTCTGAAGACCTTTCCTGTTTTACTAACAATGCTCTTTCATGAGCTCAGTGTCAGGTTCCTCCTTTCCTAATCCATTGGTTCCACGTAAAAATAATCCAGGCGATCCTAATGTCCTCTTGAAAAAAATGTCTTATTGGTGGTTGTAAGGTCCATAGGACCTCTAATAACTTTCTTTCTGCTCTTCATTTGAAAATGATAAAAACCTATTATCAACCAGCTCCTGTTAATGCCAGCTAACATCACCATTAGGCTTTTGCTGTCTGCACTGGTTGAAGGCATCCCCTAATAAGCACTATTTATAGATTTTATGCCCACATGATGAAATAAATCACAGATTATCAAGAGCTTTAAGACTTTTAAAAGGCTCTAGATGAGACTGTGAAGGGAGAAGGCATCAAATTGAGAACAAAACTTCAGTCCTGCACGGCAGTGTTGTAACATCTCTAGTGTGTTGTCACACAGCCACATTAAGAAACTCTCACTTCTCCTAAATTGTCTCAAAGACCATGGAAATTCTCTGGTGGCTGGAGGTAGGAGACACTGAAGTCCTGCTAGAACAAATGCACTGGGCACTTCTCTAATGTGCATTTGAAGTGGTTGGCCATGGGATTTAAATGTGTTGAGGCAGACTATCCCATGAGACATTAAGTGTGGTAAGCACTCCAATGGGAGTCAGCTTACGGGTTATAAAGATTTTCTAGAGATAATCTTAAAAATGTGAAAAGTCCACAATTTATGAGCTCTTGATGCTCCTAACAACAACAACAACAACAAAAAATGGCAGAAGATGATTTACAAGGGTTTAAGTACATTTGAAACAACTACTATCCAGCTAGCTGAAGAAAAGAGAGGGCCCTCCCTTTATTTTTTTTAAGAAAGAACTACACGAAATTAAGTCTGACAATTGTGTGGTCAAAACATTCCTTGGATTTCATAATCATAGGACAACTCATCATCAGAATTAATGTCAAGAGGAATTTGTTTGCTGCCATCATGGATAATAAGCAGAACAGAACAAATAGTCTCTAATTAGTAGCCAGTTCAACATTTTACAGCTCAGGTTTTCCAGTTACAATTTTAAATACCTTAAAAGCAATAAATGTTTTCTCACTTCCGGATTATCTTCCTAGCAGAGTTTCTTAGAACAGGCATTACATCAGGCTAGTGTGAAAAAAGAGACAGGGTTTTGTTGGCACCCACTGAGGAGATGTTTGGTGAAAGTGACATATTTTTACAGACTCATTGCAGCAGCTATTTTTCCCTAATGCCCTTGACACTTGCTTTATTGTAGACTACCTACTTGATTTCAGGTATGAAAAGAATGTTCAGAACCTTGTTTATTTATTAATGTAAAAGAGAAACACTTACATACTTTAGGGAGACCAAAGTTCAACTGGAAGAGAAAGCTAGGGGCTTAAAGCCGTTCTACTCTAATTGACAAACAGACTGACAATGAGCTTAGAAGCTAAAATCATTTATATGTGTACGATTGCCACTGAGAGATATGTGAAGCCATTTTATCTCATGGTAGCAGTGCTTCTCCACATTAAATCATCAGAAGGATGTTAATACTAACTTGGCTGAAGACTAGTTGAAAGAACAACTTGTGCTACTTGTATGTATCTCTTGCGGGTGCATTTGTTCTACTTCTGCGGCTGGTTTATAACATCTGGTACAGTATGTTCTCTCTGGGTTCCCACAGACAGAAGTTTTTATACCATAGACTCATTTCACCAGGTACTGGACATAACACAAACTGAAATACTAGAAAGTAGAAAACTAAGCATATCAATTTTTGTAAATTGACGTAACAAAGCATTTAATTTTATACAATTCTTGAACTCCTTGAGGAGCCAGATGTTCTTTTAAATCTGACAAAAATAATGTTTGAATTTAAATTAAAATTCCTACAAAGACTTCATGATTTCAATTCTGATTTCACTCATTTTCCAAAAATTACAGACATATAAAACTTTCCAGTTTAAATGCCATTTAATTAATTTATATGCAACACAGGAAACTAATAACGATAGCAACGTTGTTATCCAATGTCATAAATTTGTCTAGATATTCAGTGACTTGAATTGAACTGCACATTTTTTCCCTTCAGATGTTCCTTGGCAGTGCAGTGCTGCAAAGAGCTAATGAGAATAAAAAACGCCTGCTGGGATACTTCTGTATCCTGAATAAACAACAAAGGCTTCTGAATTAAGTACAATGAAAAGGTAAGGCTTGGTTTTACTGTCTTAGAGTTGGCAATCATATACATGGATTCAGTTTTGTTTTGTCTTCATTTCTTCATTTTTTTTTAATATTGACTTATATCATAACTTGTTCTGAATATTGTGTTTGTGTCTTTTTGGCATACTAGGTCTTTACAGTCCAATTCCTAGAAATGCAGATAAGTTCTAGATCAGGCATGGGGACAGAATCTTGCCGTCAAATTAGCCAAAACACTGAGCCAGAATGTATGCTGGGCTTGTGTTTTTATGCTAATTGTGGAAAGCCAGAGTATTTGGCATAAAACCTACAGGTAAAAAGCTAATTAAGCAATATTTTTGGAATGTATCTGAAGTAATGGGTGATTTTATAAGGCAAAACTGTGCCTTCAAATGGCCATTTCTGTGTGTAAGGATTACATATTTATAGTTTACAAGTGTATTTTGTAAGTATAACTCAACCTAAAGGAATCACAGACATTTCCAATATTAATCCCAATTTTATAAGTACAACATAAATGTCAAAACATAGTCACAGCCACATAGACATTGTTAAGTGACAGTGGAAAGAATTTGGGACTATGTTTTTTAACACTTAACACCACTTATTGTTCAAAATATTTGCCACTCAACAAATTCCTCTAAGTGTCCCAAAACGAGAATTAAATTTATTCCAAAGCCACTCACTGACTCTGAAGGAGGAAATTAGGGACTTAATCACCAAAACAAAATACCTCATAACTTAGTGATCAGGGATACCCCTCAGTACCCTCCCTCTCCCCATGAGAAGTCATATAATGAACTTCAAATTTGCTCATACAAAGTAGGCACATAAATCAAAGTATTGCATATTTTGGAAAGAGTTTCTATGCCTGTAGGACTGGGTGTACATCCTGCCTCAGCAGTTTTTGGAATCTAAATGTTTGTTTTATCTCACTTTTAGAATTCTGTGAGGTGGATTACTTTGTCCCCACGAAGTGAGATTTTAAACTCAATGAACTTTTTTAGTCTGTCTGGGTTGGGATCATATTCATTCTCAATCCCCCATTCTGGTTGTGCATTTTTTTCTGGTATTCGACATCAAAACTTTTACTGGAAATTAAGGAAAATATCTGATTAGGGTTCGACCTCTTACATAGACTTTTATTTTAATTTATTTTAATTTTATTTTATTTTATTTCTATCTTGGGCCATAGCAGTTTTGCCCCTCTGTTTTTATTTCCTTTTCATATATCTGGCTAGAGAACTTCCTATGATTTTTATTAATCTCCTGTAAAGTAGCTTGTAGACTTTTACTATTTCTTGCCTTATTCCTATAATTTCTGTATTTTGAACTTTTTACCCAGCCTTTTTCCCTTACTCTTTCCCATAAGAAGGTATAGTTTTCCAGTTCTTTATGCACTGGATTACATCTGAACACCTTCATCTAATTTTTTTCCTGACTATCTGTATTGCAAACAATATTCATGTTTAAAAAACATTTCAGATCCCCTGTACAGCTCCTTATCTTTTTAGTCCATTTGGCTTCATTAACTAGCTTCTAGAGATTTTAGTTCACCCATTTGAAACTGAGAGCCTGCATTTCAGAACTGCTTTTTTTTTGTCTTTCTATTTAAAGTAAAGCCACTCCTAATCACTTGCTCTTTCTTCATAGCCAACTGTTTTATGGTGGCTTTTACTATTTGCACAAAGAAAGTCTAAAAGACCCTCACCTCTCAGGAGCTCAGTTGATTGTCAGGTGAGAGCTATGCCATTCAAAGCTAAGTAGCCCTATCCTTCTAGTGCTGATTAAAATTAAATCTCTAAAATTATATATTTTTAATAAAGTTAAATATAAATGCTGGCCTGTATTTTCTGTCTTAGTGTCCTACAGCAGAATGAGGCATCCTGCCAATGTCAGCTCAGTGGCAGCAGACAAGACCTGGAAGCTCTGCCATAAAGGGTGTGAACATGAGACCTTGATTGAGACTCACAGTGCTTAGTTCCTGGCTCTTTCCATATCCTCCCCAAAACAATCTGAAAAGTCAGAATTGACTGTTCTCATCTTAAGAACAGTGATTTTTAAAAATGAATATAAAATTTTCTACTTGAAAAAAATAAAATTCTGTAAGAAAATCCAAAAAAAACCCTGATAAAAATGCCCTTCAGAAATGTTGCTCTTCTATTGGAAATCTTAAATCAACATTACATTTGGCAGCAGTTCAAACCCAGAACTTTGGCTTCTGGTTCAGAAATAAGGAGTATTTAACTTGCATCTGTTGAAGGTATTAATTCTAAGGGCTGAAAGCATTTCGTCTTCCTGGAACATCTCTTTCTGAGCCATTAACTTCCAGGGGCAATTGCATGCTGTTGGTGAAAGTTCAGGTTGCCTTGCTCATCTAACAAATACTTAACTGATTATCACAGTACATTTAAACTTTACTTAGTATAATAATTTTGAAGGAGTAATATCTAAACCAAACTTTTAGATCCACAGAAAAAAGAACCGATTGAATGTTCAACGGGGGTTTCAATGAAGGAAGAAATTAATTCTAATTTTATTGCTGTTATAACATATGAAATTCTAGCTCCAAACCATGGTGCAGTGCTCAAAGGAATAGCCCTACAACCTGAATCAGCATTATGCAGCTGTGCAAGAAATTATTAGATAGTTAACAAAGTGATTGTGAAATCCTGACTACTGGCAATACCAGCCTGAAAGATTTAAAAGTTTAATAGCTGCAGTTTCATTATTAAAATCATAACAATAATTTACAAATATCTTTGTAATGAATGCAATTACAATAGTTTAAAATGTTACCATGATATTTTCCTAGATAATATGTTACCATCCACTTCTTAGTTGCCAAATGTTAGTGTGATGAAAACCAATTCACAGAATATTTTCAATATTTTCAAAAAACTTAGGCAGATTTTTGGTAGAATATGTGAAAAAACACCTCTGCTTATCATTAGAATAAATATAATTAACTCATATTTTAATGTACGTGTGTATTTAACACATTATTTTATTATATTTAAGAACACATATTTTAACATATATAGTTTTAGTGACACAGAATAAATGTGATAATGAATAAAAAAATGAAGGTCTACCTGACACGAACTCTTCCATGAACACATAAGTAGCAATTCCTAGTGATGTTGAAAGGATGTCTTGTAAATATCTACCTATGAAATAGCACACGTTTGTTCACCCAAATTAATAATTTTACATTAGATGTAATTTTCTTAATGATAATTTTAGAATTTATGGTATTTTAAAAATGTGTATAACATTCTGTTTTATAACATAAATCAGTAAGATATTTATAAACATGACTATTTTTTAGAATTATATTTTTAAATATGATGTTATGGAATGGTGTCATTAAAATATATTAATTTTCCATAATTCTGTTAATATGCGGTTCTTGTAGACATACACAGAAAAGACACAAAATGTATCAAACAACAGACCAGATGCAAAAGATCTGCCTAGACCATTATATATTAACTTTCAAAACCGTCTCACGGATAACCTAAAATAGGTACAACTTTCCACTTCTAGCAGTCAGCAAGTAAGAGCAGCCTTCTTACGAGAAACACCATACTGCGACTTGCATCTACTTTCATTTGTCTTTGAGACCACGCAGACAGCTTCAGCCTTACCCATCACACCAAATGTGGATCACAGGTTAGAGAAGAAGGGCTGCAGCTTCTCACCTAATGCTTGGTTATGGAAGAAACAGGTATAGGGGCTTTGCTTCAGCAGAGTGACCATTTAAGTTGATGACCGACAATAACCTGTAGCTCAGAAAGAAAGCTGAGGAGATGGCATTGATGTCTTTTTCCCCACTTCCTAAGGGTGATGGGGAGAGCTGAAGCCTTCTTTAAGGAACAGTTTATGTTGCAAGACAGCTCATTCACCATGGGCTGTGTTCAGGCCCTGAGGAGCTGTAGCTCATAATTACAGGAAAGAGCCTTTCCAGAAATGAATGTGTGTTCGTGCAACAACATTTAAAATTACTTTATTAAAAATCTACTCTGTAAAAGGTAGATGATACCCTTTGTATTTGTTGTTGGTCCTGCTTCTGCTCTTTAAGGACTCCTGATCTAACTTCATATTGTTCATCTACTAAGGCCTTCCAACACAGAAATACTTGTGTTTGTCTTTTAAGCCAAGCATAGTATGAGAATATGGACTGAAACCCCAACTTTATAAATGGTTGGAAAAATGAGAGATTATTTTGCGGACAGCCACTCTGGGTCACCAGCCAGGAATGGTGAACTTTGTGGTGAATCTGATATTTATTTGGTCAGCTTTATTTGCCTTCATAGTCATAACAGGTTAGAACAATATATTAAGCAAGAATTAAAAAGGAATAATTGGTTTCTCAACAAGCATTCCTATATGTTTAGCTAGATTCAGATTCAGGGCTTAGGCACAAATGAAAGAAAAAGAGAGCACAGAAAAATTCAGGTTAATGACCAAGTTCTCTTGGGTAATCATCCAGCGGTTACAAGATATGCCAGGTTTAGCAATAGGCCATAATTCTGCAAACATGATACTTTACTATAAGTTTTGTTAAATCGTTTTTTCCTGTTTACTAAGGTTCTGGTCTTCAGATAAGTCAAATAATTGTACTTGAGACAATTGCTTGCGATGAGCCAACTCTGTTGAAGTAAAGAGCTTTTGAAACTTCCTCTTGCTTCTCTAGGGATTTCTGCTGTAAAAATGGGTTATGATATGACTCTAAGAGAACTTGCTATGTGAAGAGCTCTAAAGAAAAACATTTTTTTTTCCACAGTAACAATTTGGGAAGGAATTCTAGCACAGTCAGTTATATTATGAATATTCACAGTATGTCCAGGATATCCAATGGCATTATCTTATGTTATACATTTTGCTCAGTCATAATAATTATGTTTTTTGGGATGCAAACTTTCAACCACCCTAATTTTTTGGTTTCATAGGTTCATTACTTAAAATGTGATGAAACATCCCATATTAGCATCTCAGCCAAAGGATACCTAAAGGAGATTTATCATTTTTCCATTCAGATATAAAAGCAAGGGGACAAATCCTACCGTTAAAACCCAGTACTTTTAGTGGAGTTGCCAACCCTTGCTAGATAATTAAAATGCTATTATATAAACATGTTTGAGTAATTGATCCCAGCTTCTTTGTGATTACAGGAATGAAAAGTTTCCATCTTATCACACTGTGCCTAACACTGCTTGGTGTCTCTGAATTTTATGCACTGCTGTAACAGAGTGATTGAAATAAAGCTGAGAAATTATCCTGAATGTCATGGGCATCCAAGACAGGTAAAAGTTGACAACGAAAAACACTATTGCCCCTAGCCACAGTAAAGGGCTATTACTAACCCACCTTCTCGCAACTGTGAAGTGTATCTATGACAGCGTCAGTGAGGACTTGCTGGACTGAACCTAGAAAAGCATCTTTGCGATATTCTAGTCCTTCTGTTTCCCTGCTTCCTGAAATTCAGAGCCTTACTCTAAGGCTGTGGTTGGAACAATTTAACACTGCTAAATTTTATGTATGTGGAACAACTCCAAAATCATCAGTAAGTCTCTACCTGTAGCACAGCTTAACTTACTGCAGGAAGCATGATTTTAATTTCCTGACTTAATATTGTCCTGTATTTCATGTTTTGTATTACAGGTATGGTCTGTTATTTGGGCCCTATCTACAGCCCACCAAAAATTGGTCATTAGAATTGACAGCTACTCTGCAAGACACTTTTCGGGTAATGGTTTTCTTTTTCTATTGTTATTTTTATTCCTAGGGTTAATGCAAAAATCCACTGATGGAAAACTGAGTGGAAACTCAGGCCTTAAGTACTCCTGTGTCTGTGAAAGAAAAAAAGAGAGATGCGTCTTTATTAATAGATGTTTAAACTTTTTACTACATAAAATGTTCTAACAAGGGTATATTTTTCAAAAGCAAAAGATCAGAGTTTTGGATCCTCACCAATTTTTATTGGAGAGAGAGACTAATGCAGAATATGTTTCCAAAACATGGACTCTAGGGAGCTCTGAAGCAACTGTAGATTTAAAATACTCCCTTTCCTTCTGCTTTCCACTTTCTGTTTTGCTGAGCAAGCCACTTTTAAATTTTCAAGACTTTTCAGAAAATATTATGAAGAATGTAACCTCATTAGTATAGTACAGAAAGCCAAGATAAGTAGGTGTTAATTGCTCCCAATCAGCTTCCAAAGGGGAATAAAATACAGATTCTTCCTACATGTTTGTTCTGAATAGACCTAATCTACTGGAGGAACAAGGTAAATCAGACTATGCTGAGTAGCTAGACAATGAGTTCTACAACATCTTACTAGTTTAAAGAATGGAGTCTGGCATGTCTATTTTATGCTGATTACTCCCTTTGCTGTGGTAATATTGCACAGAACATTGTAGGTATATATTAAAAATAATAGGAAAAGACCTTGTAAAAATAGAATTTGTAGTGCAGTGATTAAACTGGCAAATAAGATTGGGTAGCAATAGGCCTGCTGGGTGCCTTTTGTAGTGACTCCCTTCCTGCCAGAGAAAGCAGTGCTGACAGAAGCAGAGAGACTTCAGCTCACCACCCCAAGCCAGATGTATGTCCTTCCTAGAGGTGTCTGTCCCATCTGTTCTTATAAGCGGCTGCTGGAGGCTCCAGGAAATACCTTCTGCTAATGTCCATACTCTGAGAAAGCACTTACTAAAATATAATCTGAAATTTCTTGATGTAGTTGTAGTCTGTTGCTCATTTTGGCTACCAGAAATTGTTTTTTTCTTTCTCCGTCACAGTTTATGTGAAGCTTACATTACTACACACTAGCATACTCATTGCTTTTTAATTGCAACGAAAACTGTTATTTACTGTCAGCAAGTAAAACCTGCAATAGAGCTCAGAGGTTACTTGAATATTGGCTACTTAGCTAAATGATTTGTTTGAAATGGATCATAGCAAAGCTGGCAGGTTTTTTTTTTGTATGGAGGAGGGAAGCTGCAGTAAACTTCAGGGACTTCAGGCAGCAGGCCCATATGCAACTACACAGAAATCCTTGTGGTTCCTGGTGCAGTCTCACCTCTGGACTCCTCTGCCAGTGCTTCCCAGCCCCATCTTCTGGGCACCTCCCTACAGGGCACTTGCCCAAGCGCTGAGCCCTGGCAGGTTTTTGAACAAATAATTTTCATACAGGTAAAAGGAAGAGCATATGTCCAGGTAGGGTGGGAAAATCCCCGTTCAGTCCAACACCACCTAACCTGCTCCACACATCACTAGTTCAACAAGATCTTCCAAAAACCTCTTCAAGGCGTAGAGGCCTGCATGGTCTGCATCTCTTCAGTGATGATTCTCCTCTTTCTTTGTATTAAAGTCACACAGTTTCAGCTATAAATGGCGGGAAACTCCAAGTGGAAATTACCCTATGCTTTCATTTTGACACTTTGAAAAAGGAATGAAAAGAAAATATTTACACATTCAGAATTATTTCAGTTTTTCTTACCAGTTTATTTGATATTTTGGAAACCTTGCCAGAACATATAGAAAAATAAAAATATGTGCCAGAAGCATACAGCATAGTAAATCCACCAGACAAATATTTTCTTCACCAAAACACTATGAAATCTTGTTTAAAATCTCAGCACTTTGGATCTACCAAAGTCATGCTTAGGAATCTTCCCTGTGTGTAACCAGTGCTTTTCCACTGAGTTACAAGGACTGTGGCAGGCATGACCACAAATGTATTTTATATGGCTCAATAATTTAGGAATAGATCCACCTGAAAATATCTGCAGAGAGAACATACATGAAATGATAATGAAGTTCTGATTTGTATCAGAATGATGTGTTGGTATGAAAAATGAAAAAGGACAACAAGCCGATAGGTTGTCCAAGGGCCTTTCAATTTTTGTGGTGATCAGAGAACAAAGTAGATCCTGTGAACATTGGCTAGAGCAGAAAAAGAGTACAAAATGTTCCTGATTTTTACATAAAATGTAGCAATTCCTCAGAGGTCTTCAGGGTCCTTTTTCTGGAGCAGGGCAGCATTTGTGTGTTTTTGTGTGTGTATTTTTGCAGGCAGATTTTTGCAGAGTTTTTTTCTTATGGCAGCTGGACCACTCTACATCAATGCTGAGCACTCTGCTGTGCATGACTCTTGTTTTCAGCAGACAACATCCTCAGAGCACATTTAGAGGTAAAGGAGATATCCTGGTATTTGTGGACTTGTATGTGGACTTTTGGCCTGGAGAGGCTCTGTGCATCTTCCAGAAAAGCACCTCTGGGCATGTCTCACCCTTATTCTAGACATTTTGTAGGTTCTCTGAGCTCTGACAGACTGAGAAGTGACGAAATATGACATAGAAACAATTAATTTTACTGGAACTTTTGCAACTTCTTCCCCTCCCCCAAACTAATTAAAGCTCCAGGAAACCTTTAGTAGTAAATATATCACAGCTTTGTACAATCTCCGATAATCATAGCTGCCTTAAACAAATTCCTTTGAGAAAGTTAAGTAGTTGGAACTTTAATTCAAGAATTTCAGAGGCAGAAGTATTAACATATCCAAACTCCCAGTCCACCAGACAACTGGAACTGCCTAGCGCTCTTCAGTTCTGGATCAGTAGGTGTAAAGCTTTTGTTTTTAAATGTGGGCTGTGTATATTTGGAAACGCCCTTGGGCCTTCGGACAAAATATCTGAGCAAACATCTGAGTAAGTGAATGTCAGAGAAAATGCCTAAAATTAAAGACATATACTGTGGAACTGAGGAGTCCTCAGGCTGTTGTGAATCAAACCCCATATTCAAATGGAGAAGACCTGCAGGTGCTGTGGAAGATAATTGTTATTTACCTGATGTCTTAGAGGAAAAATAGTTAATAACTCTAGCAGCCAAAATGGCTGAAGCTGTGTACTTGGTTCTTTACATGATGTACTGGATTTTGTGGTACAAGTGAAGCTAGTGTAACTTTAAGCATTTGTAAGACCTAATGGAGACCATCTGGAGTCCAGGTGGGAAAGGATTAGGAAGATGAAAGATAAGTTTCCTTCTAATCCTCTTCAGTCCCACTCTCTAAGGAAAGTACAATGTACCAATGTGGGTTTGATAAGATGTCTGAGACCACCACCATAACCATGCCTAGTCTGAGTGTCTCACAGTTCAAAACTGAGTCCAACCCTTTTTCAGGGATTCTGTAGCTGTTGAAGACTGTGACCTGCATAGGACACTTTACAGTGTACTTACAAAACACCAGATATATCTTAACTTGTCTTATGTTATCATGGGTCTCAAAAATAAGCTGCTATTACTTATGCTCATGCGCACCTATGCTGCTGTCTAAACCAAGCAGGAAGAGCTCATTCCAGAGACTACAGGTGAGTCCTAGAAAAAATAATGTTACTTTATACAAGTAAAGAGAGAACTGGAGTTCATCTTGGGCGCTTTCTGCTATGAGTACCATGAAGGCAGAACAAATGTTCTTGTCAAAAATGTAGGCTCCTGGAATGCTCTTATATTTAAATGTAACCAAAGGTTTTAATTGCACTTGTGCTTGTGTAAATCAGGAACAATTCACTTGCAACTGATGTAGTGGTTCTGGTGTAATTATCAGCTGCAATTAACTGCACACTCTTTTTTAAATATATCTCAAGAAGCACAACTTCTCTCAGTACAGGATGTTTTTTCTTAACCATCTTGCTCCTTTTCCAGTGTATTGCAACTTTTTCAAATTAATTACTTCAATGGTAAAATTTATAATTTTTCCTTTCCGTCTAAATATAATAAAATTTGCCATCCCCTTCCCAAACATTGGAGCTGAGTTATATTAGTATAAGAATATATCTCATGCCATAGTTTCGTATCTGAGAAGGCCTAAAGTCACATCATTTGATCCAGATGTGAGTCTAAAACATCCTCCATCCAGACTCAGGAAACACTAAAATTTAAGACTGTTTCCACAGTGTTTACTTGGCCAAGTTGTACACGTGTTAGTTTCTGTTCCTGGTTTCCTTATTAAATGGAAACCTTAATGTATCATTTTGTTATTTATGGTCTACCATAAAAACTACAGGATATACAATGTTAAAAGTTAAAACTGAGGAAGTTAAAGCTTAGCATTAGGTTTTCTTGACTTTTGAGTGCATGTTGCTTATGTTAGCTGGCTAGTATTTTCTTACATAAATTTATTTGCTTTATGGAAATTGTAAGAGCTGCAAGGCCAGTTTTGGCTCTCCCAAAGTTCTGTTACCTTCTTGTTCTTTAGAAGTGATTTCACATGTGCTCAAGGCACATCCCAGATTTGAATTCTCACCAAATGGTTAAATAAACCGTGATTGTTCTACTTGACAAGTATGAAACCTGCTATAAGGACAAGGGTAAAACTCTTATCCCCTTCAAGTCATTGCTTGTTTAAATTTCAGTTTTGATGTTGTAATAGATGGGAAAGGACTTTTACATGCAATCCTGATCTTGTTACGCGTTTTATTCCAACACTGAAGGGAGAGGGAAGTTTAAGATCCAGGTCCTCGGGAAGCAGCGCTGTGCGCTCCCTCTGCTGGCAGCCGCGGTCCTCCAGTCGTCCTCCACCTGGGGAGAACTCAGGTCGGGACCCTCGTACTGCCTCACCCCAGCACCGCCGAGGTCACCGGGTAGAAGAAAGAAAAGGAGAGCGAAACAGGAAGAGGAAAGAAGGAGCAAAGTAAGGAAAGAAGAAAAACAGAAAGAGAGGAAGGGGAGGAGAAGAAGAGAAGGATGGAGGGAGAGAAAAAAAAGCAACAAAGGAAGGAAAATAAAAAAGATGCAAATAAAATATCATTCTCTTCTGTGCAAAGGGGGATGGAGGAGTGAGATTAAGCAGCTGGTGGGGGAAAAGAGAAAGCAAGATTGCTTCTTCTGACAGCAGTTTAAGGTTAGATTACTTTAGTTTTAACATCAAGCTGCATCCTTAGATAAAAACAGGACTAAACTGTTAAACTTATGAAAAGGGTGAAAAGTTACTTGTCAGAAGGAAACTAACTATGTGTAGGGAAATGCTATTTTCCAGTTACTAAAAGAATGACCAGCAGTAATTCATATATAGATACAAGGTATACCTTGCAGAGTGTTAGAAAACATGTATTTAGTGTTCATGATTGGAAGCGACTTCTGTGTGACCAAGCTGCAAATGAAATGTCTGCTTTAGATATTTAGTAGTTTAATTCATTCATGGCTCTTCCCCTCACCTCCCCTGCCCTCCCCCCCCCCCCCCCCCCAGCCCCAGATATAGCCTTAAACAAAAAATTACCGGACAGTATCTCCCATTTTGTGATTCTATTGCATTCCTCTCTCTGAGCACTAATATAAGGTGTATGGAAACAGGAAACCCAGAGGCAAGGGAGCTGGAAATGTCAAGAAGAATCATCCCTGAAAAATATATTCCAGATTTTAAAATAGATGGGATTTTGATAAGATTTCTGTTTATGCTTCATTCTCTTAATAGATCCAGCTTAACATTCTTGAACTTAGGGTGCAGTTCTAACATGAAGACTTCACAAAATGAGTATATTCTGTCCTCTTCGTGACTCTATTCCTCTCTCTTTTCTCATCAGTTTCCTTGTTTTCTTGCCTTCCCCTGGGAAGGAACAAGAGAGAGACCTTTCCTATCTGTGTACATGAGCATTAGTTCTTTTCTCTTCCAGCTCACCTTGTTGTTGTTGCCATCCCTTAGCTCCTCTCTTATTCATCTAGTTGTGATTTCTCTCTCTAGGGTTAATTGCTAAACTGATATTAAAATTAGCAAGGTGTTTCCAAAGCTGAATGTGGACCCTAGCAAAGAGAAAATGAAGGATAGCAGGAAAGAAATCAAGCACTGTGAAAAAAGACATAAAATATAGCACCATTACAATGCTTTTTATGTTATATAGTGATTTATGTTTTTTTGTCATTTTATGTTCTGTCCAATGTAACACAAAATATATTGCTGACAGGTACTGATTTTGCTGTTTTTTTAAGCAGGCATAAGATTTGTATCCTCTTACAGTTCACTTACTTAGTCATATTTTATAGCAGTGCTGCAGGAATGGAAAAAGAGATCTTGTGGAGGACAGCTCTATAGTGAGCTTTCCTAGAAAATTTTCTTTTTGCTTGGACTCTTCTAATTTACACACCTTACAGGTATGCCTGGAAATTGACATAGGGATCAGGTACCTGAATCATGAACCTGATTAGGGTGCCAAAAATTATGCTCAATCTAGTGTATACAGAAATAAAGAGAAGTTATGAGGGATCAACCAAAGCTAACTTACAAAATAGAAATCAGTTTACCCTTTAGTTGTGACCTCTTAGAGAAGTAAAGGAGCTTTAAGTCTTTATGTACATTAGCTTAAACAGAAACAACACCACTGTGCCCTTGAATGAGACAATCTAAAGGAACGGAAGCTAAATGCACTGGCGCATTAAATTAATACTTCAGTTGATTTACCCTATATTTCTTGAGTCCTTTTTACACAGGACCTCTATGATGTTTAGTGCATATATAACTCATACAAACTACCCTCAGGATCTGTGTAGCTTCTAAATTATTAATTAAACTATAACTAGTGTTTCACTGGATTGTGATGTCTTGATTCCTTGTTGTACCAGCTTGTGAAACTGGGGGAAAAAGAGGAAAGCAGTCAAAATTTTATATTCAGAGATTCTTCTGGCACTTGCCTTTTGCCCAAGCTGATTTGCATCAAGTTGACAATTGTTATTAGTATCCAACAGTTATTGCTCAGCTAAGAGCATTCATCTTCCTAAACAAACTTGCCTACAGGCCGGGGTTACAAAGGCTGCAAATGGTGTTCTCTTCCTATTTTGGAGATGCTGTCCTTACTCAGGTTTATGCAGTAGCCGTGGCAAGCAAATAAGTGTGTCCTAAACTTAGAATAGACTATTTCCAATATCTTAAATCTAGTATATTTAGAGGGCTAAATCTATGTCTTATCTGAGATATTTTTGTGGATATGTACCAGGATTGGATTAGACCCAGGAACTAATAATTCCCTTTAAATCTGTATAAATATGTGTGCGTGTGTGTGTGTATATACGCATTAAAAGTGCTACAGGATTTGTTAGCTAAATAATTGTTGATTGCTTTTGCCAAAGCTATATTAATGAGAACTGCATTTGACTTTGTATTAAAAATTGTTCTGGTTGAGAAAAAAATCTGTGAAGAGTACCAGAAAAAGAAACCATTCTGTCCCACAGAGCTCCTACATTGCTTATGGCAAAATTAGAAGTAATGGGGAACTAGCAGAGAAGTCCCGTTCTCTGCTACCTAGCCTTTGTTCAACCAGATTTCAAAACTTGCCTAGTCTTGTTTCCTATACTCAAAGCTTACAACACATTAAGAGGTTACCTTCTCCCTGTAATCTATACAATGAGCAATTGTGTATTGTATGCTCAAACTCAAATAAATAAAAGTTTATTAGAGATTGCTTTCTATGAAAGCTTGTACTAATTTTCTCCTTAGTCTCAAATCTGTACAAATCCAAGCCTGTACGAACGACTTGGCTTAAGAAAGGCTTATAGCAGTTCTTTGTTTGTTTGTTCCAAATCAGTGTGGATTAAACTAAAAGAAAAGAAATCCACAGGGCTTTTTATAGTGACATAGTAGTACTATGTATTCAGTAATACAGAAATTTTAATGAGGATCTAAGTTCCTTGATACTGGATGTTTTTTTTGGCTAGTATAAGATACAGAAATGATATGACCATAGATCTTGTGTATAAACTTAATAACTAATTTATAGGTTTAAAACAATTATTTAGGTAGTGTCTCTAAAGTATTTTTTGCCTAACTGAAGGCAATAATAATATCTCCAACAGCAATTTGAGACCTCTTCAAGTGAAAGCTGACTTTCTGTAAGATGGTACACTCTGCAGCCTTGTTTGCAGAAAATTGTAGCTTCATCTGTTTATATCAGACATATGCATCATTCTGGAAACATACAAAATTTTAATGGAAGACAGGAGAGGAAACCAAGGTCCTAGAAGCCTCAGTTTCACAAAGGAAGTAATGAAAAATAAAATAAATCTAAACAGAAGGGTACCGAAATAATTTTAAAAGTATGTTTAACTATTCCCTATAATTCTTGGTTGGACGACAAGGAATTGGTCTTTCTCAGGAAATAATAGTTTGATTGTTGACCTATTCCATTTGATTCCATTTCACATTCCAGAAGGAAATGATAAATGTAATTGGAAAATAATTAGAAATTCTAGATTGGCCTTGTGGGCTATCTGATCTGCTGTTTAAAACCTGAGCATCCTTTACTCTTTCACATGGTAAGGAGCTGATGCAGTATCTGTAAAAACGGTCAGCTGTCTAGACATGGCAAAGGCAATTTCATGTATGTGTGCAGCACATCTGATGGAAGAACATTTTCTAGTTTCTGTTGGAAGATGTACGAAACATGCATTAACTACTTTGTTCCATACTGGACAATGTAAACTACAGTTATATTCTCTCCTGTTTCAAATCGTAGCCTTCACATGGATGTGCAGTCTTACTAGTTTATAGTTTGCTTTCTGAATGTGTTTGACTCAGATATATATACAAGGAAGAAGTGGTCAGAATGACATCCCACGTAAGATAGTTCTAATGTATAGGGAATCAACCTGCACCAACTTCCCTGCCATGACCAGCTGCTAACCCATCAAAATGTCAATATTCTACCCTTACCTAGACCCCACCTATCATTCAGAAACATGAGGCAAGCCTTTATAGACCTGTGACTCATATTATGCCGAAACCTCTATGAAATACAGATATGGCTATACCCAAAACTCCCTCACATCTGAGTGATGAATGCTCTCCTCAGACAGCGTTACTAGTACTCTGGTTAATATTGTCCAGACAATAGCACGTTGTGCCAAATCAGCAATGTGTGAATTTAGCCATCCACTCTACACCTATCAAATCACACCAGATTTAATGAAATTTTAATTAATGAAAGCACTGCTAAATATCACTGATAAGACTTCTAATAGACATAAGATTTTTTTTTCCAGGGTTTATTAATTCTTACTACCAGACAGAGCACAGATTTATGCCAGCTTGGATAGATGAATCTAGCTTAGAAACATTCAGACAAGTGGCATAAAAACTAGTTGTATCACCATGAGATGAAAGTTCTGGTTTAGGCTGAATGATAAAAACAAGATTTTATTTTTGTAGGACTCTATTTTTGCCTGCAGAAAGACTTTAAATATGAATTGGACTTCTGGAAACCATTTCAAGTGAATGTTAAAAAACAGTCAAAAAGCACATAATTTCCTAGAATAATAGTTATTTTTTTCTGAACTGTAGATATTCACAGTGTGTCTGTGAATCATTGAAAAATGGACCTTTGCAGTGGCAAATAAGTTTTGTCAAAATAACCATAGCATATGGTAGAGTTTCAGAATTTCTAGATTAATTTCCTTTTTATATTTGAGTTACAAGAAGAAACTATAGTTTAAATAGCTGTGCTAAAATGCTGAGAAATAATTTTTGAAAGAAAATTGACAGCAACATTCCACTGGATATCAGTTGGGTCTAACATGTGAATGAAATAAAAATAATATTTGGATTGGGTCACAGTTCAGTTTGTCTTTGGAACAATCCTATTTATTCCTTCTTTGAATTCTACAAAATCTTTTAGTTGGTCTAGTTACAGAATATGAATTTTGTATATGCCTCTGGCAACATATAAGCAACTAATCATGAGTGCTCTCAACATGCACAGGGAAATTGGTCAGATACTGCGTCGTGACATTTTTCATTTCTTGACTTTTAAGTTGCAAGCTTTTTGCATGAAATGCTCCTATTTGTTGGACATTGCCTGCAGTCAGTGTTTGGGATTGTTTTTTCCTTTTTTTTTTTTTTTTTTTTAAGTTCTTGGATGTTTGTTTTAAAATTGATTGCCTTGAGGCTTTTTGACTTGCATCCCCAGAGCAAACTAGAAGTACTGCACTTCCCATTTTTAGTGTATTGGTACTGAGTTACCACTGACCTGATCAAGTGTAGTAGCACCAGATGCTGAGGAAGTTAACTGGTTGCCAACATGACATCAACAGGAGTTTCAGCAGTACCACAAACTTTTACAGTCAGAGTTCTTGTGTGAGGTTCTGTTTACAATTGTACTGCGTCAATAGAGACTTTTCTGTTTGATGAATAGGGTGTAAAAATGCTTTCCACATGAGGGTATGCTCTTTTACAATAGGCAGTCAAAAGATGCCTTTCTTATGCCATTATTTCAACACTGAAATACTTAGCTAGACTCCACCCATGGTACATGGTACGAGACTTCATAGTCTCAAAATTTGTAGTAATTAATTTTGTGCAGACAATGCACCCTTCTGGTCATGGAGAGGATTTTTAAGCCAAGAACATTTCCTATTAACAACATCTGGATAAGCCCATGAACTAAACCTGAGTATCTTTTTGAGAAAGTAAAAGTAATTTTGATTCAGCTGTATAAGTGTTTGTTATAATACTGAATGATTTACCTAAACAAGCTGAACCGTAAGGGGTTGTCTCCTGACTGTATCTCAGAGGTCAATGTTTAGAGGCCTGGATCTTAGGAGATTCTTTTTTTCTGTTATTGCCTGCCTCCAGTGTGAGATGTCCATGTAGTTTGGATGAGATTACGTTCATCTCAGTGTACTCTGCAGTAGCAGTTTCATTAAGTGTGCATTGGTCTAAAGGTGTGAAGGAATCAAGGAATGTAGCAGTAATGCTAAGTGGACTCATTGATGTAAACTGAAGACAAGCAAGCTTTTGGACTCCGTTCATTCATACATTTGTTTAGTGGTAGGTCAGCTCTCTATGGGAGTGAAGGTAACAATTGCATCTTGTGTTGCAAGTCCTAACGTATGGATGAGTACTGTGAGATAGAGGAAAGAAATAAAAGAAGCATAGTTTTCCTTCCTGTGTAACAAAATGGAACTTAGCTTATGGGATATTTCTTCCTAGCCAAAGAAGAACCTGAGACTATACGTAAAAAATGCGAGAAGCGAGAACTAGAACTAGAACCAACAGAGTCGTTTAACAAAAATTTAGTCATAGAGGCTTCAGAAATAACACTGCTGAAAGCTATAGAACACTTTATTTATGGTAGTTTTTTTGAAGTTCCTTTATGAAGATAACAATGACTAAGCATGTGAGTTGAAGTTATGAACAGCATTATAACTGTTACTACTTGTGTGAATAGGCTTAGATGATAATTAGCTACATATTCCCAATGTAAATTAGAAGTGCTTGCAAACTAACTGTGAGCTCAAGTCAAGTGCTGGCTGTCATGTTCACGTAGACAAAACCTAAATGATATGGACATGCAAAGATGTAAATGATAAAGATGCATGGATCAAACAATGGACTTGACATGAATGATGTTTGATGTGCCCTTTTCCTCTGTACTGCAGCAGCTCTTACATCCTGCTTTGCTTCCTATTGCGAGCTGACAAGAAACAGACATTCTCTGTTTTCCAATGACAGATGGACCAAGGCACTAAATATCTTATGCCATGACTTTGCTCTGTTTGTTTGAAATAGGCCATTTCTTTATTTTCACTGCATACTACACAGTGTCCTGCAGAATGTGAGATTTTCTATTAACAAAAATAAATGTTTATAGAAAACATAACCAATTATAAGACTGTATAGCTTCCAAACTAAGAACATTAAGACTGTTAACTAGAAGTCTAATTATGTACAGCTAACATTTTTAAAAATCTTTTTAATTGCAGCAAATAAAAATCCACATGCTGGAAGCAAATACTTGCAGCCAAATCCAACCGGTATAAAACAGCATTATATCTCTGCAACAGAAACCACCTTTTGGTGTGAACACCTGTACATCCAGAGGAGCACACCTGTCTATGCTCAAGCATAGGATGCAAGATCGCATACAAGCTAAAGCACTTTGACTAGCCATGTGACCTATTTTTTACCTTGTGTTTTGCCTCTTTTGGCAATCGAGCCAACTAATTTTCCAGTCAGGGAAACTCTATTATGAGGAGAAGAGGACAAACAGACCAAATTGTATTCAAGGTTTTTTCCCTAAAGACAGGTGAGGTCTTGATGGCTTGGAAAATAAAAGCATAGTACCACAGGCTGTGTTGACAGAGTATTAAAGCCCAGTTATGGCAGAAACACTGAGTTTAGCTGAATGACAACAGTTATAATTGTCCATAGCTTTGCACTTGCCTAAGCAGCAGCTAAATTTTTCATTAAAGCAAAATTTAAAAAAAACAGGCAGTACTTTAAGCTGAATTAACATAGGTAAGGAAAACTAAAATTTTCAAGTTACGTTCCATGTTTTTCTAAAGAAAAAAACAACTAAATAAAGAAAACAAATCCGAGGTTGCATCTCTGCTCCGAGTTTTTGTACTCACTCTATTTAGAACTGAGATTATTATGAAGACAAAAGTGAGCAAAAATCACCTCCTTTTATCATGTTTTTATTACTCTGTGTTGACGTAGCATGTTCAAATCCCAGTCACTAGTGAGGTCCTTGGACTGATTGTTGATCAGAAGGAAAATAGATATTTAGTATACAATTTCAGCTGTCAAAAATGGACTGAGCTACTGAAAGTCAGAAAGCAACTAGCAGGTTAAAGGCAACAAAAGCAACAGAAGAATATAGTCATCAGTTCCACAGTTGCTTCTTCTGTTATTATTTCCCATTCAGAGAGATTTTGTTTATTTTTTGGAAAACAAAATTATTTTCTATTTAGTGACCAGGTGCATTTGTTATGAATAAAGAGACAGAGAAACTGCTGCATTTAAAACTAGTCTCAAACTCCAGTTACTCCCAACTCATGCTCGTGATTCATTTGTAGATTTTTGCACATGCATTTGTAACTGTTTGGTGGCTCATAAATCCCTCTTATTACCCTGCATGGTAGGGCTACCAATGGGAAGATGAGATTTGCCTTAAGTAGAATCTGATGAAATGTGGAGTGACTTTCTACATTCATAGCACTACTTTTCAGTGTGAAAGTTACAGATGATTGTGAACTCAAGAGTATGATCGGGGAAGCATAGGTCAAAATCAAAACAACACATTTCTGCATCTGCATAATAAAGGGCAACATACACTCTGCTAGTCTGTGTATACTTAAATAAGTGTTTCTATTGAAATATGAACTATGTGTCTTTGGCCCACTCTACATTACAACAATGTAAGTCGTGAATTAGCCAGAAAGAGCCACTTTGTAGGGACGAAACCATGCTAGGTACTGAGAATGACTAAGCAGACCAAGTTCATTCTGAAAAACAATGAAGCAAAGTTTTAAATTCTATATAATTTACTACAATTTATACAATATACTTTCTTTGTTCCCCATCGCAACAGTGACTGGCTTGTCTGTGATGCTTCTTGTATAGATATCTAGAGCAAGCCTGTGAAAGGCTGGGTATTATGCTCTTTTCTTGCTGTTAGCTTGATCTGTTGGAAGAAGCACCTTAACCTGAAAATGAACACATTTGAATACATACTAAGCATATGAATAAAATCTGTGGGGACTGTAATGAAAAATAAGTCACATGACTGCCAGATTTTCTCCAAGCTACTCAGGAATGGAATCACTGAGATGTCTTATTTGGGAATACATGCTATAATGATTAAATTAGGGATTTTCTGGTTCCATGGGAAACATGGAGCCCACCTATAAAACTTTAAGGTTAACTTCTGCCACTGGAGGCATTCTCCATTTTGTTTTCAACAAGCAATGAAGAACAAAATCTTGAAGGAGTAGGAAGTCAGCTACGACTTTCCTACAGCTTAAAATTTTGCATGACTCTAGTCCTCTTGGAAGCATCTGCATATTGCCATGTAACATTTTAAAGTCAATGAAAAGAATTCCATGTCCTGCTTATCACCTTGTCTTCATATATATCAGGACTTTTCTAGCTGAATGCTTAAGATAGGCTTTCTTATCTTAGTTTTTCACTTACATTTAATGTTGTATTACAAAACATACAAATTATGAACTATGTGCAAGAATGAATTAAAAAAACCCTGCATATATTTGGCATTATCTTTAGCTTGTTTCAAGCATCAGAAACTAAGTGAAGCTGAGGGGATGCCAACATAAGTCAAGGAGCCTTATGTTGAAACATGTTGAGTTGGGGTGTCCCTGGGGTCTCAAGCAGAAATATTAGCTTGTGTCCAGCAGTGATATAGCTATGTTATGTAGTGCTCCAACTTGAGCTAATCATCCCAGGAGGAATGCCATAATGATGTGACAAAAATATTTATGATTCTGGAGTTAGCTCAGGCATCTCTCCATCATGCTGAATTGTAAAATGTAGACATAACCTTCGTGGCTTATGATATGCAGGAAGTCAGATTAGATAGGTGACCTGGAGGCCAGCTTAGACCCTCAGTTATATTAATCTATCTACATATCAGAACAAACCATAAACATATTAAAGGAAGCAGTAAAATAGCTCCATTAAACACTACATTAAGGGAACAAATTTCCCCATGAGCCTAGGGGGAAAAAAAAAGACAAGGCATTTAAAATTTTCTGTTTAGATAAGGTCAGAAAAAGAGGAAAAAGACCTTGTGATAACACATTCATTTCTTCTAAGGTTAATCGTGAGACTGAGATCATTAAGCTGGGGAAAACTTTGCTAGGAGGAAAGGGGAAAAAAACCCAGAAATCTTGCAGTACAATCGCACTTTCCTAGGTTTTGTTGCTGCTTGTGTTCTGTCCTCTTCTACTGTATTCCATATGATACCTTAACACCGCAATAACTGAACAACTTCCAATAATCCACTCAGAAACACCAGCAATATCTGTCACATGTCCATTCTCACATATCCCCCTCCAGTGGCAGATGTGCAAAACATGTAGTGGTTTGGGTTCGTTTCAGGGATAGATTCAGGTTGCTGCGTGTTTATGGCAAAAGAAAAAATAAATGTTGAGGAAATGTATGTAGAGCACAACGTATCAAGTTAGTTCTTCATTCCTGGGGAACACATTGCGTGGTGTCAGACCAGGCCCTGAAAAATGGCTGTCCCTTGCACAGGAAATCATTAAGCTTTTCCTAGTGAGTATCATTGCCTCAAGAGCTGGAATTTATTAAAGGAAGCATGCAGCTTTAGGTGATAATGCTAATATACTGGGTTTTTGGTGTATGGAATTTTTCCAAATTTGATAGGTGGTTATCTTTATTATAGAGAATGGGATGTAGATTTGAGTTGTTTACAGTAGCCTGTATTACTAAAAGGACAACTGTAATATTTCATACTAGTTAGTATTTCCTAGGCACTTAATGCTTCATGTTCCACTGAAAAGTGATGAGAGTTTGAATAATTTAGGCTAAATCATCATCTGCCAGAATATGACAGAATTATTTGGACAGTGACACTCCAGAAAGCACACACTGGTGATAATACATTGTGTAAGGGCTTTACTTTAATAAGGAATACAGGAATAGTCCCAAACCCTGGACTGAAATGATCAGTTTTGAATACAAATACCTTCAGCCAAATAAGACTCTGAATTTTATAAAGATTTTCCTTTGCAACAGCATCGTCCAAGAGCAGCAATCATTCATTTTGCAGTTGATTTAAGCCAATGTGCTACTAAGGATCAGTCATGATAAATATTCCTGGTTTATGTCCTTTTTTGATATTGAATGTCACTAATTTTGTTGCAGCCATAATACATTTGTTTTCAAAGCTTACTGTATTTTTGTCTGAAAAAAATTTCACTTTATGCGCAGATAAAAGTACCTGTGCTAATAATAATTTCTGCATATTAGTATCTGAGCTGCTTGCCTGGGCTAAGCAGCTCTTTGAAATCACCTAATATGCAGATAGGCAGTCTTGTAAACCTGGCTATATGAAACTGTATGCTTTGCTACCAGCAATGCTTTTCTCTTGCCTTTCAAAAATAACGGGTTCTTTATATAGTTATGTTGTTCTCTCTTTTTTTCTTTTTTCCCAGCTGAGTCCTCTTTTTCTTCCTGATTTATGATAATCCTACCTCTATGGTTTCTTTTTTCCTTCCATCAAGGTGATCTGTGGAAGAATCTAGGGTGGTTCTAAAATAGATAGGGCCTGTGACTATTTAGCCCCATAGTATAACAATGAGAAGATAGCCATAAAGGATTGTGAATTGAGTAATGTATAACATATTGCGTAACACTTAAACAAAAAGTGCCTCAAGCAAAATAAATGCATTGCATGCATAAATTAGAAAAGTTCCACGATACATTCATGGAATACAAATGCGTTTAGAAACAACCAACTTTTACACAGAAGTCCCCCAAAGATTTAAAGAAAACTGTATTTAGGTCAAGAGTGCTGTGGTGCAGTAAGTAAAGCTCCATTAAATGTAAATCGAGGAAGGCTGGATGGTCAGTTGCATCAGTGTTTCCACAGCCAAATAGTGAATGCCTAAGTATCTTTTAGCTCTGATCCTACCTCCTGGTATTCTGCAAAATAACAAGCATAAAAGAAATAACAGCACTGCTTTCCTCAATAATCAAAAGTACTGAGATAAAGACTGATATCTCAGATTTATTTGATATTTTTTGAATAATATATTTATCTTTTCTCTTTATATTTCCTTTCTTCATAATGTTTTACTCTTTGCAGAGCATTTATATTCCTTTTCTAAGGACTAACGAACTTTGGAATTTAGCGTTATGACCTGAACAGCAGGTGAAAACACTTAAATAGGTGATCACACTTTAAAAAATGTCAGCTTTAATAGAAGATGTTAGGATATCAGGTCTTTGTAAAATTAAGTTTACGGAAAATCAAGTCTACAGCTGCTTTACTGTAGACTCAGAAGCCCAAATTTAGATACTCAGCTCTCAATAGCTTCACTAAATTTCCTTTCATGTTTTTGTTTTTGTAAGTTTATTGTAGTATGTTTCTTGGTTTTCCAGTTCTTTTGAAAGTATTGGAAAAAATATGATATGAGTCCAATACTAATTGTTTTCATCTTGGAATATTACTCATCTTTTCAAAGAAAAGCATAATTTCTAGGCAACATTGTGTTCCTTATTTGCAAAGCTGTTTGTTGGCTGCATCTCACTCCATATATGTATGCCAAGGATGAGTAGCTGTATGCATCCAAATCTATTATTTGTTTATAACATGTGTGCAAATCGTGCAGAATTAATATACTGAATCAATGCATTTAACTTCTTCTCATCTTCTGTTTTCCTTAAAACATGCATATTCTTTCCTTAGTCCTCTTCTAGCCAAGATTTTGAGAGTTCATATCTAAGTACATAAGTAGAAAAATATTCTTAGGTTCTTGACCTCCTGTCTACGAATTTCTGTAAGAAATCTTCTTTTTGTCTTCACTCTTATCTTTATCCTGAATAGCAGAGAGAATTTCAGAGATTTCAAATAAAGTAAAATCTAAGTTTTGTGTGCCTCACATAAAAGCATAACTGCTTGATTTGGGATTTCGTCCTAGGTTTTCATGTGATTTGATTAAATAGAGAGAATCCACACAATTGCTTTCTTATATAAGGAGTTGAATTATTTGCTAGTAATTTTATTTAGGCCAGCCTTTTTAAAAAACGAAAGATATCCAAGATCAGAATGTCTGTGTACCCAATAAAGCTGTTGATCATCTTACTCCACTCTTCTGAGAAGAATCCATAGCTGGAAATGAAAGAGCAGAAGGAAAACAGCGGCCAAGAATAGCAGACCTCCCACTAGGATCACAGTCTTTGTCTCGTTCTTTCCATTACAATGACTTGGAATGGCAACAGACCCCATGATGTATCATTACATGTGGCTGGAGTGTCCCTGGAAAGATGGTCAAAGACACTTTTACTATTAGAACTAATCATTAAGTTTGTAGATGAAGAATGTAATTATACTAAAAGGTTCTCATGCTTTTAATGGGTATTTCTAACTGAAAGACTTCTTTATAGATACACTACTGATGAAAAATAGAATTTCAATTTCAAACCAATATTTTTTAAATTGGTTGTTCAGTGTACTATTTTTTAGGCAGCTCTAGGGTCATATAATAACTAATAACTTGCAGCACAGAAATTGGCAACAAGAGGAATTTTTCTTACATAAATTGTGAGCCACTATCTCGTGGCAGCAATTAGAAAAGATGCGTCTGTAAATATTGAGTATACCAAAGGATTGTAACCAGTTCAAGTCTATACTAAAACACAGACTCTTTGTCTTTAATGAAAACCAACCATTTATTTATTGAGATACTTCATATAAAACTTTGAAAATTACTATTTTCCATATTCTTAATAAAAATAAAGTACTTTTCCCTTTATAACATTACAGTAAAATAAAAAGTACAATGTCTTTTGCAGAGTTACCATCTGAAAAGGTAACACCTGGCAGGTAATAGGGCCTGTCACTTTAGCAGATGGTCCAGACTCTACAAGAACATGCAGTACATCCTCCCATTAGTGATACCAACTGTCAAATGAAGTTATAGATGAGTTGAGTGAAGAAGAGATTTTCTTTCTTTTCCCTTCTTACTGCATAATCGAGCATTTACGAAGTCCTCAGACCTGAAGTTATAATGCTGTTGCTCAGCTGGATTCCTCTGTGGGAGGAACATTTTGCTTTACCTTAGAGGTGACATTTTGCTTATCTCATGTTATACCTCTGATGTAACTTCATCCTAAGGCATGCTGTTCAAGTCTAATAACTCATGTTTTCTATCAATGCAATCTGTAGTGCAATCTAAACTGACATTTCTTTGTAAAATATGTTTAGAAAATTAGCTATACTGTTATGTTGTAAAGTCTGCTGGATTGCACTCCACACAAAATGTTGTTTTACAGGTGATTAATAAATTTTATGATAAATCATATTCCTTGTCTATGTAATACCCATTAATGTGCTTTGTACTAAAACCAGGATTACTCAATCATTGTAGAGTCTGATATTTCAACCTTCTGTGTCCCCCCTAATTTGAAGTATGAAGATGGATTATTACATCTCTCTTCTGTGTCCTTCACCATTTTGGATTTCAATACATGGAGTCAGCACTTAAACCTGAATTATAAAAACATCATATGGGAAAAAGCTCTAATTAAGGACAAGGTGTCACTTTTTCTTGTTTCATGAAAGTGAGGTCTGTAGGTGAGCAGGCTAATATGTCTAATGGAAAAAGTGACTGCCAGATAGCAATGCAAAAGGTGACACAGGATCTGGACCCAGTTTCCATATGGACTTAGCAGCAGGATTAGTAAGACATTCCATATGAATGTTTCCAACTGTTTTTAGCCAAGTCCTGCTGATTTTGCCTTTCCTTCATTTGTGCCACTGGGTAATTACATCCTAATTTCTGCTACTGACTCTTTCTCCAGCTGCAGCACAGCTCATTAGTTTGGGCTCTGTTTTACACTGGCTCTCTGTCTGAGAGTCAGTGCCATAGATTATAAATCATTTAAGGTCATGACTGGTACTTTTGTATGTTTTCTATCAGGCAAACAAGCGCGACCACCAAACATTGGTATTAGATCATATTAATTACTTTCATAAGTCTTTAGATGAATTACTCATCATGGTGTGAGTATTTAATCTGGGTATATATTAAAAGGAATGTCTGAGTAATTACATCCTTTATTTGACAGGCACACTACATAAAGAAAGTATATTTTAAGTCTTGTATGTACAGGAGTCAGAAAAGTGTAAGTGACATTGACAACTCATGCACAGCTTTTATGAAAGATGGAATCCAGAAACAGAAGCTGCCTCTGGAAATCAACAAAGTGACCCATTGAAGGGTTCAAAGCAGTTCAGTCACAGAGTAAGGGGCAGATCCTAGCAATTTTGCCCAATAATAAGACTTTCCACAGCAAATTTGACAAACAAAATACACTTAGTGTTAAATGCCAACATGGAAACTCTAATTAGATACAGCTAATTGGAAACTTTTAGCAAGCCTTTCTGCAAGAGTTGAGTAAAAGGTAGGGATGTTTATTTGCTGGTCAGTTTTGCTTTTCTTCTTTGATAAAATCTCTCTTCTTTAAACCAGTATTAGGAGCTATGTATTATTGTCAAAATCAGCCACTTTTCTGTTTGACTTACACATGCTATCAAGTGTCATCAAAATGCAAAGAAATTCTGTGAGAGAGAAAAAATATTTTTAAAGAAATCAAATGAATCTAGCTTTAGATTTAAGTTCTTTTCACCCATTTTGACAACTAAAATGTCCTCTTTGCGCCTGCAAACTGTAAGTCACCTTGAGATGCAATATACTCACAGCATCAGCAATAAATTAAGACCAGTGAAATGTGTTCTTCACAACTGGCATTGTTCTGTGGAATTATATTTTAAAGATTAATTAATAAGAATGCTAGGGTGAAACACAAAAAAATGCCTTTGACAGAGGATACTGGAAAATTTCAAAAGCAAAGGAAAATATGCCTTGACAGATTAAAGAGTCCAGTGCCATGCTTTGCCTTCCTTAAACTGCCGTTTTTCAGATGGATTGATGTGTTAAAACCATTTGAGAAGACAGACCAGACCATGTGACAGAAAATATGAGTGAATCTGGTTTGACTTTAATGGAGAAGGGAATGGGAGTGTTTATCTCCCTTGTCAGTAGGCTGACCAATTAGACAACTATTGGCATATGGCTTATATGAGCTTCATTAACACAAAAATCAAGTGGGAAAATTGTGAAACAGATACCACAGCAAAATGCAGTTCAAGAGAGTGGCCTCTATATCAGTTCAATCTCCCTCTCTCCCTGTCACCCACAAGCAACTGACTTACTTATATGGTGATGTTCCTTTCATAAAACTCACTGTGAAGTGAGTTAGAATGAAGTTAGTCACTCATTCCGTTCGCCTTTTTTAGACTGCATTGCCATTGCTGGTTTTGTTGTGCTCAATAAAATGTTGATCAGATTAAAAGTCACATGGCCTGAAATGATCTGTTCAGAATTTTCCTGCATCTGAAAAATTACACAGCTAAATATTGCTCTTTTAGCCTAGAGCCCTACTGCTACACACAGATGTGTGCAGAAGAAAGATTTCATTTTAATAATGAAGCTATCTGTTTCAGTTAGGGCCTTCATTAATAACAAAAATATCAAACAAAGGCCACTGATAGATGACTTCTTGCTCTCTTCTTCTCTCTGGCCTAGCAAATAATAAGTTCATATCACAAATAATAAACAGCAAATACTATCTCCAAATCCATTTCAAGTCTAACGTACAGATATCTCTGTGTTTCCTACTAATTAAAATTTACCAGGTCTTTTCCAAAATAATTTATAGTGAAGGTTAAGTTTTAGAAAAACTATCTAAGTTTACTTTAAAAAAGAACTCTCCCTACACATTGCCTGTAAATGTACAAAACAATGTCAACGTGTTTGTCAGCATTGTGTAACAGATGAACAATTGCCATAGAAATCTTAGCTATGGAACATCAAATTCAGGGCAGATGAAGTTCTTGCAGCACAAGATCATTTAGAACAGATAACTTAAACTGGAAAACCCATCCTCAGTCTATTTACCACCTGATTATTGAGCAATACTTTTCATCCACCCATTTGTCTTATCACAAACATGTCACATTTTGTGGAGCTTTCCAGTCTAGTTTGATGGCTATCTCATGACTGTGACAAAGTTCTGGTTTGTTCTAAAAGTAAAAAAAAAATACAGTATTTATTTAATTACAGATAAGGAAAACATACTGTTTATAGAAAAAAATGCAGGGGATAGAAGATCAAGACAGTGACTTGAATTTATGGTAAAATCAAAGAAATAAAAAGATGGAAGTTTTTATAAAACAAAGGCAGATATTCCACTCTCCTCTTTCCAAACATTGAATTCTTTATGACAGTACATATTGTATGATGCAGAATTTTACGTAACTCCCCATCTATAAACAAGAAAATTGTATCATCTTCTCTTAGCAGAAGCATATGAAATAGTTGCTGGTTTCTTTTTGGTTGACCACTGAACAGTAATTTGTTCAGGTGACAATATCTTGAACTCACATTGAAACATGCATGAATTTGCCATGGAATATACTTCTTTCAAAGATAATCTTCCTAAAGAAACAATCAGGAAAGCTTTTCTCCTTTATAAAATGGTGAGTTAAGGTCTAAATACAATTTGTGCATTTGAAAACCATGTTTAGCTGAAATGTTCCCTTTAGTTTTGAACAGTTAAACATATGCAGCAAATCCCGTTCTGCACAGCATAGACCTACTTAAAACTTAAAGCAGAAGGGTATCTAGCATCTGAAAGGGATTTTGAGTAAACACAGTGTCTCCCTTTGCCTCCAGGATAGGAGACTAGATTCCTATATAAAAACATTCCTATGAAATCCTGAATTCCCAATACATATTAAAAAGTTCACACGTATACATTCTATTGGACTCTGTTGAACTCCCAGTACAAATAGAAAAATGGACTTAGATTGTCTTTATACCAATAAAGGGTTTGTTCCCTTTGCTTTCCCTTAACATAACCAAAGGCGTTAGTGGTGAGATCAGAGAGGGACTAGAGGTTGCTGCAAACAATCTGACCACTTTAAAAAAAAAGCTAAATCATCTTCCCAAAGATAACCCACCAAAAACTACGAAGAAGTCAGCAGGCTGAAACGGAAAAAGAAACATCCTCTGACTCTCAGGTTCTGATTCTGTGATTCTGTTCCATATGCTTTTAAATTGACATAGTTGATATAATGAACTTCATTTGTAAATAAAAATTGGAATCCCAGATTTTCCAGCCATTTCCAAAAGGTCTAGTAAAGAACATCAGCATCAAAGAGGTTGCTAGAAAGTTGTAAGAGGGTGGAAAGTGGCAGAAGGGGAAAAGAAAATACGTACACAAGAACAGGGAAAATATTTAGCCACATTATACAGCCTCAAAGAGATCACAGGCTTCTTTACTAACAATCCATTATTTTACTTGCTGATGGAGGCCAAAAGTCATTTACAAAAACTTAACTTTCTTTATAAATCCCACAAGATGTGTGAACGAAAATTTCTATGCAAATGTTATTTGTGGATATCCCCTTATGCAAGAAGTTTCATGCAAGAAGTGTTACTCTTTTTCCAAAGAAAAGCCTTAAAGAACGTCTGTGGGACAGAGAAACAGTGGTGAGATTATAAACCAAATGCAGATCGCTATCTCCAGCATAACTGAGGAGCAGCTCTGAAAGGATATAGAGAAAAAGACTGGCTAGAGCATGAGGAATAGCTGGCTTAGGGGATGGATTAAATGGAAGTCTTCAATGACCCCTGAGAAAATTAACTGTAAAGTTTGCTGTAGAACACTTTAGATGCTTACTTTCAGCTATCAGGGTTGTACTTAGAGAATAGGGAAACTGTCACTAAAGGAGTTACAGAGAGATTCTGGTTCAAACACAGAATAAGTCAGGAGTAATTGGCAACAGATTGACAGGAGTAAATAGATATTGTTCCATCTATCTCTCCGTACTACAGCAGAGTCTTTCCCTAGAGAAATATCATTGTAGGTTTCCTTCTCCCATAAAGTAAGTTTTTATTACTCATCCAATTTAAGGAACATTAAAAAATAAGCACAAAACTAATCATCCTTGTATATGCTGAGTATTACATAAGTATGCATTGTTTCCATGATATTACATATGGAAACTATCAATTCAAGAAAAAAAAAATTTCCTGGAAAATTTAAAGCAATTGTCCCAATGTTTTAATGTTGCTCATGTGTACATACTTCTGAAGAAGATCTCTTACTTTCAAGATAAAACTTGCCAGGTTATCTGAAGATACTTCACTCTGCCTTGTGAAGGAGTTTGTTTTTCATATGTATCATACTGTATCAGAAGTTGTGATATGACTTTTAATTTATTGTACTCTCTGCCTTCTGCTTGATGCTTAGTGACCTCTGAATTTTGTTAAATGTGCAGAATTTTCAACTGTCCCATTAAGTCATGATGAGGTTTACAACAAGAGAGACGTTTGGCCTGGATGTGGTATACATGAAAGATAGTCACCTCACAAATCAGCAGTCTGTGAGGCTTGAGAGAGATTAGTCAGGAGGGTTTCTTTAAGGTCTTCTTGGATACAGAGATCAGGCACTCCTCCCAGACGTAAAATGGCTATGTCTCTTCCAGAGAATATATCAAAAGATGACTACAAGGGAGGATTGTGTGGCCAGGAGGTATGGTAGCAAGACTGTGAAGCAGTTCACCTCTAAGCCATTTGCTGGAATCTACTAATGGCCTGTTAGATTTTAGGAAAATCCAATTAAATAATTGTTAAATACACTCTTGAGTGCTATTGCATTTATGAAGGCTTTACCATAGCTGTTAACCTTAGTAGTCAGGAATCAGGTACATTAGAAATGACAATGTATAATGTATAATGCCTGTTACAAACCTTCAGGGTCAGATCCTGATAGCTTTTTGCACAACTGCTTCCTGTGACAATTTGTATTAAAACTGAGAATAATAAAAAAGGGAAGAGGCTTCCATGTATGGCATCCTCTACACCACCCAATTTAGTAGAACAGAGATTTCCTTCATGGAGTCAAGCAAACAGCACAGTAGCAACAGTCACTTCTTGTTCAAAAACACAAGGAGAGAGGCAGCTGTCCAGCTCTATTTATAGCATTTCTTCAGAAAGTGTGAGGGCCCATCTCAGACTGGAGGGGTCAAATGGTTATATTGCCAGAAGAGTGCAACAGTCATGGAGCCACAAACTAGTTTAGCTGAGCACAGGCTACTAAAGCTACAGAATTGCAAAAGACTTGGTGCTTTGAGTCATTTATTGCAAGTTGAGGAGCTGCTGCAGGGTTGTTTATGTATTTCATGCTAATCAGCCAAAACTACGTTTAAATGAAACCTAAATATAAGAACTAAAGTAGTACCAGGATCTAGAACTTATCACTCCTCCTTGTTCTCTTTTTTCGCTCATGAAAAGAACCTCGTATTTATGTATTTATTTGTTGGTACAGAGCAGCTAGCCCACTTTAATAGCTGGAGACAGAGCCATTCTCATGCTGCCTTCACAGCACTACACTTACAGCATTTTTCCAGGATGTGGGTTTGAATGCATTCATTGAAGCTACTGCCACATTGACCCAAGCATCCTATATTTCAGATCAGTGTGCTGATCAATCTTTTATATGATTATGTAAAGGTGATGGCCACCATAACTGTTTTTTAAAAAATTAATCCTGCTTATAGAGATACCTACACTGGGCAGTAACTTGACAGCAGTGGAGGCATCAAACGTGCTGCAACGATTTATAGTTTTAGGCTTAAGTGAGGTGTGGGAGCTGCCTTCCACAAACATACTCCTACACTCAGTGTTTCTTGCTGCTTGACTTTAAATGATTTCCTACTGTGTGTGAGGTTTCTCAGGAACACTTTTCAGAGCTACCTATGTCTACATGCTGTGTATATAGGGTGCCATGTGTTTTCTTACCTTCTGCAAAGTAGGCTGGAGTCTTCCGAGAAGGTGTCTTTAGTTTTGGAAAAGCACAGAGCACTATGGTGCTGGATCACAGGAGATGTGGAACCTGTAGGATACTGTAAGGTAGAGACCTTTATCTTACTCTTAAAGAATAACTGCTAAATAACACACAATTTCAAGAATTCAGAACTGTTCCAAATATTAAAGCTAAACTTGCACAATTCCTAAAAGAGGTGATATTTATAGAGCTGCTTTTATTTGGCCTGTGCTATGAATAGCCTTATAAAACAGAGCCAGCCATTCTAATATGTTTTATACACAATTTTTTATTTGCAGCTTATTTATTAAGACTTTATTGCCAGACTTAAAATTCTCTTTTAAAAGGCATAGATATTAAATGACTTAGATATTCAATCAGCTGTAGAGGACGTAAGTTTACTGGGAATAAAGCAATAACTGCAAAGACTGGAGAGAAAATGGAGTGAGCCAGAACATATATGCCATCTCCATTAATTTTCTCTTGTGTTGATGAAACTGAAATTGATGCACAGGGCAAAGGACACTCCAGCCATCATGGACTTTTTTAGTCTTCTCTCTCCCTGTCAAACTGGAGCCAGAGATCTTCAGGGAAGGGAATTACTACACATTTGGTGGTTTTGCCTCAATGTCCAAGTATTCTGGAAATAAGCACACGTTTCTATGTCACAAATAACTAAAGAGCCTCTATTAATGCCTCTCTAGCATTCATTAATTCACTGTTTTCTCAAAGGTCATTTATCTTCTTAAAATGAAATCAAATGAACTGTTCCTGTTGGCAATAATGCTGTTGGAATAATGCAATTCTAAGACAAATGAAAAGGCTTCTTTCATGGATGATAAACGTGGTTAGAAAAAGCAAAACAGAAGTCTGAAGACCCTTTCCATAGAAGAAGTGTCACAGTAGCTTAAGGTCAGTTTGGGTAGCTGTATAATACTACTATTTATGCTCCTTTTAATCCTACCAAGATTTTGTAGTGAGGTAATCTCAGTAATTCGAATTGACTCTAAATTTCTGCAAGTTGGGTGGTATGTTTATGCTTTATGAGCCATGGAACAATGTTTTTTGAGATAGATGTGTTTAATGATATTCTGTTTTGGGGACTCAGTCTCTGGGCTGGCCTGATTTGGTTTTGTTTCTCAGAGGATGACTGAGCCTAGTAGTGGGTACCTTCAGTCTACTATGTAAGGGGAGTTGGCTGCCAGTACCGTTGTATTTGAAGCTCGTCCAAGATGAATTATGACTATAAGGAATGAAAAAGTACTTATGGAGAGTTTTGCGTGAGGAAAACAATTTTATTGATTTGAGTTTTGGTGGTTTTTACTTGACTTACTTGAACACAGTAATAAAGGATTGGCCAACTCTTGGCTATTCCTGCTTCTTGAGGATAATAACAGAATTGTAACAAACTATGGCTTCTGACGGCATACCTTAGTCACTCAAAAGAACAGATTAAAAAAGTACAGGGAATTCAGGGAAAAAAAAAGTATTACAGGAGATACAGAAAAAAGGAGGGAATAAAGAAATTTTTCAGAGACCAGAGAGAAGGACCTGAATTGACCAAAACTGTCCAGATGGTTTCTCTTTTAAGAAATCACATTTTTCCTTTTCAATTCTGTTAATTTCTTTGCATTTATTTTGTGGTTTATGACTCCAAAATGTGCCTGGAATGATCAATTGCTCTGTATGGTTTAGCTGTCTTTGGAAAAATTTAGAATCAACATGCCATGATTTTTCTGCTAATAATGGTGCTTTTTCTAGCTGGCCCGTTATTGCTGTAGAGTTCTGCCAGGCCGCATTCTTTCAGGCTGCAGACACCCAGCTTATATGAGTTGTTATACAAGTTGAGTTTATGCCAGCAGTGACAATTGGCCTAAAGGTTGCTTAAAGTGTATGTTTAAATATTTGGCATTACAATATCAAACCTGAGGTCCTACATACCAACAATTTATGAAAAAAGACTTGCATGAACGCAGGTGAAAGAAACTGAACATGCTGAATTATTGCATGAGTTACTAAACTCAAGCAGCTTCACTCGGCCACACAAGAAAGTTGAGAGGCTAAAAATATAATCATTTCCAGTCATTGTGATTCATGGAAAATAGGTCCTATTGAAAAACCTCCTGTGTGGTTTTGTTTTTGTTTTTAAACAAGGTCATAAGTCTGTCTGATAAAGAATACCATTTTGATATTCTATTCCTAAACCTCTCCAAGTCAAATGACTGTATTTAACATGACATTTTGATTAAAATAGTTGTATTAGATAAACGTGATTGGACACACATTCATATCCTTGCCCAGGTGCTATTGTTCCCCATCTCTCACTGTCCCTATAACCACCTTACAACCACAAAACTACATGCCAGGCAAAACTCATTGAGCAAAACTGTAGTTTGCTGATTAGATGCTGCCAGGATCCCTGTTCTGGGCACTGGGAAGACAGACAGACGTGATGTGGAAAGTAAAGAAGCCTGCACTGATGTGCCAGGATCCTCTACTCTTGAGACTGAAAGTGGATTGTTTAGAGAAGAGAGAGCTGAAGGGAGACGTGATAGCAATATTCAAATACATAAAAGACGGCTGCAAGCAATGGTGAAATAAAATGTCCTCTGCAACGCTGGAACTGTGACAAAAAGTAAATGGTAAAGTTCATTTAGTCTTTGGGAAAACACTTTAGGTCTGTGAACAATGATCTCAGAGATGGTCCCATAGATGATGGCAGGGTGTCATCTCAATGACTCACATCCTGTTTTTCAGAATCCTTTACTGGCAGTCCTCAAAATGCAATGGCCAATTAAGAGAGGTGAATGTAGGTAACTATTTCTGTGCACACTATCATATAATATTGTCTCTTGGTGAGTTAGGCAGTATCTTGTTCATCAAGTAAGTAGATGATACAAAATTGGCAGAAAAAGAAATACTGAGGAGGGAAGTTTAGTATTGTCAAAAAACTAAGCTAACTCACTAAATGAACCAGAGCAGTCATTTACAGCGGAAGAGAGAAGCAGAAGAGATCTCTGTCACTCTAGGGCTGAAATTCTGTCTTGGGACTGAAAATTTCTTCCGAAAGTTTCAAAAAAGTGTGTATTTTTTAGCAAAAAAATTCTTTTGGAAGAGAAATCAGCATTTTCAAACAATAAGCAGTTTTATCCAGCTATACTTAGAAAAAGTTCTTTCTGCCTCTATTCCCTTGTACAGAGAAGTGTTTTTAGGAAACAGAACCCTAGGCTGCTGGCCCAAAGAAATATTGTCAAAGAAATGCTAAGTTGTGAACTCACAGTTCACATGTTGAACACGTTCATCATGTTGAGCTCTTCAACCATTGGAACTGGGATTCAGTTTTCTTTTCCCTCTGTAATCAAAGCTTCCAAGCTTTAATTTGGCACATATTTTACAGAGGTTTAAGTAAAATTTGAGAGTCAGCTGTTTATGGCTTTCATAGATTACTTAATGTATAAGTGCCTGAGGCTTAGTGATGATGTAATTTGTTCTTTTCAGCATTTTTAGTTAAGTTCTGTGTTAGTACAGTATCGCTCCAGAAGAAAGAAAAAGATTCACATAAGACATGGAAAGGCTGCAATCCCTTGGTATCTGAAACATAAACATCTATTCGTAAGATTCTGCACTACATGAGTCCTTTGAGACCTGAAATTCAAAGTCGAATGAAACAGACAAACCTCGTTAAGTCATCTGCAAGACATTACTGAGTAGCAGAATTACATATTTCACCATGCAACATGAGGTAAATCTCGTGCAAAGAAAGGAGAGATGGTAACAGTCACTTAAATAAATAACTACCTCATATTTTTTATCACCATTTTGCTTCAGGTTGTCATTCACACAGAACTTTCTGTATTAATAATTTCTGTTTGCCATTATGCATTACATCTGCCCACAGAAGCAAAATAAGCAATTCTCTGCGTCTGCTCTGGAACAACAGTATGCTACTATACAGATGAGAAACTTTAATTTTCATCATCCTTTCTCATTGTCCCAGAAAAATGGGACTAGCAGACAGGAAGCCTGACGATTCTCACTAAGAACCACGTGACTGCTGGGCATATGCTGAAAATTATGTACCAAACGTGGATTTTGAAAGAGAAGGAATCAGTATTTCACCTAACAAATAGGGAGTTGCTGGGAGAAAGGAGGAGCTCTTCTAAACCTTTTTTTTTGTATCCATGAATAAAAGGCAGGAGCAGTTCTCAGAATACTTAAGCACTTTTAAGTGTAGGAACTAGGTTCTTTCTGTGCCAAAAAAAGAAGAAAGTTTTAACTGTCTTTTGGTACAAGAAACAGTATTGTTAAGTAGTGTCCCAAATGAGAAGAGCAGTGTTCGACAGATCGGCTCTCAAACCCAAATAGCGTATTTAAATCCTTATGTACATAAAGCATACACATGCACACATAAGCATATTCACAAAAACACCTAAACTCCAACAAAGTCTCAGTGATGTTTTATTGAAGGCAACTCACCTTTTCTTTACATTGGTCTGTATTTAAAGAAGTTCTATGCATGCAAACAATGCACTGCAAATTTTGTGTGTACGTTATGTACATATGTATGCACTTGCTTCAGTATGGAAGTATGGATGAAGGCAGATTACATAGGAACTATTCTGAATTTCTGAGTCTGAATGTAGTAATTTGTCTGAATATCAGTGGATCTAACCCAATAATACTGAAGGAAAACCAGATCTCTAGATGATGTAATAAACTTCTGAACATTACACAGAAACATTCCTACCTTTGCTGTTAATCAGTCAACTCAGCCTTGGGAAGCAGAACAGCAACATGTAATTCCTTTCTCCAGGAGCCACCAGATCACTCCCTTTTGCCTACTCACTGTTAGCACTGGGACCTACTATCCTACACTACAAGATGTGATTAAGTGCAAGAATTTCTTCCTTAAAGGGCTGACACTGCTTTCTTATTGTCGAAACAATATTGTTTTGGGGATATGTCTCTGGAATTCATTCAGCTGTTGTCTTTGGAGGTGACTCAGACCTATGGAATCTTTACTTTCATTTGCTTTCTTGGTTCATGCTGTTCAGCCTTTTTCAGTTCCCCACTGGAAGCCTAATTAATGAACTCTCAGTTGATTCCATTGTTTCCTCCATTTTAGACTAAATATTATCAGCTGTTCAATTTCAGCCACTTACTTCTCTACTGTTCCCAATAGATTTGCCTGTTTTGAAATCCTTTGGTGTCCAGGAGACTAAATAATTTCATGCCAGGGAGAGAAAGAAGACATAGTCCAAATTCCATCAGTGCCTGTGATCTGATTAGGTGAGAAACAGATAAGCCAACAAGCAATCCATGCTGAGGCTTCTTTACCTTATAGTTACCAGAAGGAATATCTCCTCCATGAAGGATGGGTTGAAGTGTGGGTTTTAGTGAATCCAAGCTCACATATGACTGTGTAGACCAACCACCTACACTTATGAGCTGCCAAACTTCTCACAAAGCATTTATACAAGCACTTTTAAGAAAGAATTATATGATAATAAAAACTCCAAGAATGAGCGACTTTATTTCTTCTCTTTCTACTGAAATTTAAATTATGCTCACTGTCTTTTATGTTCTGGTTAAATTAAATTCTTATTCAGCATCCTACTATTAGGTCATAGAATCATAGGATTTTCCAGTTAGAAAAGTCCTTTGAGATCATTCAGCTCAACCGCACCCATCCTCTGCTAAACCATGTCTTTCAAAAGCTCATCTACCCGTTTTTTAAACACCTCCAGGGACGGTGACTCAACCACCTCCCTGGGCAGCTGTGCCAGTTCTGTCCACCCTTTTGGTAAAGAATTTCTTCCTAAAATCCAGTCTGAAACTCCCCTAGTACAACTTATGGTCATTTCCTCTTGTCCTATCACCTGTCACTTGAGAGAAGAGATTAACACCCGCTCTGCCACAGCCTCCTTTCAGGCAGCCGTAGACAGCCATGAGGTCTCCCCTCAGCCTCCTCTTCTCCAAGCTAAACAAGCCCAGTACGCTCAGCCGCTCATCGTAACTCTTGTTCTCCAGTCCCTTCACCAGACTTGATGCCCTTCTCTGGATGCGCTCCAGCACCTCAATGTCGTTCTTGTAGTGAGGGGCCCAGAACTGCGAACAGTACTCAAGGCGTGACCTCACCAGTGCTGAGTACAGGGGCACAATCACTTCCCTGGTCCTGCTGGCCACACTGTTTCTGATACAGGTCAAGTTGCCATTGGCCTTCTTGGTCACCTGGGCCACTGCTGGCTCATACTCAGTCAGTTGTAAATGAACACCCCCAGGTCCTTCTCCTCCAGGCAGCTCTCCAGCCATTCTTCCTCAAGCATGTAACGCTGCATGGGGTCACTATGTCCAAGGTGCAGGACTTGGCACTTGGTCTTGTGGATCCTCATCCCCTTGGTCTCAGCCCATCAATCCAGCCTGTCCAGATCCCTCTGCAGAGCCTCCCTTCCTTCAAGCAGATTAACACTTGCAACCAGCTTAGTATTGTCTGCAAGCTTGCTGAGGCTGTACTCGATGCCTTTGTCCAGATCATTAATAATGATATTGAACAGGACTGGACCCAGCACTGAACCCTGGGCAACGCCACTAGTGACCGGCCTCCAACTGGATTTAACCCCATCCACCACCAGCCTCTGGGTCCGGCCATCCAGCCAGTTTTTCACCCAGCAGAAGGTGTGCCTGTCCAGGCCAATGGCAGCCAGTTTCTCAATCAGAATACTGTGAGAAACTGTGCCAAAGGCTTTTCAAAAGTCCAGGTACACCACATCCACAGCCTTCCCTTCATCTATTAACTGGGTAACCTGTCATAGAAGGAGATCAGGTTGGTCTGGCAGGACCTGCCTTTCATAAACCCATGATGACTGGGTCTGATCACCTGGCTGTCCGGCATGTGCTATGTGATATCACTCAATACGATCTGCTCTATTACCTTCCCCAGCACCAAGGTCAGACTGACAAGCCTGAAGGAAGGACAGAACCCAGAGCAAAAGTTCAATGGCCTTTTTTTTTTCCCATTAGACTCTCATGGCTCTCACTTTGTTTTAAGTGGCCAAATCATGAAATGGGAGGTCCCATTATCTGTCAGCTTCTCGCCTCTAGTGACTCATCTTTCCTAACACCTGCTCATGGAAGAATGTTCTCAAGTGGGTATGAAGAGAGGGAAAGAACAAGTCTCAACTTTGCTCTCTCTAAAATCTCAAGTTCACATCATGATTGTGTTCGCCCAGTTCAAACTGCATTCTCCAGTCTTTGGAGAAGCAGTTGCTGCTTTTAAAAACTGGTGGTAATTGAACTTGATTTTTTTGTTTTACATCCTTCCTCTTTTGTTGCCAGTACCTCCTTGGACCACCCAATATAACTCTGCTGTCTTCCTTTGGTGTTTATATACTCAGGATCCTTGCAAACATTGTCCCTATTAGTCATTGTCTGGCCCAGCTACAAGTGGCATATTGAGGTTTTTGAGTATTTTTTTAACCTGCAGTCAGTCTCTTTAGACTTTCGGGCAAGAGACCAAAGGCAGGATGGTTTCAGACACTAAAGCAGGGTAATAATTAGTGTGACATATACTCCTTAATTAGGAAAATTGTAATAGACAAGAAAACTTAGATTATCATGACACTGGGGTTAATGATATATATAAATTACGGTGAATTTATCCCATTAGTTGGGCTCCCAAAGGCATCACTGTGGAGGTCATATATAGCAGAGCTATAATTCTTCCTATAGTCTAACTCCAAGGAAGAGTTCTAGTGTCTTAATAAACTGCAAGAAGCTGGGTAGCAAAAAACAACCATCTAGGTGGCCTGCTGAGAAAAATCTGCTGTCTGGGTAGTCACGGTGGTTTTTTACTGGCAATGTAAATGAACACAAAAGTCCAAAAGCCCCTAGGTGAGAGCAAGACACAGATGATTGGGATAGGATGCAATTGAAGGCACATCATTCCTCCAGGATTTAAAAATTTCCAATTTAGCACATTGTCTAATTCTAATCCTGAATGCAGATGGCATCAGAAATAGTTGTGCTAAAATTAGAACTAAGACAAGAAGTACAAGCAGAGTTAAGGCTCCTGCACTCATCCTCCTTTCAGACAGACAGAACTAAATGCATGTGGTTCTATTTCCGCCTCTTTGCTAGCTGAAACCCACATTTGAATCACAGTATCCTTGGGATGTTCTGCTAATAATATACCAATGTTCCCATTGCCATTTCTGCACTTACTTCTTACTTACTTAAATTTCTGTGTTCCCTAAGGATTATGTTAACAATCAAGTTTTTTGATAGTTTGTTTAAAAGTTGAAAGAAATAAGGTCCTCCCAAATCTGATCTGTTCTGGAGTACCTCTGCTATGAGGACAGGCTAAGAGAGTTGGGGTTGTTCAGCCTGGAGAAGAAAAAGCTCCAGGGAGACCTTATAGAGGCCTTGCAGTACCTGAGCGGGGCTTACAGGAAAGCTGGGGAGGGGCTTTTTACAAGGGCAAGTAGTGACAGTACGAGGGAGAATGGCTTTAAATCGGAAGGGGGAAGTTTTAGATTAGACATTAGGAAGAAATTCTTCATGATGAGGGTGGTGAGGGACTCGGAACCAGGGAAGTTGTGGATATCCTCTCCCGGGAGGTGTTCGAGGCCAGGTTGGATGGGGCTTTGAGCAGTCTGGTCTGGTAGCAGGTGCTGGAACTAGGTGGACTTTTAAGTTCCAGCCAAACCACTCTATGGTTCTATGTTTCTATGTATTTCCAGAAGGTCTAGTAGATATGGTAAGCATTTTGTGGAGAAATGAAGTCTAACATAAGGCTTCTGGACGCTAAGTGGCTCATTTGCAAGTTATCAGTGCAATTTGGATCAGATCCTTAATGAGAGTGGAATGTGCTGTGGTGGTTCCTAATGGTACCAAAAGACATAGATATGCTCCTGTTAGGATCAAGCAATGAGGTATCAGAGCTGCTGTTTTGTACAGAATTTAAATAAAACAACAAGAGATTACACAGATAGCAAGAAGATTGTTTTACCCAAATAAATGATATAATCTCAATATATATGGAAATACCTGATTTAACCTAATCTTGAAAGGCACACAACCTGCTGATATTCTAAAAGGGTAAAATAACCCCGTCTTTTTAAAATAATTATTTTTTAATTGCTGTTGAAAGTAGGAGTACATTGTTATAAAAATGTTCAGTTCCTTCCTTCATCTTCCTACATATTTTGTATTTCCCAGGAAAAGTAGCTTCCCTTAATTTATGAAAGTCAAGGCTCCACAGACATCTTCTTTGCTTGAAGAGGACCACTTAGCTTTCTCTGTATAACATGTATCTTCCTAGGACAAAAAAATCAGTGAAAGATTTAAAGTAACAATCATCATTCATCTATTAAGAACAACTTTGCCTTTGGCTTACTCCAGAGCAAGCCAAACAGTATGCTAGATTATTTCTGTTATTGTACTGTTCCAAAGCTGCGAATTTGCAGAATAGTGGTATGTGGTGCAGTTCTCATTGCAGCAAACCAAAAGATCTGTGAAAAAAAAAACCCAGGCAATTTACTTAAAATTAGATTCCTACGACTGTGTGGGGTCTTTGAAGTGATTTTAAAATGGCAACATGACTGTGTTTCTATGACTGTATATAGGCATTGGCTCCAATTCACAGATTCTAAATTCCACCCAATTCTCTGTGCCTGGTGTTTTCTATTGGCAGGGCATCTCCAGCAGCCCAGAGCCAGTCAACAGGAAATACTAGGGAGAAGGGCTTGGATGGATTTCAGATGCCTGAATTTGGAATCTACTTTTGTTGAAATTCTTGGCCCAAATCACCTGCCTTTCAGTTTCAGGTCTTAAACAGAAAACCATTAATTTCTGCCCCTCCCACTCCTGCTTCCTATCCTGTCTTCCTCTTGAAGCACACAATGTTCTTGTTTCAGTGGAAGGGCAGCAAGCTGGACAGCAGTGATTAATGTAACAGTACATATAAATGGTGGTCGAAAACATAACAATAGTTCTGCTGCTGCTATCATGAGGTGAAGCCAATTAAATGCCATATTTTAGTATAAACCTTTGCCAGTATTATATTTGCTTTATTAAAGTTTCCAACAAGCCTTCAATGTTGTTCAAACAAGATATTACTTTTTCTTCAGATAAAATGTAATTGTTCTGCTAAAAAGGAGTAAAAACATGCTGTAAGGTTACGTGTTAAGCAATTTCTGCATACTTCCAGGCACTATAATTTAATCTAATCTTAGCATAGTGGGGGCACAGGTTTGCTATGGAGTAGGATGTGAAGTGTTTATATAAACCACATTTAAAAGAATTTCTAGGCTCAGTTCAAGAGTTTACACTTTCAAAGTCATTCCACCAGTGCATTCATCATGATCCACACAATCGTTTTGTCTGAGTCCTTTAATTCTTCCACCCCTCAGAAACTGTGCATTTAAAAGCCTATCACAGGATTCCCAAACAGACAAGGTCAACTAGGTATTGCAATTGCATCTCTTCACTTTGAAAGCAATCTGTAATCAGCTGAGCTTTACATCCAAAATGTTGTAAACTACAGACTCATATGAGTATTAATGGGAAAAGAACAAGTGAAGCTGTCTGTATTAAACAGAGATAACCTGGGGGTTAACTTGATCCAAACAGGAGTAACAAAGACCGCATCCTGATTCAAAGACATCTTTGGTAATAACCTCACACAGGCTGTGCCCTTCCAAAATCTAGCATTAGCACTAAAGCTGATAAACACTGATGCTTTTATTGTGCCTAAACAGATTTTTTTTCTAATGGTCTTCAGGACCGGCAGTCTGGCTGCTGCTCAAAGAACGTGGACATGATGTCTGGAAGGGGACGCTGGGGGAGCTGGAGCAGCACCTGCTTGCAGCACTTTTGTCAAGGCATTGGGCTAGCACGGCAAGGCGTTGGTGGCAGAGGGGCTGCAGGGTGGCTGCTGTGAGAACATGCCAGAAGTTGTCCCTGTGTCCGACCAGCTCCAAGACGGACACGCCGCTGGCCAAACTGCGCCAACCAGCGGTGCTGGAAGTGCGTCTAGCATAAGGTATTTCGAAAAGGTTTAGAACTGCTGCGCAAGGACCAGCTGAAGAGAGGAGTGAGCACGTGAGACGCACAGCCCCGCGGGCACCGAGCTCCCCGAAGAAGGAGGGGGGAGAAGCTCCTCCAGGTATCGCAGCAGGGCTCCCCCAGAGGCCACAATGCAGCTCTAAAGGAGGGAGATCGGCTTGCCATGCAACCCAAACACCCGCGCCCAGTGTCCGCAGCTCCGGTAACGGCGGAGCCCGCCGGGGGGTGCCGCAGCGCTCGCCGCGGCCCTTCCGCTCCACCGGGGGAGCCCGTGGGAGAAGGGCGGTGCGCGCCGCGAGTCGCGCGAGAGCGCCTGGGGAAGTGGAGTTTGGGAGCGCCGCTGTGGCAGGCCGGGAACTCCAAGGCAGCCACGGGTCCCGGCGGGACGGGGTTCGTCAGGAACGGTGGCGCCTCCCCGGCAGAGCCTGTGTCCCCTCTAAACTCCGCAGTCGCCGAGCCCGAGGCAGCTCCCCGGGCGGAGCCGCGATGGGAACGTCCGGAGTGGCTGCAGCGCCCGCCCTGGGGAGCTGCTAGCTCAGAGCCCGGCTGGAGTCTTGGGTTGCGGAGCATCGGGGTATGTGTGGGTGTGTGGGTGTGTGTTCTGGGAAGGAGGCACTGCTGGAACTGCACCCTGACATAGAATCATAGAACGGTTTCAGTTGGAAGGGACCTTAAAGTCCATCCAGTTCCAACCCCCCTGGCATGGGGAGGGACACCTTTCACCAAACCAGACTACTCAAAGCCCCATCCAGCCTAGCCTCGAACACCTTCAGGGAGAGGACATCCTCATTTTCCCTGGTTCCAAGTTCCTCACCACCCTCATCACGAAGAATTTCTTCCTAATGTCTAATCTAAATCTTCTACCTTCCAATTTAAAGCCGTTCCCTCTCGTTCTGTCACTGCTTGCCTTTGTATAAAGTCCCTACCCAGCTTTCCTGTAGCCCTTTCAGGTACTGCAAGGCCTCTATAAGGTCTTCTCGAAGCCTTTTCTTCTCTGGGCTTAACAGCCCCAACTTTCTCAGCCTGTCCCCGTAACAGAGGTGCTGCAACCCTTAGATGATCTTTGTAGCCCTCCTCTGGACCCGCTCCAACAGTTCCATATCCTTCTTATGTATAGGATTCGAGAACTGGACACAACATGTGGGTTTTCACTACAGAAGAGTAGAGGGGGAGAATCACCTCCCTCAACCTGCTGGCCATGCTTTTTTTTTTGATGCAGCCCAGGGCTTCCCCTGACTGCCATGACTTTTCAAATATCATGGAGAGTGGCTTAGCACCCACATCAGCCAATTCCTTCAGGACTCTGGGATGCCTCTCCTCAGGTGTCATAGACTTGTATATGTTCAGGTTCCTCAGGTGATCATGAATCTGATCTTTCCTTATAGTGGGAGGGCCCACCCCCCCCCCCATCCCCATCTTGTTGTTCCTTGACCCTGGAGGGGTGAGGAGACTAGTTTCCAGTGAAGACTGAGGCAAAAAAGTTGAGTACACTTAGCCTTCTCGTCATCTGTTGATATCACAGTATCACAGTATCATAAGGTTGGAAAGGACCTCTGAGATCATCAAGTCCAACCTATAACCCAACACTAACACCAACACCAACACTAACACCAACCATCATCTAAACCATGGCACTCAGTGCCTCATCCAGTCTCCCCTTAAACACCTCCAGGGTCGGCGACTCTACCACCTCCCTAGGCAGCGCATTCCAAAATATGAGTTCACCATTTTTGTTCATCCCAGAAGTACACTTCCTTTAACCTTCCTTTTCTGGTTGACATTCCTATAGAAGCCCTTCTTGTTATTCTTTGCTTCTCCTGCCAAGTTCAGCTCCAACTGTGCCTTGGCCTCCCTGACCCCATCCCTACACCACCAGGCAGCATCCCTATACTCTTCCCAGGTTCTCTGTCCCTGCTTGCACTGCCTGTGGAGTTCCTTCTTGCTCTTCGGTTTAACCAGCCACACTGGTCTCTTCCCTTCCCTGCCCAATTTCCTACATCTGGGACTGAGCACTCTATAGAAAGCATCTAAATATTTGTCAGCTCTGTTCTGCTCCTTTGTCCCTGAGGACCGTTTCCCAGGGGGTCCTACTGACTCACTCCTTGAAGAGCTGGAAATTTGCTTGCCTAAAATTTAGGGTCCTGACTATACTCCTCACCTGTCCCTTATCTCTCAGGACCTTGAACTTCAGCCCAGGTTGCCTCTGATCTTGATGTTGCTGATGAACTCACTTGTGTTGGTGACCATCAGGACCAGTACTGCATCCCCTTGAGTAGAGGTGTCTATTACGTGGGTTAAGAAGTTATCTTCTATGCACTCTAGGAGTCTCCTGGATTGCCTAAAGCTTTCTGTGCTACTTTTGCAGCAGATGTCAGGGTGGTTGAAGTCCCCCAGCAGGACAAGAGCTTATGAGCGTAAAGCCTTCTGTAGCTGGGGAAGAAGGCTTAATCAGTAGGCTCCCCTTGATCAAGTGGCCTGTAGTAGACACCAACCACAAGGTTCGTTTTGTTACCTCAGTATTTTATTCTCACCCATAAGTTTTTGACTTGTTCGTGGCTATTTTTCAGGGACAGCTCTTCACACTCTATCCATTTCCTTATATAGAGGGCAACAAGTCCACCCGTCCTTCCTGGTCTGTCCTTCTGAACAGCCTGTAGCCATGGATAGCCATCAGGAACCTGTGCTGCACGCTGCTATCCCCTGCTCTGCTGTGGCACACACCTGTACTTCCGCTGATTGCCTCTATGACTGACTACGATGGGAGGTTCTCCAGTCCCTTAATCATCTTGTGGCCCTTTGCTCCATCACTGTCTTGTACTGGGGAGCCCAGCACTGGCCCCAGCACTCTGGATGGGGCCACATTAGTGCTGAGTAGAGGAGGAACGTTCACCTGTCTTGACCTGATAGCAATACTGATGCAGCCCAGGATACCACTGGGCTTTTTTACTACATGGGCATAGTGCTGATTCACAATGGCCACTTTCTAACTGGGTGTTCAAAGGACATAAGCCATAGAAGACCTGAATCCACTGAGTGTCAAACTGCTTTAATCCCCCAACAACATATTTGTTGTTCTTCAACTCACTGTAAGAAGAGATTGCTTTTAAGACTGCCTGAAATATCCGGGGCTCTGGAGACTAAGAAAGACACAGAGGGATGTTTTCAGTGTACATGCACACTTTTTACCCAGGTACTGTTTGATGTGCATTATCTCTAGTAACAGGAGATTTCCCCTAGCAGATAAACCAGCAAGATGCAATTCCTAAAATAAATCTTCTTAATTAAAACGGAGCAGGAGTGTGTTTTGGATTTTTAGACTTCTTGTTTAGTCACAGTGTTCACAAATACCAACTCTATTTTCCTGTCTAGTGCAAAATAAAAGCTTGGGGACCATAAATATCTGAAGTGGTGCTTGACTGAAGGTTTACTAAAGTTAGAAATATGTGTAAACAATTTAGGAGTCTAAAATAGTCTCAAAAGGGCTTGAGGCACCAAGAACTCTTACTTCCAAGGGCAGTTCAAGTTTAGGCACAGAAGTGTTGATAAGCTAATAGCAGTGTTATGTTACTAATTGTGATTAAAATCCATGCCTGCTTTAACCCAAGTCTTTGTGGCTTTTATTATGCCTTGGGTCTGCTTGACATCCTCTAACAAACTGCACCATTTGCACAAAGGGGTATCTCCATGCTTCTCTGTTCAAACTTGTTCCCTGTTTGTTGCTATGAGGAAAGAGGAGATTTGTACAATGAATTTTCACTTAGCCTGATAGTTTAGGTGGGGTTTTCACAACTACAAGAGTCTGTGAATTGTGGCAGTGGGACATAGGTAAACACTTCTGACTCTGCTGCAGAGGGATTAATCTGCAATACAGTAGCGTAGCAGGGAGTGTGGTGGTAGAGGTGGTCCTACTGGCCTTTGTTTTAGTGCCCTCCAGTTCCTGAAACAGTTCAGGACAGCTAGATTCACTATGAGAGTGAGGTGTATACACAGGAGATGGTGATTAACACCTCTGAAAAAAATCACTTAGATGTAACCTGGCAAATTTTATCCATAAACTTTTCTGCATCTCCTAGCATAGGCTCAGCTGCATCTCTGTCAGCATTTTCCTCAGTGGCAGCCATCTCTTTGGGAAGAAAAAAAACATACAAAGATAAAAATGGAAGAAAACTAAAGTGGAATATTAAAATAAAACTATAGTGAGCTAGTGATTTCAACATAGTGGGTCCACCTGCACAGAGATGTTTGCAGGACAGAAGCCAAAGTGCTAAAAATGCAGACCAGAGTTTTCTTTGCTTTAGAGTCTGCAATTGATTATGGAAACAAAAGTCGTACACCCAGAAAGCTGGAGGAAAATTTTAAGGACCATAATCAAAACCAATGAACTGAGAAATATTTTAATCGGCCAGAATTTGTGTGCAGAGGTTCTGTTTCCTCTACAAGATGTGATAATATTTTCCTGCTGAGCAGACAATATTGCAAATATTGGTGTAAGTGCAGTCAAGGAAAAAGTTTAAGGAAAAGGCAGGGTTGGACACAAGAACCTGGTCAGTCAGGGAATGAAGTAAGTGTTTTTAATATTTTATTTTTGTAGGTAACCTCATAATTACAAACAGCTTCGCTTTCAAGGTTCTTAGTTCACATTTGACTTACTGACTTGCAAAGGTTTTTCTTTTTTTTTTACTTTTCCTCCAAATTGTAAACTAAATTTTCCTCTTACTTGCATGTTTTTAGAATCCTGTAATTAAGCAAGAATTTTGTGACTTGCTATTAAGAGTTATTTAAAGACTGGCAGAGGCAGAAATCTTTAATAAAAATCAGGTGAGCTTTCACTGGTTTAAAGGAGACATAGTATCTAATTTTGAAAACCTTACCAGGTGCATATTTATATTTTCAGATAGAATTTTTGACATATTAAACCTTGATTTGCAAATTTAGTTCCTGATCTCAGGTGAACAGAACCTGCCTTGTTGAAATTCTAATGATTTTTCCATTAAGGAAAAGCCCACCTGATAAAATTTATCCTTTTTTTTATTACCTCCCTGTGTGGAAACACAACATAAACAGGTTGTTGAATAACTGAAAATCTTTGTTTAACATATTTTTGAAATTCCGGATAGAAGAAAATCTTATCATCAAGTTTTCTATATCCGAATATTAAAAATATCTGAGAGTCTATAATAATAAAAGTTACTTTTGTAGAAGTTGTATTTGTTTGTCTGGTTTTCTACAAGTTACTTATTTAGTCATCCTAAATAATTTATTTTTTAATTGCATTGGACACTGAAGGTAGTAGGATTACAAATTTCAGTGTAATGTAATGATAGGCACTAGAGCAATGTGTCCAGAAAATGACTGTATGTACCATTTCTTAGTTATCATAACTTGTCAGATTACTTTTTAGTGATTTTAGATAATCAGTGAATTAACTTAAAAGAATTTAGTATAGTTTTACAGCAAAATATTACTTTTCTGGATGTTCTTTAAGTAATGGAAAGGTTTTTAGTATGACTTTGTTATATTCATTAAGTTCAGTTTTCCTCTTTCTACTCTCTAATTGTGTTGTGGTTGTTTTTCCTTTCAATATTTTCAAATTAAAGAGTTCAGTTCTGATCTCATCTTTGAATGCCCTGCTCTATGAAACTCACTGACGTTAAGTCTTTGTGGGTTAAAGCATTTATTTGGGCTACATGAATATCTGAAATTAAATACAGTAAGACAAGTTCTGTGTTAGTTTATAGCTTGCATAATGAAGTCACTTTCCTCGAGGATTTCTCAGGTTGTAAATCAGCATGCAACCTGGCCTGATTTCTTTTAATAAGAGACACAGGATAAATGTTGCAGTATCACAGCCATAATTCAAAATTCTTAGTTAACCTGAAGAGGAAGATTTGCTCACACGAGCAATTTATTGCCGAATATCTATAGTCTTAAAATATGCCTTTACTTCAATGAATATGCTGAAATATGAACATTTAATAGGTTCCATGTGTTTACTGTGTAGAATAATTTTAAATAGCTTGTGATTTTTTCCTGATACGGATGTTCTAATGGGCATTCCATTCAACCTAAGGAGATGATCTAATCCCATAAATATCCTGTACATTTTTTTGAAAATATTTGGATGCAATTTATGCCGTTTTCAAGTTTTTTTTTAATTCTGTGTGGTGGTAAACTGAAACATCTCTTAAATTTAGTATTTGTTTTTTCAGTATAGGTGTGAAAAGCACTTACACTGTAACTGAATATACTGCATCTATGTCTGAACAATATGTTTACTATATTGTCCAGTTTTCACATCATTCTTTTATTACCAACTACCACTTTTCTTCCATGTTTCCCCTGATTGAATGACTTTAGCTGTTTTTCTTGTAAATTTGCACCTTCTTGGCAGCATACAAGTATCATCATATTCCAACCAATTTAGAGTTTTTCTAGAGTGATGGCCAAATGTCAGCAACTGGATTTAGTGTGTATTACATATATTGCATAATCCACATTAGGGTTGATTTTTTAAAAAATCCTTTTATTATACTGCAATGTTTGTTACCCCATCTAACATTAAATGTAGTAATTTTAATCTAGTGATGGCATTGTACTTCAGTTCACTGAAATTAGTGGAAGTCAGTTAATGCAAAGCAATATTCAGTATCTTTTAGCACAGCTAAACTGGCCATCTCAATGTACTTTGTATGTTATTTTCAGTAATACGGCCATCCACAAATTAGGTACGTATCTCTTAAAATAAAGCATTCTTAGAATAGTTCTTCCTGAAAACAAATTTTCAGTAACCATGTGGAGCTGCCAGAGTCTTCTTCAACTGGAGATTTTCAGGGACATCCCAACAAGATTTTGAGGTAAAACAAGGTCATGTGACCATTTGTCTTGTTTCAGATAATATAAAAATATTCCTTATTTTCGTTTATCCCCTACTGTTATAGGAGCTAATTGGGAACAGGAAAAGAACAACTCACTCTTTGGAGACTGGAAAATGAGTGGTAGATTGGTATTTCTGATATGGCTATGGGAGGTGATCCCTCAAGCCCTACTCTCTTGGTTGTGAAGACTGGCAGGCAGAGAGCTGTTTGTACCAAACCTGTTACACAGTTCTCAGTGCCTCTTGGTCCTGTGCCTGTCAGTTCCTGCCTCTGTGCCTCTTCCTGGCTTTTCCTGCCCAAGCAGTATGTACCTTAGTGCCTATGTCTAGCTAACAGACCCAAAGCACAGGCCATTGAGCATCCAATCAAATGTGTGATTACAGCATTCTTGAGACACTGTCTTTATGGCCCATGTTTACACTTGTCAGATGACCAGGGTGGATCTGTAAATCCTTTCCTATGTATTGTATTCTTTCCATATGCCTGTGACAAAGGGCACACTAGTTTTTCAGATTCACAGTATTACCACACAGTCAGTAGTATCACAGCATCACAGAATGGTTTAGGTTGGAAGGAACCTTTAAAAATCATATATTCCATGCCCCGGACATGTTTCACTAGGTCAGGTTGCCAAAGTCCCATCCAACCTGACTTTGAACACTTACACTTCCAATGATGGAGCATTCACAGCTTCTCTGGACTACCTGTTCACACAACCATTGATGTCTCTGAAATAATAAGCTCTTTTGCACTGTTGGCTGAGGAAGTGGAGCATCTTACCTTTCAGAGCATGGCTGACTCTTAGTTTTGACAATTGTCTGACGGCAACTCCATCAATCTGCTTAGCTAAGTGATCCTGTATGGGAGGTTGCCCAAGTGATAGTCACTTACATGCTGGGGGCTTTTGTGGAATTTTAAAAGCTGCATTTTTTCATGTGAAGTCCACAATTCTGCAAAACAGAAGTGAATCTTGAGGTCTACTTTGGGCTACTGGACGGCTCAGGTAAAGGAGTGCTAATGCATGTTGCTGGTGACGGAGCTGTGGTGGATGTTGCTTTGTTCATCTTGCCTCTCCTCTGCTATGGGCTCTTGCAGAGGGGTCTCAGGCTCATGCCTAACTGAGCCTATGGGCAAGAGGGCTCTAGTAAACTTCTATTATCTCCAATTACTAAAGAAGAGATTTCAAAATACTACTTTTTCCTCTTTTATACTACTGTCTCACATTGGTGCTGTGGAAATACAAGGACATTATTGTTTGCTACCCTAGTTCTCTTGGCCAGGCAGTCCTCTAGGGGAACTTCATCCTCCCTTCAGATTATGCAGTTTACTCTTTCCCAGCACTTGTGCGGAGCTGCATATCCAAAAACATAACAAGAGAGCAAATTTCAAACAGTCTTTTAGGGAGCAGAAATCAAAATGTAAGTATCAGCTTGCGTTTAGATGTCAGACAGGGAGACCTGTTGCTGAAATGTGGTGTTCAGGTAATACTTATATTTTCTAAATTTTAATTTCAATTCAACAGAAAATCATAAGGGAAATCTTATGAATTCTGAAATGAACAAATCTGTTTCTCATAAATAGTTAAGTGTTAGTTTTTATTCACTGTAGTACTATTACTACTGTAGTATCAGTATTAGTACTGATAGGCACTAATGCAGGAATAAGAATATTAACACTTGTCTAAATTTAGTAAAATCATAACTTCAAATAATTAATTATACCCTTTGTAGCAGTTTTATGTTTGACATAAAGCTAACAAAAAGATATGTTTTTGAATGTAGAAAAGTGGAGCAATGAAATTCCGTATATTTTCAGTCTATCTGGGCACTTAACTTGTGCATTTGAAAATCTCCACCTGGTTAGCGAATAACAGGGAAATCATAGAAGTAAATTCTATCTGACAATCTGTATAGATTAATTCACAGCTTTCTGTTTTCTGCAGTCAAAGCAACCTGTGGGTATGTTTCTTCCTCATACAAAAAACACCCATGAAGATCATAAGACTTGACTTTGAACTTACAAACTCATCTTCTGTTCTCTCTGATTCCTTGAAATGATCTTACTCCATCACAGAGAACCTTCAACATCACAAATTGCTACTTCTTATACAGGTTGGCATTAGTTTATCTGTTGGGAAGCTGAGTACATAATTTGTGTGACTAAAAGCCATGTGTTAAAAAGAAATCTTTGCTACAAAGCAACTGAAATCCCACAGACATAACTCAGTTCCCCACATAAATGGTGAAAAATTTAAGTAGCGAACAGGGAAAAAGAAAAGCCGAGTCTATTTGCTCTCATAAATTATTTGTCAAGGCTGCATACAATAAAGCACTCATAAATTGTCTCTGGAGCTTGTGTTACTTACATCGATTACTCAGCCTTTAATTGATCTGGAATAAATGCGAGGATCTCCATACTCATGTACAGATAGATAAATGAAACAGGTGGATGAAGGAGTGCAGTTGTCAAAGATGCCAGCATCTCTCCTAATGACTGTCTACAAAAGTTAAAGAAGACAAATGGAATTGGCTTCTAAAGGAGTATTACTAGGGATTGGTTGTGCAAATCTTGGCTAGAGTGGATTCTTAGACAGCTTTCAGTCATTGAATGAATTATTCATTATGCGTGAAATGTTTGTACTTTTACCTAACCCTGCTACTTGACTAGAGCAAAGCTTTTCTTGATTTGACAGAACAGGCAATGAAGGGCCAGAGATGAGGCAAAAGGTATTGCTGGTAGAACTGCACTCAGTGTCATTGTTTTAAGACATTTAGACAGAAAATAAAGCTCTGTGTTCAGGCTTTCAGTCCTTGATCAGAATGAGCATGCAACTCAGATTTCTTCTGAAGCAGAAATATAGCAGAATTATGTTTTCTCCAGCTGCATTAGTGGCATCACACTTCTTTTAAACTGCTGTAAGAAAATGAGTTTAAAGTCTTCTTAGATCTGTGAGTTTTGTTGCCTTACCTTCATGGGCATAGTTTGCTACTTATTCTACATTTTACAAAAAGGAAAAGTATACCAGATATCCTGTATCTGTCAAACAGCTGGTGAATTTAGAGAGATTAAATCTGATTAAATGATGACTGACCATGAAGTTTGACTCAGCGGAAGTTATCTTGCAAGATCAGACCAAGTTAGTTCATACAAAAGAGAGAAAAAGGACATGTTTGCTTTCCAGTAAAGTAGCAGTTGTAAGAGAATTACATGTCTAGCTGACTGCTTTTTATTTTCATTTCATGTTCTACACCAGTGAATTTCCCTTGGATAATCCTCTCACACCATAGACTAGAACAGGAGTATAAATGCCTTAAGGCTTAAACTTCATACTCAGTTTTTAGACAATCAATATCAGGTGAGAAGAATACCCTCCTGAATGAGGAAAGCATAAAATACACAAATCAGGAGAAAAATGATTTAGAAGAAGAAATCAAACATTCTGTTCTATGACCCAATAATCAGAAAATCTAAACCCACAGAAAGAGAAGTTATGCTTGTTTATCTGCCTGTTTATCTAACATAGTCAGTGAGTCATCAAATTGCTTACATGACACACAAAATATGAGAGAGGAAAGAAGCCTGTGAACTATTTGAGAGGTGAGTGGTTTTATCCAGATTTATTAAAAAAGTTAGCTCCAAAAATGCAGGATTTTAGATTCTAGAAACAGGAAGGACATTCAAATTTTTTTTAAAACCTGGATACATTAAGAAGTGTCTGGCAGACTTCTTTCCAGACTCTCTAGAAAAATGTGCTGTCAGCTTAATGTAAATAATTATAATATTTAGTAGTGGGAAGAACCAAGGTTTGCCTCATAATGAGAAACAAACCTAATTTGTTTATGATATGATTGTTTAGCTGCAGTTTACCTTTAGGATAGTCAGGGTTTCCTTTATTTAGTACTTAAGATTTATAAGAAGTTATTGAAATATGCTTACAAAATTATTATTGGTGAAGTATTTCAATTGTGCATTCTTTTCAAAATGTTACTAATTTGAAAAGACCCTGTTTTTTCCTTGTCCCACTGAGAAATGAAACCAAATGTCAGAACCTTAAAATATTTCACTATATTAAGTTTTCATATATTATATCTTCAAATGTACTTCATGCAAAATGTGGAATTGCACCAACAGAGTGCTTTAAAGGCTTAGACACAGAAAGATCCTATGCTTCAGACTGTGTTAGTGTCATGGTAGGGAGGTGCTCTCTGAGTGTGGAGCAGCCAAAGAGCAGAATATGCACTTATGGTTAATCTGTGTTATAACTCCTTCATACTGAAATATTTTCAGCTTTTTGTAATTATTTCCTAATAGGTTGGTTTTGTGGTTTTGTTGTTGTTGTTTTGTTTTTTTTTAAATGTAATGGGCCTGTACTTATAACATTATTTTTCAGAAATGAACTGGTCATGCACTACAATAATAAATATTTCCATGCAGGTTTTTGGTTTTGTTTTTTTTCCCCCCTATGATCTCATTTACAGGAGAAAACTGCACCAGTAAAGCCTGTTTTCTTTGGGGAAGAGTAATTATCAGCTGATTTGACTGAAGTATACAAAATTCAGAAGGAAAGAAGAGGGCAGATGGTAAACTTCCATTGACATTGTGCCAAGAGTACCACATCTCAGTGGCATTGTTTCAAGTAAAGAGATGGCCAATCCTGCAAGAAATGCAAGGAGAATTTCTTTGGAAATAAGAAAAAATAGAACAGACAACTAGAGTCGTCAATAGAAGCAATTACAACAGGGAAAGCTCAAGACCTTACAAGATATAGAGAAAATGCAGGACAAAAACTGTATGTTAAAAGTGTGTGACTCCTCATGAGTAGCTGACCCCATCTGCCACCTGCATGCTGTGGACCTGAGAGGGAGCTGACCTCCTTATGTTCTTTTGTCTTTATGCAAACTTACAAGAAATAGCTGATCTTTCTGAAATAAGTCCTATTTAATGAATCACATTTATCAAATCCACAATGAATCTGACAGATTCAAAAGCCTAAAAGGTTGTATGAATTTTTCAATGGAATTTGATAAGGTAAGTGCATGTGACAGTGGCAGACAATATACAGAAATGCTTGAAAAGTCCTTTGAACCATATCACATTTTTTTCCTCTCTTATTTCCGAGATATGTGGTAAATCTAAGCACATTTATTTGTGTGAATATTTATATTTTATAATATTATTATGTGGAATATTATTATATTAATATGTGTTTGTTTCTATCAGCTTGCATCCAGTCTTATTTGTTATTTTTAAGTCATCTACAACTTACAAAAGATTTTGCAATGTAAAAAGTATCCCCTTTCAGGGAGACTGCACAAGGAGACTGTTATGTAGGAAGACAACATAAATTGTGGGAAGGAGAAAAGAAGTATGATAGAGCACAGCAGAGAGGCACATATTTATATGGGGGAAAATATTATTAGCAAATTTGATCAGAGGAGTGTAGGGAAGGGAAGGTGGAAGCTTATTAACTCACAGAAAAGTCTGCTCCTTGGTAACTTCTCTTGGGTATCAGCATTAGTCCATTTTTTTAGAATACTTTATTTTAACTTTGAAAAAAGGGACTATTAAAACAGCCTCTCTGACTTGTAACTCAGAGCACAGTACATACATTTTAAAAAAAAAAAGATTGTCCTTTCCTTGATGCTTATAATAGAAACTGAACCTTATAAAAATAAGAAAAATCATGCCATGGAAGTTAACTGGATAGAGATGATAGTGAAGGGGTGGAAGGAATTTTGTCAATAAGTTTCTGAAATGGCAGTTAATAGTCCTAATAAGAGCAATGCTTTGTGCTCATCGCATGAGTATGTTCTGGCAGAGGAGAAAAAAATTGGATTCAGAGACAATGGCAAGAGAATAGAAGAGGAAAGAAATAGCGTAGGTCTAAATCAGCATGGGATGAATCAAAACACAGCTCATTTAAGTGTCTGACTCTCCAAACTCTACCAGTGACTTACAGAAAGAAACAGCCTCAACTTTATTTACAATGCCAAAAGGATAGATGCAGAAATTTATGGGAAAAAATGAATGTTTCCCTTTCTCCAGCTTCAGACCTTCAAAATTAGAAAGCTAGAGGAATTCATGCCATCTGATTTGTAGCACCTGATTTAGGCAGCTACATTAAGCAGTCTCCTTTAGCTCCCTCACTAGTCATAGGAGACAGGTAGTTTTCTGTGAAGGCAAGGCAAAGTGTTTAAATTTGATGCCCAGTTAACAGGAATCTCGGGAACTAGCTGTCCAACTTGGCCACAGCTGTTGGGGAAATATTCCTACTAGGAATTGAAATACAACAGATTCTGTATTACCTGATATACTACCACATATTTTTGAAGCTGAAATAGAGTTAAAAGAGTCAAACTCACGAGCTGGATATTTTGGCAAACTGATCTACTACACAGCTGTGGCATTGAAAAGGGACTTTGTTAGACATAATGACAAAAGACGACAATACCTTGGGAGTTAACAAAAGGCAAAAGGTTTAGAACTCTAAGGCACTTGAAGCTGTAGAAACTGTTGACGGTGCTAAGAAATACATAGGAAGACTGAAATGGATGCACAGATGTGAAGTACAATCATGTGCTAAAAATGCACTGACTTCACTACAGTTATGCCACTAGAGCTTTCCCTGAGGGAGACAAGCTCTACAAATTACTCTAGGACCAGAAAGCCAAGAGATCTGTGATCGGACAGATCCAGACTGAGTAAGCATCTTCCTGCAGAATTATCAAAATGCAGTGTAGACTCCTAATGCATGAAGACCATAATTCTATCTTACAATAGATGCCTGCCTTTAACTTCAGGGAATTAGATGAAGTAAAGCCCTAACTTCCAAGCTTAGCCTACTTCCCCGTGAACTAAATTAATCTCAGCCTGCAACACTGGATAGATTTGGCCTTTAATTTGTGCCATGTTTGCAAAATCTGTAATAGAATATAATAAAATAGGTCCAACAGAAGCTCAGAACCAATGTATTGAAAACTGTCGAGTCTGAATTCTTGTTTTACTTTTAGTGGAGCTTTCATGGAGTGAGACCCCTGCAAAATGTAATGATGACAATGCATGTGCCACATATCATAGTTACTTTTAATCTGTTTTGAAAGAAGAGTGGATGATGTATTTCCATTCTGTTTTCAAGTGATCAAAACATTGCGGCTGTTTCTTTGACCCATTTTGGATCTGTACGTCCTGCAACTGCACAGGAGACAGTCTTTATCTCCCTAATAATAACAGGGTAATGAATATACTCCTAGTAAAAAGAATGAGCTGAAAAGAAGTACAAAAAACCCTTTAACTTTTATGATTTGAGTTACAAAGAAGTATTTCATAACCATGGACATGACTGTTTAATTAATATCGTAATTTCTTGTGCTGTGTACCTGCACATGGTGAAAGAAGGGCACAAACTGATGCTGCCTCCCTTACATGGAGTAACCACAGTGTGCATCACTGTATGCAGGTAGGGGACATCTTGTTCTTTTCTTTCCTAGGATGCCCCTTACATAAGGGAACCCCTCTCAGGGAGTACAGGATTCAAGCATATCTGTGTATAATCTGCCCTATATATGCCTAGCAATATGCCCAGCAATAGGCCAGGCATACACTGGTGAAGACTACAACAGCACACATTATCTGTTCACATTTGAGCAATATATTAAATATCAGAGGTCACTTTTTTTTTAATAGCAATGCTCATTTTTCCATATGTATTTGTGACCCGTGAGTGTGGTCTTTACAGTTGCCGTTCATTTGCACTGCTCAGAATGCTATACAAGTACATCTTAGGTGTTTGTGGCAGATGCTTGTCTGCCCCGTTTTCAAGGGCTGGCAGAAAGTCCACAATCTCCCCAGGCAATCTATTCCTGCATTGCTTAAAAAGATGTTAATGCTTTGTGGTTAGAAACAGTACAGTAAACTGAAGAATTCTCAAGGGTTATGTGAGATGTCTTACAAGTTATACCTGTACTTATTTAACAGCATGGTATTTGCCTTTCTCATAACAGTCTGATACTGTTGACTGATCCTCTGTAAATCTGTCTCTCCTCCAATCTTTTTCTGCTCCTAGTCTCTTGTTACCTATCATCTGCTCAGGCAATGGATTATACCATTTTACATGCAGAGCTTCAGACTTCTCTCTATTGAACAGCATCCTTTTGCATATATGATCATCAAGGTCACTGCTGATTCTAAATAGACTAAGACAAAATTCATGTGTATGACATATCCTTTCTTTTGTGTGACCTTCGAGGCTTTTTACTCATGATAAATCCATATATATTATTAGTCTTTTCTCTGTTTTCTTATCAATGGCAATGAATATCTTCATTATTTGCTTCAATATTTTTCTGGGAATTTAATTTCAGCAGAAAATCTGTAATTCTACACATTGTTTCCTCATCGTTTGAAGACCAGTACCAAGTTTCCCTCTATTCAATTAATTAGCATAGAGTTATTTACAGATAACTGCTAATGGATTGTAAGTTGTATTTGTCAGCTCTTTAAGAATGACAAATGAAATTTGAAAATATTTAAGATGGTCTATACCCATTTAAAGTTGAAAATTTTTCTCTGTTGATATCATAACATGCAAAAGGTATTAAATGTTTTAGTTCTTCCTTATCAAACTCTCCCTGATAATTCTGGCACTCTGCTGAGCAGGAGAACTGCCTTTTCTTTCCCTGGTCTTCCTCCTAGTATCAATGCCTCTAAAGTTTCTTATTTTAGATGATGGGCCTTGCTTATTGTTTGTTATTTGTTTCTGGATATTCTCCTGTTTACTTAAATTGCGTATTTATTCTTGTCCTCATAATCTACAGAGGGACTCTCCAGATATCATGACTTCTGTTCATCCCCACAAATCGCAGCTGTGAATCTCGAAGTCCTGAGCTGCATGGATATTTTTGACTGTAACCAAAGTTAGAGGTTTGCCTATCACCATCACAGCATATTAAACTTGATCTTAATAACTTCCCTCCTGATGCTAATTTTAATATATGCCTTTTTTTGATAATCTCTAATCTTTGGCAGCGATGCTGTAGTTACCATGCTGTGGAATGGAAACTCTTACTTCATTCTGGTTTCAGAGAGCTCACCAATTTTATATTTTAGACCATTGGAAGTATAGGAAATACCATTGAAATCTGCAGCATATCTAGGATGATTTCATCATAAAAAACTTTTAAAATGGCTCTGTTACACTTTAACATGATTCAAAACACAGACATCCCCATATAGTAAGACAAACCCTGTCTTAAAGTGATAGTGACAGTGACATTTAGGCACCTAAACAATTCTGGGGATCTGGATCCTGCATATATTTTTCGAATTAGTGGACACAGGACACAAAAATGTTGATACAAGTTCCCTTTTTGCAGTAGCACATGCACCAAATCTCACATTACTAGCAATGTTTTTGGCAAACTGTGCTATTAATGCAAATTAAATTAGGCTGCATGACATTAAGCCACTTGGGATTTTTCCAGGGCATCAATTTAGCAACATATGCTTTCAATCACTATATGTTCTGTTCCCTTGGAAACTAAAAAAAGTACAATAAATTAAATATAGTCTGCAGCTTTTTGTGTGTGTGCACAGAAATCAGAGTTAATTTTCTTTTTGACAATCAAGGGCTTGCCTGTAATTTCAAACATTATTATTGTATTTTTCTGAATGACAACAAGCAGGATCAGGAGTCTGCAAACAATTCCCTGTCTGCCATTGTGGCCTTTCTTCGCAGATGGCCACTCTTTGCTCATCTGTCTCTTATTCCTGCTGTCCTGTATGGCCTTCTCTTACCCCTCTAAGCTGAAAACTCTCATCTACCTTTCTTTCTTCCAAAACTTACAGGTATTTCTCCTTGGGAGAAAAATATGTTTAGAGTTCAATCTCACGTAAAACTAAGTTTCATCTAGGAGAGATCTGAGGTCTGTGGCCATACAGCTGTGGCAAGACTAGACTTATGTGAAAATAGGCAGCTGGATCCAGATGGAGTCCAGCTGTGCTAGAGTGACGAGGCATCCAAGGTAGTAAACCCTTGGCCAAGCACATTAGTTCAGGTGCAGCATTGGACTGACACTGCCAGATTGTATTTGGACACAGGCTGGTTTATGACAGCCTGTGTGGATCCTGCCACTCTAGGGGTCAGTGAGCAAAGGTTTGTCCACATTTGTCAGTGTAGAGCTACTCCAGCTTGTGAATGATGCAGAACTGGGTCACGTAAACCCAGAACTGTGATCCTCAACTAGTCCATTCAGATAGTAAGTCAACTTTGTTGATGCCTCGGCTCCTGAATTTTTCTGGTCATCCCCTGATCGTGTCCATAGTTTTCTTGAACAGCCTTCTTATCACAGAACAGCATGGCAATACCCCTAGCCTACTGCCATGTAGGAATAAAAAACCCTAGGAAATATGACAGTTTTGGTAGGGGCTCAACTGATTAGTTGTTATTAGAATGTACAAAGAAAATCAAAATGAAACACTAAAAGGCTTTTTTTCCCGTAAAAGTTGAGGAGAACTGGAATGAATAGAAGAATGGAGAAAAAGGCTGTTATCGGCAAACTGTAAAAGTTCATGTCTGGGGCTGGGACAAGGGGCTGGTAACAACAAAGAGAGTTATGGCATGGCAAGCCTGATGTGGTTCTGTGCATCTCTGAGGTAAATACAAGGAAAAACATCCTAATAAAAAACCGAAAATATCCTGGAGCAAGGGAAGAGATTAAGGAGAAAGAATTGTGAAAGCCTGTGATTTTCTAATTATTCTTGTTATTTTTATGCCTATTTCTATTGTCTTTCAGTTATTCAAGCCTTCTGCAAGTCTTCAGTGAAATGCAAGATTTAAAGATTTGCAAATAAATGGAACTCTGTTCCCATTCTCCCTGCAGAAAAACTCAAAATCTACAAGACCATATAAACAAAACCCTAACTTGGAGGATTTTGAAATGCCATGCTTTTTAAACTAATTTTATTACAGAGAGGGAGATGGTAGGCTGGCACACAAACTCTGACTACTTTATTCATAAAAACTAGTGCCTTGCAAATAGCAGCACTCATGATAATGGAAGCTCGCAGACACATGCACGCACACACACATCTGGAAGGTACTGATAGTGTGAAGCAGGGATAACAAAAGGATCTGAGAGGATTTTCTCTTAACAGGCTTTTAAAGAAAGCTTATTTAATCTCATGCTGACTTCTGAATTAGGGGTGATTTGATTGTGTCATGCAGTGCAACCTCCAAAAATGTCTCCATAATGTAGATAGCAAAGGTAAAACACACTTAGGGGTAATTCCCCTCAGCATCTCTCTCTTTGTTTGGGGCCAGCTATTTTATTTTGAGAAATTTGTTAGGTAATCTGTAACCTTAAGTGTGTATTATCTTAGAAGATGTCTTTGTTTCACATTTCATTTTAGCAGTTAAGAACACTGTAGAACTTTTAAGACGCTCTTCATTTTAGGAACATATTCTTATTAATCAAAATCATCTGCTGGGCTTACAGACTGTTTTCTTTGCAGAATTGTTTTTGGAAGCTTAACAGTGTAATTCCAGGGAGGATTTTGGCCTCAGTGCTTTAGAATCTGGGCCTGTGGAGGGACTTTATATAGCTTTTTGGGAGGAAGAACTTATACTGCCAATTCAGTCCTCTGCCAGAAGCAGTCCCTGATTCTGTAAACTACTTCTATTATTGAAGCTTCTGCATAAATTTAAGCATGTGCACACTGACATGAAAGTTAAATCCTTGAATCCTGTATGCATTAAGGTCCCCGGAAGACCACATTTGCTCTGGACACAGAGGGCCAGCAAGACTCTGAATGCATGGACCAAGTAGGGCAGGCAATGATGTGGGAGTAGATTGCTGCTCAGACAGCACATGCCAGTGTCCGTGTAGTTCCATCCTGTATGGCTTCCTCCGTTCCCAGACATAGAGTAGGCAATGAAAAGAGCAGACGGACAAAGGATGGAGTCAGCTGGACAGGCACAAGAGTCCTGTTAAGATGTTGTGATAGGCAAGGAATGGGCTAGTATTTGTTGCAAAGGTAACATGCACTTTCAGGGAGAAGGAGCTAAATACAAAGCCTTTGATGCTACAAATCTTAGTGTACATGTTCTACCTTTCCTTTGCCTTCCATGCTGTAAGAAGGGAGTCCAGGTGCTGGGGATTGCTGGTGTTTTACACTATCAGTTGATTTTGTGATGAGAAGCGTTTAATGCTGTTAAAATATTTCTGTCGAAGGATAAGTCCAGATGTGCTCACAGTAGCAAGAAAGAGCAGGCTTACAACCCACCCAAAGTATGGCTATATCTACTGTCTTCCCTCTACCTGAATGGGAAAATGATGAGCTTAGATACTGGGAAAGGAAAGCTGAGCGAAGTTGAGCTTTTCAAAATCATTTGTGTGACTGAATTTTTAAAGTTTTTCTGAATTCTCAGAAGCTACCTACATCTTGGAGGAGACACTTTAGATTCTCCTGGGGAACAGAAAGCAAAATTAGAATAGAACTAAGGTAATCACACAAATATATATATTTTAAATATAAATATTTTAAAGCCCTAAACCAAACTGTTAATTTGGAATGGAGATAACATGAACAATATAAGAGCAATAAATTCTATAAATTCACTCTGTACACCATGATGTCAAATAAAAGCAGAAAAATGAAGGACATTGTCTGGTTCCAACTTATTTTGGAACTGAAGAAAAATATAATTTGTTGATATATAACAGACCGTGTGTGATAGCAGCAGGATTTCAAAACCAACTTTTTTTCCTGAAAGTAAAGTAAGCAAAAAACCACACCAGGTTTGATACTTTATTTAACATTTGAGAAGAATAAAATGAGAAAATTGAAGGAGGAAAAGTGCAGATTGTTGGACACAAAGGAAAGTACAGTGTAAGCATAAGGAAGCACATCAGAGATCACAACATTTCAGACGTCACTGTAACAAAGCCTCTAAAAATAAGGGGATAAAAAGGCATATTGCCCAACAGGAAATTCTGATATGTTGAAACTTATTCCCATTCTGGACTAGCATGAAAAGATGATTTTTTTTTTGTGGAAAACCATGTTCTTTACAAGAAATTTCTGTCCCTTGTAGTTATGGAGATCTATGAAAAATGTATTATTAATGACTCTAATGTCTCAAAATCCAGACAGAGAAAAAAATCTATTTTTTTAGTTCACTCTGTAGTTTTGGTAGCTGAAACATGTTTTATCTAGGCACTTGCTATTAGTTAACTGAATAATGAAACCAGCCTTTTCAGATATTTCAATGATGCTCAGAGTCTTCTGAATGAAAATGCTGACTTTTCACTGCTCCCTGTAGGTTTGGGCTGTACCCCAGCACTACAGAGGCAATTGTCCAGAAAAGCCCACTTGCAGAAACTGCACAATGACTCCTCTTCTTGTTTTGCATAAATCACAGCTACAGAGCAAGCTAGCTGCTGCTGGGGCGACTGAGATAGTGACAGGGACATGCAGAGGAGGTTTCTAGAGGGGGTCAGGGCATTCTCTCCAGAAAGCAATAGCTGTGTCATTCCCTTGGCCTCATTTATATCACAGTAAAGTTCAAATTTGCCTACGCTCCTGGAACACCTTTAGCTAGCTTTGCCCAACCCTAATGTGTTAGTTGAAGAAAAGGTACTATTGCATAAGGGATCAAGGATGGATTCAACTTTGGTGTCTACCATATGTGTATCTGCTATGGGGAATGGATGCATAATATCCCATTTCAAAGAATAGCTGAAGAGATTACTCAGATAACTAAAAGTAGATGTCTACTCAAAAGAGAGAAAATTGCCTTCCAGACTCCACTGACTCAGTTTACTAGATATCCACTGATTCTATGAAAAACCTGGATGACTTACCTAACCTAAACACCTGCTCAGGTGAGATTGATTTTACCCTAAACATCCTTTAAATGACTAAACGTCCTTTACCCTAAACGTCCTTTAAATGACTACATAAAATACATTGTATGTAAACTTTAGAAATGCATGAAGTAAAAACAGCAAACGTTTCTTTGGTTAATCCCAGGGCTGCCCATTGAACATCTTAGACCACAGTTTTAGAAATTCATTTAAAAGCTTATTATTTCTTGAAAAAAATCATGAAATGTCAATTTTTATCCTTCTTCCTCATGTAAAACCTCATACACCTATGTTCATTAATTGATCTTATCTGGAAGCTTAAGAGCAGAGTTCTGAATCTGAGCAGAATATAATGACAGTTTGTTAATATTGTATTTATCTTTGAACCTTGTGTTAGTTACTATCTTTTTGTTTTTCTTTATATTATTCTGAATATACGCATACCTGTTCACATTTTGTCTGCGTGCAAAAATCTTGTTTAGGAAAAGATGTTCCTTTATGTTCTGATCTACAACAGATATAAATATATTCTGGTTTCTTTTTCTATAGAATTCTATGTATTTTGGATAAACAAGTTTATTCACTTTTGCTTCTTTAGCAATGAATTTTCTACCTATGCTATAATATACTCCCTACACGGTTGTCATGTTAAAATAATGCTAAGAATGGAAGACCTGCTGTATCTACAGAGCTTTGAGTGGAAATGCAGTTGTAATTTTTGATTGTTTCATTCAATGAACAAGTAGCAAAATCTTGTCACCTAGTTTCAGATCTCTTGTGAGCAACATCTGGTCTTCTTTCGCAGTCTATTGTAAAGGCCATTATTCAATCATTTATATGTTAATAACTTTGAATGCCTTCATTTTTCTGAAACCACAAAGCTATACATTTTTGCCTGATGACATGGCCATTGCAGTATTGCTACTAAACCTGCCATGGCTACTAGCATAATACGATACAACAGTGTTGAAATGAATTATCAGAAATTAAGTGCATGTAAAACAAGTGCACAGAAATCGCCTTCTTCCCAATCCAACTTTAGCATAGCAGCTTTCTCTGAGGGAAGCTCCAGACTGTTTTCTTTTTAACAAATTGCTCTGAAATAGGAGTTGAAAGCCATTTAAATTTGTGTTGTGCACTACACATGACAATGTTATATAAAGAATAAAAGCTTATTGTTGTGACATAATGACTATCTCATTAGAAATGGTTGTAGTGCTGAGTATATGACAGCTTTCACTGGACATAACAGGTCAGATTCATTCCAGGAGTAATCCTGTGGTTGACCAATGTCTGTCAAACACTTTGTCACAGAAGACTATAGAGTTCCTGTATTTTGAAAGTATTTCTGTTTTTATAGTTAGGTGAATACATTTCAAATATAATATTTGAATATAAGAAAGGTTTCCTTTGGTAATTTCAGAATACGTAGCACTAAAATTGCGTGTTTCCAGGAAAATTCTACATCATGGGCTAGGACTTCATTTACGTGGTGCCTATTTTAAACTAAATTCTATGAGCTCTTTTGCAGGTTTATTGCTGTTTCTCCTGCTGTCTGTGCATTGTCTTCCATTCCGTGCATCACTCCAAGCTGAGCAGCCTCCAGGGAATAGCGCACACTACTACTTTGTGTTGTCATCTAGTGTGCTGACAGAAAGAAGAAAAATGCTTGGCACAGCCTTTCTTTGGTAACATATACTGATAGACATGCATGTGTCTCAGCCAAGCTGTTCAACAGCTAAATGTGCAATTAAATATAATCACTATCCTTATTAAAGATGATAGTTTATGTTCTTTTTATAAGAAGTATTTATCAACCTTTGTGCTTTTCCTCATCAGTCTCTTTCTGTTTTGTAGTAATTCATCCTGCAGTGGTAATGGGACAGGGAAGTTGGCTCAAAAAGTTGTTTTTCTTCTTGAAATATAAAATACAGTGTTCTCATCAGCACACGAAAGGATCCTTTCATGTTTGGGTTTTACCTGCTCATACCTGGTAATATGTGATCTGAACTCGAGGAGAGGATCACTGCAGGAGTGAGGGGAGACTGCCAGTGGGAAAATGAGTGCTTATTAGATTCATGTTAAGTATACTTGGTTGGGTCTGTGTTTGGAGTGTAGAGTCTTGTATGTATACAAGACCATACAGCTATGGTCTTTTCTGTTGTGGATATTGTGCAGTTATTTTTCGCATTTTTCTCTTTGAGGAACAAAAGCATCGAATGAAATAAGATAGGAGAAAATTCAAATAGAGGGAACGCTGCCTTTTCTCCATTGTCTTATTAAACATGAGAAAAGATATTTCCCTTTAAGTTCCAAATGATAAGCTGTATCCATGAAAAAAAACCCAGGAAATTCCATCCTGTATCAGAACAGATAAATATGGATGGCCTATCCAGGAGATTAATTGATTTAGGCTTCTATCTGTATCAGATAGGATAGTGGAGACTTAAACCTGAACACAAGGTGTGCCACTCCATGGAATAAAATGAGAGAGAGCAGAAACAGATGCTCAGTACCAAGTGTATCCACTAAGTCTTCTAACGCCAGCCCTGGCTCTAGGAAGATTAATAAGTAAGGTGGTAATGAGTAAGAATAGGAGGTGAATATTTCCCTCCAGCATTTTTCTCAGCTGGATCTATATAGCTATTTTTTTCATAACCTTTGTGCAATACCTGTCACTGAATTACTATAAAAATAATCCAACAAACAACATAACTGGGCACTGAGGAAGCCAGGGTCAACAGCAAACAGAAAAGATAATGTTCAATTGTTTGCCAATCTCATACAGTATATTAGTAAGATAGAAGGGAATAGGATCTTGACTTTATACTCTTCACCAATATGCTTTCTGCTGGACTGACCTGCATCGGCATTATCTGATGACCTTGACCAAAATATTTCTTAGATTTCTCAATCCAGGCTAGCATCAAACCTTAAATCGGGTTATCACCTGAGAATTTGCATTTTTAAACTATCTAAAAACAATGCCACCAGAAAGAAATGACACCACACAGATTTTTTGATTGGATTAAAAAGGAAGAGAGCAAAACACGACCTAAAGGTTCATCGCAGTATAGTGTTGGTGGAACGAGAGGTACTTGTAAACCAAACTCAGAAAAAGCCAGCTGGTTACTGATGACATTTTGGTGGGAGGATAGTGACATCTAGTGGTATTACTCTTCATGCAGCCCTTCACATTATGTCTCAGAGCACGGTGTGTCAGTATTGTGGTGACAAGATATTTCACATATTTAATTAATTCGCTTTTTGTAAGTTTTACAAAATATCAGCTTTTCACCAAACACAGTGGCGTCTGATTTTTTTAAACATAATTGCACCAGTTGTTATACTGAAAAACTAGAGTTGTCATAAAGGTAGTCTGCAAATGAAACACTTTGCAAATATTGTGATAACAACTTAAGAGTTTTCTATCTAACTTCATTAATCAAATTCTAGAGTTACTTGCATCAGAACGGCATGATGGACTCAGTTTCAGTAGGAACTTAACTTCAGGGACTAATTCATCCCTCCTGAAAAATAATAAGAAAGGTCGGGACAGATTACCCTCTAGGTGCCTTTCTCTCTTTGGCTTGGTAATTAGTATAATCTAGATTCCTAACCATGACAGCTGAAATTAAGTAAGACGAGTCATACTAAAATGGCTTTGGTTCTTCTCAAATTCACAGTCAATGGTGTCTAATCTGTTCAGTAATTGAAAGAATTTCGAGAAACATGTCTTAAAGAGAAGTTTGAACAATGAAACATAAAAGATAGGATTGCTGGAAATGTGTCTCAAGGACAGGTTTGGACAATGAAAGATAAAAGACAAGAGTATGCAGAGAAACCAAACTAATATCTATGACACAAAATTGAATGGCACCAGGTCTTGTTTTTATTGCTGTATTATTAACATGCTGGGCAAGCCCATGATCTGGGCCAGCTGGTATTCCCAGGTAGTCACTGGGCATGAGCAGGGGACACTCCCAGGAAGCTGTGTTTATAGGCCTCTTGGTTTGGGAGATAAGAACAGTTCATTGTATGGAGGCATGTTGTTGTGTGCCAGCTGCTTTACTGGTACAGATATTGTCTATTACTCTAATGTGAGATGTATCAGTAAGATGTTCTCCCAATGCAATAGTGGTAAGTGCTTATAACGTTTGAAAATGCAAATGAAGAGAATTTCTTAAAATTTTCAGCTTACACTGACTCCCTCCTCTATTGTTTTCACCTTTAGTTAGACTGGTATAAAGTTCCCAAGTAGGAACCTGATGTGCTACGTGGTATGGGCCATTTTGTTGTCCATACATTTTTATGGCTATGACAGTACTGAGGCTATTGCAATCTGGAGACGTGGACTAACAGGAACCTCCTGAAGCTGAACAAATACAAATTCAAAGACTTGGGACAGAATAACCCCAGCTTTGCAGAAAATGTGCAGACGGTCTTGAAGGTCAATGAATTCAGCATGAGCCAGGAGTGTAACCTAGCCACCAGCAGAAGGCCACAAGTATCCTAGATTGTACAAACAGGAAGGCAGGCAGTAGGCTGAGAGAAGTAGTTCTTTCCCTTTGTCAAGCACTTGTGAGACTGAATCTGGAGTAATGTGTCCAGTTTTGGACTCCCTAGTAAAAGCAGGACATTGACAAACTGAAGCAAATTTAGTGGAAGACAATTGTGGAAAGAGGCTGGAGCACTTGCCATGTGAGGAGAAGCTGGAGGGACCAGAAGAAGGGAAGGCTCAGGCAAGACCTAATTGCTATATTCAAGGACCTAATGGTAGAGCCTAGAGAAGACAGCCAGACTTTTTTTGGAGGAACAGAACACTGCTAGAGGCTGAGAGGCCATGGGCACAAGATAGAACTTTGGAAATTTTGGCTTGATATATGAAAAAGTGTTTTTACCATGAGGATGGTCAAGTGCTGGAACAGAGACCACAGGAGCACTGGAAGGTACTTCCTTGAAGGTATTTAACCTTGGTTGGACACAGTGCTGAGCAACATGACATAACTGGCCCTGCTTTCAATAGGAAGTTGGACTGGTGGTCTCTGGAGGTAACCTCCAGTCTACATGCATCTATGCTGTTAACAGGAAGCCATGGCAGAAATCAATAAATCAGCACTTTAAGGATAAGTAGAAAGAAAAAAACCCAACTGTAACTATATGTACTTATTTTTCTTTGTAGACAAACACTCTTAGAAATCATTTGATTGTAAGTCAGTTGTGAGTCATTAGCCAGATCATCTATTTATCTTACAGTCTTCCTCTAGACTTAATCACTAAGAATAAATATCAGCTGATTATCATATTTACCAAAAGTTTTGTACTGTTAGGGAAAATAGTCTAAGTACTTTTTGTGGTTAGCACTCAAGCATCTAAGCAAAAAAGGTTTCTCTGCTGTTTAGAAGAATCATAGAATCACAGAACCATTTAGGTTGGAAAATACCTCGAAGATCATTTAACCTAACACTGCCAAGTCTACCATTACAATATGTCCCTAAGTGCCATATCTAAACATCTTTTAAATACCTCCAGGGATCGTGTTTCCACTGCTTGACACACCTTTTGGTGAAGAAATTGTTCCTAATACTCAATCTCCCTTGACGCAATCTGTGGTAATTTCCTATTGTTACAATCACTTGTTACTTAGGAGAAAAGACCTACATCCATCTAGCTGCCACCTACTTTCAGGTAGGCATAGAGGGTGATAATGCAATTTTTTAAAAAATACCAAATATGATGCTCTCAACCCTCTAGCCATTCAAATTAAATGGTGTTTCAAGTGGGGAACACTGTGGTTGAGAAGAATGTGCATTTGTGCATACTTCCATCACAGAAAAACACACATATCAGTTTCAGATGGAAACTGAATCTGGTGCTGCATTTAAAAATCTATTTAGTCACCGGGACTTCTTTCTATGTTCCTTTGGTTCTTTTGTGTGTTTTGTATTGGTAAGTGTTCCTATTGACTTTCAGGTACTGGATTTATTAAACCTTTGAATATCACAGTTACACAGATAATGAAGGCTCCGTGTAATGACTCAGTCTCCAAGCTGGCTGGACACAGCTCATACTTGGTCCAGAAAATCTCTCTTTGCGGAGTTTGGGTTTGAACTAAAAATCTCAATGTGTAGATGTACCCTGTCAAGAATGGCAACACAGTTTGCAGTGCCACACCAGCTAAATGTCTGCAAAGAGCAGACCAATGCCTTCCTTCACCTCTGTGCTATCTTCCATATGTATGTCTCAGGACAGCAGAAACGATGTGCAATGCAGATGGCAGGATACTCTTAATTTAGCACACTATCCTTTAGATCCATAACATCCTTAGGCTTATAGTAGCCTAAAATGAAGTCTCAGGATATGCCTGCTGGTGAGACACAGCTCACCTGTGAAGCTGGACGAATATAGAGTGTATACTAGAGATACAGCCTGTGGAGGCTGGAGTCTTTGGGGTTTGATGGGTATTGGAAAGTCTGCTTTTTTCCTAACTGCATTTTTCACTTTCTGAGAGTTAGAATTATCTTTTGGCTGTCTAAAATAAGTGTCTGAGTTGACAAAACAGAGTTCACATTTCATGGACTTAGGAAATTAATCGTTTGGGGGTTTTTATTTTGAATTCTTTTTTTGAAGTGGCGGAGAAATACTTGATCATCAGCCCTCATTTGCCAAAAGAAGTCTACAGCTTGATAATGGGACTTGAAGTTAGGTTTCCAATTTTCCATTTAAACTGCATGAAAAAAGTTTGATGTTCTCAATACTAGAAGGAAACAGAAAGTAGGTAGGCTGCCTGCTGTTCTTCAGATTCTACCTTCATGACATGTTTTAAGAACAAACATAAACACTTGCCACCTCCACAATAGCATATTATAATAATATTTATATGTATTAGCTTGTTTCTGCAACACTTGTGTTCTTCATCCAGTCCTTCACCTTCATACTGAGTCTACTCATCAGTCTTCCTTAGCATGATGTTTGGAACACTATAGCTTACTCCACAGTTTTTTTTCATAGAAGTGTACCTCTTTCACGAGATAAATATTGTAATTGTGCAAAGGACAAAGTCTCTTACTGCAAATGTTTGTATTGTCACATAGCTATCACACTGGAATCCAATTAGTTCTACCTGCCTTTCAAAATGACAGTGTATTATTTGCTCTAGTCAATCAACTTCTGTTTCTTTCAGTTTACTCACTATTTTCACCATAAAGTTTTTTTTTTTTTTGTTTAGCACTACATTTTCTGAAAGAGTAGGCATTAAAAGTAGCTCACATTCCTGGATTTTCTGCACATACAAAACAGACCATGGGAAAATTGCATGCAATGGCCTGAAACGGTGCATATGGGATCCGACTAGTGAGATGCATGGGAATCCCAAATGCATGAGAAATATGCAAGGTATTAATTGTTTGTAATTGCTACAGCAATATTGAAATAGTTTATGTACTGACTAAGAAATCTAGTTTTGTTGAAGGATTTCTGTTTTTTTTTAGGTAATGGTCATTGATGCAATGAAACTAAGCTTCGTCAAAGCATGTCCACAAGATAAGCTTTTAACTTCACAGCACTGTGAAGCCAGAGTGGTCTTAAATATCATCACCATTCTCAGCTGCCCTGCTGTTACGGCATTGAAAGCCACAGAACGTAGAATGTACCTCTGTATCTATTTGAATTCCCAGTTAGAAGGTTCCTTATTTTGAAACAGTGTGAGGGGCTTTCACTGAAGTCATCTGGACTCTCGGCTCTCACATGAGAACTAGAAAGTAGTCCAAAGTAGTTAATTCTTATAACATTTTTTCTTAATTAAAGGAAAGCTTTGGTCATAAAAGCATCTTCCCTCCCCCCGTTTCCATAGTCCTGTAACAAAAGTGCTTTGATTTGGCTTAAAATGGGGGGAGAGGGGTGTGGTGTGATCTTTGATCTATGGATGAACATAGGAAATTTCAGCCCAAAAAGAATTCATCTGAGAAACTACATTAAAATAGCAGCTGAAACATAATGCAATCTTAGAACTAATTGGTACTCTTTAGAGTGCTATGTATGGTCTAGAAGCAGTTTAATTTTGAAGGATGTGTAATGGAAGCCTTCAGCCTGTCACATGCATTTTATATTCCTATAAAGATATTTGGAAATCATATAAGACACATGTTTCTGTCCATAGATTTCAATTAGTTAAGATGATGATGGCTTCTCCATACTATGCTATGAGTTGCTTTAAATTACAGCGCCACAGTATAAAAAGGACACCAAACTACTGGAGAGTGTCCAGAGGAGGCCACAAGGCTGGTGAATGGTCTGGAGGGGAAGTCGTATGAGGAACAGCTGAAGTCACTTGGTCTGTTCAGCCTAGAGAAGAGGAGACTGAGAAGGGATCTCATAGCTGTTTACTGCCTTCTCACAAGGGAAGGAGGTGAAACAGGTGCTAAACTCTTCTCTCTTGCAACCTACGATATGACTCGAGAAAATAGCAAGAAGATGTGCCAGGGAAGGTTTAGATTGGATATCAGGAAGAGGTTCTTCTCCCAGCGGATGGTGGAGCACTGGAACAGCTCCCCAGCAAAGTAGTCACGGCACTGAGTCTGCCAGCATTCAAGAAGCATTTGGACAATGCCCTCAGTCACATGGTGCGAATGTTGGGAGTGTCCTATGTAGGGGTAGGAGTAGGACTCGAAGATCCTTTTGGGTCCCTTCCAGCTCTGGTAATTCTATGATTCTATGGTTCCTACCAGTTCTGAAATACCCTGTGCATTTTGAGTTAATCTACTAACTCTGGCAATACAAAGGCAGGTTCCAGCACTAGTCAGAGCTTTAGGTAGTCATGAGAGGGCAAGATGGATTCCCCACTGAAGTTCTTTTATAGATCTAGCCCAGAGTCACAAAAAAACCATGTGGCTAGGCAGGGAACTAAACCTTAGCAGGTTAAAACTAGAGATACTTTTATTTGGTTGAAATCTGATTCTTATCCTTCAACATGAGCACCAAGAGTAAGGTATATGCATTGTCCAAAATCTGTCCCCAGATTAAGAGAGAAATTGGCTGACTCTGCAGCTTCTGCAGAAATTTTAAAATAAAACTGCATTGGTTAGAAGAATAATTTGAAATGCATGTTGTCTGCCTTCTACCAGTACAGTGTCTGTCTTCTCTACAACCTAACATACTGAGAAGTACATTACAAAACCCAGAACTACTTTTTTTATTATGCAGATGTAGTAAGTGATGTTTAGTACAATGGGTCTTTAGTCTTCCTCCGAGGTTTTGAGATACTATTACAGGAAGAATACCTGATATAGATTCGTAACTTTGTTTTTCACAGCTCTAGACACTATTTTCACTATAAAAGTTTCAAAACTGACTTCTAACCTGTCTTCTGGTTACCTTTGGATTAACATTCTAACAGAACTGGAATGGGATGTGCCGAGGGTCTGCCATCACCGCTCCAGAATCAAACTACAGAATCTTTTGTTACTTAGCCTTCAACAAAACCCGTGTCTAGCTTGTGGCCCCCTTTTCAGATTTCCTAACTTGAAGTGCTTCAATCTCACTTCAGTCTTCTGAATTAAGCTGCAGGTTTCTGAGAAAGTGCATGGTGCCAACATCGCACAGGCATGAAAGAAATGGCTTAGTGGATGGGTGGGCCAAACGCTTTCTCAGAGGCTGCAACTAGGGCACTGATTCTCATGGGACGCAGAGCAACTTCCACCATGATCAGATGAAGCAGACTCAGACCTCACACCTCTTGATAGGCCTTGGATACGATATGTCTCCATTATGTGATCCTTGTGATCCCATTTGGGCTGTGCCTGCTGTTGAGGTGAAGGCTACTGAAGAGTTGTGTGCACCTCAGTAGCCTCTACACTGCTATATAGGAGATGCTAAGCCAGTAACTAATGGCTATGCAATCTCATCTGAGTGAGGACATTTACATACTTGGTTTCATTTCTGAGTTTCAGAAACAGAATAATTTCTATGTCATTCCCCCATTTAGAGTATGTTCAATAAGGTGGACTGCACTAGTTTCTGAACTGTTTTGAGGCTTTTAACTAACCCTCTCCACTGACGTTCATGTTGGAACTGAATTGTTTTCTAGTTTTAGATGATAAGATTTATTTTGAGGCTACGGCATTCACTTTAGCATTTGTATTGAACATTTTAGGCAGAGTATGAGTTTTCTAATACAGGCTCCTTTTAAGCATTTATTTAACCTACACAAAGGGGTTCTGGGTTTATATATTTAGAATAACTTGGATATTGCAGAGGGATTATCTCAATAAAGAAGGAAAATAGATTCTTTTTGAACTCTCAGTTTGCCTTTTTTGGAGATCTATATCTAGATAATTTTTTTTTATGAAAAGCTTATTATGGAGCTGTAAGAAAAGCATGCCAGTACCTTTAACCAGATTGTGTATTGGGCCCTTTTAATCAAGCCCTTTCACCTCCTACATCAAGATGAATGATACTACAATGTAAGCCAAGCACATAAAATTGAGCTGTGACCAGAACATTAGTATATAATTCAGGGATTTTAAGTTTACATTAAAGCATAACACCGGTTCCTGGCACCTCTTATCTAATGTTATAGTTAGTATCAGTGTGCAGGAAACATTTAAAGCCTCTGAATAAAGTAGGGAAAATAAAAAAGATCCTTTAAACATTCACTTACTTCATCACTTATATTGTTTCTTAATTGAACTTCTTGAGGGTTTAAAATATCCTATGTAAAAGTTGTTCACAGTGTTGTAATGGCTCCAAAGCAGGCAATTCTGATTTGACAATATGATGAAAAAGGGTTTTAACAATGGTAAAATGCTAGTAATCCTGGTGTAGGTAATAGAGTCCGTTGTTTAAAATAAAGGGTACAGCTTCGCCACATATCTCTGAGACAAATGCAGAACTGGAGGAAAGGCAAGAAAGGACTGTTAAGATGATCAGGGAAATTGAGACCTGTCTGTGTGGGAAGAGCTTATTTAGTCTCTGTCAATGAGGACTTAAAGGTGATATGACTTTAGAGGGCAAACATTGGACAGGAAAAAGCTAATTAAACTAAAGGACAATGTTGGCACAGTGATAAGCAAGTATAAATTACCATGAATACATTTAAGCATGAAAAGAGAATATTTCTAACCAGCAAAAGAAAAAAAGTTTTGAAACAAGAGATGCAGCATCAAAATGCCTAAGAACAGTAATGGTGATTTTCTGTAACAGTTACTGTAACGTTTATGACGTGGCTGATTGTGATCACAAAGAACGAGATTCAATTGCTTTATCTTGAACCCATTTGGCCAGTACCCCTAATCAATCAAGGGAAAAACAAACTTCCAGATGCGCTTGGAGACTGCAGTACATGGGATGAAGAAAAGCAGGGAGGTTGTTCCCTAAATGGTCAGTCATCTGCTCCAAGGCCTTGTCCCATTAATCTTCTGGTGAAGAGAGTGGCTGGATTCAGCATTAAACATCCAAAGTTCAAATACTTTATATAACTATGTTAAGTTAAACCTTTTATAAAATAACTTGTGAATCTTTTAACTATTGCATATTTACCTATGCAATAACAATGTTTTCATTTCTATTTTACTCCTCTTAAAGAAGACAATGGTTTTATATTCGATATTCTTTGAAAAATATCAGCCTAAACAATGTAAGTCAAGTGTTTCAAAGATTCTTCCAAATACCATTGCAGCTCTGAACAGCGATTCAGCAGAATGCTAATCTGAAGTTAATGAAAGATTATATGCGATGTATGTAAGATGTCTCCTGTCCCAATTCCACCGATAACTTTTCTCCCACTTCTGATCAGTCTGAATTTTTCAGACAGTTAAGAAATACAGAAACGTCATGAAAATACAGAAAAAATCCCAACAACTCATCTCCTAAGAATACGACAAGTAATCAAGTTAAAAAATAACGTAAGAAAACTTGTGAGAATAATAAAGTGAGTTATCCATGAAAGAGAAATATCCTCAACTTTTACAAGCATCTCAAAGATAAAAATGCAGTAACTGTCATACTTCTTGCAGTGCCAGTATGTCAACTTTAGCTCATTTCCATGTTCATAAACAAATGCCATAATAAATCATATTTTAGCATTTATTCCTTTATTAAAGCCAGCTTCCTAGATTTTGCAGTTTCTGGCAAGATGTTATTTCTGTTTACACTTGGTGCTGTAGGCACCCACTATTCTGCATAAACGTCTTTCCTGTAATGAAAAGGGTCAAATCTATTTTTTGATTTTAAACATTTTTTTATTTTATCCCTATCTGCGTGGTTGGTGTCTCACAGCAGTGGGTGTGCATGTGTGTGAATATCTCCTGAAAATAAGCACATAGAAGATTGGTTGAAAAGTGGTGTATTCTCAGATGACACTGTTTACCACAGCATACTCATGGAGAAACTGGCTGCTCATGGCTTGGACAGGCATACTCTTCACTGTGTAAAAAACTGGCTGAATGGCCGGGCCCAAAGAGCTATGATCAGTAGAGTTAAATCCAGTTGGTGGCCAGTCACAAGCGGTGTTCCGCAGGGCTCAGTGTTAGGACCAGTTCTGCTTAATATCTTTATCAATCATCTGTATGGGGGATGGAGTGCACCCTCAGTAAGTTTGCAGATGATAAAAACTTAGGTGGGAGTGTTGATCTGCGTGATGGTAGAAAGGCTCTACAGAAGGACCTCACCAGGCTGGGTCGATGGGCTGAGGCCAGCAGTATGAGGTTCAACAAGGCCAAGTGCTGGGTCCTGTGCTTGTGTCACAACAACAGCATGCAGCGGTATAGACTTGGGGAAGAGTGGCTGGAAAGCTGCACAGTGCAAAAGGACCTGGGGGTATTAGTCGACAGCTGGCTGGAAATGAACCAGCAGTGTGCCCAGGTGGCCAGGAGGGCCAAGAGCATCCTGACTTGTATCAGAAATGGTGTGGTCAGCAGGAGAGGGGAAGTGATCATCCCCCTGTACACGGGTGAGGACGCATCTTGAATGCTGTGCTCAGTTTTGGGGCCCTCACTCCAAGTAGGGCGTTTAGGGGCTGGAGTGCGTGCAGAGAATAGCAACAAAGCTAGTGCAAGGTTCTGGAAAACAAGTATTATGGGGAGCAGCTGAGGGAACTGGGGATATTCAGTCCGGAGAAAAGGAGGCTGAGGGGAGACCTTATCACTCTCTGCAACTGCCTAAAAGGAGGATATATCAAGGTGCGTGCTCGTCTCTTTTCTCAAGTAACAATAGGATGAGAGGGAACAGCCCCAAGTTGCACCAGGGAAGGTTTAGATTGATTGCCCGTCATTGGAACCGGCTGCTCGAGGAAGTGGTGGAGTCATCACCTCTCGACGTGTTCAACAGACTGATTTGGTGCTTAGCAACATGGTTAAGTGGTGGCCTTGGCAGTGTTAGGTTTATGCTTGGACTCAATGATCCTGAAGTTCTTTTCCAACCTAAACCATTCGGTCGTTCTGCAAAGGCTCCCTGCCTGTGCAACACAGCCGCTCCGTTTGAAATGTGGGCCTCCCTCCGAAACGCAGCCCCGCACCAGGCCAGCAACCGTAAGCTCCGCATCATCCCCCCGGAGCCGCGATAACAGGCACCAGCAGCGCGCCCGGCACTCCCGGCCGCTTCCCGCAGCGCATCCTGGGAGCTGTAGTTCCTATCTCTGGAAAGGGGCTTGCTGACAAGCAGCGCAAGCGCACAAGCTGCGCCTCGCTGCCCGGGGCGGCCCGACTGCTATAGGCCCCGCCCCTTTCCGTCCCGGCAGCGCGCGCTCCCGATGGGGCTTGCCGATTGGACGACCGTCTTGTTCACGTGGTTCCCAGAGGCCACTCAGGCTCCCCGCTCGCGGTACGCTGCCTTTCCGCTGTCTCGCAGCCTTGCGAAATGGCGGCGCCCGGGAGTCGGTGGCTGTTATGGCACGGCCGGCGCTGGTTCTCGCAGGCGGAGTCCACCGTGGCCCCGCGGCCCCCGGACTCGCTCTACCCGCCCATCGTGGCCTCCGCCACGGCAAAGAGCAAAGCGGCCAAGCGGCGGCGCCTGGAGTATTTTCACCAGCGGGTGCACGGAGCGCCCTCAGTCGAGGAGAAGTTGCGGCTTTACGCGCAGCAGCAGCGCCCCAAGTACATGGTCTACCCACAGACCTTTGCCCTCAACGCCGACCGCTGGTACCGCAGCTTCACCAAAACCGTCTTTGTGCCGGGTCTGCCCCCGACAGATGCGGCGGCGGCGGCAGCCGGGGCGGCCCCGGAGGCGGCGCAGAACGTGGCGGCAGCGGCACCTGAGGCCGCCGGAGCCGCGGGGCCGGGAGCGGCGGCTCCAGCGGCCGCGAAACCCCCGGCGGCAGCGACGCCGTTCCTGGATCTGGGCGAGCTGCGCTCTCTCGCCTGCGACGCCCTCCTGCAGGAGAGCTTCTACCAGAACAAGGATAGGCCGTTCCTCTACCGCCATCAGGATCACACGTCCGGGCCGTTTCTCACGCAGCTTGTCTCTGCGCTCACCGCCGTCCTGTGCGGTCGCAATCAGCTGCTGACTGCCTCCACTCTTGGTGTGGAACGGGGTGGGGGTGAGAGGGAGGAGGGAGCCCTTGTGTCGGGGGGCCGGCCTAGAATCCGGAAGAGGGGTCGCTGGGTTGTTAAGGCCATCACTTGTAATTCATCACGCCTCTATCGTTCCACAAGAATTTGATTTTTCTGTGTTTCTGCAGCTACAGAAGAAGAATTGGGAGGATTTTACATATGAAGTGTCAATCCCTATTTCTCTCTCTCTTTTCTGTTTCAGATCTAAAACCTGAAGTTAACTATTACTGGCATCATGGTGAGGAAGTTGTTGTTCATGGACATCGAAAGGGTAGAGTTGATCCTGTGCGGTTTCAAATAGATGATAAACCACACCTCCAGATCCGTGTACCGAAGCAGCTTCCCGAGGTGTGGATTTTGAATAGCGAGTTAATCACATGCATTTTCGCTTATGTTTCTTACTGTGGTTGAATGTGATAGTGTGTGGGCAGCCTGGTTAATCAGGCATGTAGCACATTTGTGCATTTTTCAGGTCTTACTACTGTTACTACCTTGTTGTAAAAGCTTTGTAGATACTGAGACAGTCTTCTGAAATTTAAATTGGTCATCTTTGTACTTTAGAAAAAGTGCGTGTTGTTGCACCTAATTAAGTGGTGTTTTTAACTTTTATTCCTGGAAGTGTAGCAAGAGTAAGAAATGTGGTGTGGAACATTCTTGGTGGATGATAATAAGATGAGAGATGTGGAAATGAAAATGGGAGTAAGAGAGAGCATGTATAATTTGAATGTGAGCTCTGTTACCTGTTAGTACTGCTTAGCAGTTGTTTTCTTTAATGCTTAGTTTTCTGGAAGCTGATTCCATATTCAAATATTTTTCTTTTAGATTTATACAGTGTTAGTTGTTAGCCTGTCGCTAAGTTTCCACCACAGATAGAAAAATGCTTCGCTTCCTGTAAATGCTGAACAGTTCTTGGTAACTTAATTGTACAATTTGCTTGGGTAGTACTGTCAGATGTTGCAAACCTTGGCATTTTGGAAGAACCTTCTAGGCAATTGAAAATTTTATTTAGTGCAAAACACTGAATACCTGTAAATTCACTCTGTTAGTTCAATTTAGTTTATTGAAGTGGATTTTGGTTTTGGAGATAGTGCCAAGAGGAGGCTTTATTAGCACCATTTCACACTGTTTCATATGTTGAATAAAAGTCACACATCAATATAAAAAATGTATACTAGAGTTTATCAAAAGACAGGAAGTTCTGTTGCAAAAGATCAGATTCAGTTACTTATATATATGGTGTATGTAACCAAGACTTCTGCCTTTTACTGTCTGATTAGAAAGTGGCATATCATGTGAGGCCTGATGGTAGAAATGTGACTTATGTCATGGCTTATGTTATGTCAATCTTCCTTCAAGATTGTATCACTGGAGTCAGATCTTGGAGAGGTTCCTGTTATTGATCACAAACCATCCAAGTTGCCATTGTTCAAAAAGCAGTATGAAAACAAGGTGTTTATAGGTAAGAGTTTCTAGTAATGAAACATTAACTACTTTTTTTGTGTAAAAAATAAAAACCACCAAAACACCCTCAACCCCCCAAAAAGGGTCACCCTCTTAACTTTTCTCCTCCTATCAACAGAAAAAAAACCAAGCCATTTTTATATATAGCTATACTATATAAATATGTATTCTATAAATCCCTATTGAGATTCCATGTCAGTTAGACGGTGGGGAGCAACATCATCCTATGCATATGGTGCTCTGTCCGGATTTGCTTGAAGGATTTGAGTTGAACAGAAGCTTGGCAGCAAACTGGCTTTGAATTTTGATACATGTCCTCAAGACATTTCAGTGTGTGATCTCTTGCCTTTTGGAGTTAGGCAAACTCTCTGGTCACACTCAAGTGGAGGAATCTCAACATTTTTACAGATGTCAGTAGACATTCTAACCTTCTGTTGTTTGGAGTCTGATAATAAAGACGTGTTTGTATGCATGATAAAGAGTATTCTCTGACTTCATTTTTTGATTTTTGTGGTACACAGGATCAAAGGTAGCAGATCCATGCTGTTACGGGCACACCCAGTTTCATCTTATTCCTGATAAACTAAAACGGCAGAGGTTTATAAAAGCAAATCTTGAGGATCAAATTGAAGTTCTTTATCGAGCTAATGGTATTGCAAGTCTGTTTGCCTGGACAGCAGCACAGGCAATGTATCAAGGTGAGACAGTCAACTTGCTAAATTCTTCCTAGTGATAAATGCGTACTGTAACATTCTCTAACGTATTCACCCCACCACCTTTTTCTGATGCTTTTTGTTCTTCTAAGTCCTTGTAGTAGATTTTTGAAATTATTGAGCCGATGAATGAAGCAGATGTTATACAAAAGAGTTAACTAAGACTTAGTCATTGAGTACTTTGACTCAGGGAAAATTAATTTTTCAAAAAGTGTTTTTCCATATATAACACAGCCTGTGCAAAACCCTCATTCCTGCATTCACTTGCTTACTCCATATTTGTTATAGGCAAAGGTGGTAGATACCAAGCAGGGTTTTTTTATTTTTTTTTTTCTGAAACAACTGTATTGCTTAGCCCCTTGTTTTAGAAATGACAATTTTATGGAACGTACAGTCAGTGAAAGAAAAATGTCAGCAGCCTTACTTAAGGATTTTGTGCCTATGTTTGTCTAAAAATCCCAGAAGACCTTCAGCCAGTTGCTTATTCATGTAAATATAATTGTTGTCGGGTGTTACTAGAAGATACCTGCTGGTTTATAGTTTCACATGTGTAACAACGCATGGAAGAAAATCCTTTGACTATGGTACATATTGCTGGCTCTGCATGAATTTTTATATCTAATGGTGTGGTAGAAAGCTTGACTTTATTTGTGGACATACAACATTAAAGCAAAATGCAGTTATGAGGACAGCATGATTCAACTATATGAAGTTTTTATTCTATAGCAGTTTCTAGCAGCAGTGATTTCTTTCAAAGATAGTACTGTGTGTGCTAGCACACATGAATAAATATGTAAAGAGAACATCTTTAGAAGTCTTATTAGTGCTCAGTAGGGGCTGTTAGAAGCATTAATAAATATTGATACAGCATTCTTAGTCTGGCTGGTTACTGTAGTCAGTTTTGCTGATGCATGCCTCTGTCTGGTAACAAATGTTCACTACCCTGTGAGATAGATGGAATAGTAGACCTTTCCCTTCAGATCACTTGCAGGACTTCCATGCATTAATAACTTAGCCCAGTGACTTTTTAAAATAACCTGATCAGTGTTTGTGGGTTATCACTCGGTGATAGGGAGCTGTGTACGGAATGCAGATATGCCACTGTGTCCCTGATCTGCGAAATGTCTTTGATTGGTGGTTTAGTTGGTCTGTATGAAAAATGCTTGCATTGCTGAAGGAAACAGGACTCTTCTCCATAAGTGGCTGCTACAAGTACCGGGATTTTTCTGTAATTGAGGATTGGGGTTTAGATGCGTGTTATGATAGGAGTTTTGAGTCATATGTAGCTAATGTTGTTTTTTATTTTGTAGGGTTCTGGAATGAAGCAGATGTGACCCGTCCTTTTGTATCGCAGGCAGTAGTGACTGATGGAAAATACTTTGCTTTCTTTTGTTACCAGCTAAATACTTTAGCACTAACTGTAGAAACTATTCGAAATAACTCTCGGAAGAATATCTGTTGGGGTACAGAGAGTAAACCATTGTATGACATTGTGGAAGATGATAGTGTGAAGGGCTTTAATGATGAAGTTCTGCTTCATTTGGTTCGTTTTCTGTTAAACAGACCCAAAGAGTTGTAAATCATTAAATAAAGTATTCCTGCTCATGGGCGTACACTTCATTGTAACTCCATGAAATATGGACTAGAATGTGCTTTGTTCTTAGTCAAGTATTTGTCTAGCAAACTATAAATCTTTTATCATATTTTGGCCTTATTTCTTTAAGTGTATGATACTTTACACCGAAAAATAAAAGTCTAGAATACCTTCATGTCCTTTGTATATTTACTATTAGAAGTGTATTGCACTAATTTGAAGTTGTGAACAATTTCTTTTAGCAGATCTATACCTCCGTGTTAAATTTTCACAGCAAAATATGAATTCATATGATGTTCTGATTATGTTGCTAGGTAACTACTGTCTTGATACTCAGGATCAGAGAAAAATTTCTGATTTTGTGCCTGGAAAGAAATCTGTTGACTTAAATGCTTATTCAGATGCTTAAATGCTTTTTTTTTAAAATGAGTAAAACAGGTTCCTTAAAATTGAATTTTTGGTAGTTTAGTTACATGGCAAGGAAAATTTTTAGATGTTTGTTGAGCAATAGTGTAAACACAAAAAACTTGCTTCTAAAGATTCTATTATTAATCTGCATACACACTTTTAAGCTGTCATCTCATGAACCATAGAAAGAACTCACAAATGCACTTGCAGTCTACAGTTTTCCTTTTACCCTGGGACCTGTGGTTTCAAGTGTAGACATCGTCATGGTTTCATTGCTGATATTTGGATGTCTTAAGGCTGTTAGTAGACCACAGCTGAGCCCAAATTATCGCTAGAATCTCTGATGAACATACAAGTTTTAAAGAGTAGTTAGGAATATTTACTTACCAACAAAGTATACCTGATTTTGAGGTTGATAAACATGCCTAGAATTTTATGTAGTTCTGCAGGCTGCAACTGATAATTTTGGAATTTTCCAGAATTCTTATGAAGAGTTAAGTAGACTCCATGTGAACATGGAACCATTGACCATTTCTCTCTGGAATTGACTATCCAACCAATTTCTCATCCACTGAGTAGTACACCCATCAAATCCATATCTCTCCAATTTAGAGAGAAGGATGAGGATGTTACAGGGAACAAGTCTCAAAAGCCTTGTACACAAGTCCATATAGATGACATTCCATTGTCCCCTGATGTAGTCACTCCATCAGCGAAGGCTATATGTTCATCAGGCAGGACATGCGCTTCACTAAGCCACGCTGAATGTCTTTAATCTCGTCCCTGTCCTCCGTGTGCCTTAGCATAACTTGTAGGAGGATCTGGTCCATGATCTTTCCATGCACTGAGATGGGGCTGAAGGGTTGGTAGTTCCCAGGATCCTCCTTTCTACTTTCTTTAAAAGGGTATAATGTCTCACTTTTTCAAGTCACCAGGAATCAAAATAGTTTGTAAAGAGAGAGTGCAGGATCATACATTGCTCTTGTTGAAGTACTTCCTGCACATTCTTAGCCTGAGTAGTTGGGGATCCTGCTTCCTGTTGTAAACTGACTATATTATAGAGTATTTTGCTAATGAAAGATGAGATAATCGCAGAGTTTTATTTGATTGGTACTTTGCTAATGTTGGAATGAACTATAGTTGCGACTTTTTCCACCAGCAGAGGATAATGTAGGTAAGAAAGATGTATGTGAGTACTCCCTTCTTTTTAACAGAAGAAAAAGAGTTCTTCACCACTTTTTTTGTCTTAATAATTCTTGAGTATTAGTACTTCTGATCACTGCTGATCCTTGCATTAAATGAATATTCCATGTTTGAACAGAAGATAAATTGCTGGGTATACATGTTAGATATAAAGAATGACCCGCGTCCTGGCTTAAAAGTCAATGATTGATATTTGTTTTTTTAGTATAATAAAGGGATGATGCAAAATGAATGGAAGAATGAAAAAAAAACCAACCTAAACAAAAAACCAAACCAACGAGCTGGGTGTTCTGAGCCTGCAGACAACCTTTACAGTTTGTACGATATGGTATTGTCTTCAGTTTGAAACTCCATGAGTTGCATACAAGTAGTAGCTATGGAAAGCTGACCTGCAAAGTCAAAGAAACTCCTGCTCCCAGAGTAAAAAACACTCATTTTTTTTGTGGTTCAGCTTTTGTCTATACTGAGTTTTCAGCAGAAGAAGAACTTTTTTTCATTTGTGCAGCTTTACTAGTGACTGAAATACCACTGTAGATGTGTAACCCGGTAGAAGAACCCAATGTTGGAGTGAAGGAAGAGTGAAGGACGGCTTAGCGAGAGCTTGGTTTTTTTCATAGTTGCAAAGTAGGAACTTTAGCTTTCAGCAAGGTGATACCCTGGAAAAGCAGTGGGTGGCACTGTTTTACCTTCTACTGAGGAGAAAGTATAATGGGCTTTGTTTTGCTTTTTTTTTTTTTGTTATTGACTGGCAATCTTGTATTCATCTGTTCAGGGTATTCAAATACTGCCTTACAACGATAAAGTCAAAAGAAAACTGTGTTTTTTTCTTTAAAGATTATACCAAATATTTAGAAAAAGAAAACTTAGAAGCTGCAGCATTTCTATACTTGAGCTTTGCTCAACAGAATCCTCCCATGATTAAGTCTCATGGAAGTATTATTCTTTAGCATTCTATTTTGTTGACTTTACTGTTTAAAAGACACAAATATGGCTTTAAAGATCATGGGTTGGATATCTCCAAATTTGGATCCTTTTTCCTGTATTAATTTTTGCTTAGCCCTGTTGAAGCATATCACATGAAAATATTAGGCAGAATCTAAAAATAAGTTTTGGTTTTACATAATGAAGGAAGTATTTTCTCTAACACTGAACTAATTTGCTTAAAACTTATATCACATTCAAGTGAGTACATTTTCTGTGACATTCTACCTGTACTTTTTTCGGATTATGAGACTGCAAATGATGGCTTGGAATGGAAATGCCTAAGCAAATTTCCCAAAATTAAAACACAAGGGAGGAGAAGGGAAGGCTCTGAAACTTATGCCTATATAAGGCATGTGATGTGAAGTTTTTGGGTTAATAGTTCTGTTTCCTTTCAGGCAGGAGAAATACCTTCAACATTTATAGTGTCTGCTTGGTCATGCAGACGTCCCTCCTGATCTCATCTATATTCAGGTTTTCTGTCATTGGAGAAGACACCTACTCCTTTTATCTCAGAAGCAGCTGAGCTACACTGAGGGTTCTGGAGCTCCACTGAAGTTTTTTTCCTGAGATAAGAGCAGGTCTTGAAGCTGGCTGTTGTTAAGAGAGGCTATTGGCACTGTGGCCTACTGGCTCTGTAGAGACTATGCATACAGGCAGCATATCTCTGATGAAAGCAACTAAAGTGACTTTCCAGTGCATTCTGTGTTAAAATGAGCTATCCTCAGCCAAAGTGCACAAGAATAGGAGACCTATGAACTTTCCATTGGGTTGTTTGGTGAAAAGAAAAATGTCCTGTGGTTCAAAACTGAGTCTGATAAACATTGCCCCAAGAAAGCCTGCAGAAGAGATCACACAAGAACTACTTTTTCATGGAGGAAGAAACATCAAGTGGGTAAACTGTCAAGGTAAATGAACTTATCAAATGGATAGTAGTGTCAAAATAAACAAAATGTTAACAAGCTGACAATGAAGACCTAGAAGTAAGTTAGCAATGACAAAACATGACATAACATCAAAACCAGATTTGTTGCAAACTGTATATGATGCCACATGCATTATATTCTGCAATAGTAGTGTACTCAAACCACATTAGGATCTTCAAGAAACACAAGTCGAGGTTTCTAAAAAAACCATGAATTTGGAATGTACATAATAACCAATAGAGAGTCCTCTGTGTTTGGGACTAGAGAACAGCAGATGTGAGACAGAATAACGGAAAGGTTTGATTAGGGGAAGGGACCATAAAGCCCATCCACTTCCAACCCCCTGCCATGGGCAGGGACACCTCCGACCAGACCAGGTTGTTCAAAGCCCCATCCAACCTGGGCTTGAACACTTCCAGGGAGGGGGTATCCACAACTTCTCTGAGCAACCTGTGCCAAGGTCTCATGACCCTCAATGTGAAGAATTTCTTCCTAATGTCTAATATCAAACTTCCCCTTCCAATTTAAAGCCCTCCCTGGCTTTCCTGTAGCCTTTTCAGGTACTGCAAGGCTGCTGTAAGATATTACCAAAGCCTTCTCTTCTCCAGGCTGAACAGCCCCTACTCTCTCAGCCTGTCCCCGTAGCAGAGGTGCTCCAGCCCTCTGATCATCTCCATAGCCCTTCTCTGGACACATCCCAACAGTTCCATACCCATCTGATGTAGGGGATTCCAGAATTGGACACAGTACTCCAGGTGGGGCTCATGACAGAGGAGTAGAGGGTGAGAATCACCTCCTTCAACCTGCTGGCCACGCTTCTTTTGATGCAGCCCAGGGCACAGTTGACCTTCTGGGCTGTGAACACTCATTGCTAGCTCATGTTGAGCTTCTCATCAATCAGCACTCCCTGAGTCCTTCTCTGCAGGGCTGCTCTCAATCACATCATCCTCCAGTATGTGTTGAAACTGCAGATTGCCCCAACCCAGGTGTAGGAGCTTGCACTTGGCCTTGTTGATCGTTATGAGGTTCACACAGGCCCACACCTCCAGCTTGCCCAGGTCCCTCTGGATGACAATCCATCCTTCTGGTGTGACCACTGCCCTACTCAGATTGGTGTCATCTGCAAGCTTGCTGAGGGTGCACTTGATCTTGCTGTCAATGAAAATCTTAAACAGCACTGGTGCCAGTACAGACCCCTGAGGGACGCAGCTTCTCAAGGATCTCCATCTAGACATTGATCCATTGACCACTGCTCTCTAAATGTGACAATCCAACCAATTCCTTATCCACCGAACAGTCCACTCATCAAATCCGTATCCCTTCAATTTAGAGAGAAGGATGTCGTGGGGGACTGGGTTAAAGGCTTTACAGAAGTCCAGATAGATTACATCCATCGCTTTTCCCATTTCCACTGATGCGGTCAACCCATCCACATCCCCTAGTTGACACCAAGTGCTATTTTGTCACATTCTCTGTCTTCCAACAGAGTGTCATTCCCACCAAAACCAAAAAAGCCAGTTACCATAAAGGAAAACGTAAAAAATCTGTGACAAAGAAAGGGCAGGCAATTGCTATGAGTGTATTATTCCTGTGTTTCCATTACTGAAACTTACTTTGGTATTCTTGGATAGTACTGAATAGTAGTAGATTGGAGTCCCACAATGGATCTGAGCCTGGCAGGGGAAGCAGGCAATTGCTTTATCTCTTTTGCTGTTGTGAAAGAATGGCAATTGTGGATAACACTGTATTTGACAGTCTAATACATGCTGAGGTTATATCAAGAACATGACAGAAATGAGAAGTTGTTGAGCCAGGTATAGGTGGATATTGTTTGAGGCATTTGTTAGGTGGATCTTTGGCAGAGTTCCTGACAGGGCTAATCATCTTGTGGCTTGTTAGGCACAGGAGAAATTTCAGATAGTGTTAAAGAAACCTGTCCTGTTCTCCTTCTGGAAAACCTAGACCGTGAACTGTTGGAGGATTTTAGTAAATGGTGATCAGTAATGGTTAGAGAGATTGTGCTTGTCTAGTATACTAACAAATTATGTGATGCTTATTGGGCAAAAACATGGTAAAATAAATTTTCAGAACTCAGTTTCTTGGAAAACTTGGCTGTTCTATTTCTAGAAATATACAGAGAAGAATTATAATCTACAAGGTGTTAGCGTATCAGCAGTACTAACACATTTATTAATGCATGTTGTGAGGTGAAGGGAGGAAGTTGTGAACCTCACTACATCCTCCTACAGGAGCAGGATGTTAGAATTAAAGAGATTATTCGTGTCTGATTCAGAATGAAGGAAGACAGTCTGAGGCCTAGCATGCTATCCAGTCTGGTAACTAAACCAATGGTCTTGAAGCTGGAGTTTGAAAATGTGAGATTAATAATTGTTTCTGTAGATTTTAAAATTATCTGGGTGGGCTACTTACCACCAGGAACAGATGCTCTTTGAGTAGCTTATTTAAAAATTCTTGAAAAATCCTTGAGGAAGACGAGGAGATAGGACGCTTGTCATGTATTTTATGTCTCTGCAGGACTAAGTGCTATCTAGCTTATGCTATTGGAAAGGTAAGTAGTTCTTCCAGAGAGGACAGACAGCTTTATGGTGTCTGCTCAGCTGTATTGACCTGTAACTATATGCAATGATTTTGCATCTATTCTGTCTTATTCTCTCTCTTTTATTTTTTATTTTTTTTAATTGTGTCTGGTTTCTGCATAATTTGAAGATTCTGTCTTTAGCTCAGTGAATATTCAGTATTTCTTCTTGGTCTTTTAATAGTTGCTTGAAGTTCAATTTATTGAACTACATCTCCTGCTGCAGAATCTTCTCATTTCTGTTAAGTCATGCTTGATTTCCCTCTATAGCAAGAAGAATTGATATTAATGTATCTCCTTTAAAAGGAAACTTCCTTCCATTTCTTACTGGTTTTTTTTTGCTTTCATTATTCCTTTAACCTGTAATCAACTCAGTACATTTTATCACTGCTCTCAAGGGACACTATATAGGATTGTTTTCACTGTTGGAAGGTGTAGCTTCTAACAAAAGAGCGCCTGTACTTTCAATGTACATGCTTTTGTCAGTCAAATACCCTAGAGCAGGTTTAAATTTCAACCTAGAATTTCAGGCTACAAAGGCTTTATTTATTTATTTGTTTGTTTGTTTGTTTGTTTATGTATTTATTTATTTATTTTTAAAAGCGGCTACTGCACCAGATCCTCTCTTTGGGTAATTGAAGGTGATCAGGAGTAAGAATTTTAAAACTCAAGTTCTGGGATCATTTATCCCACAGAACAGGAAGATCAGGAAGTGTTATATCAATATATATAAACACTTGATGGGAAAGAGTAAGGAAGATTTGGTTAGGCTTATTTCAGTGGTATGCAGTAAAAGCACAAGAGGAAATGACCAGAAATGGAAAACCAGGAATTTCTACTTCAAAATATTTTTTTTTTTTGACCACTGGAACAGTGACCACGGGCTTCTCAGAGAGTGATGTGGATCTTCCATTGTTGGACATACTCAAACCCAGACTGGTCAGCGCTGGGCAACCTGCTGTAGGTGACTGTGCCCTGAGCAGGGTGTGTGGACTAGACAGGAGATGCCTTCTAACCTTAACTACATTGTGAAAATAAATCAGTGGTCTGTGTGTAGGTGAGGCACTACAAATGTGTAGGAAGAAACCATATGTGGAGATTTGGGTAAACAGTGGACATTGCATCTAGACCTTCTCTCTTTTGACCTTAGTGTGGCCATCTGTGTTTGTGCATTAATTCAGCATGGACAAATTTTACTTGATATGCAGCTGCAAATGGCTTCAGCGGGAAAAGAAGGTCCTATATTACATTTTAATTTATTGGCAGTGTACTGAGAATGCAGTTAAGGCTATACACTGAATTTACGTATCTCCAGGTTTATATCAAGGCAGATTTGTCCTTGAGCTTCCTATCAATACAGTGATTCCTTACATATGACCTCAAACATGTCCAACTGGTCTCCTCACTTCTGGAAGCCAACAGCAGGCGTTGATGATTCAGCCTGTGTTTTCTGTGTGTGAAAGGATGTGTTTAGTTCTGTATATAAGCATATATATAAAATTAAAATATCTCCTCACCCTTCTTATCATAACTGGTAGAGTAGGGCACTGCTCTTTCTGAAAGTATGTTGTGTTTTAGCTGTGTGAATAATGTCTGTCTCTAATCCAGTCACTGCTAAGAAGCTCATGTCAAGTGTTTATTTTTTTTTGTTTTGTTTTAATGGGGAAGATGTGCACAAATAAACTATTTGGGAACTATTGTGTGGATATACAGACAGATCTTGCCATAAAAAGCTCCTCAAGTTGATACGGAAAGTGAAGAAGGATGAGGAAAAACTGGGGAACAGCAAGACCTACTTCTTAGAGATATTTTCCAAGAACATAAAGATAAAATAGAGGTGGAGTTAAGAGTCAGACTATATGGTAGAATAATAAGATTTAGAGTTATATCTGAGTTTATGCAATCGATTTGCACTATTAGATGACTTTGTTTCATAGATTTGAAAGTATCAATATGCTGTAATTTGATATTGTTTCTTAATAGCATGTTATTCTTGACGAACATCATTTGGGACTGGATTTTGTTTTTTAAATCTTTGATGTTGCGACTGGATAGTTTCCTATTAGGATTTTTTTAAGTATCTAAACAGATTAGATTCCTAAACCCTGATTATTTAAAATGGAATTTTAATTTAGGTTTCTAAGGTACTTAATTGATTTTTTAATGTAGTTCTAAAGGCACTAACCTGCCTTTTGAAAATGTTCAGCAAGATTTCATTACAGTTCGAATCTACTAAATAAAGCGTTCAACCTTGTTCAGAGTGGACAGTACATAACTTCTGAAGTGTGCTGCTTTTAAATTTTCATAATAATACTCATAGTATTGTGTTGACCATAAGCTAAATTAGTACATGGCTGGCCTGACATTGAATAGATGCTAAACAAAATCAACATAATAGTGTGTTTGAACATTTTCTCTCTGGAGACATACCTACTGGGCTTTTCTGAAAATGTCATATGTACACAAAGAATTATGGCTTAAATAAATCAGCTTTGTTTTTGTTGCAAGCCACTGGATCAGACTGTGGCATTACCCTGAAACTGTGGATGGCTGGAAGAAACTGGAAATGAAGTTTAAATGCCAAGTGTGGTGTTGCCATTTTACCTTCTGTGTTAAAAGATGTCTAGGAAAGGGTGGGGTGGACTGGGGACCACTTGAGCCAAATAAAGTAAAGAAATGATTGGGAAGACAACAGTCAAGTCCGTCTCCTAAGAAAAAACTCTGAACCAAGTAGAGTGAAGTTTGCATCTTGACACTATAAACAGAACTATCTTTTTATAGGAGAGGATAGATTATTTTTATGGTGTAAAAATAATGACCTCAAAAAATATTAGCTACAGGGATTAAAATAATGCAAATTATAGGGTTCCATTGGTTAAGTAGTAATATATTTAATTGATATTGACAATAAATAACCAGGTTGAGACACCTCTGGGCTAGGCATATCCTTACTAAGAGACTTGTATCCCAAAGCCCACTGACACACACCGAGACTGGCTAAAAGAAAGGTCTTTCTTTAGGGGTGTGTATGTGTTCAGAGACACGGTCAGGCAGCAGAACATTTGAATGCTGTGAGTAGAGGAAAGGATATGAGCGGGGTGCCTGTGTTCATCAGGTAAAGTACTGTGAGGAAAAAGAGGCAGTTTTCTCCCCTCTCACCCTTCTGGAGCTTTCCAGCCTTCTGGAGACTCCCTTGCTCCTGCCAGTCTCCCCACTGAGATCACACTCCCTTCTTCTCAAAATGCTCCTAGACAAGCCCTTTCAAGTGGCTCTGACCTATGCATTCTGCATTTCAGATCAGCAAGGCAACAGCCTCATCTGTGAATCCCACCACCAGAAATTGGATTATGGCTGGCAGCTTGACTCTCAAATCCTGTGGGGATTTTTCCTTCTTCCTCGTGTGCTTTTAATGTACTTTAAATTCTGAGTGTCTAGATATGGTTACTAAAGCAGATTTAAGAAAGAGTTAATAGAGGAAGGAGACTTACCTTGCCTAATGGAAGCACTTTGACTAAGGTTGTCATACATATTAGCTTCATCTCTTTTGGAGTCAGTGGAGGAAGAGACCCCTCTGAAGAATAATTCAGTTCCACAAAACAATGTAAAAACCTCTGCCGCTGCCAATTCAAAGACAGTAGTGATACTTTCAGTCTCCTTTCTTACAGTGACTGTAGCTTTGATTCTTCCTTTCATATAGGTCTCAGTTTGTTAGAAGTGTTCTGTGATGCTTGAAATATTAAAGCATGGGGAATAAATGCTTTATGGATCCTTCAGAACTGGGTATCCAAGTCACTGCTCTTTGAGAGAACACTGGACTGAGAAGTGAAGGGGACTTCTTCCAGGCATTCATAAAGAAATCTCTGTATCCTTTGGAACGTCAGGCCCTGTTATATGCAGAAGATGTAACAATTATTTTTAAAAAGCAGTTATAGTACCTGATTAAATTTTCTTGTCTTGGTTTCAGCCACTAGGAGGATGAACTCTTAAGGGGTCTTTTTTTGTTTCGGCTTTTTTATCTGACTTTGTTCTTTCTTTGACTTTTTTTCTTTTTTTGTATTCTTCAGCAATGTTTTGAGGATTGGGAATGTGGCATTATAACATACTGAAGCTTCCTCTCACGTTTGTTAGAGAAATTCAAGGGAATTTTCAGCTACATTTAGTGCTTGAAAATCTATGCACTTAGCTCCTGTCTACAGAAATGTATTTAATGAGTATTATTAATGCTTGTTTCTGGCTTCTAGAAAACAGAGGACTTCAATGTTTTGTGTTTACAAAAAATTCCCTGTAAAACTCACAAAACAAAAACGCACCCCAATAAGAGAAGCTTAAGGAAAAGAATAATGAATCACATATAGCCAGCATCAGAATGGAATTTGGCATTTCCCTTGGACTTTAATGATAATGTATCTTGTCATGAGGTACTTATAAGGAAAGGATAGGATGAGACTGGAATGGAATAAAGCTTTGAATTTATCCCTGCTTTGAATAGGACGTTGGACTATATCCACTCCAGCGATCCCTTCCAATCTAAATACTTCTGTACTTCTGCAAAAGGAAGGAGAAAAGGTGATGCTAAATTACTGCTCTTATGAGTGAGAACTGTTTCATATTACTTCTCAGAGAGTGTAAAGAATGTAATTGATGTTTTCCACTTGTTAGTTTATATTGTAAGGTTGTATTTTAGGCATATACTTCGGTTTCTTGGAGGATTTATCTGAAAGCATTTCTGCTGTAGGACTGAAAATTATGCAAGTTATGTAGCAATACAAGATGATAACAGTATTTTCAGGGGAAATATGCTTTATTAATCCTTGGGACTGAATATTTAGATAATTACTAATTTACATTATGTAATTTCTGAATTTTTTGACGGAAGATGACCTATTCAATGTGTGCTTCGGGAAGCAGTTGTTCTTTTTTAAAGGAAAGTAGTTTAAGTCACCCCCTCAGGAAGGAAAACTAATCTAGTATGATTTAGACAGCCAGTCACGCAAGGGACATACAGACAACAACACAGACCAAAATGTACTTTCTGAAAAGATCCCCACGTACTGAAATCTTTTGGAATCGGCTTCGGATGTTTCATAAGCAAAACCAAGGTTTAACTTCACCAAGTAAATGCTTCACAATGAATGATGCACCCAGCTGTAGCTGTAAATACCATTTGCTCCACTGCTTAACTATTCATCCTTTTGACCAAGGTTTATGGTGGTGTGAAATGAAGCTTAACTTTGCAAATATGGGATGTATAGTAAAATTATCCCCTTTTGTGAAATTAGAAGGAATAAGCCTCTGATGGGTGTTTATGTACTTTGCTAACAGATTATAAAAGATTAAAAGGAAATTTTAATGAAGTGAAAAGCAGCCCTTGCAGCTTCTAAACCTCATGATTAGAGGAGCAGAAGCTAGGGGATTTAAGAGGGTTTAGCAAGATGAAGTTGATAGAGTAGGGAGATTATGACCTGGAATTGGAACCAGTTGGTTGTCTAACTCGTGTTTCCTTAGCTAGTGCATTCAGCATTCCAGTTCTTTCAAGAACGGTGAGGATGAGATGGGCAGAAGAAATGTATCCTTGAGAGTTTGAGGCCTGTTCTTATTAATGAAGTAACAAAACATGGTAATGAAATACAGAGTCAAAACATAGTTTCAAACAACCAACCAGAGAAGAATACACCGTTTCCATTTATGTAAAGGGGGTGTTGCAAGTCATAGGCCAATGCAGTTGTTTTCTATACTTCCAGTAACAAAAATCACAGAAAAGAGGCTTAATTTATGATTCGAATTATAATCAGAACTTCTTATTGTGTTTTAAGTGTGCTATTGTGATAGAAAAGAAACTTGTTCTGTAATACAAGCGTAAGTGGTATAAATTATTCAAATGAAAATATGTGTTTTAGACCATAAATTATGTAGAAGATGTACCAGAAAATACTGAAAGCATTTGAAGAATCCAAAAGGATATTGATGAGCAGCATTCATAATTACTAATGAAAGAAAGTAAAAAAAGCTTAAAAAATTACTACTATGATGTAATTTCTATAAAACTGTTGAAGGACCATGAAGGTTGACTACAGAGCTAGAGAATTACTTTTTTCCTCTTTGTTATGTGGATTATGTCACTCATTATCCTTCTAAAGTAAATCCAAGTTCTGGGAAAACGTTAGTTTTGCAAATGGGCTTGTTTTCTACCCTTGCATAATACTTGAGACAGCAATGTTACAAAATATCTTGACTATCTCTAGCATCAGTGGAGCTTCCCATTTCACTGCAGACTCAAGTAGTCCTGGGCTAGGAGTTCTGTGGAGAAATTTTTGACATAGTCCATTTTATTTTCTATTTAAATCTCCATACTTTCCTGGGGACGGGATGAATAAAATTATTTTTATGACATCAGGCACTCACACTATAATACAATTCCTGACCAGGTTCTTGTACTTTCATTTTTGAATAACAGCTGGTGTTTTGTAAACCTTCTTTTTCATGCTCTGTCTCAGTACAATCTTTTCTTCACATTCTATTTAAGAAAAGACCTCTTTCAAACAGCGGTTAGGGAGCCCCTTTGGATTTTATGCTTGAAACAGTCATTCTTGACAAACACTCTTGAAAAGCAAAACATGGGACTTAAGCAGATTATTTTTTCTTACGGTTGCACATGGAATGAGCAGTATGAATTGTTTTGGACATCTTTATAAGCTCTTCTAGACCTTCAAAGTAGTCAGGTGCCTGTGGCTTGAGGCACCTTTAGATACCCAAGTCTTCAGGCATGTGTCACTGGAATTCTTAATTCTTAGCTCAGTTGGTAATATATATAATTTGAATATCTGCCATTGAAGAAGTACAAAGCTATCTAAGGACTGATATTGTTCATGCAGGGTACTTGTGATCATATCTAAACCCAAAGTCTCAGCGGCAACCCTCAGTGATCTCAGGTGAGACATTCCCTGATCTACCCATGCTTGCGAAGATAATCCTGGAGAGATACAAGGAGCAGAAGTGACCTTCAGAAACGTAGTCAAAAGGTGAACTTGACTTTACATAACTTCAAGGCTAAGGAGTTGTACTAAAATGCAGAAGATCATTGTTGAAATTCCGTCTCATCTGGGTTTGCAGAAGGGATTTAAATCCTTGTAACTCAGAACCTAGAGAGCTTCTTTATTATTGGAATACAGACTTTGTAAATACTTTTTAAAACTTTGAAAGAGGAACTTGAGTGATGCACTGTGGAAAAATGAAGCGTTGTTTCACTCCTGTCTATTTAAGATAGTTTCAAGTCATCTGGACTGGATTCCAGTTTTTGCTGAACTTAGACTGAAGCTGTAGATCTGAACACACTTTTTGAATTGGAAGCTTAGTAACCAGCTAACAAAATCTCAACTATTCCAACTTCTACAAAAGCACTGAGAATCTCATTTTTAGAAAGTGAAACACTGTATTGTGTTTCCTGGGTCTAGTTACAGTGTAAATGTAAAATGATAGATCTTATGATAGGCCTGCAAACTGTGGGAAATACCATTTTCAAATCTGCTTTTGCAAAATTAGAAAATTGCAAGGAAATTGATCTATAGCTTAGTGCTGGAGGAAGTTATATCTGAAGTTATAATTGCTGTTGATTGACATTCTAATCAGTAATTTACCTATTGACTCTTGAAAAATGGTCTGCCTGTGGACTAGGAAAATACATAATTTTCACTCATCACAGCTGAAACTTGGCAATCCAGAACAAAGTAAAATTAAACAAGTTTGCACTAATGGATACTGGCTTTATGATTAGGATTTGACCAAATAATTACTATAGCCAATGTATCTTGAACTTTAAGCTTCAAAGGAAAATTCTATCTCCACATTTGCTTGAGGAAAATATAGTTCAGACAAAACTGCAGAACTGAAGAAATGACCAGAAGATTGTTTGATTTTATTCTGACTGTATCAATTGGTCCAAGCAAAGATATTATATCTCTACAAACTTTCTTGGCTTACATTTTTAGAAGCAACATTATTATTGTTAAGCTACACCCCTGTATGCAAAATGCCCTTCTCCAGGTGATGGAGATCACATTAATAACTACGATAATCTGTACATTTCAGTCCCGGAAGAAACAACTTGAATAATCTTGCTTCGCTTTTCATGAAGTCAGAGAATTATTACAACCAGTATTGGACCTAAATAGTTCACGGTTTTGTTGGGGTCTGTGGATTATGTTACTTATATTTTACAGATGTATGGAAAGTCAATTCTTTCTTTCTTTGCCTAGTGATGTCACAGTATTATACTTAATTGCTAAAAGATACTAATAAAGTGGTTCAGTGGAGTTTCTTATTTTCATATTCAAGTAACAGGTAATAGAATTTGGCACTTCTTTTAGCTTGTGAATACTGAAAGTAAGAAACAATCTGCTGTTAAAGGCAATAGCAAAAATATTTTGTGGTGCTGTCTGCTCAAGGCAAAAGACAAGGTTACATTTGTCAACTTCTTTTCAACAAGACAGCTACAGTTATAGGATATAATGGTAAGAGCAGGCTTCTAGAAAAAAGTCATTATGATATTCTGAACAAATTGTACTGCAGAAGATTATTGAACCTCATGAAGCTTCACTGACAAGGGTTTCATTTTGTCCCTCTTTAATTTTCTGATTTCTTTGTGAGTTTAGCTTTGACTTTGTAAATTGGATAACAGTGGAATCTTGTTGAATATGTTGCACTAGGTTTTTTGCTTAGACATCTCAATGCTTTTGATTTTGTTATAACCCCTGAACCCAGTTTTCCCAGCTTGCTCTGGTTTTGTTGTGAACTTTTATACAATTCCTGAGATAAGCATAAGCTGTTGGTACTCTTGTCTGCCTTGCTACTAATCTGTGAAGCATGAAAGCAATGTTTTCTTAACAATGCACATCTCAGATCTTTATAGCTACCTTTTTACCAGTCAAAGAAGCCATCCTTTACCAGCCTGAAGACTTTTGCCCACGCTCAGTGAAGACCAGTGAAATATGGGCCAACTGTGAGATATGGGCCAAAGGTAAACGTAGTGCTATATTATGGATGAAAAACCACTGGAATGACTTTGATGATAGTTTCATTCACAGCTACATGGATGGTATTCTGATATTCTGAAATATGTTTGCATATTGCTGCTACTCTCTCCTGCATATTTTCCTACTGTTTGTTATCCCTCTGACTTGTTCATTTTCCTCTTGTTTCCCCTGTAACATATCTTATTATCACAGGATTCACAAAATACTTGTTTTAGTCACCCATGAAGCATATCACACTTTGAGGTTCATACTGTGATCTCTGCTTTGAACAGTTTATGTGATAATTTAAAAAGAAGTCACAGGCTGATGTTTAAGCCAGTGAAGTCATTGCTTTTGGACACACTGCCATATTTCTTGTCTGGATTTATCACAGGAGTTGAAAGATAACTTGCGAAATCTGCAGTGTAACTGACATTTTCCATCCCTGCTCCTGACCCCACAGTACTTCAATCAAAGAGCAGTTCGGATGGTGTAGTTTTAATTATTACATAATTAGTAGTAAAAAAAAAGAATAAAATAAATTGAGAACTCCCCCTCTGAATATATTTTATTTAAAAAGGTGTAAAGATATCATAGAACCATAGAGTGATTTGGATTGGAAGGGACATTAGATATCATCCAGTTTCAGCTCCCCTGCCATGAGCAGGGACATTTCCACTAGGCTAGGTTGCTCAGAGCCTCGTCCTGCTGGTCTTGAACATCTCCAGGTATGGATCATCCACAGCTTCTCTGGGCAACCTGTGCCAGTGCCTCACCACCGTCACAGGAAAAAATTCTTCTAATATCTAATCTAAATCTCCTCTCTTTCATCTTGAAACCATTACCACTCATTCCATCGCTGCACTCTCTGATACAGAGCCCTTCACAGGATTCTTGTAGTTTAAACAAGCCCAGTCTCTCAACCTGTCCTCATATGGGTTGTGTTCTAGCCCTCTGATCATCTTTGTGTCCCTCCTCTGGCCACGCTCTGACAAATCTATGTCTTTCCTGTGTTGAGACCTCCCAAATTGATTGCAGTACTCCAGGTGGGGTCTCAAAAAACAGAGTAGAGGTGCAGTATTACAGTTTCTGGGCAGCAAATGCACATTGCCAGTTCACATTATGCTTCTCATTCACCAGTACCCTGAAGTCCTTCTTTTTGAGGCTGCTCTCAATCCACTCTCTGCCCAGCCTGTAATTGTACTTGGGATTTCCCTGACCTGAGTGCAGGACCTTGCACTTGGCCTTGTTGAACTTCATGAGGTTTGCATAGACCCACCTCTTGACCCTATCGAGGTCCTTTTGGGTGGCATCCCTTCCTTCCAGTGTCTCAACCATGCCACACAGTTTGGTGTCACTGTGAATTAGCTATGTCACAATAATTTCTCAGATATTATAAGAGGAATGAGTATTTATTTTCATTGTAATGAGCTGTTTGGACCTTATATTCACACTGAGATCTGCATTAATAAGTTGGTGGAGCTAGACTCCATTAGATGACTTAGTCTTAGAGCTTGGTGGAGCTCTATCAGAACTTTAAATAAAGAAAAAAGTAGCTTGTGAGGCTGGAGTGCTCAGCATTTAGGGGAATATGTGAGCTGGGTCTTGCAGAAATTCTGACTCTCTAAGGATTTAGGCTCTTCAAACAATAAAACAATCCAGCTGATATTCTTGCCTTCATGTGCAGTGGTGTTTTTTACTGATGTTACTGAAGAAAAGAATAAACCACTTTAACCATTTGGTATATGTAAGAAATCTGTTAATGAAAGGGTGTGTTTCTGCTTTTTTTTGTAAAGGAGAGAAGATGCTAATTTCAACCTTTCTTGTGAAAGCCAGCTTCAGATTGAGAGAATCTTTTCCTTTACTCCCAGCACATTTTTCTTGATGATATGTGATTACTGTACTAAAACTTCTAACCTGTCTAAGAATACTAACATGCTGATTTAACCTTCCATGACATTTATATTGGGGTTTTTTTTTGTAAGCATTACTATCCAGTAAAACTGCTTGGATAGGTTGACAACAAGCTAATTCAGAAAACAAAACCTCTTGAATAGAATAGGCTTTACATCTTGGAAACCAGGGTTTTGTTATGAGTTAGCATATAGTATCCAAAATACTCTATAGGCAGATTTTGAACTGTATAGAGTGGCTTGGATAATTCTGACTACTTGAACGAACACCAACAATGGAATACTACTTTTTTCTTTTTCTTGAAGTGAAGGAGAGTGGAAAAATGTCATAAGCATTCATCCTTTCCTGCTTTAGCCCTGTCATTCAGAAGGGAGGGAGAAGCTGAAATAATGACTAGTAATTTGAACAAACTTCATTTTCTTTCATCTAACATGATGTCTACAGTGGCTGCAAATATAGATAACTCCGTGCAGCATAAAAAGAAGCTAATTATTTGCTCAGCTCCAGTTATGCAATTCTTTATGATGCTGGGTTTTTTGAGGACACTGATATATTATTATTTCCAGAAGTTGTGTCCTATAGCAAAACTGCAGAAAGCCACTATGCAAGTTGTTCTAAAGTGCACAGGACTACCCTTCAAAATCATTGCAGGAGCCTCTCCAGTGGGGATTTCATGTTTCTGCTCAAATTAGAGAGGTAAGGTCAATGCTCAGTCTTTGCCACCAGAGGTCTTCAAAGAACATATTACAGATATTTTTCCAGTACCTGAAAATGAGACGTAAATCTTACAGTCACAGCTGACAAAAGTAGTTGGGAGTAATTTACTCAAGTGTTTCAGGTCATTATTTGTCTGAGACACAGAATTTGTGCCTGACAGTTGCTACTAGAAAAGAGGAACAGCTCTGCTTGCTTTGCATGTCTGTCTGGATGGGTGGTTTTCTGCTCCCCTGCTCGATGAAAGACTTTGATAGTGATGAGTTAACAAGAGTTCCTGATTATTTTTTGAACATATGTAAACAGAAGGAATATTTCAGTGAGTAAAATTTTGTATTCCCTCGGTGGCCAGCTGAGAGGGATGCTGTGGGCAGGAGTGAGTGGAGAGGACGGAGATGCTGAGGGTGACATGGACCTGCAGACACTCTCCTTTATGGAGGAGGCTTTTTTAGAATGGGCCCTCCTGCATCCATCACTGCTCACAGCCCTCCCAGTGCTGAGCCTGGCTAACCTTCCTTGCCAGTCAAGGATTTCCTAGTCTTGAGCTGGAGCTTTCTTTCTGGGCTCAGGTGCATATGATGGCATTTTGGATCTGCCTTCCTGAATGCCAAAGGATAATTGTATTTCTTGACTCCTCCTATACCTTTCTCCTGTGCCTAAGTAAGGAAACTATTTCTAGCAAAGTAATTAATTTTCAAAAACTAGAGTTTTCTGGTTTTATTGGTTTTATATTAACATGTGGTAACCTTTTACATGATGACAATACAAGTCATGGTTTCATAAATGGAGGCTATGATAGATTTATTTATGTTTTTTCATTGTTAATGAATGCAAAAGGAACAGCAAAAGTGAATGAGATGTTTCTGTTCTACATTTACCATCTTTGTAGCTGAAAATGGACTTTATTTTGGCTGTCAATATGATAGGGTATGACTGAGACTTTATTAGAGTGAGAAGGGAGAAAAAGGGATAGAGCCTATATATTATTGTGCTCAGTGATGTGGATATCCTGAAGAAAAGGAAAGCTGCAATGTTAGGCTCCAGTTCTGTTACAGATAACAACTTCCTCCTCCCAATGTGTGTTTAAATCCTGCTAAAGCAGAGAGACGTCAAATATGGCTGTGGGTCCACCACAACGTGGAATTTTTGGCATCCACAACTTCTCTGGACAACTTCTTCCTGTGTCTTAGAACCCTCATGATAATAGAATTTCTTCTTTATATCTACTCTAAGCCCACCCTCTTTGAGTTTAAATCTATGAACCCTTGTTCTATCACTACATGTGCTTGTAAAAAGTCCCTCTACAGCTTTCTTGTAGCCTCCCTTTAAGTACTGGAAATCTGCTGTAAGGTCTTCTCTTTTCTAGGCTCAACCCAATCTGTCTCAGCCTGTCTTCATAGAAAGGTGCTCCAGCCCTCTGACTATTTCTCTGGCCCTCCTTTGAACTCACTCCAACAGGCCCATATTATTCTTATGTTAGGGGCCCCAGAGCTGAAGACAGTACTCCAAGTGGGGTCTCATGAGAGCTGGTCACATTTTTTTTGATGCAGCCCAGGATACAACCATATTCTTGGCTGCAAGCACACATTACCTGCTCATGTTGAGCTCTTCATCCACCAGCACCACCTAAGTCCTTCTCAGGGCTACTCTCAATCCATTCTCCACCCTGCCTGTATTTGTGCTTGGGATTGCTCCAGCCCCTTACACTTGGCCTTATTGAATTTCATGAGTTTTGCACAGGCCCACCTCTCAAACCTGTTGAGGTCTCTCTGGATGGCCTCATTCTGGACAGCATCCCTCCTTCCAGCATGTTGACAGCTCTAGACAGCTTTGTTGGCAAACTTGCTGAGGGTGCATTCAGTCCCACTGTCCATGTCATTGGCAAAGCTGTTAAACAATACTGGTCCCAATACTGACCCCTGAGGAACACTACATGGCACTGGTTTCCACTTGGACATCAAGTCATTGACCACAACTTTTGGAGTGTGACCATCCAACCATTATTCATCAAGTGAGGCACCTGTCAGATCCATGTCTCTCCAATTTAGAGACACGGATTTCATGTGGGACAGTGTTAAATGTTTTGCACAAATCCAGGTAGATGATGTCAGTTTCTTTTTCGTTTCCATGAATACTCTACTCCTGTTGTAGAAGGTTACTAAATTTGTCAGACACGAACTACCCTTAGTGAAGCCATGTTGGCTGTCACCAGCCACTTCCTTATTTTTCATGTACTCAGCAGAGTTTCCAGGAGGATCTGCTCCATGATTTTGCTAGGCACAAAGGTGAGACTGACTGGTCTGTAGTTCCCTGGGTCTTCCTTTTATGCTTTTTTATTATCCATTGCTTTTTTAAAAAATGGAGGTTAAGTTTCCCCTTTTCCAAACAGTGGGAACTTCACCATACTGCCATCATTTCTCAAATATGAGGAATAGTGGATTATCAATTTTATCCTCCAGTTCCCTCAGGACTCGCAAATGCATCTCATCAGGTCCCATGGACTTGTGCCCCTTCAGGTTCCATAGGTTGTTGTTGAGTACCTCAGCCTTCTCCATATCCCAGGTAACCGTATACCCCTTCTGGAAAATGAACACATTCTCCCTGGTCTTCCTTTTATCATCAACATAACTATAGAAGATTTTCTTTTTGCGCTTGATATACCTGGCCAGAATTCTACCAGAACTTTAGCTTTCGTAACCTGATCATTGGCTGCTCAGACCATTTCTCTGTATTCCACCCAGGCTACCAACCCTTGCTTCCTCCATCTGGAGGCTACCTTTTTGTATTTGATTTGGTCCAGAAGCTCTTTGTTCATCCATGCAGGCTTCCTGCTGTTTTTGCCTGACTTCCTCTTTGTTGTGATATTTTTCTCCCTGGAGAAGGTTGGAGGAGGTGATCCTTGAATATTAACCAGCTTTCTTGGGCCTCTCTTCCCTCAGGGGCTTTGTCCTATGGTACTCTAAAAAGCAGATCTCTGAAGAGGCCAAAATCTGCTTTCCTGAGCTCCAGGGTGGCAAGCTGCTGTATGCTCTCCTCACTGCCCTAAGGATCCTGAACTCCACAATGCTCACTGCAGCCAAGGCTGTATCAAAAATATTAAATTTATTCCTAAAATGAGTTCAGGGGGTTTGCTTTCCTTCTGTTGAGAAACAGTTTCAGAACATATTTCTTTGGTAGATTAAGAAAGTTGTTTTCATTTTAAGACTTAATTTATGCACAGTTAGTTTATGCAGATTTATTACATTGCAGAATATGATTTGTAAAATCCTGAGTGCTGCCTGTGAGAAGTCAGACAGGTCCAACTTCCTTAACTGACTTATGTCCAAAGAAGAACCAAGTACAGAAAAGCAAAAAGAATCTTATTGGCAAAGCATATATCCTGGAAGTCAGAAAGGGCAGGATTAAAATAAGGCTTGTGAGAAGTTAAGCTAAGTTTAGCATTACAAAGGAAACTAAAGCAAACTGTATTTTTTTTTGAGAACAAAGAAAGAGCATGTGAGGATAAAAGAGCATGTGAGGATACTGGGAAGCAATGATGGGCCAAGACTGAAGACACTCTGGACAGGAGAGTACTTGAATGCTTTTCTATGCAAAAAAGAATCTGACCAAATATTAAGATAAAAATGGACTAGGAAAGGACATTAAGGAAGGCATGAATTTTATCAGTATGTGAAGGAAAGAGGTGTTAAACTGCCTGAGGAGAAGGAGGGAAGCTGATTATCTCCATTCCACAAAAGTGAGGGCTATTGGATTGTTCCCAGCAGTTCCTGTGGTTTAGCATCCAGGAATAAAAAATGGAGTATCCAGATAAAGGGTGGAAAGGTTGTTTGGGTGATTGCAGGCTTGTTATATTATTTCAAAATTACTTTTTTAAGAAAAATATTGAAGAGGATAATGATTGAAGACAATTTTATGTTGAAGACTGCATTTTATGTTTACCAAAAGGTAAAATCACATTGTAGTAGCTTAGTGCTTTTCGTGTTGAAATGATATACTGTAAACAAGAAGCCTGCCTACATTTCACTGAAGTGTTTATTATAGTAACAACAATGATATTATTAATTAAGCTAAGGAGAAGAAGGCTAGTGTAGGAATTGTAAGAATCACAGTTAGGTTATCATTGATAAAAATGACCCTGTTGTGCTTATAGGATCCCTGAAATGAAGATTTGGTCTGAAGGACTTTTTCAAAGTATGAATCTTACAGTCAGTGTCATTTAATGTTTTCTTTAATGATTAGCATTGAAAGGCAGAAGAATTCTAACAAATCATTTGAGACAAAATGGGGAGAAATTAGCAATATAAGAACCAGTACATGACACAGTATTTAAGTATTGGAGTTCCAGAAGTCAGATATGTTTTATTAATATGCTTTGCTAGGTTGTGTATGTAAGTGATGACATAAACCAAGGACTCATTAACTAGAGAGAAAAAAAGAATCTTATATATTGGTCAGTCATATAATGACTGTAAGACAGCAGTTGTTTATTTCTTTTGGGGAGGAAACAAACAAAAGAACAGATAATGACAGATGAACTTAAATATATATAGCAGCATGTCTTTATGTATACATAAGTAATTGAGATTATCAACAGTAACGCCCTAGCCACTGGTAGTCCTTTGGATGACTGTGCTGTTCAGCTACCTGTGTTTGGAAAACACAGTTTCAACCTAGAGCAAGTGCAGAGCAACTCCTAAGGTAGTTAGAGGAACAGAGAGAAATGTGAGGATTTGTTTAAAATGTCAAAACAAAGGCAAAGTGTTATAGGACATCGCAGAAATAACTGAAAGAGTCAGAAGCTTTTTCACTGGGAAAAGCATTCTGAAACAGGAAACAATAAATACATGTTTGCCCTGGACTAGTCAAGAATTAAAAAAAGGTTTCTAAATTTCTTATAGACGATACTCTTTTGTCTGTGTTTCAGTAGCCTTGCTTTTCTTACGAGTGTAGCAGTACTTCAAGTTGCTTTTCTATAGAAGTAGTTACAGCAAGAAATATAGATGGCTTCCAGACACACCTTGAGAATTAGGTTATTACAGAATACTGTTGCTTTTAGCTGCCTGCATCAATTAAGCACAGGAATACAGGTGGCACGTAAATTAACTGGACGTGACATAAAATATACAGGTAAAAGTTGTATCTTAAAATAGTCTAATTTTAACAATTTAACTTTGCTATATCATGCAGCTGGGCTGGGTCATACTGCATCTTTCTCCCCAATTTATTAGATGTCAGTATCATTTACTTATGTGCATTTCATCACAAAATGTTTCCATGTTGTTGATCAGTGACTTTTCATCATTTTCTAAGGTCAAACTGTTGTGGTGCAGGACAGTTAGGCCTATAGGACAGCAGGAGTAAATTTTCCCCAAGCTGCATGTATTGGCTAGAAAGACAAAAAACAGGAAATGGAATTGGCAGCATCATAACTGAATAAGGGAACAGCCTGGATTTCTCACCAACTAATAGTGGAATAACACCTGCTGATTTGTTAAAGTTATACCTGAAATGACCTTATTTATATAAGCAGGTTTTTTAGGAAACTTTTTGAAAAGGAAATCTGGAAAATAGAAATGTGTAGTTGAAGAACAGGCAAAACTCTTCAATGTCAGGGTATTATTATTTGAGAGGAAATATGGTATATTGTGGTCCTATAATGAAATGCCAAAAATGAATGTACATAGACACACTTGAGCTGTAGATATTTCTGAAAGACACCAAAGTAAATCCAAAGAGTTCAGTAATCCTTTCATCTGAAAGTGCAAGTCATCTCCTAAAATGGCTTTTCCAGGACTACCCACAATTATTATATTTATCTTTCTAATATTCAGCTTAATATTCTTAGCCCAAAAAACCCCTCATAAATAGAAATTAAAGTAAAAATTAAATGGGCTTTTATTTACTTCTTATCCTGTTTAGTCAACCAACTTCTTTTGACACAGATAATCCTGTTATTTTCCTATATTGGTTCACTTTTTTTTTTTGACATATCTGTATTCTCTTTTTTCTGTTGATTTCCTCGTATTCCTCTAGCTGCTGTTTAAGAATCTCCTTTAACATTGTATATTCTTCTTTATTAGAACTCTTTCACATACATCCATGGGTCCTGCTTTCCCTCTCTTTTCCTCTCTCTTCTTAGTGTTTGAATGATATAAAACATTGTGAGAGCTTTTGCTCGCTCCTCTTCGCAGGCAACTCCCAAACTTACCTCTTCACCCCATTCTGTCTCTCTCAATTTAGTTTCACATTTCAGCCTGTCTTTCTGGATGTCCTGTTTTCAGATCAAACCCAGTATTCCTAAAGTGAACTATCTTTGCGGGCTGGGGGTGGGTGGGTATGTGGGTTTGAATTATGAGCGTTGCTCAGTTCTTCATTCTAGCTGGTAATTTCATTATTTCTTCTGTGAATTAGACTGTGGCGTGTGCCCTTTTCCAGCTGCACTTGTGCTGACTTTAAGGAATCACTGCCATCTGTCCCCAGCCCAACTCTTTGCTGAAAGTTGCTGTCTTCCCCACATCGAGTAACTGAGGACTACTAGAATACATAACATAGTCTCAGTCAGAATGAATGTTGCATTTCAAGTTTATGCTGAAGGAACTGTGTTGAGGGAAAATACACAAGCATTTTGTGTGGATTGGTTCACAACTTCTTTCAGAGGTTAGTGCTGAGCAAGGAGTTGTCTGGGAGTGATAGCTGCAGCTTGTACCAATGTCTATCCAGAACTATAGCAATAGGATCTTTAGACCATAATAGCACCATATTGGAACAACAGTTTTGTTGTGCTTCTTTTATTCACTGTTATGGTCATAAATGTGTGACATCTTCTCTTTAACTTATTAATCTGCCATGTAGACTAAATTAAAAAAAAAAGATGAATAAAAAGGGAGAGACAAGTGGGACTCACAGCCTGGAATAAGAAACTGAAGGAGAGGATTCAAAGCCTCTAGCACTTTGAAGATGCCAGCCTTGACCTGAAGCGAGGCAGCTGGGCATCCTGCAGAAAGGGAGAGTCCTAAGTGTTCGACAAAGCTCTTTTTTTTTTTACTGTCCAGAATCACACTTCTCTCTGTGTTGCGCTTACAGTGCAGGAGCTTATTTTGGAGCTAAATATGTAAGGTTTATCTATGCAGAAAGTTAAAAAGGAATCAATTTTCTATTTCAAGTGGTTAAAGAAGTTTTCGCACTGTTTCTTTCTGCTTCATGCCTCGGTAGCTGAAAAACTAACTCAATACATGCTCAGTTCTCTCTCTAAGGAGATTCAGACCCCCATTTCTCACTTTGTCCTGATCAGCAGATCATACCTATTTCATTCTCAAGCTATCCCATGAAAAGAAAAATGTGTTTTCTTTGCTCAGGATAATGACAAACTGGGCACTTAGGCAAGAAGTACTCTTCATGTTCCACCTCTTTTTTAGGTTTTAACCTTCGGTTAAGAAGGCCAAGAAGCAATATATCTTGTCTTCTCTCTCTTTGTGACTGCTCTTGCCATTATACTGCTTAATGACTAAAACAGCATGTAAGATGAGGCAAGTGGAATAGGGCAACTTCAGCTGCAAGTAGCATTTGTCTCTAGGGTGTGCTCTAAGAGAACACCAGCTGATAAAGGAGAGGGAAATGAGTTGCGTGCTGTTGTCAAGATGCACATTTGTCTGTTCATATTCAGAAGCAGGGGACCTCACAAAGACAATAGTTAGCTTTAAGCCACAGAAGAATTAGACAGAGTGTAAGAAGCAAAACCCGCTACTCAGGGACTGGAAAACATGATGCTGTACCAGATCAAGGCAAAGGCCAGTCTAAACAATATTTTAGCTCTGGTATCATCATATTATACCTCTGGTATTGAATGCCTGGGGAAGAGAATAAGAATATGCAATGATGCATGTTGTCATGAAGCCAGAGAAGGATTTCTTTATATTTCATGGTCTTTGCTGTGTTTTTCCTGACTTTTTCCTGCTGCTTTATAGATACTTTAAAATTCTGCATCCACCTCATCCCATGGCAAAAACTTTCACGACTAGTTGCATACTGTGGGGAAATCACCTTCTCATACTTGTTTTGAACTTGTCATCTGTTATTTCCATTTGGTACCTATTGGAGCCTGAGAGAGGGTTGACTCCACTACCATAGCATCTACAATATTCTTCATAAATACTTGTGCCATTAAGTGAGTAAAATACCTTTGTCAAGCTGGACTGTTATGCTTGGGAGCAAGCAGTCTGCAGTAAAATGACAGATCTTGGTGAAAAATAAGTCAAAAGTTGCAGTAAAATACATAAGCCACTGATTTTTCTTCCAATATGTCCTTCTGTTTGTGCTCTTATTATCTTTTCATCGTACATCTGTATCTATGTCTATAACAGCTAATTATTTCTAACGCAGGGAGACCAGAACGGCATGCATTTTTCCACGTGGAAACACATGATCATTTTATATAGCGTATAATTTATAACAGCAGAAATGCAAGTGGTTTTCATATCTCATTTCATCACATTTTTCCAGAGAATGGACAGCTTTTGTAGCTTGCAGGTCTGAAAGAAAAGAGATTCACAGGGATGGAAGTGGTGGTCCATTAATATTGCTTCACTAAAAGAAGATCATCACTAGAACCCTCAAGCCATTATGTATGTCCTTTTATTTGAAACTATCTGCTTTTCCACTTTTCTGCACAACTGGGTACTTTAATGCTTAGGCTTGATTTCGATGGCCGAAGGTACTTTGTACCATCTGTTATTCACTTGGTTCTCCTGACTTTGGTGTTTGAGCAGCTGGCTTTTCTTTTTTGTTCCATGTTGACAATGACTTTTTATTTTTTAAGGAGCATCATAAGACCATCAGGGGTTCTTTGCTTACAATAGCTCTTGCAAACACAGCAAACAGCTCTACTTTTATTGAAACTGATCAGGAACATATACAACAAAAGGAATAGAAATTCAAATATTTTAATTCCAAGGAAGCAGATATCCTGTACATGTTATTTAAGGACTTGAAATCTTTACTTAATTGTTTTGCCTTAGGTAAGATATTTGTAAATATTACTGGTAAGTAAGAATTCATTAATAGATTTTTCACATTAACAAATTATCAAGTACTATAAAAAGGATGTAATCTAATGCTGCAGATATTCTTTGTCCAAATGGTATCTGATGTTGGTAGGATTTTTGCATGTGTTGTACTTGTTTTATGACAGAAAGGAATCAAAAGAGATAGTAGGACACACCATTGGCTTCCAGAACTGATATTGTGCTGCACAGCATGGAGCTCTTAAATCTATAGCAGAATTAGAATTTGGTTCTTCATTAACAAAATCAAAATATTTCAGACTCTACTCCTTCCCTCCAAAATCAATAAACCCCATAATAAAAAACCTACCCACCCAGCCTCCCACAATAACCTTGTGAGAAATCAAACTGAGGACAAGTCAGTGCCATCAGCGTTTCTTATTATTTGAAGTTCAGGAATTTCCTGCTACCACCCCAGTCTTGGCTGTGCTTCCAGTTCTGGTAAGCCTGAATTTGCCCTGATGCTAGATAGGGAGTTTTTGTGCCCAGTGCAATGTTCTGCATTGTTGTAGGTGATAATTATCTAAAAAAATAATATGTTGCAGAGTTTAAATTTATGTGCCCAAGATTTGTTTGGTATCTAGCATTTTCAGTCATTTCTGACGGTATGTTAAAGTCTTTGCAGAAGAGGATGATGCTCCATTTATGCCAGGCAGCTGATTACAATGATTCAGGAACACAGAAAATATTGTAGTGAAGAGGATATGAACAGACAGACATTTATGTTACTCCCATTCCCGTGTACAGGTCTGAACAGTTTCAATGTTAAACACTGGCTAGGATCATTGCATTTTATTACATATCCAAATAATAAACAGGTAGATCTGTGTACACCAGAACTGAAGAAACCTGGTTTCATATGGAGTGTCCTCATTGATTGATTACTTAAGTGAATTATAGTAGCATTCTTTGTTTTACTTATATTTATCTATTACTTTCCCCACTCAGAGCATTCCCCACTCAGCTACGTAAGTGTTGCTGGTTTTGACTGCAGCAGTAGACCTATAAAATCCAAAGTTGTTATTTTTCAATGTATATTCATGAATGTATGTCTCTTTTTGCAAACCCTGTAGGTACTTAACTGATCTTGATACCTTTTTGCCTCAAGCAAGTTCTGGTGAAACTGGCCAAGGGCTTCAAATCTTGTGTAGGAAGGAGGGGCAACTGGACTAATACACGGGATAGATGCATAATGTAAATCTTGTTTCCACAGAGGAGCAAGCTGTTGAAAGATAAATATGCCTAGGAGTTATGGGCATTTTGGCATCCTTAACACCAGAACTCAGTTCATTATTGAGGAAATACACTGAGACTTCTGGATGAAAAGTCTATGGAGAAATACTGCAAAGATTGACTGAATCAGGATCTATGATGGATGAGAAAAGAAAAATAATAAAAAATATTCACCTATCAACACCCAACAACCAGCAATTTCTTGTCATTCATTAATTCCAGTGATTTCATCATTAAATCCATGTCTATCAGTGGATGGTCCTAGATAACTTGTACCCATGTAGCAGATCTCTATTTGATCTAGACTGTTTTGTATGTTGCAGAGTCAGTAATATTAATAAATATTAGCTATTTAAATCTTCAATACCTCTATTTGCTAACAGAAAAATACACTTGACATAATATACCTTTAACAGGAAAAAGACAAATGTCATGCTAATCCTCCAAACAACCCATTTCTGCATGTCTTTTGGACCTGAAAACTTATTCAAACTTTATTATGTACTAAATTTGTCTCATTTACTTTGAGTTATTTGCTTTATATTCTGGTGATTTTGTTTGATTGCCATGTCTATATTTTCAAGTGGGTGTACATCTGACAACTAATGTTTGAAGTACAAGTAGAGAAATTCTTTTTTGTGCACTGTTTAGATGCAAAATTCTTTCAGACTTCCTAGGTAAAGAACATAGAGTTCTAAAGCAGTAACTCATTGCAGAATAGTACTTATTTTCTGCTGTCTGAAACGAAACTGAATAGCAAGTCCAGAATAGACTGCTTTTGGGGAAGACATCTATAATTATGGTGTGATGTTCATTTAGCTGCAAAATGAAATGTATAAAGAGCAACAGCAAAAATGACTAACATTTTTACTTGTATACTTACCCAAAAAGAAATGAAAAGATGCATGGCTAAGTCTAGCTTTCACAGCAGTTATCTGCTGGACTATTCTGTTCTTTAGCAAGTCATACTTGCAAACAAGTTGCTGGAAGGAATTATGTTAACAGATGCTGTTACTACTTTGCACACTTTTTGGGCTACTTACAAGTACACATCTTATTTTGTAAACTTGATGTTTCTAGTGGAATTATTTTGAATAAATTATTATTTTGTACCATTATATCTACTTAAGGCTCTCCTATCTTTTAATAGGGGAATTCCTGGAGCTTCATAGGTTCTTCTTGGAAAGGTTGTCTTTCTTGGTCCTTTATTTGTAGAGCAAAGAAATCTCACAAATTTACAGCACACATCAGAAAGCAGTTGACCCTGTGTTTATATTTAAGATGTGTGGTGACAGGGCCATTATACATAGATACGTATTTTTTGTTTAGTATAATGAAATTTTTGTTTTTGCAAAATGAAAATTAGTGTTTGCAGAGGCTGAATTTCTTCTAAACCTGCTGAGATCTTGTGACAGACTCCATTACATTAGGGAACTAGAATTCCACTTTGAACCCTATGTTCGCAGCGTGGCCACACAGAAACCACACACTGAGAGCAACAGGTTCATGGATGGTGCTCCCTCACAAGATGCAAAAGTGAATTTTTCTCTAGAAAGGAATACTTGATCCAAATATTTTGGTATACTTTGAGAGAAAGTACTGGACCTCTGAGTTTCTATGTTTTTTCTTTTCTTTTTTTTTTGGTAAAGGAAAGTATATTAGACATTGTGAGAAGAAAAATTTTAGTCCTCGTAGAAGGTTATTCTGCCAGCTTCAGAACCTTCAGCAGTTTCAATTTTTCTGTGTCATGGACATAAATCTGCAAGTGGTTCTGTCAGGACTGTTCTGCTTCATAGGGACATTTCAGGATTTAATACCTGTAATTCTTTGTTATTTTTAGAATTCTTTGAGAAGTTGGCAATTTTTCTTTCTCTTGAAATGAATTAAAATTAATTAATTAATTTAAACTATAAATTATTCTGAAGAACTAAGCTGATTAAATAGTAATGAAATTAGATGAAAGTTATCCACCTTTGTGGCAAACCATGTTCTATTGTGTGTATTTGTTCTTATAGAAACCTTGCAGTCATTGGAAAGCCAGATTGCATATCTTTCTGCACTAAACCACAGTCTTCTTTCATACATTATAGGTACTATTTCTTTCACACAATAGAATGCTAGATTAATATATTTTTGGAAGTAAAAAAAAAAATACAAGAATGTACTGAATTGAGTTCAGCAAAGGGCCACTCATCACTCATTACTTTTCTAGATACGAAAACCCCATATTTGTTTCATAAGACTGCTATCATTTAAATTTAGTGAGAAACTTTTATTTTGCCTAAGTTTATTTAATTGGTCTCCATTTGCATAGTGTCTGACAATGTTGCAAAGTGAGTAAGGTCAGAATGTCGGTAGTTTTGCAGGTGGATATGGAGGCACAGACACATGACTTTCTGGGCCATGTTGACCAGGAAATGTAAGTGTTTTATTGTCAAAAAGGTAAGCATCCCATTTGTTGCTGCTATCTGTGACAAAGGAATTGAGCCAAGGTCATAAAAACAACTGACAGGACATAACCCAAAGCTCACTAATTGACAAGCTGTGGAGGTCCTACTTCCTGCCTGGTCCAGCTGGTGTGCCGAGTGCACCTCGAGTGGTGTTGCTTGTGAACTTCTTGAGTCCCTACTTAGCCTCTTAGCCATGCTGAGTGATCTCAACATACTGCCCTTCCTGTTAGCCAGAACCTTAACTAATGCGGTTATTTTGAAGAACAAACTAAATTCAAGACCAGCTTTGATATGAATATTGTCTTATTTAGGTAACAGAGGAAGTTGCAAGCACAGTAAACAACATAGAGCAAAGCCAAACTCCAAAGAAAGCTGTTCCCAGCTTTACTGGCTCACCTTTAAACATAATCTTGGATCTGTTATTGGGTGTTTTCTTACTGCTTATTTGTGGTCTGATAAATGTCTATGATACACTTGGACATCTTTATTTATTTTGGCTGTGCTAAATCCTTTCAGTGAATCCTTTCATGGGTGACATAACCTATTATCTTAGTATGCTGACTGTTTATCTATTTCTATTGAATCATTCATATAATCGCTTGAGATCATATAATGGTTTAAAAATCATCCAGTTTCAATCCCCCTGCCGTGGACAGAAATACTGTCCGTTGGATCAGATTGCTTAAATTCTCATTCAACCTGACCTTGAACACCTCCAGGGATGAGGCATTTCAATGGGCATCTGCAACCAGCCTGGGTTCAATTCTAATTTGGCAAGAGTCCTGGCAGAATCTCTCCACACCCTGCAGTTTTCCACCATGATGCTCACAAGTAGTTCATATTGCCAAACAGAGCTGACTCCAAGGGAATACAATAAATCTACAGCGATGCAGTACTTTTGCTTCCTTCTTTTTTGCTTCTTGTTTTGTGACATTTAAAATTGAAATTGGACAACTTTTTTCCATGTATGACTGGCAGACTCAAGCAATTAGAATATGGCTGCAGTCCCTCCACCTTAGTCTTGCTCTTTAAAGTTTCTTGAGAATGAGTACGATGGTCAAACCCTAATATTTTTATTCAGAAAATAACTTCCATTGACTTCAGTATTGTTTTGCCCACAATAGATTGAAATTATCAAAACCTGAGAGTTTAGCCCGTGTACAATTACGTAATTCATACAGTTATATCATTCAGTTTTATAAATGCAATATGTATGCTTAACGTACCCCTTGGTACATTGCATAAGGGGAGTCTATGACTATAAAAAGATAAAGAGTTGATCCTGTTGCCTGAGTGGCCGCAACTGAGTTCTTGTAAATATCTGTAAATACATTTCTCCGCTGGTCTGAGATTTTTTTCTCTGAATTACACAGCAAGTTCTACACACTTCAGTGTGAATACAAATAAGTTCCCCTAGCTGTCTGCACTTACTGCCAAAAGTTTAATGTGTTTCAAACAAATGTTATCCATTAGCTTCTACTTTCTTTTTATTTCTCTTTTGAAAAAAGATCTTTTTGCTGCAGTTAGTTTTGACAAATTTATTTGTATTCACATTCAAAGATTCATGTATACTAAGGTGCAGTCATTTACAAAGGAGAGAACAGCAGCATCCTCAGCATGTCAGTGTTGAAAACAATGTTGGTTTCCTGTTGCTGGCTATGAATCATGCGTAATCTTTCAGATTTTAATTCTCTCTGGTATGAGTAGTGTGAGGGTAGGTGGACAGTTTTGAAAAAAAGATGTATAAATAAGTGCCTCATTTGATACAATTTAAGGTCTGTGTTTTGAAGCACTTTCAGAAGAAGAATTTGAAATTATTTTAAGTCCATGCTTTGCTCCTGTATTCTATATATTTTGATATGAAGAATTATTAGATTGTCTCAGCCACTGTGAAATATTCTAAAATGAATCTACACCAGCTGCATTCTCTCAGGGCTGATTATTTTCTTTGGATAAAGGACATGTTGTATAGTTGCTTGGATATGACTTGTCATTCATATATGCCACATGCCCCTCACAAAGAATTATGATGAACTGTATCTTCTGTAGAACTGTAATACACCAAGGCCTAGGGAAATGAAATATTTCATTTAGTGAAATTCACAATGAATATGTGAGAGCTGCAAAGAACGCCTTATTGCTCCAGGCAGGTAACTTAAATGTCAAATGACAGCAAGTTAGAGGAAATCAGACTATTTTCTGTTATATCTCTTCCTGCTCTAGAAGACCATTTGGGCAAAGAGAACATAAGATGGGGATTATTTTAGACTAACAAAATTATTCTAAATTTATTCCAAGACCTGAACAACACTGTGTTGCATTCCGAACCAATTGTACTCAAAATGGGAGTTTAAGTAGCCTGTTGACAGGTGCCAGTGCCTGCAGCATACATAGGTCTACCTGGCTCTAATAAGCTGTATGCAGAGGTGAGGGATCTTTGTGTTGCTGTTTTATTCCTTTAGCTGTTGCTGGTCACTGTATGTGGACATCCTCATATTCTCATGGGTAACCCTGAGAAAACATCAGATGTGAATGCGTTACTTTTTCAGGATTGCCTACTGTTTGCAAACTCTTTGCATCCTTTCATAAAAGAGATTTCTGTTGATCCAACATAAATGTTAGACCAGGTCCTTTGCTATTACAAAAAGGTACTACACTGTCTTCCATGCACTGATATTCACTTACTGCATTTTTCCATTTAAACACCCATCATGAACTGACATTCATACCACCCCCCTGAGCTGCAACCACACACTTCTCACCCGATTAGCTTGATGTGCTCATTTCTCCCACATTCCACATTTATTTTGGTCACCCAGTATCATGGTTTAACCTCAATCAGCAAGTACCCACCACTGCTCCACATGCCTCTGCAGCAGAATGGGGGAAGAAGAAAAAGTGAAAGGGAAGTGAAAAATCTCATAGGTTGAGATAAAAAGACTATAAAAATAACAACAATAATAATACTGATAAATTATTATTATTAGTAGTATTAGTAGTAATAAAAAGTAAAATAACAAAGACAGAGAAATAAAACCCAAGAAAAATAAATGATACAAATGGAAATGATTGCTCACCACCAACTGATTGATGCCCAGCCAGTTCTAAGCAGCAGCTCCCCTGACAGCCTCCCCCCTAGTTTATTGGTGAGCTTGATGGCATATGGTATGGAAGATCACTTTGGTTACTTGGACTCAGCTTTTCCAGCTGTGTCCCCTCCCAACTATTTTTGCACCCCTAGACTGTGCTGGTGCCCAGCAATAACTAAAACATCACTGTGTAATTAATATTTCTCCCAGCACAAATCTAAAACATAACCCCATATGAGGTACTATTAAGAAAATTAACTCTATCCCAGTCAAAACCAGCACATCCAGTGATGCCTAATGTTATTTGTAGTTTGACAAATGATATCTGTAAGGGTATACCAGAAGAGTACAAGAATGTTGAATTAGTAAGGTAGAAGGCTGGTTGGCTTTTGTGATTGTACGATATAAGAATTTTGATAGATAAATTTTGTCAGACAATTTTTTTTATACAGTGATATGGGCAATTATTAGACTTTCTTATGAACAAAAGTACTATTCCCGTCAGCAAAATGGGAGACAAGCAAGGATGCTTGTAGGTTCTCTGTTAACTCTGAGATGATAACAGGCCATGACCTGCATCTGCTATTTTTTTTTAAGAAAGAACATTTATAAGTTGGAATTAGGTGGATTCTCTATTAAGATGAAAAGACTGTGATACAGTATTAAATTCTACTTACTGGTACTACATCTAGGGCTACTATTTAACTGAGAAGAGGGATCTATTTCTTAGGGATTTCAGCACACAAAATAATTGAGAAGCAATTGGAGCTGACAGTGTTTAGAATAGAATACTTAGTTTACTGGAAGTCATATCTTACAAGGAAGCCATATCTTACAAGGAAGCTGAATATATGCTTCAAGTTAACTTAAAAAAGAAGCTATTCTTAGAATGAGAGCTATATGACACTAGTATGCCTATTTAGTCATATCTTCAAATAATCTTGACCTAAATAAATCCCACAACTATTTTATCAATCAGTTACAGGTAGTATTTTGAAGGAAATTCATTATTTCTGACTGTGAGAGTTTATAAGTGAGTTGTAGTTCATAAGAAAGCTGTCAAACCGATTTCGAAACAATATTCAATGATGCCGTGTCTTTACTATGTTTTATTTCTCAAAACAAACAAAAAGATAGTACATAGGAGCACAGATGAATGTGCAGCATCTTGCTGTAATTCTGGGCAGCTGAAAGCACTGGAACTTCTGATGTTGACATTATGCTGTGTAAAATATATTTAGGTTAGTAACTTTTAAAATTACTTTTCTAATACATCTATTAATACTTTTCTAGTACATCTATGAATTCTTCATTAAAGATTATAGCTATGCCCTTGAAAATGTTTGTGGGAATAAGCAGTACTTTTTAGCACATAAAAATAATAAGTTGAGGGTAAAGAAATGTAATCTTTTCTTTTGGTATAAAACAGAAGTGACATGTTAACGTTATGATAAGTCCAAGTTTACTTCTATGTTAATCAGGTAATGTCAAAGTGTTTTTGACACTAGTGAAATAAACACGCCCTTGGTTTGTAGGCAAACTTGTCTTTGATTACAAATTTTAATAACTATCGAAAAACAGTAGCTGTCAGTTTTCCTTGGATGTTGTAGCAGTGCTATTTTGAGTAATGCTGTACATTAATTTGTGTTTGACCAGGGCTGACATTACTCCATTCATTCAGCAATCCAGGGGAAAAGAAATAATCTGACTCAGAGTACATAGCCAAAAGAACAGAGAGTTAAGCAAAATTATTATTTTTTATTATGTTTATGATCATCTCCTAGTCTGTGAATATAAGATGAATCTTAGATATGACTGTAATTTATTGGTTTAAAAAGATGTTTTCAAATTTCCTCCTAAAATTTTAGCATAGGATTCCCAAGTTGCAGGTTGATCTATCAGTCAGAAGGTGTATTTTACAACAGATATTCCTGACTGACTGGAAATATTTTAATATTAGCCTCTTGGCTTTGATCTAACAAAGATGCTATAAAAACATATAGAAGAGGGATGCAAAGAGAGAAGGAAATAATTTGGCTTCTTTTCAGACTATTAAATATTTGGCTTCATGTCAAGTAGTTTCTTAATTTTGGATGGGCTGACGTATTTCATCTCCACTAAAAAAGTGAAAGAGAGAAAGGGAAAATGAGGGTAAGATTATGGGCTTTTTTTTTCTTTTTCCAACAGAACTATTTTTAGCCAAGGTGGAATTAAAAATAAGAAAAGTGGGGGTTTTACCTATCTCTAATAAAAAATTGTTGGTTGGCAAGTTGCCAGAGAAGTCTGGCAACTGATTCCTGGCTGGCTTCTGATTCCCCAGTTAATATGACCTGGCAAGCAATGAACTTTGTGCTGTTCAGAGACAAATATTAACCCCCCTGATTTCTATGTCTGCCTTCTACCTTTTGACATGCAGAACAAAAGACACAACCTACACAGTGCATATCCCACTGTAGCAGCCTTAAACAGATCAGTTTTGCTTTGGGGCTCTGATAAAAATTCTTCCATTATGTTTGTGAGGGAGCGCAGGTTTGCATTGCTAAATTACATACTTTAAGGTATCATACTGAGGATTGAATACATTAAAATTCTTTAAGTGCTACTTTTTCACACATCCAAAACATGCAGAACTATGGGTTATGCACAATTAGGATGCAGCAATAGGAACTGTGACTCATTTGCTCCAGTTTTATGAGTCTTTGAAAATTATGGTTGTGAGGATTTTGTTGGATATTACGCGCTTTATATAGCTTCCAGCTGTGTTGCAGACTGTCCATGTGATTGAAATATCAATGAAAAGGCATGGTTTGAGGTCAGTCTAACCTTTCTTAAAGACAAAGACCTGCATTAGTTCTAGCCACCTTTAAGTGTACAGTGTGAAACCTACCAAATAATCATAGTCAGATCTAAGAAGGAGATCTCACTCAAGGAGACAGTTTTCTATGGAAGCACTTGTCTCTTTCCATTGACCAGGATCACATGCTTTAAGTGCCAGTGGATGTTGGGATGCTGCACACAGTTGCAGGTTATTTTCAATCATCTCATTAGCAGGAAACATAATTTTTCAATAACCATCAAATGCAGAGAACTGCTGCAGAATCATTGCTGTCTTAGAGTGGGTCTCACGCTGTGGGTCACGGGAGTACCTGTGCACTTGGTGCCACCTGCTTTTGGCATAGGAAGAGTGATTCGTTTTTCATGATTTGTGATTCTTTACTATAGATTTTCCTGTTACCTTACACTATTTCTGATTTCTGAAATCTAAATAGAAACTAGTGTTATTTCTGTTTGCATGTTGGATAATCTTTTGTAAAAGTAAAATAAACCACCTTGTAGCAAACACGAGAAATCTTTTGGAAGATATCTATGATTAAAACAAAAATATTATGAATTGGATGGGCTTTAAATTAAAATTCATCTGCATTTCACATTTGAACAGAAAACACAGCAAAAAATGGGACCCTACCCAGTGTTTTCTTCCCCAATTAGTTATGTGGACAAAAGCACCCTTTCCATTTGCAGTTCAAGAATTATATGATTTTACATATTTTTAAAATTCTGCCACAGTTTAGTAAACGTCTCTTGCTGCTGAAAAATTTATTTATTACTGGGAATGACAAGGGAAGAATTCCTTGCAGAGATTAATTCCAGAAAGAGACTATGAAGTTGATGTTATTAAGTATTTTTATGATTACTAGAAATATCCTTTGAAAAGCTTATCAACTTCAACCTTTTGATTTTGACTTTATCTGTAAAAGCAGATGGCCTATTTGGACACTCAAAGAGAGCAATTGTTTGAGAATTGTGATTTTGCAATCTTGTTAAATGTGAGAATATTTTTTCAAGGCTGACTCTAGCTGCAGTGTGAAACTGCATGATTTTATGCCAGTCAAGCTGGGGTGCTGATGGGAAGCTGACTTATTGCAGCTTCTCAGTTCCAATTCAGAGCAATATGGATGACTTCCTTACCTTTCACTGAAGACACTGTCACTACTATGTGGTTTATTTTCAATCAGAAACTTAAGATCTAGTTTAGGATTCACTGCTGTTAGGGGAGAGGTTTCTGCTATCTTGGTGTGGGGCGCCTTAGTGCATGTCATAGAGGACCATCATACTCTCAGTTAAGTCAAGAGAATTTACTCTGTATAGGTCAAATAGAGGAGTGCCATAATTTATGGGGAAAAAACCAGCTTGGTGAACCAGCACAAAGCACACACATGATAACATTTTGTAGTGAAGCAATTGACTACCATGGTTATGAACTAAATATAACAACTCATAGTGGTAAGCTTAGTATCAGAACTGTAGAATAGGATAAAAAAATATAAGGACTGGCAGATGTGCTGTAGTTAAGGGTTGCATAAGAGATCTAAGAAAAAATACGTATGTGGTTTTTATTTATGAGGTGCATACTATTTGCGGCAGTGTTAATTATATACTGCCTATTTCTGGCTATATTTTAGCATACTGCTAAAATCCTTTATAAGGTGTATAGTATTAGAGGGGAGGTTTTTTTAGGAAAAGTATAAATCTTTCAGAGCTTCTGAGTACTCCGTTCATTTTATAGTTAAGAAGACACGTGAAGTGTCTATTCTTCTCTGATCCAGGATGTCTCTTTCTCTTTGTTTCTCTCTCTTTCTTTCTTTATTTTTCCATGTAGTTGCCTCAAGGGTGGTAAAGGCAGTAGTAGACAGTTGGCAACCATCGAAGAAATGAGGAAGTATTTCCCTTAGAAGCTGTAGAGCGGTTCAGAATTATCACTTCAAAGCTAAGAATAGCAGAGAGAATTTAAATGACAGTGCAGTGTTGAATTTTTGTGCTACTTCTACAGTGTGAAGCCTTTTTTTCCCTGGTTTAGGAAGATCCCATGATTATTTTGAATATATAGGCAGCTGGAAAGCAGTTATATATGAATTCAAGAACATGTTATTCAGGGACAAGGAAGAGTCAAGACCTCAGGAACCAGAAACAAAATGTTTCTTTGTCATTACTTTGGGTCACTGAAGGTTGCACCTGAAAAGGATAATCTCAGATAGGTATTTCCAGGCTCACATATGGAGAAGTAGGGCAAGAGATTATTTAACAGATCAACACAAAATTTGTTGGTTAGGGTAGCCAGTGCCAAATACTCACTTTACTTGGCAATAAATTGCTTTTTATCTAGCTTAATCTCTGTGCTCAAAACTATCGTAAATAATCCACACTCAAAAGAAAAAAAAAAGAGAAATGCTCCTTTTTTTGGATTAAAGAATGAAATTGATTAAAAATTGCATCTCTTCACAGACTCTGGATTCCAGAGAGCAGCTAACCAGAGGAGAGTGCTATCTGCCAAATGTCAGTGCTTTTCCAATGTCAGAAAGTTCCCTAGGATCTTGTAAGGCACTGTTTTTTTTTCAGTGAGATGGATATTCAGCTAACTAACAGGCCAGTTTATTTCAGCAATAGTCCCATTCCTGTAGACAAACAGCAGTGCTACTAAAGGTATATTTGGGCAGAAACAGATTTGTAGATTTGAGAATTAATATGTCATTTACTCCATGAGAGGCAGGTTAAGAAATGTAATTTCTCATCCTTAATGGCATCGATGTTACCTCTGGAAAAGTTTTGCAATGCAATTGTAGTTAGAGTAATTCCTATGTTTGTGCCAACATATTGTAACAGACAGCAGCCTCAGAAACCTGCCTTTGAAATCTGGCATAATAGGCTTATGTGGTTTTATTATGTTTTATGCTAAAACTTCCTGTAGAATTACTCAAAATACTGCAAAACTCAGTGACTGTGTAACAGAAATAACATTCTTATTTTTATTTTGATAAGTACATTGATAGTCAAAAGATTTGATGCTGTGCAAACCACACTTAAAGTGAAGAGCTCAGCAGGTTCATGAACAACCTCACTTCCAGCAGCTCCTTTATCTTTAACCGAAAAGAATTTCAGGGGAATGTCATTAGTGCTTTTGTCCTGGCAAACAAAACAGTGAATTGCTTAGTGGCTTACCCTGCAGTTTGGTAACATCTGAATGAGGTGAGAGGTCATGTTCTGCCACCTTTAAAGTCAATACTTAACCTGCATATATCTATTTGCTCTCTGAAGGTGATTAGGACCTTCACTCAGCACCAACACTGCTGTTTTTTAAATAGTAAATTAAATCATTATTTTATTATGTATGAGTAAATAATCACTCACTATACAATCTGTCCAAGAAGGCAGCACTTTAGGCATCTCAGAAGTTTCAAATAAAGATCAAAGTCTTGTGAAAATTCCTACATCTGTGGTTTAAAAATCAAGTTTTTGAGTCATCTTATGGAAGATTAAGATGTAAGTTTTGTAATTTCCAAATTTTAAATGCCTGGAAAATATATCTTGAACTTAGAGGCATCTCCATGATGAATGCTCAAGCTGAAAGGAGATTTTCATCTTTCTGTGGCATGCACGGATGCAACTGTGATTCTCACTGAATATTTGTTGAGCTGCTTTCATTTTATCCGGAAGGGTGTGTATTGGTAGCAAAAAAGTGTTCCAAAATTAAAAGCTCAGAAGACCTTAACCTGACCTCTTAAGTCCAGCTAACAACAAAGCAATATTGAAGGCCTGCCCTCACAAACACAGAAAATGCAGTGCCAAATAATCTCCTACAGTGTAGGGAAGCCAAAATATTGAACCTTATTTTAGCTCTGCTCTGACAGATGCATTGAAGCCTTAGGCTCAAGAGCTGCATGTGTTTTTCTGCTCACGAGCAACATTTAGCTCAAGTTTGTACAAAAATATCCTGCATGTCCACAAGTGGATGTCCTCTTGCTGCAGGGCTTCCAGATACTGAAGACTGGAGAAGTGCAGACTCCCATACAGCTGGGGCAGGAGGTTCACAGTGCTTTGCCCTTCAGGGTTTCTCTTTCCTCGTTTGGGAAATGATGGCAGGAATTACTTGCAATGGAGTAGTGACAGAGTAAAAATGGCAGTCCAAGGAAGACCTGTGCTTTACTGCTGCAGGCGAGCAAAAAAACATAGTCTTAATCTGGAACTCATTGTCTACAGCAAGCCAGGATGGTGTCCCATCACTTAAGGTGACTGGGTCTACATTGGCTGTGAATTTCAATGTAAGTTAATATGCAGTGAAGTAGAAAATAAAAACCTGTGTTAGACGTATGTAGAAAGATCTGTGAGGATTTAATTCCAGCTCCCTTAAGTCAAAAATCCTTCTTAACCCCTCCCTGGGACCAGGCATCATGGTACTGAGCTATAAGGTTTAAGGCTACTCTTAGCACAACTGTAACAGCTAGAAATGTCTCTTCAAGACTGAGATGCTCTGGTGGATGCTGTGACCATTTTCTAAACTGTGGAGTATGTCTCAAGGAATATTGCTCTGATATTGCCTAAATCCATAGTCTCATCTCTCAAATGGAGAGATGACTGAAATACTGCTGGACCAGGTTTATTTGCAGAGAACCCCATCTGAGTGCCATCTCTTCACTGTTTTCCTTTGAGAGTGGTTGATGTAATAGTCCTTAGAGGAACGTGTTAACTGCAAAACTGTCTTTGTACTGACATAAACGTGTGTATTTAGGGTAATAATGAGAGAAATACTCTTACTCAAAAAAGCTCTTATATTGCTAATTCTGTGTTCTGACAAAGTGCCCCCTGTGTGAGGATAAAAGTACAATGGAAATGCTTCACTACTCCTTTAGAATTTAACCAGCATGCATGATGATTTTATTGCAAAGTATTACTTTTCTTCTTATAATAAAATGGCTTAAATAAAGTTAAGTCAACAGATAAAATAGAAGTGCTGGAAATGAACTCTTTGGTCTTTTGTCTTGTCTGTCCAAGTAGAATTTTCTGCTCTGCAGTTTGCAATTTGGATTCTGTTTATTTAGTTGCAGGGGTTTTTTTTATTTGGAGTGAAGAACAATAAGGTTTTGATCTTAGTTTGAAACAGAGAAAATAATATAAATACTCTGAATATTCTAAGTAAAAAAATTGGGATTCTTAAGTAAAAGATGCATTTTTTTTTAGTAACTAGAAGTTAGAAATCAATTTAGGGTTTCATGTTGCAATTAAAAATTGTCATGATGTGACAAATATAGTATAGCATGCTCCAGAATTTATTCTAAGCAATTAAATTGAAATGCTGCAATTACTTCAGGATACTTCTGTTATGACCCCCTACTTTCCCTCATTTAGATCGTAACAACTTTAATATTGGAACTTTGTCAAGAAGCTTGTGGGACAGAGCAAGAGGAAGGTCTGCACTCCTTTCAGAGAGAAGATGGATGCTAATGCTGGTGGAATTTTTATCCAGAGACACTTGCAGTCATCAGTCTTGTCAGGGTTTATTTTTTTATCTGAGTATCAGGAGCTGTGACTAACAGTGTATACAGTTACTAACAACATTGTGATGGCAGAACTAGGTGCTGTCAGTATTATCTCTCATAATACAGATATTTCTTAAACTGTGGGTGCAGTGGGTGGTGTGAAGGATGAGAACTGAAATGGATGTGGATTTTTTTTTCAGCTGAGCAGAGCCATCTCCTCCTAGACCTTCCACACTGCCTCTGAGACTGTTTTCCCTAGCTTTTTGGCACAGCCTTCTTCATGCACCAGAACCATTTGCAACATGAAGAACTGAAAGGGCTTGGCGTTATCATAGCATTTTATGGAGGCAAAAATCACTGCCACTTTGTCTGGCTACAACATAGAGCCTGTCAAAGGTGGACACAAATAACGTAAACAAATGAGAAGCTGAGAGCTCAGCTCTTCCAATCCCCACCAGAAATTACATGACTGTTACATCAGGATTACAAGCTTCAGATTCTTCTGCACCTTGCTTGAGAGGGCAGCATCTATAGGAAACATTACAGAATTTGATAAGTATAGAAAAGAATAGATTGAGCACAGATGGTGTACAGTTTTATCTTTCTATGTTCTTGTGAAAGGATAACTTGTAATGCTGGGAGATTTCAGGCCTACGGCATTACATAAAATAGCTGACAACGAATGACAATACTTGTCTTTTCTGCTCTGGTCAGTTGTCCTTAAAGTAACTCCTGAAGACTCCATCTGGCCATCCTTATGTGACATTGAAAAAGTCAACATTATAAACTTCATCTGACTGTTAATTTATTATGTTGTGGTGTTTGTTATTTTTTTTTGTTTTGGTTTGTTTTTCATCTCCAGGCAGATGGAGTAGTAAGAAACTTCCTTTGCTGCCAAGAAAGAAGAGACTTGATAATATCAAGTTCAGGTGTTTTCCTTTACTCCACTTATTCTGCGTTGCTATGGTGGTATGCAGAGAAATGTAAATGTGTACTTTCTCTGCTGAAGTTTGCCTGCATGTGGAAGAATGAGGGCTGCATCAAAAGAAGTGTGACCACTAGATTGAGGGATGTAATTCTGCTCTGGTGAGACTTCACCTCAAGTACTTTATTCAGTTCTGGAGTCCTCAGCAAAAGAAGGACATGGATCTGTTAGATCAAGTCCAGAGGAGGGCATGAAGATGATCAGAGGATTGGAAAACTTCCCATATGAAGACTGGCTGAGAAAGTTTTTCTTCTTTAGCCTAGAGAAGAGAAAGGTCTGGAGAGGCACTATAGCAGCTTTTCAGCACTTAAACAGGGCCTACAGGAAAGATGGGGAGGGGGTTCTTTATCTGAGAATGCAGTGATAGGATGAAGGGCAATGGTTTAAAGCTGGAAGCGGGTAGATTTATATTAGGTATTAGGAAGAGTTTACTGTGAGGGTGATGAGACACTGAAACAGGTTGCCCAGAGAGGTCGTGGATGCTCATTCCGTGGAGGTGTTCAAGACCAGGCTCGAAGAGGATTTGAACAGCCTGTCCATGGCAGAGGGGTTGGAATTGGATGATCTTTAAGGCCCCTTCTAACTCAAATCATTCTTTGATTCTATGATTCTACTTTCTTATATATCTTATTTTCTTGAACCCATTCAAAGTTTCTCCGTATCTCTCCTGAAATATGTGGCCTAGGGCCGAACATTGAACTCATGTCTTATCTCTGTTAGAAGAGTTGCTTTATCTCTGGCATATAGCACTCCTGTTTGTAAACTTCATTGTGCTTTTCTTTTGCAAAAGGATGGCAACGCTGATTCACAGCTGTCTTTGATCTATTAAAATATTTTTCTTTTTTTACCTTTTTTTTTCAGAACTACTATGCTTTTATTTATTTCCATTGATGATGACTGTTTCTGCTAAAATACCCTTTCATTTCAACAAACCAAATTGGGTCTGTTTTTTCTTGTCTGGTTCTATTGTTTGTCAGGATCTTTAAAAATTCTTAAATTTTTTGCCTGCAAGGCACTTGCAGTCTTTCCCTGCTTGTTACGATCTGACAGTTTAATAAAGATATTCTTTGATGCATCATTAGCGTCTTTGATGAAAATATCAAATTTATCACGGTCCAAGAAAACCCGCAACAGAGCATAAACTTTCAAAATTATTTTTTGTAGCTGATCTTTGAGGACACTTTTTAGCTAGGTTTACCTAAAGCTTGCATTAGTTTCTTTAATACTGTACTCCAATTGTTTACTTTTAAGAATATCAGGTCATATGAGTGCCAAACTCCAGACTAAATTCAGAAAATCTATTTCCCGATTTTAAAAATAATATTAGAGTGGGTTAACATGAATTGGTTAGCTTTTAGTGCAATTTTGTAATTAGAAATAATACAAATTCTTTTTTATATGATCTTTTCCTTTATTTTTTTTTTCCTAGGAGTTCAGTTACAGATTACTGAATGTAAAATTCCTATTTTGTTTCTAAAATATAAGATTTTTTTTCTGCTTTCTTCCTTCCTCCTGGTTATACTGGATTTAGTTATTTAATGCAGTTGTTATCTTCTGGAATTTTCCAGTGTTCCTTAAATAGACATTCAGAAGAGATGACTGAAATGGTCCTACTTGGCCTTGAAATATAATAATGTGAAATACAGATTCTTGAAATTGTCCCTGTTCAGTCCAGACTGAAATATATTTTTGCTCCAGATAAGATTAAACAGACTTAGACTGCCTTCAGTCATCGTTCACCTTAAAAAGTCCTGAAAGCATTCAGTGAAGAACCTGCTATATTCCTGCTTGACCAGTCTCAGTACTGAACTGTTATTCTGGATGAGTATTTTTCATAATCTGCTATCCAGATCTCTATTATTTGAAATTAAATATTTACTTGATCTTTGGCTAGCATGGGAAAAAATTCAAGCCTTTCTACCCTTGCCTTCATGTTTGAACTCTGCTATCCTCCTGCTTAATATTTTCTTGAGCAGGGAAACCTGAATCTCTCTTTTCATGTCCTATATTTCAAGTGTCTTAATTTTTACTGATCTTTTTCACATTCTTTTTTGCTTGTCTTGTAGATGGTGCCCAAAACTGAATGGAGGACTCCAGCTGAACTTAACCGTTGCTGTTTGTAAATAGTATAAAATGGAAAAAAAAAAAAAAAAAATCTGTACTGTACACCATACTTCTTTTATTACATTGTAGACTGGCACTTAGTCCTTTGGAACCACACTGTGGACTTGCATACACTTGAAAATGTGTTACAAACTTTTCCCTCAGATCTGTTTTGTTCGTTTCTTCAGAGTTCATTATAGTGACAAAGTGTACTTCCACAAAAAGTGTGACTCCAAGTAAGGCAAAAGCTCTTCATCAAACAAGCTCAATTCAAAAGGATGAAAAATGAAAAGCAAACAATAACTAAACCAAAACACTAATAACCTCTGTAAAGGCAACTTGGCTAAATTTAATTTGTTCTTCCCCAATGTACTCTTACAAGGTCTAGCTGGCTCGTGGCTCTTCAGAATTTAATTTGTTGCACCTAACATGAAGGGAAATTCTTTCTGTGGACAGTTTGACTTCCCCAATACTACAAGTAGAACCTTATTTCTGTACTAGAACTAAGTACAAGTGATTTACAGTTTGCTGTCTGGAGTACAAGCTGTCTTTCCCCTCTGGATGATGTTTCACTATAGTTTCACAGATAGCAGATAGAGCTGAAATAGACCAAAGCTTCCCTGTGTTGGATAAAAATTATAAGTGTATAAGATGGAAGCAAACAGAAAGGAGTGTTGGATACACATGAAGCATAGGTTAGCTGCTCATTCCAGGAATGTTCCTATGGCCAAAAATAGTGTTCTTTTGCAGGCAACACCTTGCTTTGTCCATGCCTAAAGCTAGACCTGTTTCAAATTAAGACAGTGGGAATTCTGCTCAGCCTTTCCCCAGAAGATCTATGCTGAAGCTCAGAAGTTTGGGCACTGCTCCAAAACTGACCATCCTGATCTGAGCCATGACTCTGTCTTGCTAAGTCTTTTGACACAAGTACAATTTTCAGGACTCTAGCTACTGGTTAAAAGATGTAAGTTTATACATAATTGTTTAATCAGTAGTTGGAAGTCTACTAGCCCATGATTTATGATCCTTTCCTCTTTCTCGCTCTTTTTGTGTGAAGACAAGAGAATTGACAGTCTGTGATAAGGTGTCTGGCAAACTGTGTGCCAAGTTGCCAAAAGAATGTTAAGCAGGATCCTTTCTATTTTAACATATGAAACAGTTTATATTCTCAGCAGCCCTGGCCAGACATGCCAAGTGTAAATTTTGAGGTCCCCTAACGGAGAGAACTTAATTTCTATCTACAGCAGCACTAACAAATAAGAAACACAAGACGCAGACCTGTAGGGAGAATTAATCATATTGATCCCTGAGCCTCACTAAGCACAGATTTCAGGTAGGAGAAATGCAGTCCTTGGGGGCCATGTGTCACAGATGGGTTGGAAGTATGGGGCGAGGAAGTGCAGGAGGTCCAGGTTCAACAGCCTAGGCACCCATCTTATCCACAAAGAGGTCTTCAACAAATTCAAGCTGCAAATAATGCGGTTTTTTTAATAGAGAGGTAATAGAGGAAGTGGAAACCTGTATCACAGGCACCCTGGTCATATTGAAAGGTGGTCTGCTAGTGGCAGTCCCTGCTTATCAACCATCTATGAACATGAGAGGCTGTACTCCCTTCTCTTCCTACTGTGTTGTGCAGAACTGTTCTCTACTGTGGTAGTCTTTCTCCCACCACTACTGTCGATGTATGTGAGAGGCTTTGGATCTTGTGCCCTGTGACAGGACTTGATTTGCCTCTGCAAAGCTCTGAAATCATCCAGGGTCAATATCAGACCCTTATAATGTTTTGAGCATAGCAGAAGATCTCAGCGTCCTCTTGCAAAAAAACCAAACATGCTCTGTGCCCTCAGAGACAAATGCCAAAGCTCTTGTAATACGGACTGCAAGTAGTCAATATTAAGTGGTTGGTTACGTTTAGTGCAACACACTAGTGATCAAATTTTCCTGATGACTATAGTTTCACTGGATGTAGGAACAAAATTTTGTTAACAGGTACCTTTTCCTCTTATAACTGGTTGGTATTGTATGCATACTTCAAGTGTCAGTAAACTAATCAGTAAAATTTTTATTTTAAGTGAGAGTGCAATAGCCGAACAGAACGGCAGTCTACTTAGCTTGGTATCTTTCATCTTGAAGCGGTCAGTAGCAGATGGTTAGAGAAAAGCAAAAAACTGAGCAAGTTGTGGATTATTCTTTCTCTTGTTCGGGCTTTAGCAACCAATATTTAAAAAAAATTCTGGAGGTTACATTTATTCAGTTATGTTTGTGTACTCATTACCTCCTGCAGTCTAATCACGAATTTCTCTAATCTAGAATTTGTCTGCACCATTATGGTCGTGACCTGTCATGACAATGAATTAATAATTATAGTAAATTAATGATAGACTACTTGAAAATTCTTCCAAAAATCTCTATTTGTTTTAAACTTACCATGATCTAATTTCATAGTGAGTCTTTCTTTTGCTGTGAAGAGCCCCTGCCTACTTAGCCTTTGTTTGGAAGTTATTCGTAAGCTGTTCTGTACGCATCACTCATTAACCACTGTACGCATCACTCATTAACCACTCAAAGCCTTGCTTTTCTGCTGGAAAAAAAAAATGCACTTTTGGCCTCAGGGAAGATCATGAATAAGATCTAACTAGAGATAAAATCACTGCGAACACTGGGAAATCAGCATTTTAAGAAGCTCATCAGGTTGAAAGCCTGCTAGACTTTCAACAGGATACCTGTTGTTTCACTGTAAAAGCAATCAATAACGTGTACTGGTCAATGGGAAAAGAGAAAAGATGTACAACCTTCAGAAACCTTCAAATATAAGCACAAGCAGTATTTGTGCTGAATTTTGAAGATTTCATGTCCTCACCGATGACTGTTCCTTAAGTGTAGTAATGAGATAATTTTTCACCACTCGCCATGCAGCTGTGACTAACCAGGTGCAATACAGGAGGATGTGGGCTGGAAGGAAGCAGCAGACCTGCTGTTGTCATGCTGAATGAGGATGAAATCTTATGATTCTAATGAGTTTGTTAGAATCATTAACTAAGAAAACTTCAAAGAATAAGTATCTCCTGTTTTTTTAGAACAGACACTAGAAGCATTATAACTGAGGAGATTAATGATCTAGCTTTTGGCTAGGTTAAAGTAAGTTTTTTTATGAAGAGAGGTTGTCTAGTTTCCTGATTGACCTTTTGAGCCATGAACCAGACTCTTTCTCTGGCTGGGAGCCTCATCACCTTTCCCATGGAAGAAGAGACCCAAGGAGGTGGAAAGCTCCAGGAATAGCAGGACATGATAACAACTCTATCACTGCATTACATGTAAGTGAGTCACATAACAATACTGGCCTGAGCAGTTTTGCTACTTTACTTTATGCCATAACTGGAGATCTGGCCTACCAGGCAGCTCCTCCTCTGGTACAACTTCACTGCGACATTTGGCTCAAGTGACAGGTTGACCCTATACACTTAAGGGAGAGCTACTGTAGATAAGCTGTTATCAGAGAACTGACTGCACCTACAGTACAGAGGTGAAATCTGTTACTACTGTGAAAGGAATAATCTGAATAACCTTTATGTAGCAGTGCAATGGTCAGGGCATTGGTACAGGCTAAGATGAATGCCTGCTTAATTCTACAGTAGCCAAACCCATGGCTTTGAAAAAGGTGTATGTGCATTTTTGAAATGGTAGTTGTGAACACTTTTATTTTATCTCTTCCTATCTGAAAGCACAACTAACTGAAAAGTAACAGCTCATCTCTATTAAATATCAGACATTTTTCTTAAAGTTATTTAATGCTACATAGATTTCATATCCCCACATGCCTATAAAATAGTTGTTATTGTGTTTGTGCATATGTAGGTGCAAGTGTGTTTACATTTTATAAATACACTAATGCATCTTCCACGCAATAGGAAAAAAGCATTTTCTAAGGAATAGGATACTATTTAGTGAATGTATTATTTTCTTGTAGAATTTACATCTGGAGATCAGAAGCTGGAAACTGCAGGTCATTTTAATGGCTTTCTTCTGATAGTGTGTAATACTGTCATTCTTTTTTGTAGCATCTTGGTGTTGTCCAAATTTTAGTTAAATATGTTTATATTGTTTGCTGAAGTCTAAAGTTCAGTTAGCTATTGAATTTCATTACCATATTTTGCAAACTGCTGTTGCTGGTTATTTGAATTATAAATTGTTCAGGATATATAACAATTTACTATTCTGAAAAGGACCGTTTCTGACATCTAATACCAGTTTATCAGTCAAACCAGTGAACTGATGGCCTTGGTCAGCACAGTAGGATGATAAAACCCAGCTTTGAAGTATACAATCCTCTTATTAGTTATATAAGACAAGCTAGCAGGAAATTTCCCAAATGAGGTCTTAAACTCTGTTGTTCTCCAGTCATTCAAAACCATCCTAGAATCTCAGTAATGACATTTCAAGCCTACTTTTGGGCGGAAAGGAATTATTATAAGTGTTGGCATCTTTTATTAATAAGATATAATGTCATCTCTTAATTTTTCAGTCAACTGTATATTTTGTATTTGCTGCCAATTCTATTGATAACCACTTTTTAATTATTCATATTGAGACCTTAAAGAGTTAGTTTCTTTTCTTCTGAACACTGTTTTCAGTAGGAAGTGTGGCTGAGAAAACATTCAGTACACACCTATCAGCAGCTGTGTTTTTTTCTCAATATTTGAACTTACTTCAAAACCAGTAGCTCTATGGTAGTGTACAGAGTGTGCTCTTAGTTTACAGAGAATCGTTGAGTTTAGAGGTTAGAAAGCTCCATTCTCTCATTTAATGTTCTAAATCGTGACATATTTTAATTTACAGAAGACTCATGCTGATTTAGCTGATAATGATTTCTATTAATTCCACATTCTGTAACGATTAAAATTTGTGCAGGCAAATTAAAATGCTTATTCTGGAGGAATGGGAGATAGGGGAGGTTATAAGCCCCAAATTCTTCTTTGAAGCATGGCTCTATTTGAACAGAAAGAGCTTCTAAACATTACATTCTGGGTGTCTGTGTGTATTATGTCTCAATCAATTCTTATCAAATGTACCCAGGTTACAATAAACAAGGTTCTTACTTCCTTAGCTGCCAGCCTTGACGAGCTGATGCAGACTGTCAGAGTCAGACTGGGATCTTTCTATCACACATTACGTGACCAGTAATAAAGGTTCTGCTTGCCAGAATCTGTCCTCAGTTGCACTCCTGCAATCCTATTACCTCCGTATCATGTCCTCAGTGACACCAGAGTAAATCCCTCCTGTGCAAGGGAGCTCTTCAGTTCTGGGGGGAAAAGAGGAAAGAATGTTAGAGGTGGTAAAGAGATCTGAAGAGGAGACTGGTGCATTTTTCCCTTGCAAATCTTGTTTATCTTTTTGGCTTTGTAAAACACACATTTTTGTTGAAAAAGATAAAAACATAGACACTTCTTATGACACATCACAACTGATTAACTTTTAGTGAACAATTTTAAAGACGATGAACCAGAAGGTCCAGAACACAAGTTCATCCCTTAGTTTATCTCTTCTATCTCTTGTTTTTCCATTGTCTTAGTAATTGAAAAATTACTTTCGGAAAAAAAAAAGAAAATATAGTATTTTACAGTCGGATTTGCAATAGCAAGTGTTTCTGGAACTTTTTCTCAAGTTGCCTCAATAAGATGTAACATGTCCTAATCAGTGTTTTTAACAGCAGATTAGGTGGCAAAAAATGTAGTAATGAGTATTCCTAGTGATATTGCGGGAACTTTAACACTCTGTGAACATTTTTCACAACTATCAGTAGTCCAAAGGTACAAGAATATAAACTGTGAATAGCATCTACCACGAGGCAAAACAACTGAAAATTTTAATTTGAAAAAAATCGAAATAATTTTTTTTAGAAGCTGAAATAGCTGAGATTGTGAATATAAATTATGCGATTGGCCAAGTCAAGAGAAGTGCTTTGAGTTTCACGGAACAGTGTTGCTCAATAGAATAAATTAAAAATATTTTAAATCTAAATAAACAAGGTTATTATTTAGGCTTTAAGAACAAGAAATTTACTTTTCTCAAAGTAATGTCATACTAAAGCCTAGGTATTTTGTATTTTAATAAACGGGTAGGTTATATGTATCTTCTAAACCTTTCTGATAAGGTTGTATTATGCAATTTAACACTCCTAAATCAGATTGCTGTCTTTGGCATATTTGAGTTTATGATTCGATATAAAAGCAGGGGGGTTAAGCTATAATTTGGGGCGTGGAGAGGGGGAGAAGAGAAAGAAAAAAGAAAAAAGATGTTAGATGATTTCTAACAGAGCAATAATATTGGAAATACCTTGTAAAGGTAGTTGTCAATGTGTAAGGAAAAAAATATTAATAGCTTTAAGAAAATTTTATACTTGCATTTATACTGAGTGATGCCTTTGGATGTATTGCGATGTGAAAAAACTAAACATCTATGTTTTGACTTAATAGACAGGCATAGACTTTGTTGATGGGTAAGTTCATAGAATTTACTTTTCAAAGGGGATGTGGATTTTATAGAATTTCTTCGTTTGATAGAACTGCAGCTGTAGGAGAAAAATAAATTGACTTTTAAGTAAATTAAATGTTCTTTAAATCATGTTCTTTAAATCATGTAGAGTAAAGGGAAGATTGCTTTAAAGAAAATCTAATTAGCAAATCTCAGGTCAGGAAACATCAGGAAATCCAACAGATTTATAGAGTATTCTACTGTTCATAGGTAGGGTATCAAAAAATAAAAGCTGTCAATTGTACTTGACGGGTGACACTTCTAAGTTACGTCTTTAGTTTCTTGTATGTCAAAAATTTCCTGATTTTTATCCTATATGTATGCTAACAAGTACTACATGGCTGAAGTAAGCCCTTGTGAGATCTCTGCATTCATAATATGCTGACAGTTAGTTTGTCTGATAATAATTTCAATGATTTTGGTTTACTGTATCTAACGCTTGTTGGCCACTGTTTGACAACTTTCAAAAAATATTCCATCATCTCAAAGGCCTGTGTTTGTGAATATTTTGGAACTTTGCGTTAATTACAGCTATACAGAAGAAAGCCTTTGAGCAGTAGCAGTCTGACAGTTTGGTAAAACTTCAAAAACATATTTGGCTTTGAAATATGTTTTTGAATTGTTAAAGACAAAAAATCCAGAGGAATAGTTACAAAAATAAATTAATGATGCTCTTATGACTCTGGAACTTGAAGTTTATTCTGCAATTCTTCTGACATATAGACCATATAATATGCTCAGACTTTGCAAATCAAGTTTCAAAACTGTGAATCTAAAAAATTGATTCAGCTGTAGGAAATGCTAATTAGTACAAGCACACTAAGCAGGTAAAGTGATAATGCTAGGTTATAAGACAAGAAGGACGATTTTATTAGGACAGAAAGGGACTAGTGAAGTTCCTCAGTGATTTATTCTAAGATTGACTGAATCTAGTATCTTCCTTATTGCACAAATTGGCATCTACTGATAAAATTTGTAGATGCTGCATTGTTGGTAGGCATTCTCAGTTCACGGAACTAAGCACGTACTCTTGAGAAGAAATTAAGAGATATTGTGCATTTAAGTGGCAATGAAAATTTTGCTGTTGAGTGTAGACCATGGATTGAAAAATTGTTGAAGATACTATCTTTCTACAAGGCACTGGCAAAATCTCACATCCAACATGCAGTTCTGATCACCAGGGTGTAAGGAAGATGAATTCAAAGTGCTATATGTGCAGAGAAGATCTTACAGGACAGTTAGGAGGAAGATCTTATCTTCACATAGCCAAAAGAAGAAGCAAACTGAAAGAGGCTAGTATTGTTATCAGCAAACTCAGCAGGTGGTTAAAAAACGGGAAGAAAGGAATTTGAAGAAAAGCACTGAAACAACAAGTAAACATTAATTGGTCATGAAAAACTTGCTGTAATAGCTTCTAGTGGATTGACAGACTGGATTTGAACTCCTTGCAAATGGAACGATGTTTAAGTAGTTGCCTGAAAACAGAAGGGCTAGGTAAACCACAAGCCCTTTCAGTAAAACATCCTTACAGTGTTGTTGGCCCCTTTACAACCTGAACAGTCCTGCTACTGAATGTAAATATCAAACAAGGTTAATGCATGCTGACTGCATTTCTGTGCAGTGATTCCTATTCAACCTCTTATCTCTCAGAGCTTAGATATTCCCTCTAGTTTCTTGATATAATTTCCATGGTTTCTCTTCAATAATTTTGTGATAATCTTGGATTCTAAAGGCCTGCATAAGAATGGAGAAATCATTAGGAATATTTTGTTATTTATAGGTTTTAGAGTTTTTTTCTCTTATCTGTCTAATTCCACTGTTCAATGTCTGTCTAAAGGGAGAATGGTTTTGGATTCAGCAGTATGCTCTTTTAAGAGCATTCAAGCCTAAAATTTATATATAAAATAATAAAGCATACTTAAAATTTCATTGTATTTTATTTCCAGAAAAGTAGTACATATCTGCTCCTTGGTTGAGAGGTTAGTTTTTATCATCAAGATTGAGAATAACTGTGGTGGTTTCCTTCGAGTTTATTTGGCACAAATTCTTTTAAAGCAAATTACCTTCTTGCATCTTGCCTTTTGGGTGCAGACAGCATTCCTTCCTTGTGGTACTTTGCATTTTGAAATAGTTTAATTTCCATGAATAAACATGGCCTGACCTAAGGCAGCAGATAATACTTTGGAAGACAAAACACACACCTTTGAATTAAATCCAAAGAAACCACTCCTTTATCTGTCTTTGTATTTGCACATAGTCACATCTACATGGCTCTTTGTAGTACTCAAGATTCTTAAAGGCATCTGTCCATTTTAAAACTCAGGGCCTTGAATAACAACAGCTGGATTTGCAGCACATCTTCCTTGCTTCTCTTTATTATCTGTGATTCAGAAATATAAACAGATATTTCTTTGGCAGAGTTAGGACTTCTGAAAATCATAAAGATTCATGATATTACTGCTGGTGACGGTTCTTCCTCCTGGCAGAAACTGTGAAAGAGAAAGAATTTCACATTGATGATTAACAGTATTCAACATTTTCCTGGAAAGTTCTATGTGATTTCTTCCTTTTTTTTTTTTTAATAGACTATTAATGAAGGTAAAAATCTGTTACTGTAATGGTATTATGTCTGTACACTTCCATAAAAGATAGCCTTCTACCACTCAAAGCAAGGTGCTGATTACTTCAAGTAATGAGATTCCTGCCAGATCTGTAGTACAGATGCTAAAGAAGGAAGGCAAATTACAAAAGACCATAAGGATAAGCTAATTATTTTTTTCCTTTTTTTCTCCCAGTTTAGAAGCTTAGCAGGATAACTTTGATTAAACACTTGGAAGAAGAAAAATAGATGCGTTTGGATGCAAAATAGACATATGTTTGCCACGCATCACTCTAAAGGCCTTTTAAGTTAAGTACTCTTTTTTCCTCACATGCATGTGCACACAATGGGCTGAAAGCTAGGTGTTCAGAGCCCTTAGCATAACTGACTTACCCTGAAAACAGTAAAAACTATGAACAAACCTCAAAAGGACATATGCATTTTGAAGAATAATTGAAATACAGTACTTGTAATTACTAGAGATGCTGTGTAGTAATGAGAAGGTAGTAACAGCAAGTAGTTTCCAAAGTAAGTAGAACATTCAGGAATAAAGTCACCCTCCTTTTTGTTCTCCTCTTTCAGAATTAATGGGTCAACACCACAATTATACACGGAGATGCTTTCAGTTTTATTTACCAACAGTGTCATGCTACTTGGTACAGTTGTGAGATGCAGGCTCAGTAACTGACAGACCTCTTCAGCATGCCATGATTTCTCCTGCAGTCCATGTTGCATTAGGATAGACTAGACTGCAGGGGGAGGAGCTGGGGGACACAAAGATTACCTGGCTTACCTGGCACTATCAGCTTGTGCCTTTATCTCTCCACCATCTGTCACAAATACCACTCCCCTGACTTGCTTTTCCTGGCTGTTAATTCAGGGCAGGATTAGAAAGGAATTTTGTTATCTTGGTTCCATACAGTTTCCATTGACCTCCTAAGGTGAATAGAAGAAGAGCTAAATCCAGTAACTTATATAAAAGTATACCTTGGAATTTGGCTTTATTAGAAGGAAAATAAAGTGTTTAATTATGTAAGCAGAATAAAGCCTTTCTGCTGTCTGTGCAAGCTGCTTCCTCAGGGGCCCCAACAGACAGACCTCTGATGTGAAATGAGTGCTGTCAGTCTGTTGGAGTACATCAGGGCACCCAAGCCTTCTTTCCCACTAAGAGGAGTTCTTGCATTACAGCTATGGCTGCTGTTTTGCGCATTATCTAATGTTGCTCTATATCAACAATTGCAAATATTAAATAAAATATTTTTTTTCTTTTCCTCCACAGATTTCTCCAATCTAATTCTCTTTCTGTCAGTAGTAGTGTGTGATTAACTTTCAATAAACTCAGAATCCAGCCAAAATTTAAATATTATTTTAAAAGCTTCAGTGCTGATATGTAACTACTCCATTTGTGCCCTCCAGATTCATACTGAACGTCGATTTTCCAAACTCTCTCCTTCTTTGCTGCTTTCTCCAATTACCATTCTACAACATAAACGACTTTTCTGTAATAGTCACTTTAATACTGACACAGTACCTCACACTAGAAATGGTAAAGAACTAAAAACTCACTTGGATTAGGCTCTTGAATCAGTTAATTAAAAGAAGTCTCAAGAAGGAAGATAAAAACCCAAGGTGCCTTGTGTAGAAAGAAACCACTAAGAGGCAGGTGTGGAAACTAGAATTTAAAATCAGGCAATATATCCATGGAGGAGTGTCACAAACAGTCAAGTAGCTGATTTAAAATAAAAAAAATGTGAACAACTGAAAAATCCCCAAATTTTTCTTTCCTTATTGACATATCTAATAGTTAATTTTCTAATGAAAAGGATTAATTTTAACTGCTGATTGTTGTTTCTTATTATTTTAATGTGCTCGGAGTTTTGTTAAACAGTTTGGAGAAAATGTCTTTGAGAAAATGTCTCTGCCCTGATTCGTCTTCAGATGCATTTATCATAGTAGTATGACAAGGGCATGGGATTGCTTTCCATTTACTTTTACCTTTCCACATTCTTGGCTTGTAAAGGGCCTGACCACCTTCCCTTGAAGCTGGTGCAGTTTTACTTGGTTACTTTACTTACTGCATGGGATGTTTCTGCAACATAATAAAACTCTGTCCCTTCCTCTTTACATGGTCCCGTCCCACCAGCCAGGCCAGTTTCACAACAAGGAAATTGTTGTACTCTTACAAGTGAAATAAAATCAGCACATGGAGCTCAAGGTGTGTGTGATGTTTCCTTGAAATTGAAATGACTCTTTTTAACGCTGTTAGTTCTTGGCATTGCAAATGGTACTGAATCCCATGGTACTGTAATATGTACGTAAATAGCAACACTCTAGAAGGCCTTATTAAACTAAAATAATTCACTAATGATGTGTAGGAGGGAAAGAGGAGGAAAGAAAAGAGGATATTAAACAGAGTGTTGGTGTGGCACCAGAAGGATTTTAAATGGCAGGTATCAGTATCAGGCCTTGCAATACCTGTGTACTGTGTTACCTGAACGTAATGGTCAAGAACAAGAGACTGTAGATACGTGCAATGGGTTTTGAAAGTAACGCTCTTCTTAATCCTTCTTACATCATGTAGGGACATGATTTCTGGCTGCAACTATAGAGTCTCTGTTTTAGAAGAGATTGCTTGTGTTTGTGACTGTCCCCTGTTACTGTCATTATTATCCAAGAAATTCTGCTGTCTGCCAAAGCTGGTACTCTTTAAAAACTTGTCATAGGCTAACATTAAGTGCTGAAGTCGTGCTTGTTGATTTAGATTGTTCTGGGTTTTTTCATGTTGTATAAGTGCATATGCATTATCCTTTAATGAGTCAGGTTATTTAAATTACAGATCAGATTGGGGATATAGTGAGTGTGATGGTTCTATATTCCTCTACCATCTGTCACTGAGGAGCTCCTTAAAGCTGCAGCCTCGTTTAGAAGAACAGTTTGGTCCTATAAACTGTCGCTTTTTCTAAGCAAAGACTGGGGACAGGCTTCTCATCTACTGATAACAAATTTTTGAATACAGCTTTAATAGTGACAGTGGAGATACTAAGGCTACATAGAATATTCAAAAACTATTGTGTTGGTATTACAAATGTGACACGTATCTCAGTGGATCAGAGCAGGGAAGCTTCCTGCAGGAGCCCACGTCATAAGGTAGTAATTTAATGCAGATCGCTGGTGCTGAAGCAAGGCAGATGACTTGTCTTAAGTTGTATTCCCACAAGGAAGGGAAGCATCTGACCTTACTGTTTTTCTTCATTTTTGCATCTTTTAGTTGGATCAGACAACCCTAACTGAAGCACATGAGTCAATCATTTCAGAAGTGAAACAGGACTGACAAAACCAGACTCTGTTCTGAGATACTTCAGTCCTAGAGTCTCTACAGAATTTGAGTGGCAGCCTGGAAAGAGCTAGGAATGGTTTTCTCTGCAGTTTTCGCTGTGATGCTTTTTTTGGTACTTTATCAAAGCTGGCTGGTTTTGATTTGGGCTGCGCTTAATCTCAGGAAACAGTCTCTTTGCAGGCACTGAGTTAAGTCAGTATTGCTAAAGTGGGTTGTAGTGTATTGCAGGCAGCAGTTAGGGGAAAGAGCAGGGACAGGTTGGAGACTCGCAACAAAACAGGAATATCCTTAGGGAGCCCCTGATGGAACCAGAGTCAACAGGAGTGTGTGCTGACAGCAAACAAGTGCTTGACAGAAGGGAGTGGGAATTGGTCTGCAATTAGTCTCCCCCACCCCCAGGAGTACAGCAGGCCTTTTTGTTCTTTCCCCTGAAAACATATGTGATATTTCCCCTCTTCTGCATGCTCTTGTTATCTTGTTAAGTAGTGCTGGTTTTACTCAGCAAGAGGCCCAGTGGCACAGCTGATAAAGTATAGGGCTCAGGAGAAACAATATAAAAAAAAAAAGTAATGATATCTCTGCAGTTTTACTTAATTTATCCAGTTCAAACCTGGGTTGAAATATGTGAGAGTGGAAGGAAAAAAACTCCATTCTTTTCCTCCTTTTTAAAATGAAATACAGTAATAATAAATGGATCAATTATCATCAGGATTGATCTACAAAAGCAATTGGATTGGTTGTAGTTTGTGTTTAAGTAAAGGCTTTCCTGTTGATTAAGTGGTGCTGGCTGATGACTAAATACATCTTTTATCAGTTTATTTATTGTTTTATTAGTTTAAATGGATGTTGGTATCATCTTTAAAAGGCATTAAGATATCAATGAGGGCCACCCATCTACTGATACCTATATACTATGTATATGAGAAAAAGTAACATGCAGAAGTTAAATGTGAAGTCTGCCAACAGAGACCTTTTCTACTGCTTTGGAGCACTGATGTGAAGAGTTTCACTGACGTGAAATCAAAATCATAAGCAAAGTCATAATCATCCTCTCAACCTGCAAATTTATGACATGGACAAAATGGATGCTGCTTTCTATCCTCCAGCCTCACTTGCATCTCAAAAACTTTAGAGTAATTTTTGCCTTTACATTTCTAATAGGCTTCATGCTGCTTGTTGGAACTTTTTGGAACACAGTCCTTGTCATATGAATATTACTAACATTTTCCTTGATACTTGTCCTGAATTATTTAAAGAAAACTTTTTCACCTGTTCTTGAGTCCTTTTCTTCTTTCTTTCTTTAGAGTATTTTCTTCTGTCCAAAATCAATTTGTTAAGAAATACTGACTTCCCATATAAAAGATATTTTAGGCGGGACTAGTAGGACTTCAATGCTATAATTCAATATATGTAACTAACTACACTAACCACAGGTGTGATTTAGTGCTAGTATTGAAAAATAATAACATTTTAAATGACATTTTTTTCACTTCTCTGATCAGTTTCGAAGCACAGTCTCTAGCATACAGATCTTTTCTGTTAGTGCACTTGGATTTCTTGAAATTGCCAGATGAAAAATATGTGCTGGATTATAGGTTTGCACAGTGAACATGACTTAAAGCATGTACATCAGAATTTTTTTTGAAGTGTCAGACTGTGTATAAACAGTGACAAAATTAAATCACAAAAAAAGATTATTAAAATACTCTAAAGACAAGGCTTTCCTATTTCAAAGTACTACTTACTTGTGAGATAAAAAAAAATCCATTATTGTTAACATAATCTTGTTGTCACCTAAACTTCTGTTCATTCTCAGCTCTCTCAGTGCAGAATGTATTGTACACAATTGATAAAGTTATTTTTAAAATCTTTGTTCTCTTTAGTGCTTCAACATGACAGTTAACCCCTGTTGTGCTTTAGACCTTGAAAAGCCTGGCTTAAGGCGAAAGGGTGACGTTGCTGTGTGCAGTAAAAGAGGGAAAATACGAATTCCTAGGAAAGAGATTTCAGAATTGTAAAGGCGAAAGGGTGACGTTGCTGTGTGCAGTAAAAGAGGGAAAATACGAATTCCTAGGAAAGATGATTTCAGAATTGTAAAGAATATGGCAAAAAATATAACAGCATATGAAGGGCACTCTAGGAATAACATTAGAGAGGGAAGGCAAACTATGTGAATGAGTCATAGAAAACTGAGAAAGAAAAAAGACGTATTACTGATTATCTCTCTGTAGGATTGGGGTGAATATTGCCTGTGAGTTCAACTGGGCATTGTAAAAATTGCAGATTTTAAATGTCTCATAAAAGTGTCATTGTTCCCAGTTCTACCTGCTGTGGCAGACATCTGTGCTTTGGGAATCTGCCTTCCTATTCCAAATGGCAGCCAAAAACCCTATAAAGAGTCAGCTCACTTAAAAGCCTGCAGCTCACTGCTGCAGTCCAAATGCATTTAGGTCAATGTTACACAGGGGTTGTTTTTATAGTTTAAAGAACTTTAAAGAAACAGTATGGATGCTCACACAAATGACTATGGAGGTATATGCCCGGATCATCCAGGTCTGCTCTGTATCCCTTGCCAGAGTAAAACCATGATATGTGCTCACAGAGCAACACAGCAGCACGCCATGGCCTAAAGCAGTGCCTCCCTCCTTGTCCGCAGCACTAACATGTTGTCTCTGCCCAGAGGCAGCAAAACATCTGCAGCTAGAAAAAATCTGTCTGTACTTCAATAATGAAGGTAGTGAGCCATGTATATAATCAAAATACATTCCAAACTTTTTTTAAAATCTTCTAGCACCTCTGGAGGAAGGTGCACTAATGGACAAGGAGATGGAGGTACTTGGAGAATTAATTAGGTCCTACTGAGAGAAATGATTTGGAGCTGTGACAGTTTCTTTTTTGTTCAGCCAGATCTCCCTTCAGCAACTATCTCAAGTAGAGTACTGAATGCTGTTTAATTCTCTTAACTTTGTTGATCTGGAACAGCTATATGAAAAAGCTGTGGCCTCTGTTCCTACTGTATGCCATTATCAGAGCTCTTCAGTGCAGTCACTTCCACCACAAGGCGGACACGGGAGTTGCACTGCTGTCCTCTAGGGACAACTTGGGTAGCGGATTAACTTGTGCAGGCACACAATGCTTAACAAGAGCAAAACCCAGTTTGACTTTCAGATTCTAGCTGGAGCCTGTAGGATTAATTTTTAGGGGTAAAGACAATGGCTTCCTGTTATTTAGTTCATAAATTGAATGTAACTCTTGAACAGAAGATTGAGCGATGTATGCAGAAGACCACATTAGTAAACTATTACAATTTCCATTTTTTCAGAGCAGGTTCACAACCAGGTAAATGTTTTTGTGATAATCAGACACATGTTCAGGCACTGCAATTTACTGCTATCTGACAGCCAAATCCCTGGGTGATGCTGGCTTTGATCTTAACAACTGAATGCATGTGAAGCACACTTCAGTGGCTCTGCCCGCCTATGGATACTCATCTTGCTGTATAGAGGTGTCTACAGAAGAGCTTATAATCCTAAACTCTTGTAAAAGTTATTAGGGAGAAGTAAGTACATTCAGGGCACATTTCACCTCATCCTAAAGCAGATGTCTAGGGTAAATCATGACTTAAAATTTCCTGTGTACGCATTGACTAAAATTCTGGGTGGTCAGTTTGGTAGTAAATGTCTAAAGTTGTGAGAATCAAAATTTGGTCTGTTTCATGTAGAAATAGTCAGATTGGAATGTTTGACTGCTCTGTAAGATTTTTTATCTTGCACTTGGAAAATGAATTAAATATTTTTCTTTTTTTTCCCTCATTTCCTATTATATGGAGTAATATTAAAGAGGCTGGAATTAAAACCTGTTGTTTTGATTTTGGTGATAATTTTTCTCAGACTTTGTGGAATATCTTTTATTCCAGGTAGGCTTAGATGAAAACAGTCACAAAAATGTGTCATTCTCTCTAAACCTCTGTGAAAGATAATAAAACGTATTTCTACAAATGTATTAACAACAAAAGGAAGGCCAAGGAGAATCTCAATCTTTTACTGGATGCAGGGGGAAGAATACTGACAGAGGATGAGGATAAGACTGAGGTACTTAATACGTTCATTGCCTCAGTCTTTAATAATAAGATAAGATTTCTTTCGGTACTCAGCCTCCTGAGCCAGGAGACAGGGAGGGGGAGAAAATAAAACTCCAATGATTCGAGAGGAAATGGTCAGAGACCTGCTTGGCCAATTAGACATACACAAGTCTATGGAGACAGATCCACCCATTGAGAGGGAGCTGACAGAGGTGCTCACCAAACCCTTTTCCATCATCCACCTCAAAGGTCTTTTCCAAACAAACAATTCTACGATTCTAAAAAATTAAAATTTTGATGTTTGAATAGCTTTATAGATCTACTCAGTTCTCTGAGTAAAAAATTTGTCCTTAAGTAAAGAAATCATACACACAGGCTGGCTAGGAAGTGTCCTCCTTTAGAAATTTAACAGAGAGAAGATTTTTATTATTTATCCAATATCTTTGATTGTAAATTCCAGACTGATGACAACTTGAGATGGTCAGATGAACTGTACTACAGACGTAGTGACGCTAACATCCATCTTGCACACTTCTTTATGAGCAGATATCTTAAACAGAAACATGGTGATCCTTTCCTGTTCATTTAGTGAAAATGTAAGTGAAAATAGAGGGAATAAGTGTGCAAATATGAAAGTGCAGGGAAAACGTGACAATAGAGAAGGCTGGAGGTGCTGATTTCACCATCCTGCTCAGATAAGGTTGGAGTTAGAGATTTTATAGATAAGCTAAACCAGCTTGTTCTTGAGGAGCTCTTCAAACAGAGGTACAACTTATGGCGATGTTCCCATTGTATGGCATCACTGTGGTAGTATGCGGGGTTAAAACCCTAACCTAGCCTGACACTTAGGCACTGATCATTTTGCTCCCTAGCAGCAGTCCTCTGCCAGCGTGACAGAACAGCCTTGTCCATTGCTCTGTGTACAGGAGCCCTGAGGCTCCTCTCCATCACATCTCCTGTTTGCGGTTATTCTGTTGCTCTTTATTTTTCCTGTCATTGTGTATTCATCGTCCTACTCTTTGTTTCTTTCTTTAGGTAAAATTTAGTTCTCCATGCTGGTAACTTTTTATTTTACAACACTGCAGTGTTGTAAAAGTCTACTTAAAAATAAGCAAATAAGTTAAGAAAGAAATTTTAATTGTGTGTTAACAGTTCCTTGATAATTAATGGTAAGGTGACTGTCCATACCTATACAGGGAATTAACATTTATTTTAGGGACATCTCTGTTTCCCTGTCTCCTCGTATTCTCTCTGTGATGGCTCTGTTTGCTGAGTTCTCTCAGCCATCTGCTCTTTCATGATGCAGTTGGGGAGCAGTGTCTATTGCATGGTTTTGTAACTGTACTACTATTTCACACCACTTCTCTGTCTGTGGTCACGAAACTGTCTTTGAGGATGCTCTTATATTTGCCCAAGCCCTCCCATGCTTTTCCATCCCATCTCCTTTCCCCTCTATCTGCCTTTTCCTTTGTTATTGTTGTGGGTATTTGTGGGGCTTCACAGAACACACCATCAGTGAAATGAAGCCACTGAAAAACAAAAAAAAGGATCCTCATTTACTTTAGCAAAGTGGAGAGAGGACAACAAACAGTGGGGCAGGAGAAACAGCAGAGGACAGGAAACTAAAACTGGCCTGGCTGTCAAGGAGGAGTTATCTTCTAAGTACATTCTTATTTCTGTTATTATTCTGAGTTGACTTTATTTACTTGGACATGGAACACAGATTCACTGTGAATATTAACCTCTGCAATGGAGTTGTACGTGGATGTGATTCCTGGCTTGGCTTTGCCAGCAATCAGCTTGCCTTCTTCTGAGGGTGAATGCAGTGTCCTTTCTCAAAAATGTGCTGTCCCGCTGGCCGTGGGTGAGGAAAGGTTAAGCCTGCGCTCCCCTCCTATGCACCAGCAGCTCCTGGAGATGGCGTGCTTGTTTATACCTTAGCTATTCACAGACCCTTACTGAGCTTCTCCTCAGATAAATCCGATTCGTGCTGTCCTCAAGAAAAGATGTCAGCTTATTCAGGCTGCCGTTTTCAAAAGAGTATAAGTGATTTAGGCACCCAGTTTATTTGAAATTAAAAGTACATATCCAAATATAGATGGCTTTGAAAAGTCTCCCAGCTGGAGTCTGCTTAGTGGTAGAAAAGGAACAGACTGATAAAGCAACCTTGGCCACAACACTGAAAAATGACTCAGTGCTATAATTCAGCTTACAGCCTCCATTACATTTAACAGTATTTATTCATTACTTGTCCTAAAATCTTTTTTTATCTTCCTTCCACTTTCTTATCAGGGACAGATTTGTTTCAGATCTAGTGAAGAGAACGTTTCTTTCAAGGACATTCTGAAGGAGTTGTTTGTACAAGGCTGATCAAAAATTGCAAAACTAAATGAAAAACATACAAAATTGTGTATTGAAATATGGAAAATAATAACGGCAAACTTCTCACAATAACAAACCAAACAGCAAAAAAGACATGCAACTCTTTACTCAAAGAATCCTTCCTTTAATGCACTGGGTGCTTTCCAACACTAGAGACAAACTTATTCTGAACCTGGGCCAGTCTCAAATGCACAAGTCTTGCTATCAGAAGTGAGGCAGCTGCAGATTCATGCAAGTGCATTTGTCCTGTTTTTCACTTTTCAATCATCTGCAATGCAGACATCTTCATGAATCATGAAACAAAATAATCTTCCTCCTTGCTTCCAGCTTATATTATAGGAGAAAAACTTTACAAATATTCTGTGAACGGTGCTCACACAATTTGCTGACAAACTTCTGTTGCTTTACTCCAGCGAAAAACTTTCTGTTGGAAAACCAAACCCTAGAAGATGAGTTTTACAAAACTAAAGCAATGCCAAACTGTATGTTAGATAAATATTGCATTATACTCTGCATACCAATTAAAGCCATTGAGAATGCAAATGTACTAACATAACTAAGTCTTCTCATCCTCTAGTCCAATTTTTTTTTAGGCTATATTACGATTTTAAAAGCATCTGAGTAACCACTTCACAAAAATATTAAACAACATATCATTCTTCAACTTAAAATTTTCTTGTAGACTGCACATTTTTGTTAGACTCAATTGTGTAGGAGGCTGTAAATTTCATATGGCTGCATTTGATTTAATTAGTTGTCTTGATGTATGTTCTTGTGTCAGTTGTGAGTGTCAGGACAGTGTCAGCTGGACTAAACCAGTGGTATTCCTTCCAAATGAATTACTTGAATTTGCATCCTCTGAGGAAAAAGAGCTCTGCCTGCATTAGAGATATCAAATCCAAAACCAAAATTCAGATGATTGCTAAAAGTTCAAGTATGAAAGAAATCATGGTTTATACTCCAAGGTCTGAGTGTCTTCACTTGATCATGCAGCTGGTGGCTTCATTGTTCTTGTAATCTATCCCAGGCTAAAAAGGAAAGCCATTATATGGCACTTATAAACACAACTATCAGTCCTTTAAGATCTACTTTCCTCATTTCTTTTTTTTTTTTTATGATTTCCTGAGACCTGCTGAGAACTCTTGCTGTACCCACAGTCCTGATTTGTAATTTCCATGGTGCTCGTAAAAATGGGCTGAATAATTCATGTATAGGTTTAAAATGCAGAATGAGACTCTTTAAAAGTGATTGTATTCTCTTTTGTTGGTACCTGAAGAAAAATTGAAAGAATCTCCCCAAATACCTAGTGCAATATGTTATTTTTAAAATTTGACTGTCTTTGAACCTACCTTATAACAGGTATTTGTGTATGCATTGCCATGATATCCACCAGAATTTCATTTTGAGTGTGCTTATCCATACTACAGAAATAATTAACACAGCGTTGGCCTTATTGTGTGTTAGATCATCCAACATGCCCAGGTTTACTCCACAGTATGCATAGAATAAATCAAACAAATCAGGGATGTGTTGGATTTACTCCACCTGCTATGCACAGCAAACTGAAAAACATCATCCGTTGCACGGTTTCAGGCAAGCACGAAGGCAAATTGCCATGGCTCTGCTTTGCCTGGGTGTATGGAAATGTAGATTTGGGTTCTGGTTTTGCAATGAGGAGAAGTTGTTGAAAGCTGCGTTGAGCTTGTCTCCAAAATTCTTCATTTAAAGACTAAAAAAAAAAGATTTCTGTATTCTTAAATTCATTTCCCCTTTGCTGCAACACCAGACTAGTATGTTCTGCTAGCATACAGGAAAAGCTTAGTTGAGGCTATCTTTGATTAGGGCAGGTACTAGTAAATTTTAGAGCTATTTTCTGTGTGAATTTTTATGAATTTTCTGTTTTAAACAGATATGACTGGTTAGAGAATATAGTGTGATACACTTTCATGTCTATACTGCCTTCCTTCATTAGCCAAATTCTTAGCATTCTCTCTTAAAAGAAAAAATGTAGCCTAGAAATGGTATGAAGCAAATTCATATAGACCTTTAAAAATAATCTCTGCAATAAATAAACACCCTTTCACTGGCTTTGCAGTTATTCATGTCCCAGCTATAAAATTAATACTCTGAAGCATTACTTCTGCCATAAGATTTTTCATCAGGGGTTTTGTTTTGACTTTGTCCTTTCTCATCTTGAAATAACACTGCCTACTCTTTGCTGTTGTTGTCAGCAATGTATATTAGCCACTAATGCATTTTCTGATAAGGTATTTCTGGATGATTGTCTGCAAAAATTACAATTGTGCATTCTCATCCTTCAGATTTCTGTGTCATTAAAGATCAGCAAGTTCAACTGTAGGAATGGATTCAGAAGAGGGCTACGAAGACGATCAAAAGGCTGGAGCACCTCTGCTATAAGGACAGGCTGAGAGAGTTGCGTTGTTCAGCCTGGACTTGCGTTGTTCAGCCTGGAGAAGAGAAGGCTCTGGGGAGACCTCATAGCCTGAAGGGGCTACAGGATTGCTGGGAGAGGACATTTTACAAGGGCAAGTAGTGACCAGAGGAGGGGAAAGGCTTTAAACTGGAAGGAAAGAGATTCAGATTAGACATTAGGAAGAAATTCTTCACAATGAGGGTGGTGAAACACTGGCACAGGTTGCCCAGGGAAGCTATGGATACCCCTTCCCTTGAACACAAAGGAGTGTTCAAGGCCAGGTTGGATGGGGTGTTGAGCAGCCTGGTTTGGTGGAAGGTGTCCCTACCTGTGGCAGAGGGTTTGGAACTAGATGATCTATAAGTTTATTTCCAACCCAAAACATTCTATGATTCTATGACTCTATGATTCTATGATTCTATGATTCTATAATTCTATGAAATTATGTTCTGCAAAGCTGCAGAGCTGAGGGTGATTTACAAGACTAACAGCAATACGAAGCAAGATGGATATTTTCCTTAAGTCAGTAAGATCTGACTCAGTAGAAGTCAGTTAAGCAAAGTCACTCATCCTTTGAAGTCTGCTGCATTTAATGTTTACAATATTTACATTTAAAATATTTACACTATTTATTATAGTCCTGATTCATATGATGATTATGAAGATGTAGATTTTATGCAGTTATGCATTGCTAGTAAATTTCAGCTGTGGCAAGCTCTTGTTTTTCTTTGGTGTAATTGAGGCTGAGTTTTTAGGATTGGCAGCCAGCAGTAGTAGTCCTCACTTGTTTTTAACACTCCTCCATATCCCGAATGGAATTTTATCACTGCCCTTTTTATGTATACAAATATGTATTATAAGATGTGAGAGTGCCTATTTATTCCTTGTTTGTCTGGCATATTATTTTTAAGAAAACACTCAATTAAGGTGTCCTGGAAGTAGCACAAGGACTTTCTCACTTGAAATAAGCAGTATTATTTTCAATGTGAGACCTACCTTTATTTCTACATCTGTTGTTACAGACTGTTTTTTTCAATGTGTTTCCCAGAAGGTGGATTGCTGAGATTATTCAGGAACGTCAACCTGGTTGTCACTGCTCAATAATACATGGTATTCTCCAAAGCCTACTCCAGGAACTGATGGTGTGTGAAGCTCCACTTGGCATGGCAAAGACTTCCCATATCACTTACAGGTGCTGTGCAAAGCATCCTTACTGAGGCATGTCAAAATTGAGCTATTTACAGCTGACACTTTCTTCCTTCATTGTGGCTGATTTTTTCCTGTTTCTTTTCTTTTGTTCGGTGTTTTTATTTCACTTATAATCCATATTTGTATGCATTTTTTCCTAGATAAGACCTCAAAGAAGAAAAATACGCGGCTGGAGCTTGCTATATTTATGAATGCAGTTTATATCATGTGCAAGAGAAAGAAGCAGGGCATTTCTTCTCTAAGCACATATCCCACAACAAGCCAGTGTAGGATATTTCTCTGTTTATCTGTATTATGACAGATTACAGTTCACACAAATGTTAAAGTGTTCCCAGGGGGAAAAAATGATTAAACCACTTGCTACACAGAACCTTTAAACTTCTGGTTTGCTGTGTGAGTAAACAATATTTTAGTGGAAATATTTTGCTTTCTTGTATTTTTTACAGTCAATAATTAAGATGTTGTTTTGAAATGACTGAATGATAAAGTGGCAATTGAAATCCTGTGTAGATAAATTTGAAGTAATGTTTTTAAGGTTGGAAGGGACCTTAAAGATCATCTACTGCCACCTCCCCTACCACAGGCAGGGACACCTCCTACACAGAAGCATAAAATTATACAGTCCCAAGTTACCAGGAAAAGGTGGTTAGGGAAGATCTGGAAGTTATTTATTGTCCTAAGGATTCCTATGGTTTGAACTAATGTAACTGTTCTTTTGAATGAACAAAAGGCCTTAGTAAATCTGCCTAAAAGAGATAGAGTTTACTTAGAATTATCTGTTTAAATATACTAATAAAAATATTCTATGCTCAAACAGAAACAGTTTGGAAATTCACCTAAAATTTAATTTTAGTGAAGGCTCTTCAAATTCTAAAATTCTTCATAGACAGAAGTTCTTTTTTTGGGGCATGAAGAGAAAAATTACTTTTACTTTCTTTATCTTCTTTGTGGGTATCATATTGACCTCTCAATTAATAAAGTTTTTCCATACACCTTAATAGTGGCTGGATTTCTCCCCTGGTTCCTTCCAGACTGTGGCATGAGAATCTTCAGCAATGAAGCTGTCATTGAACACTGACCTAGATGCTGAACATTCCTTTTCTCATGTTGTTTTGGATGATAATTAATCATCATGATGTGATGTTTCTAATTCTGTTTTTAATATGCTAAGTAATCAGGAGGAAGGAAAAGGACAAGGGCTAGAGACTATGGAGAAACTGTTTGTCATTTACATTTTATAATGAGTGAAAAAGTATGTGAGCAATGTCTAATCCCGGACATTAGCAGTCAAAGAGTAATCTGTCCATCTAGTGATGTAAGGATAGACATTTTTATATCCTAGTTAAACCTTTGAATCACATTTACCCAAGAAAGTCTCAAAGGTAAGGATGTTGTCTTTAAAGGCTCACTGCTGTGTAAGTTCGCAAGAATAATATTTTTCTAGAGAATATACTAAGTATGAGATAGGTTCTATTTCAAAAACATTCTTCAAAAGGCTTTTGAGTTATAATAGAATTTCACAGAATGAATCAAATCAACTCCCAATATGTTTGCAAGAGTGATTAGGATTTACCGCACTGTTCTTACACTGCAATTGAACCAGAGTATGACATGGCAAGCTCAAACATGGTTTAATAGTGAATAAACAGGACTTAACTTTTGTGAGGTCTGAGTGACAATGAGGGCCACTTTAGACACCAACATATTTTCTCACACCTTATCTGTGTTATCTTAGCCATGGGGAAGCAGAGTTCTCCTCTTTTCTCCTTTCTGTTCTTCTTTGATTGTTACTCAATCAACCACATTTCCCCAAGACATCCTTTCCCCATGCCACAAATATGCACTTTCTCAGGGCTAGATTGGATGCAAAAGTATAAAAATAAATTAATAAGCTCAGGATATTCGCAGGTTGTTTTTTTTTATGTCCTTTACTATTTCATGGCTGGGTCTAGAGAAAGGTGACAAATAGAATTAGATCTAGTTGGAGGATGGTCATGAGTGGTGTTCCCCAGAGTCCAGTGCTGAGTCCAGTCCTGTTCAGTATCTTTATTAATGAACTGGACAAAGGGTTTTAGTGTAACCTTAGCAAGTTTGCAGATGACACCAAGGTGTGTGCAGGTGTGGATCTGCTTGAAGGACGGGAGGCTCTGCAGAGAGAACTGGACAGGCTGGATCAATGGGCTGAGATGAACAGGATGAGGTTCAACAAAGCCAAGTGCAGAGTCCTCCATTTAGGTCACAACAAGTCCATGCAGCCTTACAGGTTTGGGGAAGAGTGGCTGGAGAGCTGCCCGGAGGAGAAGGACCTGGAGGTGTTGGTTGACAACCAGCTGAATATAAGCCAACACATGTGTCCAGGTGGCCAAGAAGGCCAATGGCATCTTGACCTGTATCAGAAATAGCGTTGCCAGCAGGAACAGGGAGGTGGTTATTCCCCTGTACTCAGCACTGGTGAGGCCACACCTTGAGTACTGTGTTCAGTTCTGGGCCCCTCACTACAAGAAGGACATAGATGTGTTGGAGCGCATTCAGAGAAGAGCGATATGGTTGGTGAAGGGGCTGGAGAACAAGTCCTGTGAAGAATGGCTGAGGGAACCGGGGCTGTTTGGCTTAGAGAAGAGGAGGCTGAGGGGAGACCTCATCACTGTCTACAACTACCTGAAAGGACGTTGTGGCGGAGTGGGTGCTAGTCTCTTCTCACAAGTGACAGGTGATAAGACAAGAGGAAATGGCTATAAGTTGCACCAGGGCAGGTTCAGACTGGATATTAGGAAGGATTTCTTTACCAAAAGGGTAGTCAGGCTCTGGAACAAACAGTCTGCCCAGGGAGGTGGTTGAGTCACCATCCCTGGAGGTGTTTAAAGAACGAGTAGACGAGGTCTTGAAGAACATAGTTTAGCAGAAGATGGGTATGGTTGGACTCTGATCTCAAAAGTCTATTCCAAATGAATGATTCTATGATTCTATTTACATGAAACTTTTGCATTTAATTTTACTTCCATTTAATTTTCTGCCCCAAGAAAACAGAACAGTGAAGAAGGGTTAAGAACAGTTTCCACATTTTTATTCAACATTTTAGAAAGCATTATTTTGCGTGTGTGTGCATTACTGAAAGAAAAAATTTCAAAGAACACAAAAAAATGATAATATTTGGTCGGCATAAGGAATAATGTTTCTACATAAAGGTAAAAGAACACTGTTTCTGAGTTAAGAGAAGGAAATATCTTCCCTTTGAGAATCTAATTAAATCATAAGATACTTCAATTTACATCTGTATCACTAGATATATTAACTATTTCTAAGAAGTAATAAATCTCCACTAAAGTGTCTTCATCCTGGGATATAACAAACCTCTTCATATATATTTTGGTACAAATATACATCAGAAAGGTACAGCAATGAAGAAACACCAATATTAAAGTACTGCCACTCCTAGAAGTATTAAAGAGTGTAAGAGAAGGGAAAAGCTTGTGCACATGCACTTCTGCCTCTGGGTGTAACAAAGGCCAGATGAATCCTGAGCACCTTTCCACATCTAATTTTTCTGGACCTGTGAAAGCAGGTCCCAGCCTGGCAGGGTGATAATGTGACTATTGCATCCTGCCATTCTACCACTGTAGTGTGTAGCCTTTCTCTTAATGGGTTCTTGGATATTTTCCAGTGAAAATACAGCCCACATCTGGATCGCTTTCAGTCCCTTCCTGATAGTCTTGGTTTTTATGATTCTCTGATGCAGTTGTGTAGTCAGGAAGTCAGACTGGGTGGTATAGAGCCACTTTCTGGCTACATATGGCTATTTTCCTGTACTTACAAGGCATAACTTCTTCTATACTTCAGTATAGTTCCTGTGCCAGCCATTTGCCAGAACCCAATGTGTTGTAAGGATGAAGATTCTCCCTAAAAATGCAAGCTAGCAAGTGATTCAATTTCTCCATGGCACCAGAATTTCTTAATTTTTCTATTTGCAGCAAGGCAAAGCTGATCTCTAGCAAGTAGATTTTCTTCTGTACTCAACAGGACTAAAAAGAACTTATCTTTCTTTGTATAGACTTTCTATGAAGCAGGCATGCTATTTTGGTCCAGCTTTTAATTAAAAATATGCTATGATATCAATGGTAAACATTTTTTCTTAACAACTCATTTTCATATAAAACTCATAGAAATTTGCCTCTATTTATTACAAGAAAAAGCTCCTGAATGAAACAGTAAGGGTTATTTTAATTTTTGGGTTAATACCGACTTTTTTTTTATACTTCCTCATTCCAACATTGATTCTTATACATAGGTGGATAAGTAGAGGAATAGTTATCTGGAATGTGTGAGTGTAAGTAGTGACTGCTGTTTCAAAGACATTCTCTCTACATATTGCTAGCCATAAATTCTAAAAATAAGCTTTTATCTCTCTCTCTGATTTTCCTATAGACTGCTAAGCAACCAACACTGTCAAATCTTCAAAAACTGCAGCCTTCTGTTTCTGTCTAATACCACTAAAGAAGAAAGTGAATCTCTGAATACCGTCACTTTCATGAATACTTGTTTATGATAACGTTCAGATAAACAATCTATTCCATCTTTCATCTTCAGACTACTATGAAGCTCATTATAGACAAATTCTATTGAACTGTAGTGTTAAGAAATAAATTCTAACGCATTTTTAATGTGAACGTCCACTTACCTTGCTGCTAATATTATCAGTTTGTCTAGTACTGAAAAGAAAAAAATTCATCTACCTGATCAAATGGATGTTCTCCTTTGTGACAAAGCTGATTGTGTTTGCTGTTGCTATTTTATAAGCCATGCAGTGTATAAGGACCTTTTATTTTGGGGAAGGAAGAGCTGGCATTTTGAGAACTTCAGTAAGTTTCTCCTAGGAGCTTGACTGTGATGTATTTTTAACACTGTTTGTACATTACAGATCACAAAATAGAAAAAGACTATGGGAAATAAAAGAAAACTAGATTTAAGAAACTTTGACTGATTCGTGACATATATGTGTGATATCCAGATGTGAAAAAAAATATATTTTTATTGACTATTTATGACTCTTGTTAGATTTCTAATAACCTCAATGAGACTTAAGGAATAACAGAATTATATAATTTTTAAAAATCTGTTTTCTTCTGTCATACCTGGCTTAGATCTTTCTCCATTTCTGATATCTGTGTATTTTGCTTATGTTTAATACCATGTATTTTACTCACTCAGTTCAAATAGTTTATATTGTTATTTGTTGTAGAATTCATGAAATTGCATATGAATATGCAATTCGTTAGTGAATATTTGCCTCAACTTCAACTGCCACATTTACTTGTCAGTTTCTTGTTCTTCAGTTTGAACTGTGATATAGAGCCTTTTGCTAAACAGATAGCTTGTTTATGGGTGTTCAGTAGTAGTGACAAAGCATTTCTTGGACTGTGTCTTATTTTATGCTAGTAATACTGAGAAATAAAAAATGAGTGAAGGACTAGAGCTTATTTTATGTGGAAGAATGCAACAATGTTCAATGAGGCATCTGCTAAGTTTTGCTTTAGTACGACGATACAAAAATCCAATTTTTTTTAATGTGCAGATTTTGAGTAACTTTACCATCTAAATGAATATGTTCATTTTAGACAGGCAGGAAATACTTAACTATTGCATCTAGACTTCTGGACTTGAGCCTTGAAGGCGCTTTATCTCTCATACTGAAAATACATAGATGTAGTAGAAACACCTGATAAGCAGCTGTGAATGCACTTGTCCTCTCATAAACTTGTTCAGCTCATCTACCCATTAGTGTTATCCAAGCCTGATACGCCTTTATTGAAAAGAATTTCTAATTACACATACAACTGTTGCTTTTCTAGTCTTTCTTCTCACTGTACACTTAAAGTACTTATAAGTAGCTGGTGAATAAAGTCCTGAAAAACACACTCTTCTTATATCAGCTACCTGGTAGCCCATAACCTCCAAATAATAATCACGTGCTTAAACCAAGAAAGTCATAATTTTGATAGAAAAAACAGATTCCCAGAAGTAAAGAAATACTAGATTTACTGTTGCCCACCCAAGCTGACCTCCCTTTACTGGCCATCAGATTCAGCCATTGTGCAAAAGCAAACTGAGTCCAAATTGCACAGTTACTATTCATATTTGTGTGGTTTTTTCTAAGAAGAATAAAATAAGCACACATTTTAATGTTAAGCATTGTTAAGAATAACTACCTGTAGCTCTAGAACTTCCTTTGACTCCTGAGACCTTAGTAAGTACCCAGTTAGCATTTGAGCTATGGAATGGGCATCATAGCCGTGTAGACTTATTCTGGTCTCCCTCCTCACACAGCAGTTTCTGCAGCTACTGTAAATGAAGTAGAGAGGCTTTTGAGAGGCTGTTTTGTGACCATACCTTGGGAAAATCTTCCAAGAAGAACAAGCAACAGAAGGAAAACAACTTTTCCTCCTCCCCTTGAATTACCCTGCAAAATTTGAGTGAAATTTTATAGAATCATAGAATCCTAGAATTATCTGGGTTGGAAGAGACCTCCAAGATCACCAAGTCCAACCCTTAATCCAACACTAGCATGATTACTAGATCATGGCACAAAGTGCCACATCTAGTCTTATTTTAAAAACCTCCAGGGATGGTGAATCCACCACCTCTCTGGGCAGGCCATTCCAATGCCTGATTACTTGCTCTGTGAAGAACTTTTTTCTGATATCCAGCCTAAACCTTCCCTGGCAGAGTCTAAGCTCGTACCCTCTTGTTCTATTGTCTGGGAGAAGAGACCAACCCCCACCTGACTACAACCTCCTTTCAGATAGTTGTAGAGAGCGATGAGGTCACCCCTGAGCCTCCTCTTCTCCAGGCTAAACAACCCCAGCTCCCTCAGCCTCTCTTCATAGGACCTGTGCTCAAGTCCCTTCACCAGTTTTATTGCTCTTATTAGAATTCTCAAAGCAAAGTTTCCTGCAAAATCCTCTCTAGTGGAAAGCATCAGGTAATCAAAATATGTACCAAATATTCCTTCCAATAACAGACATCATTAATACTTCTGAGTGAATTGAGAAAATGATATGCATGTTTAAAGGATTCCACTGAAATTCTGTAAACTCAGGGATGACAGTGCTGACCTTTTAACAAGATAACATTTTTAAGTTCTCTGAAGTTTACAAATAGTTCTTTGTATGTTTGTGGTCTTCTTCCTAGCGTTATTTTGTGATGGTTTTAAAGAGGACTAAAGGACAAATCTGAATTGCAGCCCTTGCTTTTGAGCCAGTTTTCAGCCTCTACATCCACCCACATAAAATCTAGGAAATGTCACTATCCTTCGTTTGAACACACGTATATACTTTGTTAGGGACCAGGACACCACTGTGCTAAGCAGTATTAGAATCACATATGGCACAAAAAAAGTGGCTGCTTTGTGAAGGCTTTATGTTTTGTGTGTGTGTTGTGTTTGTCTCTGGAATAACTGAGTGCCTTCCAGTAGTGCACTGAGCAATGCAAGTACCATCTGGCATGTATTTGTTCACTCACTCTCTCCCTGGAGGGAAAAGATGTGCAGTGGAGTGTTACATTTCTGAATTTTTGTACATAGGTACTGACACGTGCTATATGTGCTTAGGCTGGAAATGACAAGGTCAAAAATATGCCTTGCACTCGGAGTGAAAAATGGTGATGTTTACGATGTTTCTTTGTTAATTGCAGATGTGCAAATTCTTGAGAAATCTCTCCCTGTTGCACAAGAAGATGTTAACTTTTGCATTTAATGCAGCATTTTTCCATCTTGTATAGCCTCTAATCACCCTCTGTTTTTAGTAAGGAGTTGCCAGAGGCCTCCATCCCTTTCTCCAGATGGTGTTGGGAGCTGAAGGCAAGAAAAGAGAAGAGGAAAAGTTAAATTTAAAAGTGTTCATGCTCATAGAAACGAAATCTGTTCTTCCTGATATTAGGAAAAGTCATGACACAACAAATGTTTGCACTCACTCATATCCTGTGCAATCCTGTCTAATGCGCAATGCCATTACCTGCATAAATACATGCAGCATTTGGTCATTACAGATGCATTAGTGCTTCCAGAGCTTGGAATCAAATATAAATTCGGGTATTTACTGAAACAAAATATTAAAACCCAGAAAAAGTATTGATTATCATTGTTCACAAATGAGTCCAGAAGGGAGATAATAATAATTATTGAAAAATGAGGTATACAAAGTAAGATTTTTTTTTAATGTCCCAGAGTATTACATATAATGACAGCTTGCTACACCATAGTATTAAGCTAGCTGAAATGCCAGGGTGGAGTATTTTTGACAAGATACGCATCTATGTTTCTTTAGGTTATTTTATAACCCAGACAGGTGTCATGTGGAATATGTGTACTTATGCATGAAAAGGGAAAGAAACCTGTTGTTTTAAATTTACTTGAAAAAGAATTTACAGAATACTTCTGAAGAAACCAACATAAGTTCACTTGTAATTGTTTAGGTGCCTCTGGATGTGTTGCAGTCAAATAATCTCTTCTTATATTCTCTGGCTTATATTCAGCTGGTTGTCAATCAACACCCCCAGGTCCTTCTCCTCCGGGCAGCTCTCCAGCCACTCTTCCCCAAACCTGTAAGGCTACATGGACTTGTTGTGACCTAAATGGAGGACTCTGCACTTGGCCTTGTTGAACCTCATCCTGTTCATCTCAGCCCATTGATCCAGCCTGTCCAGTTCTCTCTGCAGAGCCTCCCATCCTTCAAGCAGATCCACACCTGCACACACCTTGGCATCATCCGCAAACTTGCTAAGGGTACACTCAATGCCTTCATAGAGATCATTGATAAAGATGTTAACAAGACTGGACCTAGCACTGAACCCCAGGGAGCACCGCTCGTGACCAGTTTCCAGCTGGATTTACCTCCATTCCCTACCACTCTTTAGACCTGGCCATCCAGCCAGTTTTTTACCCAGCAGGGGGTGTGCCTGTCCACGCCAATGGCAGCCAGTTTCTCAATCAGAATACTATGAGAAACAATGTCAAAGGATTTACTGAAGTCCAGGTACACCACATCCACAGCCTTTCCCTTGTCCATTAACCAGGTAACCTTGTCATAGAAGGAGATCAGATTGGTCTGGTAGGACCTGCCTTTCATAAACCCATGTTGACTGGGTCTGATCACCCGGTTGCCCTGAGCATGCTGTGTGAGAACACTCAAGACAATCTGCTCCATGACCTTTCCCGTTACCGAGGTCAAGATGACAGTCCTGTAGTTCCCCGGATCCTCCCTCCGACCCTTCTTGTGAATGAAATTCCTATGTTGTTTTAAACATAGTACTTAGCTTCTATGTAGCTGAGTTTGCCTTTCTGTACGTAAAACACATAACCTTATCTAACAGACATGCTACACAATCTAATTTTTTAATTAAATAATTGTGTATTTTTATTTCTGTATATGAAAGTTTTCTCTTAATTTTCTGCTAGGCTCTTAAAAAGCAAATTATTTTGAAATAATTTCTATGATGCTTTTGTTGCTCCTGATATAAAGGCTCCACCTTTCAAAGGTCACTAAAAGTGCCCTAAGTTTACTGTCAATTTATACTTGTGATTTTCAAAATCTCAAAGAAAATCTCTTCTTTTTAAAGAACAGTGCTGAAGATTTTCATCTGCTTTTGTACTTATTGCTGAGATAATCTACAAAAATTAAGAAATTTTCCTATGTCACAGAATGTACAGTTTCCTGTAAGCTTTATTATTATTTACAAAAATTTACTTAATCGCAACTTAAGTGGCACAAGTTGCTGGAAAGAGAGGACAAAATACTGAACTGCCTACCCTCATTCAGTGTTTTGCAATCTATACCAGTAACACTGACACTCCCTTTCCCCAGCACACTCCAACACCTTCCTATTTCTTTAGGAATAATATTTCTCATCATTGAATTATCTTTTTAAAGTTTTACACAAGTCTATGTGTTTATAATTTTATATATACATTTCTAAAATGCTACGAAGAAATTTTCATCTGGTTCTTTAACTGCGTCATATCTGGGCACTGCTAATTCACAACAGAGATGGGACATGTTAATTCAAATGAAAGTGTTATCAAAATCAGGGAATGATGCTTCCAGCCATGCCATTTCCAGCATGAAAGATATTATTCTTTTGAAATTAAAGAAAAACTTGTGGTGGAACGACTCTCATAACTGGAGTGCTGCCATGGAAGGCTACAGGCTCTTCAGGAGAGACAGGCGTGAGAGGAGGGGTGGAGGGGTGGCCCTCTACACTAGGGAAACCCTGGATGCTGTTGAAGTCGAGATCGGTGATGACCAGGTTGAGTGCCTGTGGGTAAGGGTCAGAGGGGCGGTCAGGTCTGACCTCCTGGTTGGAGTATGTTACAGACCGCCTGACCAGGAGGAGGAGGTGGATCTTCTATTGTTTAAGCAGCTGGAGGCTGCCTCTAGATCGGCTGCCCTTGTTCTTTTAGGAGACTTTAACCTCCCGGATATCTGCTGGGAACTTAACACTACCGAGAAGAGGCGGTCTAGGAGGTTCTTAGAGTGTATTGAGGACTGCTTTCTGTCGCAGCTGGTGAGTGAGCCCACCAGGGGTGAGGCTCTTCTTGACCTGCTGTTTACAAACAAAGAAGGGCTGGTGGGTGATGTTGTTGTCGGAGGCTGTCTGGGGTGTAGTGATCATGAGATAATCAGGTTCTCTCTAAACAATGTAAAAAGAAAAGCCAGGAACAGAACATCGATGCTGGACTTTCAGCGGGCAGATTTTGGATTATTTAAGGAACTGGTCAGGAAAGTACCCTGGGAAATAGTTCTTAATGGCAAGGGGGTCCAGGAAGGCTGGATACACTTAAAGAATGAAATCTTGAAGGCGCAGGAGCAGGCTGCCCCATGTGTTGTAAGAAGAGTCGTAGGGGCAGACGACCGGCCTGGATGAGTAGGGAGCTTCTGAAGGAACTAAGTAAGAAAAAGAGGATGTATCGTCGTTGGAAAGAAGGGGACGTAAGCCAGGTCATGTTCAAAGACGTTGTTAAGTCATGTAGGAGGAAAATCAGGGAAGCAAAAGCCCAGCTGGAGCTCAAATTGGCCACTTCTGTTAAGGATAATAAGAAGAGTTTTTATAAATATATCAATGTTAGAAAGAAGGGCGGCAGCGACCTCCACTCCTTGTTGGATGTGGAGGGAAATATAGTAACCAAAGATGCAGAGAAGGCCGAGGTACTTAATGCCTTATTTGCCTCAGTTTTCAACAGCAAGGATGTCAGCGTGCTTGACAGTTGGCCCTCTGAAGCGGTTGATGGGGGCAGGGTGAAATATGGCCCTCCTGCAATCCATGAGGAGGAAGTTAGAGACCTACTGAGCCACTTGGACCCTCATAAGTCTATGGGGCCGGATGGGATCCATCCTAGGGTATTGAGAGAGCTGGCGGATGACCTTGCTAAGCCGCTCTCCATCATCTTTCAGCAGTCTTGGCTCACTGGAGAGGTCCCGGAAGACTGGAAGTTGGCCAATGTGACGCCCATCCACAAGAAGGGCCGTAAGGATGATCCAGGTAATTACAGACCTGTCAGCCTGACCTCGGTCCCAGGTAAAATCATGGAGCAGATAATCCTGGGTGAAATCATGCGGCACCTGCAGAACGGTCAAGAGATCAGGCCCAGCCAGCATGGGTTTAGGAGGGGTAGGTCCTGCCTGACCAACCTGATCTCCTTTTACGACCATGTGACTCGCCTGGTGGATGAGAGAAAGGCTGTGGATGTGGTATACCTGGACTTTAGCAAGGCCTTTGACACTGTCCCCCACAGTAGACTACTAAAGAAGCTGTCAGCCCGTGGCTTAGACGGGAGCACTCTGTGCTGGGTTAGGAATTGGCTGGATGGCCGAGCCCAGAGAGTGGTGGTGAATGGTGTCTCATCCAGTTGGCGGCCGGTCACCAGTGGTGTCCCTCAGGGATCGGTGTTGGGTCCGGTCCTGTTTAATATCTTTATTGATGATCTAAAAGAGGGGATTGAGTCCATCATCAGCAAGTTTGCAGATGATACCAAACTGGGAAGAAGGGTTGATCGGTTAGAAGGTAGGATGGCCCTGCAGAGGGACCTGGACAGATTGGAGAGATGGGCCGATTCCAATGGGATGATGTTTAATAAGTCCAAATGTCGGGTACTTCATTTTGGACACAACAATCCCATGCAGAGCTACAGATTGGGGACAGAGTGGCTGGAGAGTAGTCAGGCAGAAAAGGACCTGGGAGTGCTGGTTGACAGGAAGCTCAACATGAGCCAGCAGTGTGCCCAGGTGGCCAAGAAGGCCAATGGCATTCTGGCCTGCATCAGGAATAGTGTAGTCAGCAGAACTAAAGAAGTTATCGTACCCCTGTACTCGGCACTAGTCAGGCCTCATCTGGAATACTGTGTACAGTTCTGGGCCCCCAGTTTGGGAAAGATGTCAGGATACTGGAATGTGTTCAGAGGAGGGCAACGAAGATGGTAAAGGGGCTGGAGCATAAGCCCTATGAGGAGCGACTGAGGGAGTTGGGGCTGTTTAGTCTAAAGAAGAGGAGGCTCAGGGGAGACCTCATTGCTCTCTACAACTACCTAAAAGGAGGTTGTAGTCGGGCAGGGGTTGGTCTCTTCTCTCAGGTGACCAGTGACAGAACTAGAGGGCATGGACTCAAGCTTCGTCAGGGAAAGTTTAGGCTTGATGTGAGGAAGAAGTTCTTTACTGAAAGGGTGATTGGCCATTGGAATGCGTTGCCCAGGGAGGTGGTGGAGTCGCCGACCCTGGAGGTGTTTAAGGGGAGATTGGATGTGGCACTGAGTGCCATGGTCTAGATGATGGTTGGTGTTAGTGTTGGGTTATAGGTTGGACTTGATGATCTCAGACGTCCTTTCCAACCTCGTGATACTGTGACACTGTGAAAAACTTCCCTAATAATATTACTATTATGGGAATATTTTTCAGACAAAGCACAAGCCAGTCAGGAATTTATTTGTTATGATCCATTGCAGTTCATTCTAAATCAGCTATAAGTATTTCCAAATAGCTCCATTTGAGTTGTTGTCTACTACTGTCAGTCTAGGTCTTTTGGAGATGAATTTTATCAAATAGAGAGGTGACAGCATTTTTTAAACTGAACTACAGAAGTCAGGGCTATAGTTCTTAATTGCCATTGTCCTCCCATACCCTTAATATCTGGTGGATGAAAACTGTTATTTAATTCATTTGGCGCTTTTATCCACTTTCACAGTTGAAGGTCATAAATGGGGCTTGAGTTCTTTTAAGCCAGATAAGATAAAACTGAATATCTAGCTTAGGAAAGCATGACAAGAGTGTATGTGAACTTTATTTAAAAAAGCCCAAAAGTTTTCCATTTATTAAAAATACTTGAGTGTTTCAGATCAGAAGGAAGGAGTCAACTATGCAAGTAACTGAGGTAAGAACTCTGTTTTGTTCAGCACTTACAATAATGGTTCCATTAGCTACCACTCTTTCCTCTTTTAGAGGAATGCCTGGTAACTCAGGAGGGAAATAATCAGCCACTGATGGCCTTTAAATGAGTTCCAAAGTACTATTAAGCCTTATATGCTCTACAGAATGCAGTCATTATCAATAGTGGCTCTTCTCAGCTTTTACAACTGAATTGAGTGTGTTAACTACCACTTCTTCTTTCCGTTGAACTCTACTAAACTGTACTTGCTACCAGTTCTGTGGCATCAGCCCCAAGAATCCTGATACAGTGAGTGTTAATAGGGGAAGACTACTAAATATCGGTAGCATCAGGACGGTCACTAACGTTAGCTCTCAACTTTACCTTTTGGGAAAATTGTATGCTGCAGTCTGCCTATTATGAAACTCCCCTATTCAACTCCTTTGTCAGGAACTGGTGAGTCTCTTCCATTTTTTCATAGATATACCTTGTCCTTTGTTCAGAATTATGTGTTTTGTCCACTGTGCCTGTAGAATTTCTGACTCAAAACCATTGCCAACGCAGTGTAAAGCGAGAAATGAAATAGTTCTGTCACCAGATATACAATGTAGGGCCACGTGTTAAGGCAAGAGAATCAGTAGAAACTATTATTTATCCCTCTTCTCCTGCTACTCCTAACCCTTTCTCTACACGCCTCGTTTCTCAGCTAAACAATACAAGGGCATCAGCCAAAGCCACAACCTAGGAGGTGAGTTGGCCTGTAGATAGAAGATGGGATGGCCAACTTGCAGGCAGAACCAATTTTTGACGTTCACCAAATTTGCCTGAATTGTTGACAGCACAGGTCTGATGAAGAGCAGGAGAAAGAGAAAAAAAGAAAGAGAAAGAGAAAGAGAAAGAGAAAGAGAAAGAGAAAGAGAAAGAGAAAGAGAAAGAGAAAGAGAAAGAGAAAGAGAAAGAGAAACAGAAACAGAAACAGAAACAGAAACAGAAACAGAAACAGAAACAGAAACCCTGGATATTACCTAGTCATTCATCAGAGGACAATGTTCTTTTTTTCCATATTGTTTATGCATTTCAGTCATTGGATTAAAATAACTGGACATAAAATTTCAGTCTGTCTGGGTCCTTTTGTCTTCTGTACTGCTTTGTGCTCACTCCGTCTCCATAAAATTTGCATTTATAATTATTTAGTGGAAAATAAAAAAATAGGAATCCTAAAGTCTGTGTTCAAGGATTCATTTTAGGAGGTACAGATTTTTTAGGCTGGAAATGGAACTGAATTTGCCTTTCTGACATACTGGTTTAAAAAGAACATCATATAAGTGGTACACACTATCACATTTGCTGGAGTCCAGAGTGATATCAATGTGTTTTTTTTGAAAGAATAAACCAATATGTTAAACTGAAAGGCAAGATCCCACTAACAGGTCTGGCAGGATGTCTGAAGAAGGTGAGCAGACCACTGTGAATGTAGGCTTGATGGCTTATCTTCTCTCATGCAAAGTGCCTGCAGTCATGTTGAGATGATTCTCTACTCCCATGCTAGAAGCTTGTGTTCTCATCTTCCTCATCTCTTCCCTGTATCCATCTACTAAAAGATGGTGTTGATGCACAGAAGCTGAAATATCATACTTCCTATCAGAACAGACTGGATACAAAAAGCTAGTAGCAGTCGGAGGCAAGGAAGGCAAGTGGGTAGAAGATACTTGTGATTTCTCAGAAAAGGCAAGAAAGATCTGTAATAGCATCCCTGCAACTGTAATTTTTTTTTCATAGTGACTTGAAACTCTCTATTTACTATTGCTAACCACTCTAACTACCTAAGGACCTAGTTCTTATTGTTCTTTTTCATAGGATTGATTAGGCCAATTTTCATCTACCTATAAACAATAAATAATTTAGAACTCCACATCGAAATGTCTTCTAGTGCTTGAGTAGTTGTTTGACAACTTGTTAAGTGGGAGTTGAATAATTCGGAGCTGAGAAAATCCTATGGTGGCAGTAAAAAATTACATGATATAAAAGAAGTTTGTGAAAAGACAAGAGAAAAAGCAATAAGTTTAATATATTTCAAGCAAAGTTGCAAAGAAAAATTCTGCTCACTGTTACCAAAAATGAAAATAACCGTAAACAGAAAAGAGATATATTTAAGCTAGAGAAATAGTGTCTGGTTTACATTTTACTGCACTTAAGTATGACTCAGTATTACAATCTCTGAAATTGGTCAATTATTTCTACTGAGTCTTAGTGGAAAAGCTCCATTGCAAAAACGTTAAAAGAAACTACATATGCATAAATATACATGAAAATGCATATAAAGCAATAAATTTAAACTTCAGTTTCTAGAAAGTCATTCTGTGCCATTGGAGTAAGTGCTACCGGTTGGCAGAACACGTAGTATAGTATTTTAGTAAAGCAGCACATAATCCTACTTTAGATGTAGTCTTGGCTACAAGTAGTGTGTTGGACACTAGAAGTTCATTTTTCATAGAGAAAGCATTGGGAACCAAACTCATATTATTTCCTCATGGCCTCAGCCAAGTCCCTCTACACTGAATAAAGATTTGTTTTCTTCTGGTGATGAGTCAATTAGAGTCCCAGAGCTGTTTCTTGTTGCAGCAATTACTGCCAGAGCCTGCCATCAGCATCTTAGCACCTGGAATGGTTTCATAGAAATAACTCCTCTTTTTATGTGCTACTTCATAGTTGAATACCGCAGTATTTGCAGCTGTCTATCTTTTTGTGTTGATAGTTGAATCTGCTGAACTATCAACCTGTTTGTTCTCCAAATGGTTACTGCATAACTAGTAGAATGTATTTGCTATATGCTTCTAGGCAATAATTATAAAGTATAAATTGATGCCTCTTTATATAGTTTTAATACAGCCAAATACTAGCTGCAAAAATAAACACATGGCTTTATGATGGGGAGATTTCTGTGTTCGATGTCAGACATTTGCTATTGACAAACTATTCTTTGAATGCAAAAGTCAATATTTAATCAGAAGCTCCAACAGTCTACCTTTAAGTTTCAGAAATAATGATCTAGTTTCAGAAAATTCAACTTGAAATCCTCTGACACTTCAGAAAGTAGGAAATACTGTACACAACCCAGGCTGTCAAATATGAAAAACAGAAAGTCTGACTAGTTGGTTGCCCTGCTGAAGAATACTCATTTTTACGCCTTGAGTATCTATGTGCTGGAACAGCACCCCACAGTCCACCTCCAGTAAAAGGCAGCATTTGGCTACTGGGGAACACTGTCTCAGGAACAGAGAAGCTGCAGATTAGCTCCCAGCTTGGTTTCTGCCTTCTCCTCTCTATACTGCTCGCTCGTTCCCTCTGCCAATTCTCCCAAACTACTTAGGATCACCGCGCATCTGACTATAGACATGGGATGTAGATGTCTTTCACTTCTCACAACTATAACTCTGTATGTAAAATTTTCCTGAAGGCTGTTTTTCTTTGCTGGGTAGTTCAAGCAAAAAGTACACATTCCTATGCCCTGTTCATCCCTGCTCAGGGATGGGAGAGCCTTACTCCTCCACTGCTGCTGAAAACCTTTCTGCTGAGAGGAACATTCATAAGGCAGCAATTGAAATTCCTGGGCCGTTGTGCTGGGTCTGTGCTGAAGGCTGAGATGTGTTGGTTTCAGCAAGAACTACTTCGCGTTCACAAGCACTGAGTGATGTTTTCTGCTATGTGGGACATGTCAGGGATTTGTGCTTTGATTGGATTAGTGCCTGGTTTGTAGTTACAGTGTATGGGCAGCCCTAATTCTTTCAAAAGCATCTTCTAAAACAATGTCGTAAGAATTGGGCAAAATGAGACACAGATCTTAAGATGCTAGATGAGAGAAAGTTTCGAGTATCTGAAACCTGAGTGATTATTATTTAACATCCAGCTGTGATCTCTATTGTTGTGCAACTTGTCAGTAAGGAAGTTTGATCTGAGATATCTGTTTTCTGTGCCCCTGAGCAAGCCTTAGGAGCTATGTCTGCCTGTTTCACTGGCTGCACCTGTGTCATGGAAGAGGGAAGTGAAAGTGAATGTTACCAGTGGAGAATGAAATAAGGACATGGCAATGGGAACAAGAATTAATGTGAAAACTGAGATGCTGAACGAAAGAAACAAGGAAATGAAAGAATAAACAGTCCAGAGAATGCAAGGGATGAACACAGGTAACCAGCAAGATGGTCTGAAGAGAAGTGTAGAGCTATTTCCATTGTGAGATTTCCAAACAGGTTTCAAAGTCAAGTTACCATGCCAAGATGTGGCAAGTTGATCTGATAAGTCACTGTTGCTTCCAGCAGCAGGTTATATTCTCTTGTCTCTTTCTTTCTTCCCACAGGTTCACTGTTCGTCTCTGCCATGTGCTACTTCTAGCCGTGTCTGCTCTGATGCTCACTGGTTACCTCTGTGACTGCTCACAAACATGAAAGAAAAATAAACTCCATAAATACAGAGTAATCCTCTGCTAACATGGATTCTGTTTCTTCTACTGCAGAAGGGTTCAGTTAGTGCCTTAGGAAATAATCTGGAGTGGGAATGAGTGAGAGAGTAAAGGAGCAGGAAGGGAAGGGATGGGAACAATGCCTCTGTCCTTCTGGTGACAGTGAGCTGTGCGGTAGACTTAGCCAACTGTAGAAATCGAGCCTGAACCTAATTCATGTTCCAAAATAATTTGTAGAAAAGCTGGGTCCCACATTTTTCTATTCAATGTTAAACATGAAAGCAATCCGAGAACACATCAGCAGAAATCACAGACTGCAAATGCAGACTCAATTGCAGGGAAAGAGTTACTTATTGTGAGATAGTGCTGATGGCGGTTCAGAAGAATTTGGAAGGGCAAGGTATTGGTGCTGTGCATGAACCTGTCTTTTTTTTCTTTCCATTTTCCTCCTTGCAGTTCTTGCCATCAGTAAACTCAGTGAAGGCTTTTGCACTTGTTCGGATAAAACCTCTAAATTATTTGCAGTTTTCTTTCCCCTAGCGATTATAAATATATGGGTCTGTACAAGAGGTTTGCCAGACATGATTATTCTGTTTTGCTGAGCTTGGAGCAAGCCATTTTTCTTTGTGTGTATTTAATTAACACTTGAGTTTCTCCTTAGGATTTGAATTCAAAGATTTCCTGGTTTCAATCACAGACAATAAATGGGCTCTTGCTCATTCAAACTGCAAGGCAAAGATCTCAAATATGTTTTCAGTTCTCAGAGAATCTTCACGAAGTGTACTGAATTCTAAGGCTGTTGCTTCTCTACAATTAGAACTATAAATGAAGCATAAATCAAGTTACCACAAATTATCTAATTGAAATTGATTAGTCAGTGCTACAGCAGTATAAGGGGAAAAAAAGGGTTTTTTTTGTATCTGCACATCTGTGATATACCTGTCAGACAATCCAGAACATGACAACGCCCCTGTTTCTGCTTTTACCCTTGCACACACATGATGTCAACTGCGAATCTCAGTTTATTTCCATATTTCCTATGTTATTCCTGTAGATAAAAAACCCACAACAATCCCTCAATCAATATTCCTCGAGGGAGAGAAAATCAATGACTAAGACAGGAAATAGATAGGTGGATTGTGCGTATCTGTTGAAATTACCTTATTCGAAGACATACTGAAACACAGTTTTAACAGATTAGTGCTGGTGATAATTATCCATCTCTGTATTTCTGGTTGTTATTCAATATTACTTCCTCTTCATCCACTTCTGTTCATGCAGTTGATGTTTGAGCTGCCTTTTTTTACTGTTCTGTCGTGGTGGATTAAAGCAAAAACACCCATCACCATCCCTGCAGAATATAATCTCAAATAGCTGAAGAGAACATGAAAAAATAATATTTTATTAACTAGTGATTTCAGTTGAGGAAAGAGCAGAGAATTACTATCAGAACACAAAGGATCGTGGTCTTTTGTGTTAAAATCTGGTTTCAATAGTGAAAGAATATTCCATCTGAAACTAAGGAAGCTGCCTTTTCTTTTTCTAGTAGAACGGTTTTAATTTTCTGCATCTTTTATACTGACTTTTTGATCAGTGTGCTGGGGTATATGTCACTGTGTCCTCAGTTGTCACGTCTATTAGAATCTGGGCCGGGTTATGCCCTGAACAGAAGTAGTGAAAATCTGAAGTAACACCAGTGAAATCAAACAGTTTTTGAGGTTTGAAGAGACGTGCAAATATTTTCAAGATTTGGAACTTGTAAAGCCAAATCGTCATGAAGATGGAGGTTCTGTATGATTGATGTACCATGGAATCACAGAATCATAGAATCTTCTGGTTGGAAAAGACCTCTGAGATCATTGAGTCCAACCGCACCCCTCATCCGCTAAACCGTGTCCCTCAAAAACTCATCTATCCTTTTTTTAAATCCCTTCGGGGATGGTGACTCAAACACCTCCCTGGCAGCTGTTCCAGTGCCTGACCACCCTTTTAGTAAAGAAATCCTTCCTAATATCAAGTCTGAACCTCACCTGGTGAAACTTATGGCTATTTCCTCTTGTCACAGTATCACAGTATCATAAGGTTGGAAAGGACCTCCGAGATCATCAAGTCCAACCTATATCCCAACACTAACACCAACACTAACACCACCATCTAAACCATGGCACTCAGTGCCTCATCCAGTCTCCCCTTAAACACCTCCAGGGACCGCGACTCCACCACCTCCCTGGGCAACGCATTCCAATGGCCAATCACCCTTTCAGTGAAGAACTTTTTCCTAACATCAAGTCTAGACTTTCCCTGACAAAGGTTGAGTTCATGCCCCCTAGTTCTGTCACTGGTCACCTGAGAGAAGAGACCAACCTCTGCCCATCTTCAACCTCCTTTTAGGTAGTTGTGGAGAGCAATGAGGTCTCCCCTGAGCCTCCTCTTCTTCAGACTAAACAGCCCCAACTTCCTCAGTCGCTCCTCATAGGGCTTGTGCTCCAGCCCCTTCACCATTTTCGTTGCCCTCCTCTGGACACACTCCAGCATCCTGACATCTTTCCCAAACTGGGGGGCCCAGAACTGTACACAGTATTCAAGATGAGACCTGACCAGTGCCGTGTACAGGGGGACAATAACTTCTCTGGTCCTGCTCACCACACTATTCCTGATGCAGGCCAGAATGCCATTGGCCTTCTTGGCCACCTGGGCACATTGCTGGCTCATGTTGAGCTTCCTGTCAATCAGCACTCCCAGGTCCTTTTCTGCCTGACTACTCTCCAGCCACTCTTACCCAGTCTATAGCTATGCATGGAATTGTTGTGTCCAAAACGAAGTACCTGACATTTGGACTTATTAAACATCATCCCATTAGAATTGTCCTGTCACCTGTAACTTGAGAGAAGAGATCAGCACTCACTTTCATAGACAGTGATGAGATCTCCCCTCAGCCCCCTCTTCTTCAAGCTAAACAACTCCACTTCCCTCAGCTGTTCCTCATAGGACTTGTTCGCCAGCCCCTTCACCAGCCTCATCACCCTTCTCTGGATGCGCTCCAACACATGAACATCCTTCCTATACTGAGGGGCCCAGAACTGAACAGAGTACTCGAGGTGTGGCTTCACCAGTGCTGAGTACAGAGGACAATCACCTCCCTTGTCCTGCTGGCCACACTGTTCTTGATACAGGCCAAGATGCCATTGACTCTCCTGGTCACCTGGGCACACTACTGGCACATCTTCAGCTGGCTACCAAACAACAGCCCCAGGTCCTTCTCCTCCAGGCAGCTCTCCAGCCATTCTTACCCAAGCCTGTAAGGCTGCATGGGATTGTTGTGTCCCAAACACAGGACTTGGCACTTGGTCTTGTTAAACCCCATTCCGTTCATCTCAGCCCATGGATCCAGCCTGTCCAGATCCCTCTGCAGAGCCTTCCTTCCATCAAGCAGATCAACACTGCCACCCAGCTTGGTGTCATCTGCAAACTTGCTAAGGGTGCCTTCGATCCGTTTGTCCAGATCATTGATAAAGATATTGAACAGGACTGGACCCAACACTGAATGCTGGGGAACACCACTCGTGACTGGTTTCCAACTGGATCTAATTCCATTTATGACCACCCTCTGGGTCTATTTCTCAAGGAGAATACTATGAGAAACAATGTCAAAAGCATTACTGAAGTACAGGCACACCACATCCTCAGCCTTTCCCTCGTCCATTAACCAGGTAACCTTGTCATAGAAGGAGATCAGGTTGGTCTGGCAGGGCCTGCCTTTCATAAACCCATGTTGATTGAGTCTGATCACCTGCATGTACTGTGTGATAGCACTAAATATGATCTGTTCCATGACCTTTTCTGTACTGAGGTCAAGCTGACAGGCCTATAATTCCCTGATCCTTCTTCCAACACTTCTTGTAAATGAGCGTAACATTTGCCAGTCTTCAGTCAAGTGGCACTTCCCCAGTCATCCAGGACTGTTGATAGATGAGGGAAAGGGGTTTCTCAAGGACCTCCGCCAGCTCCCTTAGTATCCTTGCGTGTATCCCATCTGGCCCCATAAACTTGTGGATGTTTAATTGGCCAAGCAGGTCTTTAACCAAGTCTTGGAACATTGAGGGTTGGTCTTCACATCTTCTAGCTCAGGAAGCTTGAAGCCTAGAGAACATCTTACCTTCCTATTAAAGACTGACTAAAAGAAGGTGTTATGTACCTCTGCTTTGTCCTCATCATTTTTTACTACCATTCCCCTTGCATCCAGTAAAGGAGTGAGAGTCTCCTGGGTCCTCCTGATGTTGTTGATATACTTGAAGAAATATTTCTTATTGTCTTTCACTGAATTGGCCAGTTGAAGTTTCAGTTGGGCTTTAGCCCTTCTAATTTTTTGCCTACATGATCTCACCTGCTCCTTGTAGTCCTCCTGGGAAGTCTGTCCCCTCTTCCAAAGCTCATATATTTTCCTCTTTTTCCTTAGACCAACACAGAGCTCTCTGTTAAACCAAGCTGGCCTTTTTCCCTGCAGACTCATTTTATGGCACATGGGGATGGCTTGCTCTTGCACCACGAGATCTTCCTTCTTGAGGATCGTCCAGCCCTCTTGGGATTCTTTGTCATTTAGAACTCCGACTGGACTTTATCAAGCAGCCTTCTAAATAGTTTGAAGTCTGCCCTCTGGAAATCCAAGGTGTCGGTTCTGCTGACCCCTCTCCTTACCCCTCCAAGAACTGAGAATTCTGTCATCTTGTGACCACTGAGCCCCAGGCATCCTCTAACAGTCACGTCCCCAACAAGCCCCTCCCTGTTCACAAACAGCAGTTCCAGTGAGGCACCTTTCCTAGTTGATGCAGGCCAAGATGTCACCAAGAAAAAGCAGCTCTTGGAGACATATGAGATTTATTGTCCTGGTAGCAAAGTCTTGGAATATGCCTTTGCATAGGTGAGGTTATTTGTTTATGGAACAACATTTTCTGGTTTATAAGTCACTTATGTCAAAGAAAATGGTTAAAATAAAGTAAACCTAGGTTAAAATAAAGTAAACCTAGGAAAAATGCCTTTCATGCAATTTTTCTTTCAGCTGAGTCACTTTCCCAGATGCAGTATTAAGGGACAAACCCAAATGTTTCCTCGCTGTCCTAAGAGTAGTCTTTAAGAGCTGAACTGCATAATTTTGTGTTACAGAAACCAAAGAGGAGCCTGGATCCAGTGCCTGTATAGAAGGAATATAAAATGCTACTTTGTCCTGATTTTATAAGGCATACAAGTCATTTGATGTCAAGTCTAAGAAATAGATTTGAGTCCGTTCCTCCACTGGAGGAGAATTCCTACAGCTTTCCACCATTTTCATACTTTGCTACTTTCTCAATAAGCTATGCTAGAATCAAGTTGACACTGTAATACCAGGTATAAAAACCTGTGAAAAGTCTACCAGTTTTCAATTAAATTTCAGAATTCCTGGGATGATATTCAGAGAAACCAGGTGGGATGTCTTTTTAAATACAGTATGCCACGGCATGTTTGTACAGTAAGATGCAAATTGTGCTTCACACTTTCCCTTAATGCCTTATCTTGGCTTACAAGGTAGAAACTGGACCTTCCCTCATTTATTCTTGCAGGGAATGAGAGCACATGAAGTAAACGTCTTTTCCTTTAACTGCCTGTTTTTCCTTGTATGCACTTGAAGCAAGAGAGAAGATAACATAGAACAAGGTTTCCCAATCACCCAACTTTTCACTGACATACTCCTGATGGATTGCATCATTTTAGGTTAGAACTGTCATGTCACACTTCTTACTCCTCTTATGCTTGTGTTACATTTTTATGCGTAAGAAATTCACATTGCACTATGAGAATATGGTGCGATTTTTCTTCATGTAAACAGGATAGGTAACTCATGGCAGCATTCTTTCTCCAGTTCAAAGTCATCCACCTGTTATTGCCAGCAGACTGGTAAGGAGGAGGTTTTGCTTTAAATTAGACAGAATGGAGAGTCAAATCTGAACCCTGGGCATCCTGGCAATGATTGCCTAAGAATACTGCTCTACATCCCAATAATTGCAAAGATTAATTATAGTTGTTTTTAAAGACCATGTTTCTAAGAACATTAAAGGGGACAGTTTCGTATTTATATATGCGTCTCTGACAGTTCATCACCTGTTTTTTTATCAACTGCAGTAAATTAGCTGTAGCAAAATTCATTTCTGCATTGAAAAAGTCAGACATTTCTCCCAAGTTATTGAAGGAAAAAAAAGGTGAACCGCTCAAGTGCGTGTTTTTAACTACTGCCTAAATCCAGCCACTGTGGTTTAAAACAGGATGATGGTGATCGAATCTCTTGGATGTGACCAACTTTTATCTGACCTACATTATCCACAGTAATTTTTACTGTAAACTTATCTTTACAATGTTCATTCCTCAACATCAACAGTGTCTTTAACACATTATTCCCAGAAGCAGCATGGTCTAAGATTTTGCTGATGATGCTACTTCACAAGGGGTTCCAGTGACTCATTGTCTGAAATGTTCTGATAACTGAACACATCATACTCGGAAACCCTCCCTGTAAGAACTGGACCTTGACACATGGTGTGTGGTGAACATATATTTGTGTGTTTAGTTAGGCCAGAAGTTATAGTAAACTAGATAGAGTTATGTAAAATTTTACCATTTTTAGTTCATTGTTGGGTTTAAGTTTGCTGAAACCGTAGTCTCTTTGCATCTAGATCCTCTTTGTCATAATCTGTATTTAAAATGTCCTGCTACTGAAAAAAATATGTTTAAAGCAGGATTTTTTCATTGAATGCTTATTTTAGGTCTATTCAGATCTAACAATCATCTTCAGTTTTCCCCTGATCAATATAAACCCATTTCTCTTGAGTCAGTCTCTTAATCTGAAAGGCTTGGGTTTTTCCCCTGTTTCTTTTTTTTTTTTTCCCATCAGTTTACAAGCAGGTATCTGTAAAATAATTCATTTGAGCAACTCATCTGAACCAAGGGAGCATGATAGCCTTTAACTATGAAAATATGGGACACATACTCTCACCTATGTTGCTAAATTAATCTCAAACAGACTATTTCTCCATAAGGCTTTAGTTAGTAGCAAGAGTAGCACCATGTGACTTGAAAGAAATTGTATATCTCACACTATGAAATACACTTTAGATAAGGTATATTAGCTTGTTATACTTTGATGTGAAAATCTGTACTGTTATATCCTCAAAAACTACTGCACTCTCTTCCGAGATTTTTATTTTTGAATGAAAACTGTGAGAAAAAATATTAATGAGGTTAGGTTTTACAGCTTATCTTTCCAGCAAATGAAAGGCTATTTTTGGACTTGTGTCTATTTTATAGATAATTAGACTACTGAGGTTTCCAGTAAACACTGCAAATTTTTGTTTAGCACAAATTTGAGTACTTACCTGAGCTTTAAAGGTCGAGAACAACAAACAAACCCTTCAGTCTTTGTTAAGAAGAAATACAAAACATATGGCAAGGAACTTAACTGCCGCACTAGTCATTATGAATGTTGACAGAAAGTATGAAAGGTAGATCTTCAGTTGTTGGAACTGTATTTTAGATTAGCTAATGACTGTTCCAAAATACTCCTATTTGGTTTTAAGTGTAAAGAATTATTAGGTTAGGAAGAAAGTTAACTCTTATTAAGCTTGAGTGAGACTGGGAGAGAAAATCAAAGTACTAACTGACATATTTTAGCATTTTTTTTTTAATTGAAAAGTACAAATCCATAAAAATCTAATCTGCTTGCGAAAAAAAAATATTTCTGTTTGTTTCTTCTTTCAAAAATGTATTGGAGTAATAAATTTCCAAATTGACAATATTTCCTTTTTAAATATTTTGAATACAAATAGCTTGAAATAATGGTATATTTTATAACAGAAAATGTAAAAAAAAAAATGTGTAAAAAATCGAAACTAAACCAAAACCTTGTGATAACCCAGACTGATCATTAAGCATAGTTTTCTGTTGCTGTTGTCAAAATTTTAAGTTTTCCACTATTAAAAGAGAGAAAAAATCTCAAACATTGCAAAATCTCAATTTGTCCTCTTCAAGAAAAAAACCTAAACTTGAAAGTATGTGAGATATACATTCTTTGAATAAAGAAAGTATTTTAAAAATGTTATTCATCTTACAATAACACTGAACTTATATGTCAGTTAGCTAATTAACTTCTAGTAGGAAACTATATTGCTTAGGAAAACAAGCCTAGATTAGAGCAAACTATATTAGTGAGAGGATTTTCTGTTACGAGTAAAGTAACTATAATTTTAGCAGTAAGATTATCCTTAGATTTTTAAACATTATACTGGCATTCAAGGGCTATAAAGACAGTGTATTTTGCTAAAACATCTGATTTTTCTCCTGCTAGTCTATTTACAGTTCTCATTCATTGCATGCACAGTGATATTAAATGTTGCAAAATAGGAAGTATCTAATTTCCTTGAAGAGAATCAGGAGTTTAGATACTGCCTCTGTTTGATGGAATATGTTTTTTGTGCAGTCTCTTTAGTGTTGAATTAGAAATCGAGAACCCTCTTGCCTGAGCAAAATGCCGGAGACTTAATAAATTTTCTTCAACAGGGCCATGTCAACACCCATCTTTATTTTCCTTATAATTTTCATTAACAACTAACAAAATTGTAAACCAAAATATGCAGTATGTACACTTCTAGTATAATTTAGTACATAGGACCCCATACTTATTTACTAGCACTGTGTAATTTAAACTCACTAAAATTACGTCCCAGAACATTGTTTGAATCAAGAAAGTAAAAACAGCAATTACGCTTTGCACAAAAAAGTAACATAAAGAGATGTTGCTACTAGTTTGGAGTAGCATGATTACACATCACTGAAGTATTACAGTTCTGGGCCTTCATAGGTACCCATCCTTGGCTAATATATACTGGAGTACAAGATATGCAAACACGGACTACATATTTCTTATTGAACCGAGTAGACTGAAAGAGCCTGGTAAAACTAAAAAACTGGTATCTGTTAAATACAGGATGGAATATGATATAAAATGTAATTTGCACAGAATTACATTATAGAATTTAGGACTTAGAATCAGAAGGCAGTTGCATATGGTAATAATGTGCACGGTATGTTTATTTTTCTATTCAGAATAATAATAAACAATAGCTCCAATTTGGAAAAGACTATGCGAATTTCCCTGCAGGCTGTCTCTTTGCCATGTTGATGCATTTTACCAATTTACTGTCATTTTTAATACTGCTTTACAGGAGATACTTTTACACTTCAGCTCCTAGTTTTCAGAGCCTTCCAGGAATCACTGTATGCTGTACACTTGAGTTAATTCAGTCACCCCTCAAGTGGAAATGAAGCACACCTAATACCATTATTTGTCTTTACTTATCTTCCCATTGCCATTAAGCGTAATCTTACTGAGTTTTCTTTCTTCAATTATCTGCGTGCCAGCTGTCTTCCAGCCTCAGCCATCCTGTGATTCTATGGTGTCCATGATCTATTCTTCTGCTTTTGCAAATCTTATGTATTCTTCATTCTCTGGCAATAACAGATAACACAGAAAATGGCTTTAAATGGATCAGTTCATCTTTTGAGAGATTGTATGTATTTCAAAAACTAGAATATTATCCAGTGCATCCTTAATAACCAAAAAGTTCAGCATGAAGATTATATAACTTGCGCTAAAGAAGTGACAAATTCATGGTTACATTAAACTGATGTAATAGTAACACCAATTACTCAGCTAGAGTTAGCTGCAATGATTCCTTTTAGTTTTAGCAGGGTTTAGGTTAGATACAACAAGGCATATCTTTACCAGTAGGTGGCAATTAACTCGCTTGATAGCCATGGAAGATGGGACTTACTGGAGCTTGTTTTCTCTCATTTCAGGACCCCATTCAAGAGAGTTTTGGTGTTTAAAAGAAAGCTAATTAAGTAATTGGAAACTAATTATCCAGATTTTATTATAACTGTGATTCAGCATTATTCAAATTTTGGAAATTAATACATATAATTGGCTTACACATGGTGATTCTTCACCAGTGTCAGAAAAATTTCTGCAGACTGAATTGTACTATGGTACCATATTTTGCTTCTAGACAAGAAAAATATTATGCAATTGACCATGATAATGCTAGACTAAATATTCTCCAGGTGATTTTTAACTGGCTAGTACAGCTGAAAAGCCAATATCATCTCCTAAATATTTCCATGCATTAATATTTTGTAAATTTGGTACAAGTCAGAGTTTTGGATGTGTGCAAAACCAAATTTTCCACCAAAGGTCCGACTTCCTGCTGAAAGCAAGGTCACCTGAAGCAGGTTGAACAGGGGCCCCTCTAGTTTGATTTTTAATATCTCCAATGATGGAAACATCACAGCTTCTCTAGGTAACCCTTTCCAATATTTCCCCTCTCTCACCATAAAAAGTTCCTGGTTAAATAAAATTCCATGTAATTCTGTTCACACTCATTGCCTTTGTCCTATCACTGGATATCACTGACGAGAGACTGGCTTCATCATCCATGAATGAACTCAGTCTAAACTGTTGAAAACTTCTCCAGTATCTTCTGTTAGCCAATAGCATCATTAAACAAGGGATAACTAAAAAGCCATTGGGTTACTATCTCTACAAACAAGCATCTTACACAGTTGTGGCACTTTCACTAACTAGAAAGATTGGATATGAGCCTTTACGCAGATGTTTTGTTCAGTAATACAGAAACATTTGTTCAAATATGTATGTGGCAGCTAAGCTTCATGAAGTGTAACTTTGAAGTTATCTACATAGTACTGCAAACTGGACTCCCCACCAAGTCATCCCCACCCTTTCTCCAGCTAAAGAACTACACTGGGAACTACTGTTTATTTTTCTGCTGCCTCAGAGAGGAAGTTCAGACCCTTCTCCACTCGGAAAATCCTTTCCTCAACTTCTTGATTCTCTTGCTAACACTGTAGCACTGTTTAGACATCTGTTGTGGCTATACCAGTAGGGAATGAGAAATAAGACCTATTGGGACTTTCTCAGCTTGTTGGAACAAAAAATACCTTAACCATTTCTACATTATTTATGTGATTCTTATACCTTTCCTATATTGCTCAGCACCTAATGCAGAGGAAAGACTGAAAGAATAACTCAAACTTATACAATACTAACCAAGTAAACCTAGCAGATCTGTGCCTGATGTGTTTGATCTTTGTAATTTTGCTAACCGTTTCCGGTAACAATCAAATGATTGTATGAAGTCACCAACTATTAGATATGAACCTGAAATTACTTTATGAAGTCTAGGTAGTGCCAAACACGTATTGATGAAGTCTAGCGTGGCAGGAGGTGATATCATTGAAGATATGAGGTGCGTTATAATTATATACCTCACTTCAGGGGAATGGGACTTGCACTTTTGCTGGGTGAATGTAGAGCGCATATAGAATGTATACCGTAAAGCTCATGTTCCCTTATGTCTCTCATTCCTTTCATTTGATGCATGAAAGAGATATTGATTTTCTTGTTGTAGGAATGCAACCACGTACTGCTGCAAAACTGAAAATGTCAAAGGTTTTATCATAATTCTTTATCAGTAGCATAATTCTTTATCAGTAGAGATGGAAGAGGCTATAAGAATTAATGAATTAATAACACCTTCTATTAGTTCTGTCTCTGTTGGCCCTCTTCTTTAATTTTTCGTCTCTTTGGTACCATTTCTTTATATTTCAGAGAGAGTTCCAGAGCTGAGACTTGTCCTGTTGAAAGAAATTAATCTGATGACTGTTGAGAAATTTAAATGTAGTAAGTGTTTCTACAAAGTATTATCCAATGCTATTATGATTCTGTTTTTATTTCTCTACATCCACAGAAGGCAGTCTGCATAATACAAGTTAGAAAATCTTTTGGTCCTGCTGAAATTTCACTGTAAGTGATAAAATACTAATAAAAATGTGTCTAGACTAAATAAAAATCATTGATTACTAAATATATCCTCTCATATATTACAGCATTGTAAAATATGAACAAGAGTTACCTGTAATGAGTGCCATTTTTACTTCTGCTTATCTTTTGTTGTTCCACATCATCAAGCAAGATTCATAAACCTTTGAAGAAACACTGTGTTTTGTGTGAGTGTAATGCATACTTTCCAAAAGCACAGCTATCTCTTCTCTTCCTAAGAGGGATTGCATAGACATGACTGTTTCGCTTTCCAACCTCCAGAGTCGTGTTTCTTCAGGGATGAAATTGCACAGGGCCTGTTTTTCTCCTGTCTTCATGCTATGTTGTTAATGCTGTGTGAGTACAGATAAGAGGCTTCTGATGTTCAAGATTCTTAAAAATATCATGAAGACCAAAAAGGTATATTCTAGATAGATTTTTCTAAGCTAAAAAAAATGTAGCTACTTGTATGAAACTTAAAAAGAAAGAATTAATTGCTATATGTTTTGTTTGGCTTGCCATGCTGTAGAATCAAAATACTAACTAGAAATGCACTAAGGCTCAAATGTCAAGATTTAAAGAAAAAGCTACATGTAGAATAGATGTGATTGAATACACCCATGACATTTTATGTTTGTAGCGTTTATGCCTTTACAGACATACTCTAGATTCTACCAATAATGGTCAGGTTAAAAGAATCCCATGTTAGTAACAGTGTGTCAGTTCAGAACACTTGTAAATGTGAATACTTGTAGCCTTGTCTTTACTAGCATTGCACTGCATAAAAAACAACCTTGTAGGCTACTATACACTATCTTTCTTCTACACTGTAATGTCAGCATCAATAAAAGCCACCGGAATTATGTCTACAATTGTTCCTTTGAACGAGTTCCTTTTCTGCAAATTATTCTTGTAAGATTCTTAAAGTTTCTTGATGGCACCTCAACAGTCATGCTGCTAAAAAAAGTTTGCCTTAGAATGGGGTGAAAATTAAGCTTTTAAAAAGACCACTTTATTTAGCAACACTCTCATCTCACGGATATCTACTGTCGGTGTCCATGGGTCAACTTATATCAAACAAGCGTCAAACGTCCTTACACTAGGTTCTGTCCTGTCACTGCAGGGAAACAAGTGCAGATGTACTGAAATAAGATGCACCAAATGGTCATGGCCACAGGCCATATGAAAGACGCTTTAGTGGGCCACATCTGAAGCTGCTTTAATCAGCCACTGCATCTTTGGTTGTAAAGAAGATATGTCATTTTAACACTGGCTAGGGATTTTTTTCAGAAAGAGACAGTTGTAGTTTTCCTTTAAAGTAGGTTATTTATCCATCCCTAATATATATAGCTATCCTATCACCAGGTGATTAATACATATAAAGTAACTAGGATACCTAGAGGTTTACCTTTCTGTTTAACTTTAGAATTTTTTTCTTTCCTCAGATGACCTGTTAGTTTTTGGTTGTCTTTCCATAGCATTTGACTTCACCTCGCTTTCTCCCCAGTATCTGTACACTATGCAATGCAGTGCCATGCACAGATATTTGACCTAGTTGTGAGCAAGGTTTCTCGGGTGCTGGTAGCAGCATGACTGTGTTCTGATGCATGATCTGAGCCTCCTCTGAGTGGAAAATTATCCCCATGGGATTGCTCTACTAAGTTGCCAGTATGGTTCCTAGGACTAAGGCTAGTTAATGTAGAGCCTGTTGTACTTTTGACCTATGCTCAGATCAGGAAGTGTAACTTTATGAGAAACATCTGCTTATTGTTTTCGTATCTTGGGGACAGTGAGAGAAACTTATATCACTGAAGCTTTAGATTAGTGTGAAATAATAATAATAAAAAAGATTTTAAAAACTAGAAACCTCTGTTGTGGTCCCTTTTTCTTCCTTTTTTTTTGTGTTACAGCAGTAGTGACCCTATTGTTGGTGAAATTTCAGGCTGGCATTAATGTAATAGAGCAGCAATTCATAGTGAACATCTGGCCTCTTTTCTTCTTGTCTGTCATTGCCCATTCTAACCCAAGAGCATGGTCGTGGTGGCTGGTAAACAAGTACAAGAGAAAATAAAGCATAGGTACCATCTGTCTCCTTTTGTGTTTGCTCATAATATGATTCCATGTTATTTATTTTCTGAGCAGGGTCAAGAGCTTCAATGCAGTCAAAACCACATAGTGAGATAAATTTGACTTATGACATATCTTTCATAGTCTTGTAAACTGTGGAGTAGCTGGGCAGAATGGTCTAGATGAAAATACTGTTTCACAACTTTCTGTCTAGTTGGAAATCTATACAGAGAGTTATTTTGAATAACTATATGACGTTATGAAAATGGAAGGGGTATTCAGTACGATTTTGTGAGGGTTCTTGTGTCCCTGCTGCCATTGAGTGTTTTTGATAATGGCCAGATGATAACAGAGCGTGCAAGAAATATCTACTGGTGTGTTAGCTGAGAGGTTTTGAACATGAGGCAGAACTGATGTCTTACAAGGCAAACACCATCCTGGAAAACAGAGCGAAGAATAATTTGAGATAAATGATATAATCTTGTCCTATGCAAAATGAGGCATCTTAAAAAATTATTCCAGACTCAAGATTGTTTAGACTAAAGCAGAACTGGAGCAGGAGGTTTATGTGAAAGGAGTCCCAGCTTTGTAAGAGAAATAGTAAAATTCTGTTGCGGCAATGAAGACTCAGGCCAAGTGTTAAGAAAAAGTTCTTAACTAGAAAGAAAGCCAAAATTTGTACAGTCTCTCTGGGGGGATTAATGAGGCTTTATTTGTTCAAGTCTTCACACTGCTGTAGACAAGTAAATATTAACAGGTATATTGTTATGATTAGTCTTATCCTGCCTATATGAATGAACCACATAACTTCTAGGGATCTTTCTAGCTTAACATTGCTGGATCTTGAACTGCAAATTAACCTTCACACATAATTCAAGAATGATTTCTTTATTAAACTAACACAGTTGATGTTAGAGTAAATATAAAGGCATAGAGAGCTGTATTAAACTTTTGGTTTCTTTGGTTTCACTTTGTTAAGTACTGTTAAGCTACTAGTTTACTAAAAAATATTTCTACTAAACTATTCTGCATCAGATTGTAAATGTCTTACAATCCTGCACCTGGCCACCAGCTTATTCTATTTATGTTAATTGTGACCTGTAAGAAAGATAATTATTCTTCCTTGAAAAATAAGAATGAGAAGATCGTTGTTCAAGTTAACAGAGAGAAAAGTGAAGATAATTTTGGTAATAAATTTTAGGTACTTGAAAATTATAGAAGATAATAGGACACCCCTTTATGAGTCTGGAGGAAAAACATGAGACAAATCTTTAATGCATACATTGATTCATACTTTTTCCGAGAAAAGAGTAATAATAATGAAAAATTAATGAAAATTTGTGATCTATTTATCAATGAAACATGCATTTATAAGTGAAGATGAATCTGCCATACTCAGTTATTCAGTGTTAATTAAAAAAATCCATCATTATTTTATTCTACCTGAGAATTTTGAAAACTTCTGTATCTCGGGAAAATGGCAATATATTCAGATGTCTCCTCTTTCTAGTATGACTGCAGTGACTCTGCAGATTCTCCTGAAATGCACCCTGGCAGTTAGATGAGCAATTCCTTTGCAGGAAGTAGACTATGAGTTTTGTGACTGGAAGAGATTGTATTTACCCAATTATGCACTTGAAATACCTTCTCAATAGCTTGAGAAAGCACTCCAGCCCTGGAAGAGCTGTATTTATTAAATCACTATTTATGTATTTTTATGGGTGGGTCAGATAATGCTCAGGTGTACAATGAGGAATCTAAATGGCAAAAATAAGATGCAGAATTTTTAGGCTATTAAATTTCTCAAAATAGATATTTGACTTATAAAACTCTTAAAGTTATGGAGTAATTCTGATGAAGGTTTAAAATCATAGCAGGGTTTGGGATGCTTTCAATTATTACTATTATTTTTTTCCCCAACAGCTGTATTTACTGTTTGAAGTGATTTTCTTTTCAGTAAATATATCCATTTTTTTTCCTTAAACTGACTTGATTTTTTTATAGAACTAAAAAACTGCATTTATTTGAAAGTCTGCAGCACAAATCTGAGTCAGAAAATGCAGGTAGGAATACCGAGGTAGTCAAATAAAGTGATTTTAATACTCCCTTTCAGTCCTCAGTTATTGTAGTCCAATTCAGTTTTTCTTTAAAAAGACAAATGATTTAATTTATTTTGGCTTAATGTTATACCAATATAATGTTGTATGCTTGCAGTATACATTTTGTACTTTTCGTTTATGTGTACATTTTGCTTTTGTGTTCTTATATCTTTGCTATAGATGGCATCAACATCACTCTGTTATGCTGGATAATCTAATTCCTATTGTTAAAACAAAATTAAACTCAGACTATATGGGTGAATTCAATGGGAATACTTGTCAGTATTTAGACCTTTCACCTTTAGTATTTAGACCTTTCACAGTTAGGTATGGCTGGGAGGTCTCCACAACTGGTAAGAACTGCTAGACTTCCAAGAAACAGGACTCATAAAAGATGTTATCAATGTGAAGCATATCTCAGTGTTTTAATTAGTATCTCATTTCGGTAGCTCTACATATTTGAGGTAGACTTAGTTATGTAAAAAAGCTTGGCACAGATTATGTGTTCAGTGCTAATCTCTTCCGTCTTATAAAAGATATTGATCTGGAACTCCACTTTTTCATTATGAATTTGATGGTAATAAAAGTATTTTACTGTTATGTTTGTGCTCATGGCAATATACTCATTCTTATACAAGTTCTGGAAATGATTCTGTGTTTACTAAACATATTACTTGATTCTCTGCAGTAGATATTTGAGAATGATATTTGACCCGGTAACTCTGGGCAAAATAATGTGTTATACTAGACATAGGGTTGTAGAGTGTATCTTTATGTGTTATATCAGAGAGTTGCAAGTGTATCCTTTTTCATTAGGATACTGATCTTTTTAATCTCTTTTAGTATATTGAATAATGTTTGTATTTTGCTGTAAACATTTAGTGCATGTGATTCTCATTGTAATGCTTTCTTTTTAATGATCCCTGAGGTGTAACTTGATTTACTGTACAATATCAGACCTTTGGAACTTGCTAATGTTCTTAAGTGACCTTACCAGATTAACAAAAAATTTTACAGGAAACTGGTTAGGATTACGTGTATTCTGTGTATAAACCCCCTATAATATGCCTGGATTTTTCGCATAAATTTTCCTAAGTATATATTCCAGGAAAATGCATATTGCATATCTAATGAAGATCAGTATAATACATCTTCCTTACTTGCTGACATATAGGTAATATAGAGCTGGAAGCTCTATTTAAATAAAAGGAAATGAGGTTGGAGGATTTTGGCAGCAATGGTAGCGTACCGACTGACAATTTTTTCCTAATTGCAATGGAATTGCAATGAAAATGTTATTTGAATTAGTTGTGTTCACAAGCATTTTTTAGATAACTGACTAAGCATGAGACTCATGGAACCATTAAAGCTCAAAGACAAACTTTGGTGGAAGGCAACATGAGAAAAAAACCCACAACAATTTTAATAATAATAATTCAGTGAGCTATAAAGCATGAGGGAAATTCAGGCAAGATTCTGGCATCAGGTAAAGACATAGTGTATTTTTCAGAATTTGATAGGTCAAGCAAAATGGTACCTTTATGTAAATGGTACTGTTATGCAAATAAAAGATCCTGGGGAATGCTTGCAGACAGCGTCAGCCTTGAACCATCTCTGCCTTCCACCTTCTCTGGACAAGTTGTGCCAACATCAGCTCTCTGCAATTTTCAGGGTTGCTTCCTTTCACTTTTCATGAGTTCTACACTGCTCTTGTTAACTAAGCATATGCCAGAGGAAGCTTAAATACAGCACTATATAAATGGAAAAATTAAAATTGAGCATGAGTTTTTAGTGAATAAGAAATTATAGGAATATTCCAAACCCCTGAATTTCTGTTGATTGTATCAAGTCTCTTGTACCAGAGACAGAAGATTGATTTTCTTGAGGTAAAGGTCACATGAAAGACTGCATTCAAGACTGAATAATAAAAATTAATAATATAGAAGAAAAGCATTTAAATTCATACAGAGAAATAAACAATGCAGTAAATTACCATGTGGTTGGATAACAACCTTCCAGTATCATAGTTTTGAAGATTTCTCAAAACGAATTCTCATGTAATTATAAAATGCACAACAGTGTCTGATCTCCGATAACAAAACACAGATTACCAAAGAAATTTTGCTTGCCAAATCTATTGTACTCAGGAAATCCTATTCATTATACTCCATGTGCATAACAATTTAATTCTATCTTTTCATTGACTTAGAAGGGTATACAGGGTGAAACTTAAACCACCAGAGAAAACCTGCCAGATGAAGAGATAAAGAATTTGGACAAATGATGAATTTTGAGGGCAAAATGCTTTTTTTTTGCAGACAAGTTGCTTAGTGGTAGACAGAAGGAATTTTTTAAAAGTCTGCTTTATTCCAATGACAGATTTAATTTTCTCAAAAGTCTATTTTCCTTCTGTCAACAAAAAATAATTTTGTTAAGCTTCTTACTTCCTTTAGCGGATAAATATGTTCCAGTGCACTATTGTCAACCAAATGTTGCTGTCATTTTACCATCAGAAATAAACAAAGAGAATGTTATTTTCTAAATAAAATTGATACTTAAATTTATTTTTGGATAATAAAAAAGAGGAACATATTTAGAAGTCACCCTGAAATTCAGGAAACTTTTCTCAGCTGATATACAGCCTGCTGATAGGTATATAAAAGCAAGGTCTGTCTTAATAGGAAAGACCAGGTCATCATGCTATGAACTCTGTGAGAAAGCAGAAGGTTTGAAAAGGCATTCTGCATGTTTTGTGAGTGACCTGTTGAAGAAGACTGTAGTACCCCACTCAGGCTTTTTCAGGCTTAGTAACTGTTCTGAAAGTACATGTATAATTTTCTGCTGCTCGTCTAACATGGCTTTTAAGAAAAAATATTATGTAGAGGAATGGTCAAAGTATTATTTAAAAATGTTTTCCAACTGAAAATGAGTTTACAGTTAAGCAAAATTTCAAAAGAAATCTTTGCTCTCTTTAACTATTTAATATTTTTTTCTTTCGCTTCATCAGAAGAAAACCCCTAATTTCCTGGAAATTATCACAGCTGTAAATAAGAATTGGACATTTAGATTTTGCTTTTGAATTGTGTAATCCTGAACAATGAGCTAAAAAGTAGTTTTTTTGGTTGTTTTCAGCAGAGTTTTTTGAGCATTGTACAAATTCTCCCATTAAATACCTGTTTATCCTTAAAATCCTGCCTGTCAAGCAACTTATCTTTCTGTGCTTTCCTTGGTTTTCTTAAGATCACACTACAAGAACATTATAGCTGTAAGGTAGTTCTATTATTTCTTCATTTGCACTGACTGGAATCTATTCTACCAAATACTTTTTCCATTAGTTCTACTGACAGGTCCTTAAGCAACTGAAGTTTCTACAACTCAGGATAGCAGGACTTCAGATAAAAACTCTCAGGTTTTAGGCATGCATGTTAAATTCAGCTTCACAATTTAACAGGAGAGGAAGAAAACTGCACTGCCTTGAAATAGCCTGTCTTGTGTGCTTCTCCCACCTCCAGACAGATTCCAATAACCTGACAGCAGACAGTAAGATAAGGTCAAACTCAAGTATCCACATATTCTAAAGACTACTATCCATCTTAAACTACTCCTAAGTTTTAAATCTTGTTAAAAATTTATATTTAGCTTAAATAATAGAAGAAAAAATGTTTCCAACATTTAAAAGTACTTTTTGTCCCACTCGTGTTTATGTTCATAGATTAAAAATGTGATCTTCTTACAATAAAATAGAAAATACATCTGCAACTCAATTTCATTTATGCGCCATAGTTTACCTCATCTGTCCCAAAGAATTTCACATACTGTGTACATCTCAGCCACAAATGTCAACAGATAAAATAATATATTTGAGCAACCTGTACCATAAAGATGTTCAGTGTAGTTGCCAGTATTCTAGTAGCCCTGGAACAGCTCTGTTACAACTGGGGATTGCAGCAAGCCAATGATGCAGACCATGACATAAGGAAATCTACTTCTCTCTATCTCATCTCAGTTGCTGTCCTTTTTTTTTGACCCAGCCAGTACTGCAACTTTCACACTAAAATCCAGGGCTGTTCACCTGCTTTAGCTGTATAAAGCAATATGTATCACATTTTAGGAGAGTTCCTCTCTTCCTTTTTTTCTGTTGTGAATCTCAGAGGCTCTAGTTTGGATACACATCTAGCTGTAAGGTACTCAGCAAAATGATTCAGTTGGTATTTTTGATACATCTCCATTTCTGTATATTGCCCAGTCTTGATACTTTGTGGTTGCTGCTTAGTTTCAGCAGCCTTTTATGCATGTGAGTAACTGCTGTGAAGCCATTTATGCACATATGTAACTGCCATAAAGAAAAGTTACTTGTTCTTGAAGTATCAGGCCATGATTCCATAAGCTCCTATTTAAGAAGTTTTCCTTACATTCCTGTGCTACCTTTATGGCATAAGGCAGAGCTTATCCTCCCTAGGTCTCCTAGCAAATATAGCAATGCAAAGACTCATATGGATAACAAACAGAATACTAAGGCAAAAGAATCCCAGAACAGTTTAGGTTTGAAGGAATCCTAGAATCATACAGTGGTTTGGGTTGGAACGGACCTTAGAGATCATCCAGTTCCAACACACCTGCCATGGGCAGGGACACTTCCCACCAGACCAGACTTCTCAAGGCCCCATCCAACATGGTCTTGAACACCTGCAGGGAGGGGGCACCCACAACCTCCCTAGGCGACATGTTCCAGTGCCTCGCCACATTCGGCATGAAGAATGTCTTCCTAATGTCTAATGTAAATCTTCCCCTTTTCATTCTAAAGCTGTTTCCCCTCATCCTGTCACTAAAAACCCCTGTAAAAAGTCTCTCCCCAGCTTTCCTGTAGCTCCTTCAGGTACTGGAAGGCCTCTATGAAGTCTCTCTGGAGCTTCCTTCTTCAGGTTGAACAAGCCCAACTCTTTCAGCCTGTCCCCATAGCAGAGGTGCTCCAGCCCTTGGATCATCTTCGTATCCCTCCTCTGGACCCGCTGCAACAGTTTCATATCCTTCTTACGTTTACGATTCCAGAATTGGACACAATACTCCAGGTGGGGTCTCACTACAGAAGAGCAGAGGGTGAGAATCACCTCCCTCAACCTCTGGCAGTGTTTCATTTGATGCAGCCCATGATGCAGCCCATGGCACAGTTGACCTTCTGGGCTGTGAGTGCACGTTGCCTGCTCATTTTGAGCTTCTCTTCACCCAACATCTCAAGCCCTTCTCCATAGGGCTGCTCTCAATCACATCATCTGCCATCCTGTATTGACACTGGGAGTTGCCCCGCTCCCTTGCGCTTAGCCTTGTTGAACCTCATGAGTTTCACACAAGCCACTTCTTCAGCTTGTTCGTGTCCCTCTGGATGACAACCCATCCTTCTGATGTGATGACTGCCCCACTCAGCTTAGTGTCATCTGCCAACTTGCTAAGGGTGCACTCGATTCTGCTGTCAATATCATGAATGAAAATCTTGAACAGCACTGGTGCCCCTACAGACCCCAGAAGGACATCATTCATCTAGCGTCTCCATCTGGACATCGAGCCATTGACCACTACTTTCTGAATATGACCATCCAAACAATTACTTATCTACCGAACAGTCCACACATCAAATCCATGTCACTCTAATTTAGAGAAAAGGATGTTGTGGAGGAACACGTCAAAGGCGTTACAGAAGTCCATATAATTTACATCCATTGTTTCTCCTGTGTCTACTGATGCAGTCACTCCATCATAGAAAGCCACGAGATTGGTCAGACAGGACTTGCCCTTGGTGAAGCCATGTTGGCTGTCTCGAATCGCCTCCTTGTCTTCCATGTGCTTTAGCATAGCTTCTAGGAGGATCTGTTCCATGATCTTCCCAGGCACAGAGGTGAGGCCAACAGTTTGGTAGTTCCCAAGGTCCTCCCTTCTACCCTTTTAGAAATGGACACAATGCTGTCCTTCTTCCAGTCACCAGGGACCTCCTCTGGCTGCCATGACTTTTCAAATATCATGGAGAGTGGCTTGCACCACATCATCAAGTTCCCTCAAGACTCTGTGGTGCGTCTCATCATGTCCTGTAGACTTGTATATGTTCAGGGTCCTCAGGTGGTCACAAACCTGATGTTCCCCCATAGCAGGAGGGACTCTATCCCCCGATTACCATCTTGTTGTTCCTTCACGCTGGAGGGGTGAGGAGAGCCATTTCCAGTGAAGACTGATGCAAAAGTGTTGTTGAGTACTTGAGTTTTCTCCTTGTCTTTTATCGTGGGTGTATACTTTCTTTAACCTTCCTTTTCTGTTTGACCTATAGAAGATCTTTTTGTTATTATTTGCTTCCCATGCAAAGTTCAGCTCCAGCTGCGCATTGCCCATCCCTTCACAACTGGGCAGCATCCCTATACTCTTCCCAGGTTACCCATCCCTTCTTGCACTGCCTGTGCAGTTCCCTCCTATTTTTCAGTTTGAGCAGCGAGGATTTTCTTCCTTATATCTGATTTAAATCTACCAACTTTCCATTTAAAGCCATGATCCTTTGTCCTAGCACTAAATGTTCTTGTAAAAACTTCCTCTATGGCTTTTCTGGAAGCACCCTTTAATTACTGCAAGGCTGCTACAAGGTCTACCTGGAGCCTTCTCTTCTACAGGCTGAACAACCCCAACTCTCTCAACCTGTCTTCATAGAAGTGCTCCAGTCCTCTGACCATCTTCATGGGCTTCCTCTGGACTTGCTCCAATGGGCCTATGTCCTTCTGGACCCCAGAGCTGACTGCAATACTCCAAGCGGGATCTCATGAGAGGACAAAACGATTGTGCAACTAGCTTTAATTGACATGAAAGCAATTCTCCAAGCTTAAAAACTTTGCCTAGCATCATCTTAGTTATACAATTCAATATTCCCAAAAATAATTTGCAGTAATAGAAGACAGCACCAGGCTTAGAAGCAAATAAGGACCTGATAAGCAGACTATCTGTCATAGAAACATTTGAGAAATGTGAATTATTCACTTTTATCTGCTGACTATTTATTATCTTTTTATGTCTTCATCTATTCTATACCATGTCATTACAAAGTATAATTTGAAATGACATTTTTGTGCCTTTAATTATGAGGAAAAATATACAAAATTGATTCCATTAGAAGTAAATAACAAGAGGTTTGTTCTTAGGATTTCAGCTCTTAAAGACCATCGGTAGAGATAAAATTAAAAATCCTGAAATAGGAGCTTACTTTTACATTATCTCATTCTTCTAGACTGTGAGTGACTGCACATTGAAGGACAAAGGAAGAGAGGGAAAGTGGAGGGGAGAGAGAAATTACTTTCATGTAGTCTAGATATATATAAAAGGCTGAACTGGAATTTCTGCTGCAGAAGGCTTTTATAAATCTGCCTTTGTTGTCTCAGCAGCAACAGCTCAGTTTTTATAGGGTTCTCACTAGAGCTGCACTGGTATCGAATGCCAGTGGTGGAGTCATCTGTTGGGGCTGTGATCGGATAGAGGAGCTCCTCCGCTTGGTTGCTGAACACAGGGAGGAGGTAATAATGCTAAGGACTATCAGGGAATGTAGGAGGGAGATAGACTATTGGAATAACTTACTATGCTCCCTGTAGCAGCCTCAACAGGCAGATTAGCCTTATATAAAAGAGGAGCCTCCATCCCACATCCACTCAACTAAGGTAAGTAAAGTGGAAGATGGAGCAGAATGGCAGCAGGTTTCTTGTCTCAAGAGGCATCACAATTGGTGTACATCCCCTGCTACCAACAAGGTCCTGCAAGTTCCACTGCAGAACAAATATGGAGGCCTGCAAGTGGAACCGACTCCAAGGGCTGACAACTCACACAGACTGGAAACATCCCCCAGGTTAAGCAAACCAAAGCCACCAATTAAGATGGCTTCTGTAAAGAAGAAGAGGAGGGTTGTTATTGCTAACTCCCTCTTGAAAGGTACGGAGGGTCCAATATGCAGGCCGGACCCATTGCATAGGGAAGTCTGTGGCCTACCTGAGGCCTCAACTGGTGATGTGGCAAGACAACTTCCCAAACTTGTGAAGTCCACAGATTATTACCCACTATTCATTTTCCAGGTGGGTAACAATTAAAAACCAACTAGAAACCTCAAAGCAATCAAAAAGGACTTTAGGACTTTAAGTCAAATGGTAAAGGGATCAGGAGCGCAGGTCATATTCTCCTCTGTCATAGGGAATGGTGAGGGAAGGAATGAGAGGAGCCAGGAATTGAATGACTGGCTCTGAACATGGTGCGAAGAACAAAACTTCGGGTTCTTCGACAGTGGGTTGGCCAACACGCCAGGCTTTCTGGCAAATGACGGGCTACACTTGTCCCATAAGGGAATAAGGATACTCTCTAAAAAGATGGTTGGACTAATCAAGAAGGCTTTAAACTAGATTTGAAGGGGGAGGTTGACATCACTAGGCTCAATAGTTTAAATCATGGGAATGGCACCTCAGGCTCTGAGGGACGGTCTGGTGGTGAGAGCCCCTGGTCTGCTGCCTCAGTGGATGTGGAGAAGAGCACTCCAGGTGGCAGCCAGAATTCAAAGGTTATCAGTGGGTTACAAACCACTGCTAGTAGACAGTCAGGACTTGAGCCTATTCCACTTAGGAAAGGGGTGGAAATAACAGCCCAACTGAAGTGCATTTACAGTAATACATGCAGTATGGGCAACAAACAAGGGGAGCTGGAAGCCATTGTGAGGCTGGAAAACGATGATAAAATCGCCATCACGGAAATGTGCTGGGATGATTCGCACAACTGAAGTGTTGCCATGGGCGGCTATAAACTCTTCAGGTGGGACAGGCTAGGAAGGAGAGGCGGTGGGTTTGCCCTCAATGTTAGAGAAAGTTTTGACTAAAATATGCTAACGATAGGGTTGAGTGCTTGTGGGTTAAGATTAGTGGAACCGACTAAGTCAGACATAGTGGTGGGAGCCTGTTATCGGCCACCCAATCAGGACAAGGAAACTGATGAGCTCTTCTATGAGCAACTGGGAGAAGTCTCATGATCTCTGACCCTCATTCTTGTGGGAGACTTCAACCTTCCAGATATCTGCTGGAAGAATAACACAGGAGAAAGGAAACAGTCTAGGAGATTCGAGTGTATGGAAGATAACTTTCTGACACAACTGGTGAGTGAGCTGACTAGAGAAGACACCCCACTTGATCTGCCATTTGTGAAAAGAGAGGGCCTCGTTGGGGAGGTGACTGTGGAAGGACGCCTGGGCACAGTGATCCCGAGATGATGGAATTCTCAGTTCTTGGAGAATTCTCAGTTCTTGAAGAAGTAAGGAGAGGGATCAGCAGAACTGCCATCTTGGACTTCTGGAGGGCAGACATCAAATTGTTTAGAAGGCTTCTTGATAAAATCCAGTGGGAGATGGTTCTAAATGACAAAGGATGCCAAGAGGGCTGGATGCTCCTCAAGAAAGAAGTTCTGGTGGCACAAGAGCAGACCATTCCCGTGTGCTGTCAAATGAGTCTGCTGGGAAGAAGGCCAGCTTGGCTTAACAGAGAGCTCTGTGTTGGTCTAAGGAAAAAGAGGAAAACATATGAGCACTGGTGGAGGGGACAGGCTTCCCAGGAGGACTACAAGGAGCAGGTGAGATCACGTAGGTTAAAGCCCAACTAGAACTCCATCTGGCCAGTTCAGTGAAAGACAGAAAAAATGTTTCTTCAAGTGTATCAACAACAACAGGATGACCAAGGAGAATCTCACTCCTTTACTGGATGCAAGGGGGATGGTAGTAACAACGGATGAGGACAAGGCAGAGGTACTTAATGCCTTCTTTTCTTTGGCCTTCAATAGGAAGGTTAGCTCTTCTCTGGACTTCAAGCCTCCTGAGCCAGAAGACTGTGAAGGTGAACCCTCAATGTTCCAAGACTTGGTTAAAGACCTGCTTGGCCAATTAGACATCCACAATTCTATGGGGCTGGATGTGATACACCCAAAGATACTAAGGGAGCTGGTGGAGGTCCTTGTGAAAACCCTTTCCCTCATCTATCAACAGTCCTGGCTGACTGGGGGAGTGCCTCTCAACTGGAGACTGCCAAATGTAACCCCCATTTGCAAGAAGTGTCGGAAGGAGGATCCGGGAAATTATAGGCCTGTCAGCTTGACCTCAGTACCAGAAAAAGTCATGGAGCAGATCGTATTTAGTGCTATCACACAACACACGCAGGACAGCGAGGTGATCAGACCCAGTCAACATAGGTTTATGAAAGGCAGGTCCTGCCAGACCAATGTGATCTCCTTCTATGACAAGGTTACCTGGTTAATGGACGAGGGAAAGGCTGTGGATGTGGTGTACCTGAACTTTTGTAAAGCGTTTGACACCGTTTTGACACCGTTTCTCACAGTATTCTCCTTGAGAAACTGGCTGCCATAGGCGTGGACAGGCACACCCTCTGCTGGGTAAAAAACTGGCTGGATGGCTGGGCCCAAAGAATTGTGGTAAATGGAGTTAAATCGAACTGGAAACCAGTCATGAGTGGTGTTCCCCGGGGTCCAGTGCTGGGTCCAGTCCTATTCAATGTATTTATCAATGATCTGGATGAAGGCATTGAGTGCACCCTTAGCAAGTTTGCAGATGACACCAAGCTTGGTGGCAGTGTTGATCTGCTTGAAGGAAAGGAGGTTCTGTAGAGGGATCTGGACAGGATGGATCAATGGGCTGAGATGAATGGGATGGGGTTCAAAAAGACCAAATGCCTAGTCCCGCACTTGGGACACAACAACTCCATGCAGTGTTACAGGGTTAGGGATGAGTGTCTGGAGAGCTGCCTGGAGGAGAAGGACCTGGGGGTTTTGGTTGACAGTCAGAGAATATGAGCCAGCAGTGTGCCCAGGTGACCAAGAAGGCCAATGACATCTTGACCTGTATCAGAAACAGCGTTGCCGGCAGGACCAGGGAGGTGATTATGCCCCTGTACTCAACACTGGTGAGTCTGCACCTTGAGTACTGTGTTCAGTTCTGGGTCCCTCACTACAAGAAGGACATTGAGATGTTGGAGTGCATTCAGAGAAGGGCGATGAGGCTGGTGAAGGGCTGAGGAATGGTTGAGGGAAGTGGGGTTGTTTAGCTTGAAGAAGAGGAGGCTGAGGGGAGACCTCATCACTGTCTACAACTACCTGAAAAGAGGTTGTGGCGAGGTGGGTGCTGGTCTCTTCTCACAAGTGACAGGTGATAGGACAAGGGGAACTGGCCATAAGTTTCACTAGGGGAGGTTCAGACTTGATATTAGGAAGAATTTCTTTACTGAGAGGGTGGTCAGGCACTGGGACAGCTGCCCAGGGAGGTGGTTGAGTCACCATCCCTGGAGGTGTTTAAAAAAACGGGTAGATGAGTTTCTTACGGACATTGTTTAGCAGATGATGGGTGCAGTTGGTCTCGATGATCTCAAAGGCCTTCTCCAACTGTAAAAGTGTATAATTCCATGATCTTCTTAAAAATGAAACTAAATTTAAATAATATACTTCTTTTACATAAATGGATAATACATATTTCTGCTAGTTACAGTGCAGAAATATTGGAAAGGAAAAAAATATTTTTGATTTTCCAGATATCAGTTCCAGATACATGGCTTACATGACAGTTTATATTATGATTATATTACATATGATTTATGTTTTTAAGATTTTGCCTTTATGGGAATTATTTCTGTGAAAACGTGAATCTTCTTTAAAACAGAAATATTTTTTTCTACTCAATTGAGGTTACTGTGTTAAATATCAGAATTAAGAGAAATCTAATGTAGGCAGATAATATAACAATGTAACCAAGCTGTATTTTTCTTGCTAAATATTAAAATGGTCTTGAATAGAGAATTTTCTCAGGTAACTTATAAAAAATTGCCTTAACATTCGAGTACTATATTTGTTTTAAAATGAAATATAAAGTTTTGATAATTTGATTAACATCCTGGATCAGAACCATTTGATAGTTTATTCTGCAAGGAAGCACTGAAAACTGCTCAGTCCAGCCACATCAATGAAGCAAAGCCAGCTGTGAAGCTTCATTAGGTTGCTCAGGGAATGGCTCAGATTCTATTTTAATGTGTCCAAAGAGGTAGAACCAGCAAACCCTGTGGACAGTGAGCTTCCATGTTGCAGGCTGTGCTGACAGATTCTCAGCCTTGATGATGCACTTCTGAGAAGTGTCTTAGGTAGCCAAAAGCAGCTCCTAGATTCCTCCCTTGGTTTTCTCTTCTTCAGGACCTTTTTCAGATTTCCACCCCAATTTTTCAAAGCAGCACATTTATGAATGATTGTGGTGTAAGAACACACATCTGATACATGAATCCTGTTGCAATCCTGAGTTGAATCTAGACCAGAACTGTCCAAATGCTGTCTGATGTCCCTCTGTGACCCAGTAAAAGTAATGTATTGAGATCATGTCAGGAAGTATGCACTAATGCAGCATGCAGGTACATGCCAAAGAAAGCTGTGCTGGTAGCAGAGAGTCTATGGTCACCCAACCCTAGGAGAAATAAAAAGAGCAAGGAAGATGAGAAAGGATTTTTCTTCAATCCACACTAACACAAGAATAATTTGTGAAAGGTTTGCTCTTATAACAGTTTCAGCAATGATTTGATGTAAAAAAATGATATGATCGGCTGCAGGGGTACAATTTTTATTTGAACTGGAAATATTTGAGGCAGCCTAATACAACAGTGATGCTACTTTAGAAAGCCTAAAGAAACAGCAGTCTGGTGGGAGGAAAACAAGAAGATTTATATATAATATGCTTAAAATCAAACTACATCCGTACCAACATCCAGCCTGAAGTAATATTTGTACCTGAAATATAATTTCCTGAATAATGGGATTATTAATGGAATGTTGTAATAGCACAATGATGCTGTATTCTACATTCTTGCATTTTGCCTAGTTATCTCTACATGAATGAAAAGAACACTTAGAAATTATCCTGGCAGTAGACCACATGACCAAAAAGAAAATGAGAAAAACATATTATGATCAAAAACTAAAATGCAAAATTATTTTTAACTGAAAGTATATACTCAGAGAAAAATCAAATATTCTCTAGAAAAGCAATTTTAAAAGAAAACAGAATTACAAAATTTGGAAAACTACAAGCCTGTGAGCCCTTACATTCACTAACAAGGTATGTTGGGAGAGATCCTTTCAGACTACCTGCTAAGGTTCCTTCCTTCACTCAAATTGTTATGTCAAAGAAGTTCAGTACATGTCAATCTATGAAGTCTAATATTCTAAAGTATCCAATTGCAGAATATTTGGAAATAGCAAATCTGAAAGGCGGAAAAGCGGAAATGGATGTATAGTATCTAATAATATAAGAAATTTACGTAATACTGAGAACACATGATGTTGACAGCAACAACATGATTTGAGAACATGTAAAGCATTTTCCTCGTTGGTGGAGATGATTTGAAAAAGAAAATATACTGTATATTGCTTTCGTCCAAACTAAGTCCCCTGAAAACTTTGTCTAAACAAGGAGGAGATTATTCAAAATATGCAAAACCTCATCAACAGTTTATAAAGAAAATATAAGTCTATCTTCTTGATTCTGGCACAAAATGTTTTCTATGTTCACATTTTTGGGCCTGCCTCAGTACCAGAAACTACATGTATCCTGTGAAATCTATCACAGCAGGATTTTAAACTAATTATTCATAGCTGTAACTACTGCATTTGATGAAAATAGGTGAAAAGTTGTGATGTTTGCGCAAATTATCCTCCTGGAATAGACTTTCCCTGGTTTGCACTGTTTGATGGATGAGTGGAGTCTTGTGGTTTTGAGGTACTCATTCACCTAAACTAGGGATTTGGTATTACAGAGAACTCAAAAGAGGTGTCCAGTTCGATGCAGAGTTTGATAGAAGACACAAAATTAGTATATTATAGTGTTTGGCAGTGTGTGGTAAGGCTACAGTGCTGACTTGCCAGCTCTTCAAACCACAGATGAAGATTCTCTTTTATTTAAACAAGAAGGTGTCAGTTTTCACAAAAGTAGGAAGGGACTCTTGAATATGGTACAGTTAGAATTCTTAATAAACATTTGGAATTTATCCAATTTTGACAAAATAGCCCCCACTAACATGACTAAAAGTAAATTCTGAGTAAGTAATGGTAGGCTTTAACATTTTTTTCCTTTTATACGGTAATGTAAACTGGAACAGAATCACACTTAGGTAACACATGTTTCTCTCAAGTGTGACAGATTTGTGTGAGGTAATCACATTTCATAAACGTGCTGTGTTTTCTGAGAGAATGAGGGATCGTTACCAACTTTGATGACATTGTTCAACTGGCAAATGATAAAAGTAATTGTATTCCTTCAACTGAAACAATCATATACCCCAAATTTGTATAATCATGATAGTGAATAAAAAAGATGCTCTTTCCATTTCCAAATTTTTTGTAAGGTCTCACAGATTCATATTGTTCCATACAGGGTCAGATCATCTTTTTTTTTCATCAAGGAAATACAAATGGAAAAGGAAGCACCATTACTAAATCAATCACTGTATCACATGATAGATTAGGGTTCAGCACTGTCCTCCGCTGAAAGAAAGTCTTACAAGAGTACCACCATCTACAGAACCTTATATATTGCTGGAGGGAAGGGAGGTGATATGGTGGAAGAAGACAAATTCTAGAAGCTTCGTAGTTGAAGCTTTTCTGGTTTATGTGGAATAAATAAATGCCACAGAAATGGAATCTCGATATCAGATAGAGACTTTTTTCTCATAGTAGGTAAGATATGCCTTTGTGCAGTAAAATAAATTTAGTATTCTTAAATGTTGCATGTTTGTATAACTGTGGTTAAGGTTCCTTACATAATGTAGTCTTCTTAATGGGCATTTCTTTTACACAAAGTTGGATCAGCTCTGCATGGAAGGGCTGAAAGGGCAACAGTAAGTGATAGGAGAAGTAGGTTTTGGTTTAAACTGGCAAAGGTGGAACTCGACTCTGCAAATTTTACTGCTGAACTTGAGTAAAAAGGTACTTTACAGCAAAAAAGGCAGTATCTCTTTATTTTACTGAGCTCAACTGGTTGTGCTTTAAGACTACCAAATTAGTTCTGAAGGAAAGAAAAATCAACATATGGCCAGTTTATGCTTCCCTACAGTGTATAGTGGTGAGCTAGGTCCTAAATGCTGAACAATCATAACATTAAAATGACTTAGAGGAAGGTTCATTTTGCATCTACCATAAAAAAAGCAGTGGGGATCTCTATGAAAAAATGGGTGTGTATTACTCAGGAGGTAGCTCAGCTTTGATGATCTGAAAACACTGGTCTTGTCCTATAGATTATAATGTGTTCTCAATCTAACCAAAAATAAGTGAAACTTCTCTTTTTGGCACTGAATAAAAGATAAAAGACACCACTGGAATATAACCAAGACAATATTAGCTATGGATATGCAGATACGTTTGTGTTTGGTTTGGTGTCTACTTGCCTTTGCCAAACAGTTAATAGGATACACACAGGCTTCAAATGTTCCAGGAACAGCAACAACAGCAAAAAAGTCTAGGGTGATAAACTAATTTTTCAGTAATACAGTAAATAAATTTAGTAACTTTCTATCAAAAGAAAATTGAGTGAGCTTATCATTTCTATGTGGGAAGGAACTTACTGGTAGTAGAGATAGCTGTATTTTATCAGAAGAAAAGGCTTAATGAAAACTGAAGTTAGATTAATTCATAATAGAACTAAGGTACAATTTTTTAAGCTATGAAAATATAAGTAATTAAAATAAACTCTTTAGGAAGGCTAGATTTTCAGTCATTTGAGGTCTTTAAATAAAAACTAGATAGTCTTCATTTAAAGTACGCAATTACTTATGTGGAAGTTATAGATTTTACAGAAAAGGTACAACACAATGCGCTTTGTTTTTTCTGTAAAGGAGAGGCTATATAGATGGGTTTGGTCTTCTCTGTTTTTCAATAAAATGTTCTATTAATCTAATTGATTTATTTGCATCAGTATTTACCGAACGCCAAGGAGAAATGTGTGTCTAATCCAGATTTTTATAATCAGATACTCTCACTGAATAGTGAACATATCAAAGAGCTAGTAAAGTGAATTAATAAAACAGAAAACTAACAATTTGATGACTGGATTGTGCAAATGACTTTCCAAATGACCTCTATGATTAAAAATTATTTTCCCTGTATTAATGTCCTGTGTTACCACGGGCCTCCTGAGTCTTCCTCACCTACAGTCCTTTTTATGTTACGTGTGTATGAATGATTTGTAACCTGGTAACCGTTTTTTTATTTTTCTAAAAATTTCATTTGTTTTTAATTATAAAATCTTAGACCAAAAGGCAAGCGCTGCTACAATGACAAGTCAAAAGGGTACCCAGCTTGTTAAGGATGGCAATATCACAAATGAAACACAGGTTTGGTCATGCCCACACTAGGTTGCTGCCAAAATTCAAAGCTGTAAGTATAAGTCAAAGTTCTCTTTATTGCATTCTCTGGATTCAGACAAAAGAAAGCAAGGCAAACCACAATTTATTAAATTTCTATTTAAAACAAGAAGTGCTAAGTCTGACTTGATGAACTAAACAACATTTCAAAATGCATAGAAATATGAAGGAATACACCAAATCTATTAAGGACATCTAATGCTGTAACAGCTAGTGATTCAGAGATGTAAAAGAAATATTCACCTACAAGAAATCAAAACAACTCATATCTATTTATCACTCTAGCATTATAATGTATCCTCAACCAATTTTATTTTTAATAGAACAATAATCTTCAAAGAACCAAGGTACAGTTTATAAAAATTAGGCCTATATAATTCATATAATTGTTTCATCATATTTTTTAATTTACATAATTCTGAGCAGGAAATGCAGCATCTATACTTGATCTGAGATTTTTGAAAGTTGATAGGCATAATTCATATGATTCCAGCCCTTTCAAAAGCTTTAACTAAAGTGATTAGAGATAGTTTCAAGTATATGAAAAATTAAGATACTCTATGAAGTAGTGTAACAAGTTTTATGGTATTATTAGAAAGTCTATGAAGTTATTTCAGTTAGTATGTGGTGTTCTTTCAATGACTGATATTTTCTGCCACTCATGTAGTTGATGTCCAAGTTATATTTTGATGTTTCTCTTGCATTCATGGGGGCATCTCATAATATTGTATGTGTACACATTTTCAGTCCACGCTTTAAGCAATATAAAAAAAGTACCTCCAAATATCCCATTCCAATCGAAAGAGTAATTTATTACTAAAATATTACTATTTTCTGTAAACTGATTCATGTAGAAGTAGCCTTGAAGTACCTTGGCAATATACAACGTAAATTGATCTTTCTTACGGTTACTTTGAAGATTTTAATAACTGCCTGACTGATTCTGTAAAGAAGAGTGTGGAAATGTCATGATGAAGATGTCTTACATTTCCTATGTGAAAGATCAGGTATTAGAAACCATGCAGTGGTTTCTCTTTTACCTATAATTATCCACTTATCTTTAATGTTGGGCAAGTTGAAACTGCAGTGACAAATATGACCCCTGACTATTAATCCCTTGGTTAAAGCCTTGATCTTTGGGGAAGAAAATAACAGCTTTTATTTTTCTGAAATAAGAGGGTTTATCTGTAGTGTTTTGAGTGATACACTGGAATTGCATCCCATCCAAACCCATGTTGAATTTGTAAGGTAAACTTTTCAGACATTGCTGGAACACTGAAAAGATGTAAAGAAACACATCAATGTAGCTGGGATTTTTTTTTGGTGGGGTGTGGGGTTTTTTTGTTATTTTCGTGGTTTTTTTCACTTTATAGGGCATGTTTAACTCCAGGACTCATATACAGTGGCTAAATTTAGATCTTTATCAGAATGCATTCTAAAGGGGCTGGATTGTGGCTAAAATCACTCTAGCTTTGATTTCTTATTAGAGCACACTGAGCTGAGTATGTTCTTTTCAGAATAGATAAAATAGCTTTGCTTTGTTTTAGCTGCAAACCACATTATAGTAACTGTTTACTTTGTGCAAAATGCAGCTCAGAATATTGAAAAACATTTACCTATGTGCATGTAATAGAAGATGCATGTATACTAAAAACAGATCTCACATTTCCCACTAAAGTAGGATAGAGTAGCGGTGAGATCTCATATTACAAAGATGCTTTAACATAGTGTCATCAGTTGTAAAGCATTATATATTAAAATCTTGAATATAGTGTATGCTGTGATGAATGTGATTCTTTTCTACACTCTTGATGCACCATTTATTCAGTGCCAACAGAATTTGCAAGGGATATATAGTAAGAACAGGCTCCACTCTGAAAAGCGTGCAATCTTCTTGCCAGCAATTGCATATTCATTAAGAATTACAATTTGCAAAAGTAAACCACATGAGGAGAATTGTAGTTACACCCCTATAATCATTGGGAATGGCAGGGGAGTGTGGCGCATTGTGATTTCTGCCACCCAAACATGCTGCAACCACTTTCCCCCTTTTCTCCCCAACATATTCATGCCTTCCAGAGTCTGGTGAGTAATACCAGTAACAACACCAGCAGCTAGAATGGTTCCAGCACAGTCAATAGGTTATTTGCCTAACCCCACTTAACAAAACAATAACTTACGGATTCCAACACTCTGGCAGCATGTGCTGTAAGTATGTCCCTGCTCACACCACTGACAAATGATCCAATGACCTCTGTTTGGTCATTGGAGTAGTTAAATCATCACCTAGGGTGTAGAAGAGAAATTTCCTGGCCAAAAACTGAGCAGTAGGGATACCTAGAGGAAAATGGTTCTCTGTTATCTGACAGTAGCTCCCTTTGGTCAGCTTACTTTCTCTAGTGAAGTTCTGTTAGAACAAAAATTAAAATGGCTTAAGAAAAGCAACTACCTACAGATGCATTTTTGTCAAAAGGAACATGAGTCCTACACTGTCTAGGACTAAAGAAAGAATCACAACCAGAAAATCAACACACCTTTTACAGACAATACTGTAGAGTAACAGAGAACTTGTGTTAAGAAGGTGAAGTAGAGGTGTAATTATTAGAAGGGAAAATAAATAACATGCAATGAATTCAATTATACATGAACAGAAGAGCTAATGAAGTTTGATTTTTACAATGAAATGAAATTAAAATTCTTCTTCTATAAAAATTTGAACAATGACTGTACAAGCAAGACATCAGGGAGTCCTAATCCTATTAAATCTAATCACCACAATATCTGTTTCTGCATACACAATAAGTTTTCTCACAGGAGAATAAATTAAAGCACATTGCAAGGCTTCATACTTTTCTCTAGGCAATATGATGGGAACAATTTCTGTCCTCCTAAAATGCGTACACAGTCACAACTTCTGTCACGTTCATATCATTAAGAGACTTAGGTGTGAATGGTTTTCTTGATCTACTTTTCACACTTCCTGTGTAAATTTCCACAAGTCACTTCAAGTTTGTATGCTATGATTACCTGCTTATTCCTTGCTAGCAATAGACCCTTCTATCAGCTAAAAGAAAAAAAAAGGAAATATTTTTTAGCTAGCTAAAAGTGAAATGAAAGAATGTAATACAATATTCAAATTATCTCCATTACTATCACAGGGGTTGCTTCAATGTCATAATACACATCGTGACTGAACTAGAGATCATAATTTTTTCCTAACTCTTTTCTTTCTCATCTCTATTTTCAGTTCAAAACTGTTTTTTGATCTGGTGATGGAAAAGGAAAAGCATCATCCAAACCCAAATACACTGACAGATGGATGAAAAATGTTCCCTATTATTAGTGAAGCAGGTGTGACATAAGAGAGAAGAAAATCATAAAGAGAAAGAGAATGGAGATAGGAGAGCTACAGGAGGCTGACAATTCAATGAAGGGGCAGCTTTTGCAAATCTTCATAGTTTTTCAAAGTGGATGCTTGTGGGACAATGACCAAGTTTCTGATTATGGGCATAGGAACTGATGAAAATTTGAACAGTCATTTTAATATCTTTCTCTCATCTATGAGACATGAATGTGGTTGATTTTATCTCCTCCAATATGAATGTCTTGGTTCCCAGAGACAATGTCCTTAGTACTTACCATTTAGTGTGACCTTAAACTTTCATGCACTTTAGCACCATCTCCATTGAAATATGAACATATATCAGTGGTGTTTCACGCGAATATCAGGAAAGAATTTTGCTAAAGAATCAGGTATATTAGCAGTTTAAATATTTTTATTTTTGTTCCTACTCTGAAGCTTCAGGAATACTCTATAACCTGAAAATGGGATCCTGCATTGACTGTAGAGAATGAATAAACTGATTTAGTATGACAAATCCCATATCCCTTCAAAGGTGACATTTCATTTGTCTTTTTCATGGAGCATTTCCCTTTTGCTACTGTTACTGACTGAGTTGTATAAGAGTGGGACTAGAGAAGACATCACCGGAATAATTGCATGTCAATTTTCCCTGCAGGAACTGTAAAAACTAATATTTGTATGGAAGAGGAAAGACCTTTTAGCAGAAGGATACCTCTACTAGAATAATTATTATGAATAAAATCTATCTGGTGTGACAATCACAATTATGACTCCTTTTAAGACAGTTTCCCCAGAAAATATACCCCTGACTTTTTATGTTGCTGAAATTAGTCCCATCTTTGGCTTTACAAGGGGTCTTCAAAGTGCTTTGCACAAGAACCTAAGAATAAAATTAAAGTTAACTTGGAATTCATTCTTCCTAAAATAAATGTTTTGAATGTGGGTCACTGTAAGAACATGTGACTTTTGCAGAGGGGAAATGATCTTACAGTGGTGGGGGGCCAACTGGGAAAGAAATGTAAATTGATAGTGCATATGAGCAGTGTACTTATCCAGTGTCATGTTTTACTTATCAAAGAGAGATATCATTAGACACATCTGATAACTTTCTTTGATAAAATAAGACCATATTAGACAAGGGAAACGAAGAAGATGTAATCTGTCTGGATTTCAATAAAGTATTTGATGTGACAATCATTTTTAAGACCATATTAGACAAGGGAAATGTAGAAGATGTAATCTGTCTGTATATCAATAAAGTATTTGATGTGACAATCATTTTTTAAAAGGGAGAAGATAGGGATTAGTGCATGAATTGCATGGACTGTAAGGGTTGGATTAGAGCAGAGAGAGCAACTGAATGTTCTGAACGAAGGAAGAGGTTACTAGTTAAACAGGAATGGCTCATGGGACTGAGCTGGTTTACCATTTACATTTCAAACTGCTTGAAAAGTAGCAATGTGCAAATAAAAATTACGAAGAGATTTAGGACTATTCCTCTTCTTAGAAAAAAGAAAGAAAGAAAAAGAAGAAAGTGTGAATATCATAGTAATAATTTTAAAAGTCCCTAAAAGACTTTGCAGATTTTAGTAAGAGAAAGTTTAAAGAACAAAGGAAAAGTGTTCAGGAATTAATGGAATTTCTGTTATGAACTTAAGTTTTCTGTTTGCAAATGGAAAGTGGAAGAGCTCTGTGAGGTAGCTAACAGCAAAGCATGTGCATTTCATCTAACTGTAGCCATTTACTGACCAGTGGGGAGAGATTAGCGCCCCAAAGGATGATCTATGCAACCTCATAATACATGTCCAAGACACAAGGTGAATATGACACAGTCCCTGCAGAGAGAGATTGGTGGCTCAGTACATGCCACATCCTATATTGTGGCTGCCGTCAAAGTCTGCCCAGGAGAGGGCATGGAAGGAAATATTCACTCTGGAAATTTTGAGCTGTCAGCAAAGACTGAGTGGGTTAGGACTGCTATGAGTAAGGACATCAAATCAAGGGAGCAAGGTACTTACACCTTACTGTTTTTCTGTAAGAGGGTGATGAAATGAGATAGGGAGCTAAAGAAAATTAGCTATTAAATTAATCTGCAAAGTGAATCTGAGAGGAAAAAGATGATCCTACCTTCCATTTTAACTGACTTCTTCTAGGGGACTGAGGTCCTACTTGGAAGAGAGAAAACTATCACTTGTCTTAAACAATGAGATTACAGCAGTTATTTATTGTACCCTAGTTATTGATTCTGGTTCACCTGTTAATCAGAAGCTGCGCAATGAAAATGTGAATTTTGTTAAAAATAGTTGTGAAAACAAGCATAGTTTAAGATAAGAAATCTGATGAGAAATGAGGAGACCCCCTTCACTCCCTGAGATTTAGAAAATGTGCAATTTATAAGTCTGTAGTATGTGCGTGCCTGTCAGCATTTTAAGGAGCAAGTTAATTTAATTTGCTGCCAGTAGCAGATATGTCCATGAAGATCTCAATACCTGTGCAGAGCTCCTGTACATCTCTGCATGATGCCACAGCTCTCTTCTGAGCTATGGATATGATAAGTGATGGAGAATCAGTACAGATCAGCACATTCCCATCCCAGGCGGTGTAATGAGGCAGACCAACAATTAAGGTTTAAATTCTTGATTCATATCAGCTTGTCTAATAAGTGACATGAATCTTGCAGAGAATTTAACTTGCATGTGTGAGTCCAATTATATTAAAGGTGCTAACTGTACCACTAATCACCTTGCCAACAACTATTCCATTCAGGATGGCACTCCTCTCTTGTAAAAGCAGGATTATTCTGTTGGGTTGTTTACTGTGGATTTCTTTCTCGATCCATATTCTTTAAGCAGGCGATTGATGTGAATGTAAACCTATTAGAAATGTCACATACATGTAAGATATCAGTTCTTAGCTAGTGAAATCTTGAATATTTTTAGCCACTTCTGCAATTCTGCAGGATAAATTCGTCTGAAAATCTGGCTGAGTATTTTGAATTTGCTGGGGCTTATTCTGTGTACCTCTGGTTTTAGTACCCGATCACAGAAATCTTTATGGTCTCAGAATTTTTTAAAGTGTTTTGCTCTTACTGGTAGATCGCGTTTTTTTAAATAAAACAACACCTCCCACAGGAGATGTTCATTTAACTTCTGATTTATTTAACTGAAGAGAAGAAACTTTAACTCCCTAATTTTTCCGTTTTCATTCAGCTTTTGCTGCATTGTTATAGATTCTGTAGCAATGACACTTGCAGAATTCTCTTAATAAATATAGTCAAGTAGAATTTTCATTTCTCTTCACATTTCTGTTTGTTTGTTTTTCCATGTCACTTAAATATTTTTCTTTAGATCACTTCCATTTAATGTGTTTGTAATAGTAAAATAGCTTTGCTTTGGGACTATAAGTCATATATGAAATCAATGTAAGTTCAATCTCTTAAAAAATGCACATTTTGACAAAAGGAAACTGAATGTTGAATTCCAAGTCTTGTTATTTACACTGAATTTTGGCTCCGTTGAACAGATCACTTGCCTTTCCCGTATTTTTTTGTTAAAACAGCAGTTTAGTCAATATAAATGGTCATTTGACTGCATATTGGCAGGTGATACCTTTTGCCTCAATTGCACACTATTGGGAATTTAAAAGATTGCAAAATAAAGAATTTAATTCCATTATTAGTCTTTTCTTATCAATAGAGAAAAAAAGGTGTCTCTCCTTTAAATATTTCTAAAAATTAATCATCTGAAGAATTTTTGCAATTTTGAAGCCTATTTTTATGGCAATCACAATTGATAACATTTCTAAAGAATATAAAATTTTTCCGTACATTTTATAGAACTTCATTTTTTTATTGTTCTATAGATCCATTACGCAAAGCAACATTCTGCTCCAATAATTTATGTTTCAGGGATAAAAATGGAAGAGTTTTAAAACTCTCCTGGAAAAATCTGGAAATATTTTAATCAACTACAATATGAAGTTCTGTGCTTTTGCTGAATAGTTATTTCTTAAAGATGCAGATTAAGCATCATTAAATCATCTCCTCATTTACAGTGTTCCATATCTCAGCAAATGCATCTGTTCTCCAGACCCTCTGTGCACACTCACAACTAGAAAAAAAAAAGGAAAGTGGAGACAGAAGGTACCTGGGATCAGAGAGAGAAATAATGAAGGTATCCAGGACAAAGAGAAGGTATTGCTCAATGCACTTCTTACATCTTGAACCTGCATTATCTGTTCAGAACCATCAGGGTTGAGACTTATTCTTTAGATAAGAAAGATCTGAAGATGGCTATTTTTTCATCCAGAACTGAGCTGAAGCAGCTGCCTTCACTAGTTTTGTAAAGTACTCATACGATGTTTGCTTAGTGTTTCTTTTAGTCTAGCAATCTCTTTTAAATACACTTTGTTTCGTAGATGAAAGTTCTCAGCCACTGAGGAGAAATATGGCAGGTACAGAAGATACCTACATTCCAAAACACCCCTCATACACTTGCGACTTAGGTTGTGTTGCAAAAATTGGAGTAAAAATATTTTCAAAATCTAATATCACAAGGAAAATACATGTTTGGAAAGGGTAGAAAATGACAGTATATGTGCATGAAACAGCATACATACACTGAAGATTCACTTGCATATTAAACAAAATTGGAACTTTGAAATTTCTATTTTTCTTGTCAAATTCTGGAAAACAGAAAATAAATTTGAACATGCCTAGAACTGACTACTCCTCTGTGCACATTATCTTCCCCGAAAACTTCTCTTCACCCTTTCCTATGACACATCTGCCATCTCTCCCCCTTTCCCTTCCTTATCTTTCCTTGGTCTGACCACCTAAAATTACTGCTCAAGCTGGAGAAATGGCAGAGATAAGCAGAATAAGACATGCATGGTGGACCAGGCAGGCTCAGCTGGGCTTATTCACCCCACATTCTGTTGTAAAATTTCTGTCCCTTGATTTTCAGGTCCCTTTTTGCGTATAGCATCCTTTTTAACCTCCAGAGAAAACTACACTTCTACTTCTCACATCTGTAACATGTTCTACAGGATGGGACAAAGGTTGTCTATAACATCATCCGGAATTTTCTTTCTTCTCAATAAAATTGTGTACCTGATAACATCGTTGTGAGGAGATAGGTCCATTTTCCTAGCGAATAGGCACTACAGACAATTGTCTATGAAGGTCCATTTTCCTAGCGAATAGGCACTACAGACAATTGTCTATGAGTCTTTACATCTTTGATGATGTTGCATGACTTGCACTTTGTAGAATAAGTTACCTTACAGCAGGCTACTATGTGGTAGGTGAAATTGTTACATCTATGAATAAATATGATTTAACATGCTTATAAACGTAATATAAATACATGACTAGAATGAAGTGACAGATCACAAAAATAGATCATCTTTATACGAGACGTTAATTTTCTATGTTCTTGACTGGGAATCACAAGTACTTTAAAGGAATTTCTTTTCCTTTTAAACCCCAGTATCACTAAAAGGACTTCTGCTTTTTTTTCTGTCCTCTCACTCTCCTTCTGATTTGAGTCCGCTCCTGCTACTATAAAAATATTTAGGCAAAGCTAGTATGTGCATTTACTACTTGAGTTATTACTTTAGAAGAAATATTAATACATTTTTACACTGTAGTTCAAAATTGTGGCTTGGCTCTTATCTTCCTGACTATTTAACAGACCATGTGTGAGCATTATCTTGTTGTATTCCTGACAAACTGTTTTCAGTCTGCACAGCTGAGGCAGCTGTTTCCTACCTCTTTCTCTTTCAGAATATGTTTTTATATGGTCAGTAAAAGGAAAATTACAAAAAGTGGCTCAGACCTCAATGATTAAAAGTCACCATGAGTGCGCTCTCATCTGATATTTTGTGGAATTAAACGTTTTCAAAAGACCTTACACAGGCAGATTTGCTTATACTTATTTATCTGGCTAATCCCACTTTGTTAGACAATTGCAAGGTGTTTCACAACTGCTGCTATCATGTTGATAATATCAGCTTGCTGAAATGAGACCTTGTCTGATCCGGGCTTTTGCACTGTGGAAGGATGGGTAACTAGAATAAGTAATTACCTGGAAAAATTATCTTGCTTCTCTGCAAAGTTTTGCAGTGCTGTGGAAAGACTATGGAAAATTTCATTTCTTTGTACTCGTGATATTCCATGTGAAAGGGAAAGGAGAGACACTGCAAAGGAACAATGAAGACTATAGAAATCCTAAATATACTTTGCAATACGGTGGGAATTCACTCTGCCTATCTTTTGGCACCAAAGTAGTGAAGCTGCTCTTGTTAAACTCTCAGGGAAGAAGAAAAATTGTTCAGAGAGGGTTTCAGGGCTCTTATACCAACATTTTACCCATATGCTTACGACTCAAGCGTAGTCTCCCAAATTCTGTAATGTAAGTCAGCATGAATACTGCCCCTAAATAACCCTTGTTTCTGCTGAATTTTCAGTGGAGGAAAATACTTCATGCCCATGAGCAGCAACACATTCCCATGTAGACTGGGGCAGACATTACTTTTAATTGTTATTTTTGTGCTGCTTGTGTAAACTATTCACAACCTGTGCCCTTTCATTATTAATTGTTAAACAATAGCACTGGTGTACAAATAGCTCTAATTTCTGAGAGAGCCTGACAGAAGACTCCTGATTTAAATCAGATCTCACGTGCTTGAAAATGTATTTCTTGACTTTTTAACACACTCATCTGGATTAAGAAATAGAAATATTTTTATACAGCATTGAAATCTAAGGTGTTTTTGGTGGAGGTATTGCAGAAAATGTATGTAAGGCCAAATCTGCTGAGATGCACACTATACCATATTTACTGTATTTGCTTATGAATATTTCATTCATTGGGGCCTTCCTAGTCCCTAATTGTCTAAGATAAATGACTGTTTAAGAGCTTCTATTTATGGCAGTATAGCATTTAACTCAGTTTCTTTTGCAAAGTGAGAACTTACAGCTATTTCAGATCTATCTAGTAACTGGTCTGGCTTGAATGTCTTAGTTTTCTGCTTTTACGGTGCTTTAAGTTAATGTCTGTTGCTATCCTTATAAAGGCAGTTAATGGCATAAGTGCTCTGACGAAAGGGCTGATTTCATCCAGAATAGTTAGCTCATCTATATAAATTCAAGTGTGAATGCAAAAGAGATTACCTATGTAGTACTTGACTTACAATTGCACATATACAGTTTCCACTACAACCATCAAGAAATTATTGTGTCATTTATTACTGCAATGGGCCTGCAGCTGGGGGAAAAAAGGAAGGGAAAATGTACTTTCATGCACAAAAAATGAATGACAATATGTTATCAGATCCTCAGTCCTAAAATAACCAACCAGAATCCACAGCCTCAGGTTAGCATCCATAAAAAACTATGTCTTACTTATTTTGGCAATTAAACAACTAATATTTGATTGTTGAATAATGCTGCAGAAAAAAAAGTCTTCACAAAATGTTGGTTATTATCAGATAATGGGATACTAACAGTTATTCTGGGAAAATATGAATTAGATTTTTGTTCCATTAATTTTGTGCTTAATGTGTAAATGACTTGTGATAATGCATGAAGGTGAAAATAATAAAAGTCTTGCTGAGTCACTGACTATTTATAGCAACTTTTGAGTTAAACAGAAGTCAGGAATGCTGTAATGACCTATAGGTCGTCAACACTAAAATGGGCAAGAAATGAGTTACAATTTATGAAAGAAGTGGAAAGAAAGGATATAGCAACATTGAGTCTCCTGTGTAGCATTCCTTTATGCATATGAAGTAGATTTAGTTTATTTCCAGACGAGGTGATGTGTAACTATTCTATAGAATTTTCCTGACTGTCCATGCTTAAACAAAGGACTGACCTACTGCCAAGGGCTAATTGTGCAACTTTCCCTACTAAATATGAACTAGCTTTTATACTGATTGTGATATCCTGCTGTGTCTCATTATCAAATATTTTTTCAGGTTTACTCTATGTGGCCTTCTCCAGTAAGTATTTCACAAATGACATCCTGTTCTGGTCAGGTAAGCGAGATGTAACCCTATTCTGTAGTAGGATGTTATTTTCCCATCTTGTAAACTGCAGCATGACTTCTTTTATGGCTCTGTTGTCATTATACTAAGACCAAAAGTTAGAGTAAAGCTGGCTGTAGGTATCAAGGTGCAGGATTTGTGTTTCTAGCAAATACTCTAGCCACACAGACAACAGAGCAAATATAATCCCAAGGTTATGAAACAGACATAGTAGCACCTTATACACACACACGCACGCATGCATATATGTATAGTGCTAGGGTTTCTGTTTTAGGCTGTGGTTGTCAGTTGATCCTGTAACACTGTAGTTCAGTAACAGTAATGACACTGCTGGTAACAGACACAAGCTTTGAGTCTGCAAAGCCTCAACACTGAGGCTTGTGACATTCCCTTTGTATGAGCTTGTCTTGACCTGCCTGGATCCGTTCATTCTTTGTTTGGTCTTGAGTTAAGACTTGAGTGTGTGTTAGCAGATTCAGTTTTCATGATGAATAAATCTTGAGTGCTGTTGTTTGAGCTTTGTAAAACTATGACAGCTTTGTAGAATCACAGTCTGTGATCTTTTGGTTGAGATATTTACCACACAGGATAATATGCTTCCTAATCTGGGAATTTGACATCTAAAGTCAGACAAGTTAATTCTAGAAAAGGAAAAGACTATAACACAAAAATCAGCAGATATCTGCAATGGAAACTGGGTGCCTGCCAAGTAACAGTGTCATAAATTTAATGTATTTGTTTGTGGAGGAGACAGGAATTCCTTGACACTCGGGACATATCTGAAGCACAGATGAAGGGTCTGAATAATCTGGATGCACCACCACAGTTGTTGATATAAAGTCTTATTAGGAATTCAAATCAGAATGAGCCTTGTACTCACATGGCATAGGTATGATAATAGCCTGGATGACACCTCATACTGCTCAGAGAAGAATCTTTCCTCAGGAAGGACCAGGAGTAGACAGAGACACTGACTTGAAATTGATCAGACCAGTCCAGTATATACACAAGTTGTTTTAACTTACTTGGGAGCTACCTTGACCGGGTGGATTAATTTTTTAAAAGATTATTCAGAGAATAAAATGCACATCTTTGTACTAGAATTATTTTCTTTGGTTTGGGTCTAGCTGTATGTTGGGGTGGGTTTTATATAATTTGCTTTATAATAGATGTTCAGTCACATTATTTCCTTTTTGGTTAGTTGCTCAGTGTAAGCTTCTTCAAATATTTTCAAGTACTTTGAGAATTCACCGAGAAAAGAGAATTTATGAGTGAAGTTCTCATTCAAGAAGAATGTATTATTATTTTTCACTTTCCTTTATTGGTTAAAAATGTACTATTAGAAGTTGGTGGGTCTAATTAAGAAAGCTTTAAATTAGATTGGTAGGGGAAGGGGAACACCACTGGGTTTGAAAGAATAAAGCATGGGAATGGCACCTCAGGTTCTAAGGGACGATGTACTAGTGAGGGCCCATGGTCTGCCACCTCTGTGGAAGTATGGGATAGCGCTCCAGGTGGCAGCCAGAATTCAAAGGGAATTCTTAGGTTACAACCCAAAGCTAGAAGGCACTTAGGACTTACGACTATTCCACTCAGGAAAGAGGAGGAAACAACAGCCCAATTGAAGTGCATTTACACCAATGCACACAGCATGGGCAACAAAGAAGGGGAGCTGAAAGCCATCACGAGGGAAGAAAACTATGCCATAGTTACCATCATGGAAACATTGTGGGATGATTCACACAACTGGAGTGCTGCCATGGATGGCTACAAACTCTTCAGGAGGGACAGGCTAGGAAGGAGAGGTTTGCTCTCTTCCTGAGAGAAGGTTTTGATTGCACAGAACTCAATATTAGTAATGATAGGGTGGAGTGCTTATGGGTTAAAATCAGTGGAATGTGCAGAAAGCCAGATACAGTGGTGGGAGTCTGTTATAGGTCACCCAGCCAGGACAAAGAAACTGATGACCCTTTCCACAAGCAACTGGGACAAGTCTTACGATCACTAGCCCTTGCTTGCGAGGGGAATTTTAAACTTCCAGATGTCTGCTGGAAATGAAATAGAGCAGAAAGGAAGTCTAGGAAGTTCATCGAGTGTATGGAAGATAACTTCCTGACAGAACAGGTGAGTGAACTGACTAGAGAAGGTGCCCTGCTGAATCTGCTCTTTATGAACAGAGAGGGCCTTGTGGGAGAGGACATCTGGGACACAGTGATCCCGAGATGATAGAATTCTCAGTTCTTGGAGGAGTAAGGAGGGGGGGTCAACAGAACTGCCACCTTGGACTTCTGGAGGGCAGACTTAGAACTGTTCAGAAGGTTATGTGATGAATTTCCTTGGGAGGCAGTTCCAAATGACAAAGGATCCCAAGACGGCTGGATGCTACTCAAGGAGGAAATCCTGGCAGCACAAGAACAGGCCATCCTCATGAGCCGTAAAACGAACCAGTGGGGAAGAAAACTGGTTTGGCTGAGTAGAGAGCTTTGTATTGATCTCAGAAAGAAGAGGAAATATTATGAGCTTTGGAAGAGGGAGCAGGCGTCCCAGGAGGACTACAAGGCTGAGGTGAGATCATGTATAGAGAAAATTAGAAGATCTAAAGCCCAACCAGAAACTCTATCAGGACAGTTCAATGGAAGACAATAAAAAAGTGTTTCTTCAAATATATTAACAACAACAGGAGGACGAAGGAGAATCTCTCTCCTTTACTGGATGCAGGAGATAAAGTAGTGATGAGGGTGAGGACAAGGTAGAGGTACTTAATGCCTTCTTTACCTCCGTCTTTAATAGTAAGGTAAGATGTTCTTGGCATACTTGACCTCCTGAGCCAGAAGACAGTGAGAGTGAAGCTCCAATGATCCAGGAGGACTTGGTTAGAGATCTTCTTGGTCAATTAGGCATACACAAGTCTGTGGAGTGGGATGGGATCCACCCAAGGGTATTAAGGGAGCTGGCGGAGGTCCTTGCAAACCCTTTTCCCTCATCTATCAACAGTCCTGGCTGACTCTGGAAGTGCCACTTGACTGGAAACTGGCAAAAGTTACGCCCATTTACAAGAAGGGTCAGAGGGAGGATCCAGGGAACTACAGGCCTGTGAATCTGACCTCTGTACTGGGGAAGGTCATGGAGCAGATTATCTGGAGTTCTATCACACAGTGCATGCAGGACAATTGGGTGATCAGGCCCAGTCAACATGGGTTTATGAGAGGCAGGTCCTGCCAGACCAATCTCATCTCCTTCTATGACACGTTTAATGGACAAGGGAAAGGCTGTGGGTGTGATGTACCTGGACTTTTGCAAAACCTTTGACACTGTTTCTCACAATTCTGATTGAGAAACTGGCTGCCGTTGGCCTGGACGGGCACACCCTCTGCTGGGTAAAAAACTGGCTGAATGGCTGGGCCCAAAAAGTGGCAGTAAATGGAGTTAAATCCAGTTGGAAACCAGTCATGAGTGGTGTTCCCCAGGGTCCAGTGCTGGGTCCAATCCTGTTCAATATATTTATTAATGATCTGGATGTACGGACTGAACGCACCCTTAGTAAGTTTGCAGAGGATACTAAGCTGGGTGGCAGTGTTGATCTGCTTGAAGGAAGGGAGGCTCTGCAGAGGGATATGGGTAGGGTGGATCGATGGGCTCAACAATGGGATGATGTTCGACAAGACCAAGTGCCAAGTCCTGCACTTGGGTCACAACAACCCCATGCAGAGTTACAGGCTTGGGGAAGAATGACTGGAGAGCTGTCTGACAGAGAAGGACCTGGGGGTGTTGCTTGACAACCAGCTGAATATGAGCCAGCAGTGTACCCAGGTGGCTAAGAATGTCAATGGCATCTTGGCCTGTATCAGAAACAGTATGGTCAGCAGGACGAGGGAGGTGTTTGTACCCCCTGTGGTGAGGCCACACCTCGAGTACTGTGTTCAGTTTTGGACCCCTCACTACAAGAAGGACATTGAGGTGTTGGAGCATGTCCAGAGAAGTGTGGCAAGGCTGGTGAAGGGGCTGGAGAACAAGAATTATGAGGAACGGCTGAGGGAACTGGGGTCGTTTAGCTTAGAGAAGAGGAGACTGAGGTGAGACCACATCGCTGTCTACAACTATCTGAAATGAGGTCGGGGTGAGATGTGTGTTGGTCTCTTCTCCCAAATGATGGGGGATGGGATGAGAGGAAATGGCCGTAACTTGCATCAGGGGAGGTTTAATTTAGACATTAGGAAAAATTTCTTCACTTAAAGGCTGGTCAGGCACTGGCACAGCTGCCCAGGGAGGTGGTTGAGTCACTATTCCTAAAGGTGTTTAAGAGGCAGGTAGATGAGTTTCTTAAGGACATGGTTTAGGAAGGGGGCAGGTATGGCTGATGGTCTCAGAGGTCTTTTCCAAACGGATGATTCTATGATTCTATGATTCATATTTTCATTCACGTGCTTATCCCCTTAGCTCTTTTAACAGTACATTTCAATTCCTTTTATTTTATAATAGTTCTCATTTTACTCTTTTTTTTATATAGTAATGTGCACTTCATTCAATATTATTGAAATTGTTGAAATAGCCAAGATTGAACTACTATTCTTATCACACAATAATCTATTACAGTATCACAGTATCACAAGGTTGGAAAGGACCTCTGAGATCATCAAGTCCAACCTATAACCCAACACAACACCAACCCATCATCTAAACCATGGCACTCAGTGCCTCATCCAGTCTCCCCTTAAACACCTCCAGGGGCCGCGACTCCACCACCTCCCTGGGCAGCGCATTCCAATGGCCGATCACCCTTTCAGTGAAGAACTTTTTCCTCACATCAGGCCTAAACTTTCCCTGACGAAGGTTGAGTCCATGCCCTCTAGTTCTGTCACTGGTCACCTGAGAGAAGAGAGCAACCCCTGCCCAACTACAACCTCCTTTTAGGTAGTTGTAGAGAGCAATGAGGTCTCCCCTGAGCCTCCTCTTCTTTAGACTAAACAGCCCCAACTCCCTCAATCGCTCCTCATAGGGCTTGTGCTCCAGCCCCTTCATCATCTTCGTTGCCCTCCTCTGAACACATTCCAGTATCCTAACATCTTTCCAAAACTAGGCGGCCTAGAACTGTACACAATATTCAAGATGAGGCCTGACCAGTGCTGAGTACAGGGGGACAATAACTTCTCTGGTCCTGCTCACTACACTATTCCTGATGCAGGCCAGAATGCCATTGGCCTTCTTGGCCACCTAGGCACACTGCTGGCTCATGTTGAGCTTCCTGTCAACTAGCACTCCCAGGTCCTTTTCTGCCTGACTACTCTCCAGCCATTCTGTCCCCAATCTGTAGCTCTGCATGGGATTGTTGTGTCCAAAATGAATTACCCGACATTTGGACTTATTAAACATCATCCCATTAGAATCAGCCCATCTCTCCAATCTGTCCAGGTCTCTCTGTAAGGCCATCTTACCCTCTAACAGATCAACCCTTCCTCCCAGCTTGGTACCATCTGAAAACTTGCTGATGATGGACTCAATCCCCTCATCCAGATCATCAATAAAGATATTGAACAGGACTGGACCCAATACCGATCCCTGGGGAACACCTCTGGTGACCGGCCGTCAACTGGATGAGACACCATTCACCACCACTCTCTGGGCTCAGCCATCCAGCCAATTCCTAACCCAGCACAGAGTGCTCCCATCAAAGCCACGGGCTGCCAGCTTCCCTAGGAGTCTACTGTGGGGGACAGTGTCAAAGGCCTTGCTAAAGTCCAGGTATACCACATCCACAGCCTTCCTCTCATCCACTAGGCGAGTCACATGGTCATAAAAGGAGATCAGGTTGGTCAGGCAGGACCTACCCCTCCTAAACCCATGCTGGCTGGGCCTGATCTCTTGACCGTTCTGCAGGTGCCACATGATTTCACCCAGGATTATCTGCTCCATGATTTTACCTGGGACCGAGGTCAGGCTGACAGGTCTGTAATTACCTGGATCATCCTTACGGCCCTTCTTGTGGATGGGCATCACATTGGCCAACTTCCAGTCTTCCGGGACCTCTCCAGTGAGCCAGGACTGCTGAAAGATGATGGAGAGCGGCTTAGCAAGGTCATCCGCCAGCTCTCTCAACACCCTAGGATGGATCCCATCCAGTCCCATAGACTTATGAGGGTCCAAGTGGCTCAGTAGGTCTCTAACTTCCTCCTCATGGATTGCAGGAGGGCCATATTTCACCCTGCTCCCACCAACCACTTCAGAGGGCCAACTGTCAAGCGAGCTGACATCCTTGCTGTTGAAAACTGAAGCAAAGAAGGCATTAAGTACCTCAGCCTTCTCTGCATCTTTGGTTACTATATTTCCCTCCACATCCAACAAGGAGTGGAGGTCGCTGCCGCCCTTCTTTCTAACATTGATATATTTATAAAAACTCTTCTTATTATCCTTAACAGAAGTGGCCAATTTGAGCTCCAGCTGGGCTTTTGCTTCCCTGATTTTCCTCCTACACGACTTAACAGCATCTTTGAACATGACGTGGCTTACGTCCCCTTCTTTCCAACGACGATACATCCTCTTTTTCTTACTTAGTTCCTTCAGAAGCTCCCTACTCATCCAGGCCGGTTGTCTGCCCCTACGACTCTTCTTACAACACATGGGGACAGCCCACTCCTGCGCCTTCAAGATTTCATTCTTGAAGTGTATCCAGCCTTCCTGGACCCCCTTGCCACTAAGAGCTATTTCCCAGGGTACTTTCCTGACCAGTTCCTTAAGTAATCCAAAATCTGCCCGCCGAAAGTCCAGCATCGATGTTCTGTTCCTGGATTTTCTTGTTACATTGTTTAGAGAGAACCTGATTATCTCATGATCACTACACCCCAGACAGCCTCCGACAACAACATCACCCACCAGCCCTTCTTTGTTTGTAAACAGCAGGTCAAGAAGAGCCTCACCCCTGGTGGGCTCACTCACCAGCTGCGACAGAAAGCAGTCCTCAATACACTCTAAGAACCTCCTAGACTGCCTCCTCTCGGCAGTGTTAAGTTCCCAGCAGATATCCGGAAGGTTAAAGTCTCTTAAAAGAACAAGGGCAGCCGATCTAGAGGCAGCCTCCAGCTGCTTAAACAATAGAAAATCCAAATCCTCCTCCTGGTCAGGCGGTCTGTAACATACTCCAACCAGGAGGTCAGACCTGACTGACCCTCTGACCCTTACCCATAGGCACTCAACCTGGTCATCACCGATCTCGACTTCAGTAGCATCCAGGGTTTCCCTAGTGTAGAGGGCCACCCCTCCACCCCTCCTCTCACGCCTGTCTCTCCTGAAGAGCCTGTAGCCTTCCATGGCAGCACTCCAGTTATAACAGTTGTTCCACCACGTTTCTGTGATAGCAACTATATCATAGGTCTCCCGTTGGACCAGGACTTCTAGCTCCTCCTGTTTGTTTCCCATACTGCGTGTGTTTGTGTACATGCACTTCAGTTGGGTTACTGACAACACCCTTTGAGATGGCTCATCCTTCACAGAAACATCTTTGGTGAGCCTAGTTTAACCCCCGCCTCCCCCCCCATGCCTAGTTTAAAGCCCTCTCAACAAGTCCTGCCAGCTCCTGAGCTAGAATCCTCTTACCCTTTGGAGTTAGATGAGACCCATCTGGGTCAAGCAGGCCAGGTGCTGTAAAGGTTTCCCCATGATCAAAGAACCCAAAATTCCTCTGTCGGCACCAGCACCTAAGCCATTTATTAGTTGCATGTATTCTCTCGTTCCTATCTGTATACATCCCTGCCACTGGAGGAACCGAGCAGAACACCACCTGTGCTCCTGCCCTATCTATTGACCGTCCCAGCTCCTGGAATTCCTTTTTAACTACCCTTGACCCTCTTTTCGCTAGCTCATCACCACCAGCCTGTACCACCACAAGCGGGTAATAATCTGAGGGTTTAATTAGGTCTGGGAGTCTCTTGGCGATGTCGTGTACCCGGGCTTGGGGAAGGCAGCAGACTTCCCTATGAGTTGGGTCCATCCTACAAACAGGGCCCTCCATCCCTTTCAGAAGGGAGTCTCCCACTACAATGACCCTCCTTTTCTTTTTCTTACTTGAAGTCCTGACCTGTCTGATGGGCAATGTGAGGTTAACAGCCTCCTCGGGTGAGTTCTCTGTCATACTATCCTCCATCTGAGCATCAAATTCCAACACCCCAAACCTGTTTTGTACGGGCAGCCGGAAAGGTGGCATTTGAAAGGGAGGTCTATAACCCCCACGAGAGCAGACCTGCTCCCAGTCCTCCTCACCAACCAGGTCACTCCCCTTATCCTGTTGGTGAGGAATATGGCATTCCTCAGCCTCCTGGGAAGGATTACTGGGAGGAGAGAGGGTTCTACTCCACCAGTCTATCTCCCTTTCACTTTCACGAATACTCCTCAACCTCTCCACCTGATCCTTAAGATCTGCAACCATAAGGAGCAGATCTTGAATCTGTTTGCACCTCAGACAAGTAAGTCTACAGGAGAAAGAGAGTGAGTCTTAAGTTAATCTACCCAATTTATACATATATTAAAGAAGACTATAGACTTACTTTCTTCAACTGCTACATTAGGGGTCAAAGTGTGCACCACTTATATTCCTTATGTTTCAGGTATTACACTACCCTTAAGAACCTAAATCTCTCAGGTTTTTCATCAGTGAAACACCTTGTGTGTTTCACTTCATCAGTGAAACACCTCACAAGTAAGTAAATATCATTTCAACCAAGAAAGGAACTAAGGATATATTCTCAAGATAACACACTTCTCTGAGAGCTGGTAGAGACATTGTTACCACTCTACTGGAATGACGGTCTAGCCAATATAGGTAACCCCTATATGTGGATAACTTTTATGCATAGGTAACAGTTAGTCAGCATTTATGGATCAGAATACGATAGGCCCTACTAAGGTATCTTGTAGCTGAGGTGGTTGGAACCTACACTGAAAAAGATCAACATGTAGTTGAGGCCATGTATGGTGACACCTCTCAGTTATACATTTTTTCTTACTTTTTAATTTAGCAAATAAGAATATATATTTCTATCTGTGTGATGAAAAGAAATAGGGCAGATATTTAATTATCTACAGTATCTGTATCATAATTTACATATTAAGGTTTAGCTGAGACCTATTATATGGACATTTTTTGATCAGTTTACATGACACCATGTCTGCTGGCGATGGACAGGTTACACCTGTCTCAAAGGGGGAAAAGGATCTTTTTGCAGGAGTTAGTCGGGCTCATTGAAAGAGCTTTAAACTGGAATCAAAACTAGAAGGGGGAAAGGGATAAAACCAGTCTCACTAGCGATAAGCCTATGGGCAGTACGCCAGTGTTTGAAGGATGGTATGCTAGTGAGGTCCTTCCATCTGTCATCTTATAAGATGTAGGGGATGGAGACCCATATGACAGCAGAGACACAAGGGTTATTGGTGCGTTAGGAACCACAGAATCACCTGAGAAAGGTCAGGTAGGAATTAGGGCTCCTCCCCCCAAAAGGTGGTAGGATCAATAGTCCAGCTGAAGTAAATTTGCACAAGTACACACAGTACAGGCAACAGATAGGAGCAATTGGAAGGTGTAGTGTTGCCTGGAAACTATGATATAGTTAAAGTCATGCAAACATAGTGGGATGACTTGCACAACTGAAGTGCTGCACTGGCTATAAACTCTTCAGGAGGGACAAGGCAAGGAAGGAGAGGCAGTGGTGTAGTTTTGTGTCTTAGGGAGTATTTTGAAAGTCTGGAGCTTGATGATGGAGATGAAAGATCAAGGGTTTGAAGGTGACAATGAGAGGAAAGGCCAGCATGGCAGCTGTCACGGTGGAAGTCCATAACAGACGACCCAACCAGGATGAAGAGGCAGATGAAATATTTATAAGCAGCTGGGAGAAGTCTCACAATTGATAGCCATTGTTTTTGTGTGGAACTTCAACCTACCAGGTGTCTGCTGGAAATACAATGCAGCAGAGAGGAAACAGTCTTGGAGGATCCTGACAGGTGTGGAAGATAGCTTCCTGACACAGCTGATGAATCATTCAATGAGGGAAGGTGCCTCACTGGACCTGTTATTTGCCAGCAGAGAGGGACTGATAAGTGATGTGATGATTGGAGGCCATTTTGGGCACAGTTGTCATGAACTGATAGTTTCTGATTCTTGGACAAGTAAGGACAGAAGTTAGCAGAACTGCAGTCTTGGACTTCTGTAGGGTAGACTTTGACCTGTTTAGAAGTCTGATCAATGGAGTCTCTTGAGAGGCAGTTCCGAAGGGCAAAGGAATCCAGGAAGTCTGGATGTTCTTCAAGAAGGAAGTCTTAAAAACACAGGAGAGGGCCATCCCCACATGCTGAAAGGCAAGCCATTGGGGAATAAGACTGGTCTGGCCAAACAGAGTGTTGGTTGGAACTCAGGAAGAAAAAGATAGTTTATACTTTTTGGAAGAAAGGCAACTCGATGGACTACTCGGATGTTGTGAGGTTATGCAGGGAGAAAATTAGAAGCGTTAAAGCCCAACTAAAATTAAATCTGACACTGTAGTAAAAGAGAATTAAAAATATATCTGTAAATGCATGAGCAACAAAAGGAAGGCTGAGGAGAATCTCCATCCTTTGTTGCATGCAAGGGAAAACATAGTTAGCTGAGACCTATTATATAGAGTCTGAGTCTTTGCCTCAGCCTTTAATAATAAGACTAGTTCATAGAATCATAGAGTCATAGAATTATTAAGTTTGGAAAAGACCCCTAAAATCATCAAGTCCAACCATCAGCCCAACACAACCTTGTCCCAAAGCGCCATATACACGTAGTTTTTTTAACACTTTCAGGAGTGGTGACTCCACCACTGCCCTGGGCAGCCTGGTCCAATGCTTCACCACTCTTACAGCAAGGAAATTTTTCCTAATATCCAATCTAAACCTCTCTGACGCAACTTAGAGCCAGTTTGTTTTGTCCTACCACTTGTTACTTGAGAGAAGAGACTGATATGCACCTCACTATAGCTTCCTGTAGTGGTGGACTTGGCAGTATTAGTTTTATGGTTGAACGTGACGATCTTAAAGGTCTTTTCCAACCAGAATTTCTATGAAATTACACAAAATATATATAATGTACAAGCACCATGCCATTAATTTTTTATGTATTTTGAACCCTGTAAAACCAAAATTGGAATCCAATGTAAAAAACAGGTTTGTGTATGTTTGGATCATTTGGCTTCAAATTAAAGTAGTAGAATATGTTCCATCATTATGATTGTCAGGGGCTTTATTTTTGTCATTTTGCAAATTGTCTGAAATTACTTTTTGCATTAAAATGCTTTTAAATCTCCAAGTCATCTGCAGGAACGCGAGCCAATGTCTGTATCCTCATCCCTTCAATGTGAACTGAATGAAGGCACAATAGAGATTGACCTAGATAGTGCAAGCAGGGCCAGGCTACTAAGTTCAGAAAATGGTATCATCTCATTTCCAGAATCTTAATCCATTTACTCCTTTAGCTTCCATTACAAGGCCCATCATACAGAGAGTAGAAATCAAGCCTGCTTTCAATTTTCTTTGATTGCATTGAGATACTCTTAGTAACGTTCATTTCTTTAAACTACCCACAATTTCATACTTACCAATTATCAACAATGTCAAAATTATGGACAATGTCAGGACAAATGGTATGGATTCTAAGTCTGAGTAGGTGTCAAGAAAGATTTTGCTTGCAATAATTTCTGCTGATTAAGACTCACTTTGTGTATAGAGTGAGTAGTTTCCCTTCTGAAGGCAGGATAAGTACCTATATATTTCTTGGATTTTTGCTAGTTTTGGAGAGATGCTGGTTGTATATTAGATTTTTCATTGTACTAACTCTGTAGATATTGAGAAGAAGCCAGGCTTGGAAAGGCACTATACACTTTGACAGTGAATAAAGCAGAGTGATTTTACTTTGATGCAGGATATTTCATTTTATGCGTTAAGTAGTGAAGAAAAGAAATCTCATTATGCATCTATTTGCTAGGTGTACACTATGTGGAGTGATTAGGAAGAGAAAAACAATTGATAAACCCTTTTGATGGAATTGCAACTAACTTGTGTATGTTCAAGGTTAGGCAAATGAAAGTAATAAATTTGCAAAATCACTGGAATGTGGTAGTCATCAAAGTCAATATCTGATTTTGACTTCCACAAAAGCTATTGGGTGATTGGTATCAATAGACTGTAGATTTTCTAGGGAAAAATTATACAAGTTGTTGTAACATATTGATAGTACTTACAGTACAAATAACTCATTACCAACAGGTAGTGACAACATTTTGGAGAATCTGGACATATTCCTTTTTCACATTTAATTATTAATATTATTTTGTACAATTTTAAACTTCAAAACCAAAACAATGTTTTTTTCAGGATTATCATTACGAGACACAAGAGTAACTCATAAACATGGGTTTGCCATGATTTAGGAGGAATGGAATCAAAGGATCAACAACGATTCTTTCTGAAGCTTTAGAGAAGATTTTTGTCTTAGAAAAGTAGCTGCTAAAGACTTAATCTCCCTTCATGGAAAAGTAATCAGCTAGGTTATTTTTTGTTACAAATTAAAATTCCTGGGTTTTTTTCACATATCTTAATTTCTAACTCTGAAATGAATTAACAGAGACCAGTAACACATTATTGGCTTTTAAAGTATTTTATCAGCTACCTTACATCCAACTGGTAATGTGGAAACTGAGCATTTTTCTAACTTTTAAAGCACTCTGAATGTCATCTAAGAAGATAAACAACTTTTAACCTGACCAAGGATCTTGTTATATGCTATCTTAGCAAACTGAGCCACAAGATTCTTCTAATGCACTCCTCTCAGATGAATTATCTGTAAGATGTTTACTCAGCAAAGAGAAAATTACTAGACCTAATGGGCAGAAGGCAAGCTTTGCAAAAGTGATGCTTTAAAAGTGTATCTAGAAATACTTCTACATGTTGTAAGCTGGACTTCTAAAACCTGATGCGTATCTCTACTTGTAAAAATAAAAGTAGAAATTTATTTGGGAATAATTCTCAGTGAAAATAAGAAAGAATGTGGTTGGAATTCCAAAATCAGAGAAGGTTTCTCGTGGCCTTTTTCAGCTTTGTTTTGAAAATCTGAAAGGGTGGACATCTCCATGAGAAATCTGTTGCAGTGCTTAACAAAATGTGCTGTGAAAGTCTTCCTTCCCTTACAACTAAGTTCTCTTTTCTGCAGCATGTGACATCTGCCTGCTGCTTGCCCTTTTGCTCTGTACCCCTGAGACAAATCTAGCTTGTCTTCTCTATAATTTCCCACTAGGTTATTAAAGGCTGTAATGAGTTTCCCTCTCCATCTGCCCCTGCATCTCCTTGCACATCACGTGATGACATAATTTTTGTGAAATGCAGACCCATATGCAAATAGCCTCTATCACCACAAAGGCACAATCTTGACTCATGGCAGAACAGGCACTGGAGATGACATACTAGTAGTCACAAAAGATTACAGGGTTCCAGAGAACTTGAATTTTAAGAATTGTCTGGAAAAATTAATAAATGCTACGGTTTTACCACCTTCCAGAATTTAGCTGGAGAAGTATAGCGCAAAATAGGAGATAGAATTTGCCTCTCTTAGAGTTCTGGATGTCTCCCTTGGTGACAATGAGTATCTGCATTATTTCTCTTGGATTTAAGACTCAAGGATGAAAAAAGGGCTCTTTATATCCTCAAGTCCAATCCTCTTTCATGGTAGGTAGGTAGATGTAGCATATAGTCCCAGAAATGTATTTATTGGAGTTCCTTGTGAAAACTAGCTAGGGTTCATTTTTCCAGTGCTTGTACTAAAAAGTAGTTCCACTACACTGATGGTTATAAAACCTGTACTAATTCTCAGACTAGATATATTCAACTCAAGTTCATAATCATTTGTAATTGCGCCAGTATTACACTTTATCTTTAATAGTTCTTTATCCTCCCCAGTAATAACTGTGCTGATGTATTTATAGTTACATCTTTTATTAGGCTTTCATTTCCTGGGTAGAAAAAGTGAAAATCACAGAGTGGAGCATATAACCTTTTATAAAATGTAGTAGAATCACATCAACTCATTTCATGACTGCATCACCTTGGTGTTTGTGTCTCTGACCACCCGTACTCCTTCGAATTATCTCACTCACTAAACATCTGACCCTACCCCTTGTTCTTCCGAAATACTGAGAGAGTTGATTTTGCCTCACATATGGTCTTAATGAGAGCTGTAACCACTGGATAACTGACACTGTGGTTTTATTTTATCCTTCTTTTCTCTCTCTCTTAGAAACATGAAGTTACTCAAGCTTGCCTTCTGAATTTTCTCTTCAGTTGTCCACAGCAAAATAAATAGATTAAACAGATCTATGTAGCAGAAGAATAATAGAACAAAAGTGAGAGGATATAAATGTGTTTCTATTGTTCCTGCGATGGAGATGTTAGCTAGGAATCTTCCTGTCAGTGCCGTTATGAATAATTTGAGCAAAACTCTCGGAAACACTTCTTGTGTTGGAAGTTAGTTGAGATGGAAGGGAAATTTGTTTCCCATTATTGATCCAAATTTAAAGGGCAGTTTTTAACATTTTAAACTCCGTGAGCGGTGCTTCTTAGCGACAAAACTAAAAGGGTGGATATGCATGTGAGAGTCACTGCATAACTCAGCATAAATTTCATGATATGATGTACAACCTATGCAAAGGTTGCCTAGAGATATTAAACATGGATTATAGAAAACCAAAGACATGTCTACAGCACTGATGAATAAAGAAACACAACCTTGAAAAGCTATGAAGATTAAGAGAACGGACTAACATAGATAAACTTTACTTATTAGTCATTACTAACCTTTCAAATATATCCTTTTCAAAACTGGCTTGAACAAAAATATGAAAAAAGCTAATTTCTAGGAAAATAAAGAAGACTTTGCATGAAGATACAGAAAGTATCATTCTTACACTATTTTCTGCTTTTGTTTTGCAATGGTGAAAGGATATGTCTTTTTCCATTCTGCATTACATTAAAAAAAGATATGCGTGTCATCAAGACAAAAAGTTTAGCAAGCTTAACTGGAGAATACCAGCATTACTACATAACTGAATCCTATGACTTATCTGTCTCTTAATTTCAATATATAAATTATTTCTACTAGTATGAGAAATAGTCATTTAAAACAAGTTTCATTTCAAACGATGTCAAAGTTATGTCTTAATATTAATAGACATCTTATGAAGCATCAGTATTAAGTATAAATGATTAGGTTTTTTAGATGTGGTTTGTAGTTTTATAAATAGAGTTTGTATGGGGGATGGGTCTTTTTAATAAAATTTGAGGTTTCACTGTTTTAAAAATAGATTAGATTTGTTTCCGCTAAGCATTACTAGGTAATTTGAGGACACATGTTGATCAATCTCATTCTACAATACCTAATCATGCTTGTTAGCAAAAGAAAAAAAGCATTCTCTTTTAACATGCAAATCGCATTGAGTCCTCTGAAATCCATTTGTAAATGAACACTTTTCATTCAAACAAAGAACTTAAAGCTAAAGTAAATAATAGCAAGGATGAGGGCTACCCTTACCTGATGAAGTCGCGTACCCAACTAAAAAAATAAATAGACCCAAATAATGACCTGTTTGATCCAGACATATATCTACATTATGTTTTCCTAGATGTTCACTGCACCTTTCCTATCTCGATTCAGCAAAAGAATGCTGACAGGTTGTGAAGAGTAGAGGCAACAACTTGGTTGAAAAGGAGACTGTAACTGAGTTAACTGTCTGAAACACTGGACGTATAATCATATATTTAAGTCTCAAAATCCAGTACATAATTTTACTACCTAACCTTCTCACACTCCCGTAAGAATAGTGATTGGTTCTGCATGTTTACAGAATAAAATTTCCGGCTTCTGGAAAATGACGCCTTTCAGACTGATGACAGGTGAGATGGAAAAGTAACTTGCCTTTAGGCTATTTTTTTTTAATATGAAGAAAACACATGAGACAAGGTAGTGGTGTGACTCCCACTACGCTACAGGGTCTTTTTTAATAAAATTTGAGGTTTCACTGTTTGACCCTTTGGCCATTTAACAAAACTCCTGACTCACTTGGATCAACACCTTCCCTTGTTCCAGGCCTCTTGCTGACCAGAGTCAGTCAGCTCTCAATGGGGAATAGAAATCTCACTGTTAAAATGCAGTGAATTGGAGCGTATAGGGTACTCCCTCAATGTATCTGAAAAATGCTGTGTTTGGGAAAAACATTCCAATATTGCCTAAGAAGAGACTGAAAGTCTATCATCTTGACCAGACATATTCATTGATAAGGTGCAGTGGTCCAGTGCATTAAGGTACCCCCTCAATGCACTTGGGCTCCTGCATAACTGGGACAGACCCTCTCATTTCCTGAAGAAAGAGACTGATCACCAGTCACCTTGTCAGCCTAACATGCCTGATGCTTGAGTGGAGTGGAGTGGTCTCGTGTAACAGGTAAACATTGCAACATCCCAGTTGTGGCCAAAATAAATATTTAAATACTTGATGAAAGCAAATTATCTCAAAGTCCTATAAGTGGGCAATCATACAGAAGTCCCTTTGAACTCTTCTGGATCACACTGGACTGTGTTCAGCAAAATCCTCCTGAGCTGCGATGCCTCTCAGGAATTTGCTAACAAAGCAAATGGAACAGCCAAGGCGAAGCTGCATTCTTGAGGCTTGGTTATTGTCTGAAGCATTGAGTGGGTACTTTCACTAATCTCAAGAAGATGGAAATTTTAACTATAAGGCTAGCATCTGTTCTTGCCTCATTATCTTTTTCTCTGTCTCTATGTGCTTAAACATATCCATATAATTTTTTATGCTAAAACACAATTACAGATCTGTATACACATATAGCCTTAGAGCTTTGTGCTTGTGTATATGATTCATGATTTAAATATTGTGTGGTAAATAAAAGTGAATATTATGATTTTAAATCTGTAATTAAGTGTTTTGATTATAGTGGAGTCCATGCAACCACTTTGTTAGATGTTAAAATGGTTTATGATTAAGTGCTGCTGAAATTCAGACCATTTATCTACATGGAATTATCAATGAATTCTGAATTGCTGCTAAATCATAACCATGTGAAATATTCCATCCTTGATAAACTAATATATGAAACATGGGGAATCACTAACCCATATTACATATACCTTTTATACAAAATGAAGCTCCCTGAGCTGTGTTTATTCTTTTTTTCAGCAATTAAATTTAATACTAGTCAAAGATACTCATCACTTCTCTGCATTTGTGATCAAGTCTTGCACCTTCTGCATCAGACAAGTTATGACATGAACTGCAGTAGAGGTAGGACTAGGACTTTACCTCTTCTACAAGATATAACCAAAAAAACCATCCAAGGTCATAGTCTTCTACCACAAGCCAGCTTACCTTTTTCCAAAGCTAGATGCCAAAAATAAAAAACTGGAAAATTGTGGATTTCAGAGGTAAAATCTGAATCTTTCCCCCACCCCACTATGTTTTCACTTTAAATTTCCTTCCTGCTACTGAATTATATCTGCTTGCAACAAGAAAACACACTGACTGCTCAGCATCTTACCTATGTAAACCAATGAACAGTGGATTTTGTATAGTTTGTCTGATGCAGAGGAAACGTAGTCTATTAAGACCAGCAGATGTACAAAGAGTGGTTTTGAATCAAGCTGATAAGATTTATAATTTAGCTTCTCCAGATACTTGAGTTATTCTCCACTGATAGCTGATACTTAAAAAATCGGTTCAGCTGAGGCTGATTCTTGCCCTAAAGTAGTGAAAAGATAAGTTCTGAACCTAAAGTCATAACTGTTTAGGCTGGCTCTTTGCGTTTTCATTGTATCAGCTATTGTGTCATATTATTTTCTTTCTGAACAACCTCCCTCCTCATCTCAAAATGCGTAGTTTTGAGAGCAAAAAACGCATAGTTTTTTTACCTTTGAAACATATTTTGGTTTTTAGTTTTGTTTTGAGTGTGGTTTTTTCTTGTTTGTTTTTCAGAATATACTTTTTGATCTTTCTGCATATATTTTTATATCCTATAGAAACTCAACACTTGTCTTCCAGCTGAATGCACTAACCATCAGACTGCCATGACAACATAGTTTATTTTGCTGTCCTTCTGCCAGTTCTGCTAAATTTTGAGTTATCTTTTGTTTTTTTAAGATAGCACAATTGCAAGGGAATAAGTGTCCTGCCCAGAGCAGCCAGTCACTTAGGTGTAAGGCAGTCTTCCACCAGATCACAGCTGTGGGTTTAGCCTCCCTCTGGTTGACACAGGTCTTTTCCTCTCCAGGTAATTCCTCTATTTGATTGTAATGTCGAAAGGCGGGAAGCCTTCTTTATTAGGATCTTAAAAGAAAGCAAATTTGCTCCACCCTTCAACAGAATGTTTCAAGGCTATGGCTTTAGCACACATTGTAGGTTAGTAGTCTCAAATAGATAGAGGCACCTCCCAGTATTTCCAACTCAAGCATCCCAGCTTCACCAAGACACAGGATTTCAAAACACACCCTCTCCTCCACGTTTCTTTTTTGTCAGCACAGGATCCTTTCCTGATCAATAGCTCCTTTCTGAAGTGCCTAATTTCCCTTGACCCTGAGATGAGAAAACTTCCCAAGGGTGAAGTAATGAAGAAACTAAAAAGGAGGTTTTGTTTTCTAAATGTCTCTTTAGTTACAGTAGAAATCTGTTACCTGTAGAAGTGTTTTGAGTAACAGTGCATGTCAAAACCTCTGTATGATGAGCATAGTGGGGGAGGACTGATACTGATGGAGTTGGAAAACTTTTTGGGTTTGTTTATTATGATGAGCACATTAGTTGTAAACTTAATTAAAACCTGAATTACTCAGCTCATACTCTTGGGCAAATTTTGTGTTGTTTTACATTACATTACCCACAAAATTTTCACCATTCCTAAGCAGTTGTAAGCAGCATGTGTCTTCCAGTTCCAACTTGCAGACTGATCCTGAAAAATCTAAATTAATTTTTAAAAAAATCTAAATTAATTTAGTTTTAAGCATATATTTATAATAAATTTCATTTAAATAACTTTTTTTCACATTGTCTTAATTTTTTTTTTTAGGTTCTGAAACATCATTGTCGCTTTCTTTCTGAAGCTTCAGTTACAGTAAGGATTTAAGTCCTAAATTTCCCATGTGATCTACAAAATACAGTCTTGTACCCTTTATAGAATACATAGCAGTCCTTGGGAGAAAATACCTACAAATTTATTTATCAGATGCATGAGGCTAAAATGGCAATGAACATACTGACGACCTCTTTTATAAAGGAAGAACAGTATTTACTGTTCACTGATACATGTCTGGAGGAAAGGACATTGAAATCCATCACAAATTGCCAAGAACAGAAAATGTATTTTAGACAGTAAAATATCCACACTTCTGTCTAGAGAGGAACAGACAAGAAAAGCTTTTCACACAAGTGGTTTAGAGAGATTGTGTTCATCTCAGCTGAATGCTGAGGTCTGATTAAAATTAGTCAAGCGTTTGTTGCTGGACGTAATATTCTGCTCTATCTGCTTTTATTTTCCAAAGGTGTTCTATCACCTTCTGGTGAGTGATAGCCCACAAAAACCAACTGATAAGTGGACATAAGAGAGGCAGTTCCGGGGCTCGTGGTTCAGCAATGGAAGATTACAGGCTAGCACATTTTCTTTTTTTTCCTTAGGTATATATATATTCAATAGTTAAAACTGAGAAATTTCAGGGTAAGAAATATAGACACTAGGCAAATAGCAATCTGCCTTACCATATGGAAATTAATAAAGTAATGATTGTCTGTTTGCTAGATTGTTCACTGCTTTCTACAAACTTGTACCAGGCCAGCTAAAATATGCTTCTTGAGAAAAGTGACCATAAAACAAAGCATTTTTTATTTGTGGGTTGCAGCAATCTAAGTGGATTGCAACTCAAAGAAATTATATTATTTCTTCAGATTTCTGTGTCCAACCAACAGAAAAAATGGTATTCTGGAGCCCTTTATTCCCAGTCTCATCTACAAACACCACATGGAGAGAAGAAGAAATGAATTCCACTCCAATGAATCTAGATATTCATAACAGGAAAAAAGTCAGGCTAGGGATTCTAAGAAAAAAAATCAACATCCGCAGTAAATGAAAGGCATGCATACAATAAAAAAGGAAATGGAAATTCCTAAAACAGAAAAAAGCCCGTCACTCAAATTACTTTACTAACTATCCAAAAGCCAAGAACAAACGAAAATAAGCTACAATTTTGATTCTTTTGAAAAATAAATAATGATGGTATTTTAGTGAACCCTTTGTCTGTGAACTCAGTAAAGAAATAATGTTCCCATTCCAACCGTTATGGCATAAAATGTACTAAGACTACAGGTAACTTGCGTTTCTGCTTCTTGTGTGATGGCTTCAGGGAGCTGCAGAAGGATAAGTGTTCATCCTAAAGTATGCATTAAATGAGTCTAGCATGATTCATTATGCTGAGTTGAAGAAAATGTTGCTTGACAACATTTTTTTCAAACCTCCCTGTATGTTGTTCATCTCATCAGTTAATTCTAATGTCAGGATATTTAATTGTTAACTTAAATATCCAGAAAAAATATTGTATTAAAATGTACTTAATATGTATATATAAATACTCTTAACAGAGGAAATAAATTATTCTACTCTTACATACTTTATGTATTAATAAGGGTAATGAAAAGATGGAAGTAAAGGAGAGAGTATTGGAAGAATTTCTAATATATGCATGTAGCTTTTCTTGAGAAAATATTTTTACAGAGAATTGTAACAATTTTGAAATAGTTATATGCACAAGCTCTTCGGGGACCTTGATCTTGGTTCACTCCACACCAACATAAATATAATTACGGACAAAACCCGTCACAATGAATCACTCCACAATAACAGTCAGATAGAGATACATATGTTTTTCCACAGTTCTCAACTTTCTTGACAATTTCTATGAGCAACAAAAGTACAGTAGGTGTTTATTATCAAAGGGGAATAAACAGCAATTGATCATAAAATATCACAGGATCTAAGAGTAAAATATACTTTGTAGTAGCTTTATTCATGTTTTTTTTTCTAGAACCAAAGAGCAGCTGTTCCAATTAGTATGATTCTTTTTTTTCCTTTTTGCTGTCACAGCTTTTGAATTTTTCTGGAAACCAAGAAATACAAAATATACGAAGCGCAATGAACAGAGAAGTTGAACTGAGGTTATAAAACCTTGTCAATTTTTCAGTTTTCTGAGCAAAAGAATCACAATTAAGTAGGTTCTCCTGCCACTGAATGAAATTCATTACATTATATTGTTCCTTTTCCTACACTGCGTGACCTTAATGCAAAATGAAATGTCCCATCTTTCCTCATTTTTCAAATAAATTAAAAGAAGTCTCTTATGCCTTCCAAGAAGTCTACCAAGATCTTCCAGACTGATGGAAAAAAGACCTCAACATGAAATAGATGACAAGAGTTATGGATTCTGAAGCCAAAAGAACAGTTAGAAACATTAGTTTGGTTTTCTGTAAATCATAGACAGTTAAAACTTAATTGAGTCTAATAACTTGTTTATTCATGTAAAGTACAGGTTCTTTTTGGTTGAAAAATTATTCTTTTTTCCACTGGTTGCTCTAATAATTTTTCATCTACCGTCTTAAAAGTGTATGTCTTATTTTCTCTTTGAATTTGTTCGGACTAAGTTTATCTTACATAAGACCTGCAACATGTGAAACTGAAGAGGTTATTTTATCCTCTTAAAGTAAATGCATTTTCTAATGCAGAATTTATAAGGGAGAATTTAAACTATTTTAGAGTTATATTTCTCCTAAACTATGAGAAAATAGTTTTCTCGCATAGACTTCTGATCTGTAACTATTTTCATTTGAAATATTAATTTTGATTATTGTTTGACTGTTGTTTTTTATTTACAACGTCTTTCTAAGATCCGTAAGTTAGCTGGCTCTTCATTAAACATGCAGAATTCTTAGTTGTGACACTACCTTGTCATATATGAAGCCTCAAGTATTTTGTATCTACCTTGTTATCTTCATTAACCTGATTTAGTTTCTCTTTATAGAATTAGGTTTCTTTGCTAAAAAAATAACATTAACTGACATTAAGTACATTCTTGTCCTTTAATTCTTTACTAGATAAATACTCTATCAGCTTTGTCATTTGTGTCACCTGTGGTAATTTTCACTTAACTGGTCTACAGGGTCATCCTGTTATTATATGGTAAAACAAGCGCTAAATATAATATGAGCAAATCTGTGTTGTCTTCAATACCCTTAGAATGTCTAATTTCAGGTTATCTGCATTTAGCACAGTTTAGCACACTCCCTAATTGCAGAAAAGCTGGAAGGGACTTCTTCAGGAAACAGCTTCAATTTTAGTAACGTATTCAAGGAAGTGTATCTAATATTGTGTTCTCTTTTTTTAACCTTTAAGTGCAATCATGACTCTACAAAGCAGTGAGAGCCTCTTACAAGAGTAGTGGAATTGCTGGTTCAATATTCTTGGCAACACACTGTGTAATACTAACTGTTTGGAGCATGAAAAGACTTGATCATTGCAAGCTCCCCCTTTAGGATTCTGAGTATTGCCAGTGTGGAGTGGTGACATTTATAACTCCATATAGCTGGCAATTGATTATTCCTGGATTTATGAGTTCATACAGGAACAGATGTTATTTGACATTTTTTGTTTAATCTTATACATGTGCTGAAATGGCCTTTTGAGATTTGAGTAAGTATGAAGAGACTGCGGTTGTGGCATACTTGGATATCGCTAAAGCCTTTGACACCGTTTCTCACAGTATTTTGATTGAGAAACTGGCTGCCATTGGCCTGGATGGGCACACCCTCTGTGGGGTAAAAAACAGGCTGGATGGCTGGACCCAAAGAGTTGTGGTAAATGGAGTTAAATCTAGTAGGAAACCAGTCACGAGTGATGTCCTCAGGATTCAGTGCTGGATCCAGTCCTGTTCAATATATTTATTAATGATCTGGAATAATGAATGTATCGAGTGCACCCTTAGTAAGTTTGCAGATGACACCAAGCTGGGTAGAAGTGTCGATCTGTTTGAAGGAAGGGAGGCTCTGCAGAGGGATCTGTACAGGATGGATTAATGGGCTGAGACCAATGGGATGAGGTCCAACAAAGCCAAGTGCCAAATCCTGCACTTAGGTCACAACAACCCCACACAGAGTTACAGGCTTGGGGAAGAATGGCTGGAGAGCTGTCTGGCAGAGAAGGACCTGGGGGTGTTGCTTGACAACCAGCTGAATATGAGCCAGCAGTGTACCCAGGTGGCTAAGAATGTCAATGGCATCTTGGCCTGCAGGACGAGGGAGGTGTTTGTACCCCTGTACTCAGCACTGGTGAGGCCACACCTCGAGTACTGTGTTCAGTTTTGGACCCCTCACTACAAGAAGGACATTGAGGTGTTCGAGCGTGTCCAGAGAAGTGTGACAAGGCTGGTGAAGGGGCTGGAGAACAAGAATTATGAAGAACGGCTGAGGGAACTGGGGTTGTTTAGCTTAGAGAAGAGGAGACTGAGGTGAGACCACATCACTGTCTACAACTACCTGAAGCACAGTCTGGGCGAGATGGGTGTTGGTCTCTTCTCCCAAGTGACAGGTGATAGGACGAGAGGAAATGGTCGTAAGTTGTGCCAGGGGACGTTTAGACTGGGCGTCAGGAAAAACTTCTTCACTGAAAGGGTGGTCAGGCACTGGAACAAACAGTCTACCCAGGGAGGTGGTTGAGTCACCATCCCTGGAGGGGTTTAAAGGCGGGTAGATGAGTTTCTTAGGCATGTGGTTTAGGAAGGGGACAGGTATGGTTGTACTTGATGATCTCGGAGGTCTTTTCCAAACTTATGATTCTATGATTCAATGATATCAGAAAATAAAGACATTAAAAAAAGCCAAGAAGGCTTTTACTCTCAGGGAATGATAGAAGAATTTTGGAGAGTACTGTGATCAATCTGAGCTCATCAGTCCAGGAACCTATAGGAATTTTGTTCCATTGTTCAAAGCAAAGTATTTACCTAATGTGGGATCTATTTAGAGATTTGTTATTTTTATATATATACACACTATTAATATCAGCTAGCTCATGAAAAACTAAACTGAGTTCTAGTTTTCACACACGTATTTCTATCTCTACATGTACACTTTGAGAGATAATTTTAGAAATATTCTCTATCTAGAAAAATCTTTCTACCTGGAATACTAGCTCTTACACAGTCTTCACTGTTTCCTATGGCATCCCATTAGCCTGTAAATTTATGAAACCCATGCAAACTCACACAGCATCTAAGGTTTTTTTAAAATAATTTTTCTAAATACAGAATTTTTATAGGCAGTACATTCTCTAGTAGTTAGTGAATGATCCGTGATTTGTTTAGAACAACACATACATCATTTCAGCACGCATGCACACAGTGTTTGTAATGCTACGTGCCTTTTAAGCCATTTTTTAATCAAAAGATTGAAACGACTCATGTTGACTTTGAATTTTTACTGTCTGCCTAAGGTGCAGTCAAGGCTTGAGTGGGGTTAACGATAAGGGCTGTGATCACTCAGTAGCAGAACCGAGCTTTGTTGCTCTTTGGTGGTAGTCCGAGTGTATATTAACTGATTGCAATGACTCATCATGAAATTGCAGGAGTCTGTGGGTGTTTAACCTGTAGTTGGTGGTGTCACAGTTCGATGTGTTGCAGAAAGAGATTCTGAGATTTCTGAGAACAGAATTTGGAGTGGTGTTTCTTCCTGAATGCGTTCTAAGACAGAGAAAAGTTTAGATCTCAAACAGTACAGTTTGGAGTCTTGTACTGAGTTTCTGGGTGGTCACTCATGCAAGATTTCTTATTTAAAGTCTACAGCATCACTAGGCACTTTACTGCTTCAGAGTCATCCCTATTTACTGCTTAACTGCACAGTTCCGGAGCAACATGACCTTCATGTCTGCTTAATAACTATGTTGAGGTTTTTAGAAATGCTATCAACACTGTTCCTGAACATAGGTAATAAGTTTATATCACACATCCTCAGCACTTTGCACTTCTTGATGTTTTCAGAACCATTCATTTTCACATGGTTTGTAGTTGTATGAAGTTGTATAACATGGACAGCCCAGGCTGTATAGAAGAAGGCAGGCTTTCAGATTTTTGACTCAAGAGGACAAAAATAGTGGGAAACAGCATACGTACACATATCCTACAATCTGCTGACCAAGATTTAAATTCACTGTACTACCCAAGAGGCAAATTCTACCGTGATATCAAGAAGATCCCCAGACGACTCTAGTTTAGCAGGCCTACAACCTCTGAACCTAACCCATTTATGTGCAGACCTTCAGCATAAGGAAGTTCTATGTAGTAACCATGTTATACTCTGGAGATGGAATAACATGCCTTGAAAGCCCTTTACAACCACTTGGCCATGATCGACGATTCTCTTTACCCACTGTAGAGTCAGGAAGATGAAGTATGAAAGGACTCATTCTACAAAGACTATATTATAAATAATAGCCTGAAAAGTGTCGATGTGGCACTTTGGGACATGGTTTAGTAGGCATAGTGTTGGGATCTTGGTTGGACTTAATCATCTTAGAGATCGTTTTGAACCTTAATGATTCTATGATTCTGCAGATTAAGAGTCACAAATATAACAGGTTGAGTTTCCTGACTGTACTATGTAGATGACAAAGCCTCGTTGTATCTAGAGCAAAAGAACTTTTATGTATCTCGAAAGAAATAGAATTACACAAACCAAGCAATAAGGAGCTTAATTTCAAATGTTTTGAATGAGCCATACGTAAGCTTCAGAAGCATACTGTCTCTGGTACAGAAAGATGAGGTCCTCTAATTTGGCTTCATCCACTACGACTTTCTGGTACATAGTTGCTATCTTTATTTTTTGAAACTCCAATCCTGAATTTTGTGACTGCTGTACGTGCATAGTGAATGGACAATGCTGGGACTATGGCTGGAGTTATCTTAATGTCTAAGAGAGGTGAGGTTGCCAAGAAAAACTCTCAGGAGTCCTGCGTTTTTTACACACCCGAGGGAGGAAAATTCTCCATTTTGCTGCTTGTATATTTAGCTGTTCTCCAAAAAACTTAAAATTCTTAGCTTTTGAGTTTTTTAATTCGTAAAAAATATTTGTATTTTGTACATAAGGTCTCTTGACATGAATATTCAGTCTCCTCTCCCTTTTTCTGTATACGTCATTTTGTAAGTTTACACGTGAGCACAGATTTTTGGCATAATAAAACTAATACCTGTATGTGTTACTTACTAAAAAATAAAAGCAGAAGAAAATTAAAAAAATATTAATTCTGGATATCAGAACCTGCACTCTTAGGAGTTTGTGGGTAAGAAAAACAAACATTTCTAACTTCAGTGTTTCTCTGCTTTCTTACTAAATAGAAAAGGTGGACTGAAAGGAAATATATTTGGGATGTGATCCTTCTACTTTGCTTGCAAAGTTAAAGATATCATTCTGTGTCACTCTGGGTTTGGTCAAGTCATAGTTATATTCCTCAAGGGAAGCTGACTCTTTCTCATTCCACATTGTAAGATTTGTACATTCCTTAAGGTGGAAGGAAAGCTGTTCAAAGTACAACACATTTTCACTTGTGCCTTACAGGATTTTTCTCTATCTTATTGCCTCACTCTATTTTTCCTTTGATGAGCTGATGGGCAAGCAATTCTCGAAGACCACAGAATTTTAGAACTAAACATTGAGCGACATCAAGCAGAATTTTTATGTAAGTATTTAAACTGTCTCTAAACTCGACAAGTTTGCTAGAGAAAGGCCACCAGCAACATGAGAAAATCTACTAACAGTTAATATTATTTTTGTGTGAAAGTCAAATTTTGATTAGTATTCCATCCCTGGGAATACAGCCAACCAGCTAAGGGCGTTTTTCCAGATCTGAATGTGGTCTGACTTTATTCACCAACCAACACAGCAAAGAGTTTCTTGTTAATAAAAGAGTGAGACCTAAGGCCTGTATCTATTTTGACCTGTGGAAAATTTCCATAGTTCCTTCCTTTGAGTTCTCTAGGAAGACAACTTTTTCATAACAGTAAGGATCATTTATTGTGCTAGGTGCAAAGCTTATTTATTGTGCTAGGTGCAAAAGGGGAGATTCTTACGTTAAATAAAGCTTGTTCCTGGGCAAGGATCCTCAGAAAATGTTGGTATCTATTCAGCTTTTTGGAAATAATGTTTTGGCTCCTGGCACTAGGCTGATTTAAAACTAAGTAAAACGGACAGACAAAACTCACTTAATGTTTTTGTCTTAAATCTGCCTGCATTATCCAGAGATTTAAAGGCCCTGATATGAAATTTAGACTGGGGAAATGTCAGTACCATGTTTCTAAACAGAAGTAATTTTACCTGAATTATAAAAAAGAAAGGAAGGAAAAAGGAGACTAGTTGAGATTCCCATTTTCGTTAGAGGTAGAAAGCCCATCTATTCACCTGTATTTTCTGGAAATACATAAACCACTTCAAAGGAGGAAAGAAAATGAAGGAGAGAGCTTGATACAAATTTTTGAGACATGTGGGCTGGATCACAAGGATTGTTCACCACTGTCTTCTTAGGAACATGAAGGTCAGATTCAAGTCTTGCTTGTGCTTCATGCATTGTGATCATTTTCTATCTCAGATGAAGACCAAACTAAGAGCTAGTGATGTGTGTGTTCTCGCTTACCATTGCCAAGAAAAATGTCTAATATCCTTTACTTTCAGAATTCATTCTCTCTTGCCTGGAACTCCGTCTTCAACAGAGTTGGCGTTTTCATTTTATTTCTATATAATATCCCATACACCGACAGAACAGACTGTTAAGATAATGTTTTTCCTCACTTTGTTGCTCAAACCAACCATAAGATCAATTTCTACCAAGTCACTATGTTTCTAGATACTTGGTACATCCTATTAAAACAGAAATTCTGTAATTATTAATGGTGATTTAGTTAATCACACTGAAATTAACATATCCACCTCTCTGTCAGCAGTTCCTTCTGAAAGTCAGAGCTATCATGGAAAAAACGGTTAGTCAGAGCTGTGCAGTTCTTAAATCCAAAAAGTCACTGCTAAGCTTTGAAAAATACGATCCTGGATCCATAGCAGAATCTGAGGTTGGTGTAGGTACATTTGTCTTTCTTTTTTAATCTTTTGTCATTTGTGTGTGTCACATAATGAGATTATCATTAATTGCTAATAAAAGACATGAATTAATTACTGTAGCTGTCCTGTAGAGCAGTGTATTGCCAGTTTGCTAACATACGTTGGAAAGGTCAGAATTATACACAGAAGATCCCATTTTACATTTCACTGAGCAATCACATAATGTACCCCATTTTTCTTCTAGGAAGGATGGCTAAACATGGCAAATTTGGTGCTAAAAAAAAAGTGATCATTTTGGAGATTTAGGTTCCTATTTCTTTGGGACACAATATGCTCTTTAGCCTTCATGCTCATGTGCCCTGTTCATACTAACAGAGTAGTTCCAGGTGGAGAAGGGTTGTGCTTGAGGAGCAACACAAAATGGACTTTGCCTACTACCTAGTCTGAAAAAACTGTGCTAGTTCAACTGTGTGATGGCTGCTAATTAATATAACTACCTTGGTGTACTAGAACAGCTTGGCTTCTGGACCTGAAAGCACCATGCTTTGTGGACCCATCATCTATGACATAGATAAGTTAAAGATCTCAATGCTCCATAGTGAATGTGTCTCATAAGATGAATAATTACATGATACAGTTTTTCTGCCATGACCAATGAAGCTCACAGAAAGCCATTTTTGCAGTCACTGGGTAAAGATCTTAAGATTCTTGTTTCATTACTTACAAGGAAGTTATCAATCAGTCTCAAACTCAGTTAGTTTGCTTGAGATAGAAAGTTACAGAAAAGGCATTTATAATATGAAACACATTATGAGATGTTAATGAAGTACTTTTATAAATAATTTTAAATGTTCTTGCTTCATGACCTCATCTGACTCTTGTTTAATTAGGATTAAAACACTAAAAACAGGTTTAAGTGGCTAAAATCCAGGCCCCTGAAGTCTACCAGTCCTTCTGAGGTACTGCATCATATGTCCACACAATGTCTTTGCATATGTAGGACAATGGATAGCTGTATAGGAAAATGTATTTTTCAAGGGTGCCACAGATAGCTTTTGCTATGCAACCCCTCCTTGCATCCCTGATAGCCACTGTTATTCATGGTGGCCACAGTGCCATGCTCTACCTCTCATGTTTGCCAGGATTTACCTGCAGACTCATGACTTTCTGCTTAAATTCTAAAAGAGTAAATGAATGTGATTTCTAAGTAAAATTGTTCTCATTCTCATATTAGGTTGCATCATGCTACTTAGTTTCAGACATAAAGAATATTTAACATATCTACAATATATCTACACACTTAAAGTATCTACAAGATGTTGGGATTTAATTTAAATGTAAATAGATGAAAACTAGCAATGAAATGGCTGGCTGGTGATGAAAAAGATACTAAGAATTAATATTTTGTATCTATGAGAAGAGCAATGCAGTAACATTTATTAGATATCTGAGGATATGGCTAGGCATTTACATGAATCTTGCCTTAATCTTCTCTTTGAATTCGGACAACCTGAGCTACGAATGTAAGTTGGGAAACTTAACTATCTCGGTCACGAAACCTGTGATGATGGACTCCTGTATAGAGTTTAGATACATTCTATATGTCTGTCAGTGAGCACTGGAAAACAAAGTTCAGACACAGATAAGAATTGCCTCTTATCAATACCCCAAAGCAAATTTCTTGAACAGTTCTTTGGTAGCTGTACAGGTTTTAATCGGTGTGCCTGCCCTCTGCTTCTCAGATCTCTTCTGACTCTGTGGTGACTGCATGAGCATTCATGCAGTTATGGGGTGAACTAGACTGAGGAGCTGATCCAGATGCAAAGAAACCATGAACATTCATCATTTAGCTTAAATACTGAACTACGCTCAAAATAATTCTCTTGCCTAAGTCATAAATTAGGAGGATTTCATTAAAACATGTTACATTACAGACATAAATTCCAGCAAGAGAAAACCACACTCTCATCCTTTACTTGCCCAAACATCCACCACTTTATCTTGTTTAACTGTGCCTGAAAACCCAATAAAAGTACACACTAACAAAGCTCATAGCAGGAGTAACTTCCTGGCTCAGAGGCAGATACTCCCTTTACTTTTTCCCTGGATTTGATTTTTGATAACACAAGCTTCTCAATGTGTGGGGAGTCCCAGGTCTTACACAGTGCTTTCCAGGGCCCTGATTCAGTTCCGGTTAAGCATGTTACATGAGGTAGGAGATTTCAGGGCTAAGCCTTGATAACATCTCAGTATTAATGGTTTGAACTTCTATGCCTTAATGAAAGGATGTAGCTTGAAAGATAGCTCTGGGAAAAAAAAGCAGTGCTTTTCCTTTTGTGAATATGTCATCATCTAGTTGAAGAACTGATTCAAAGACATATGGACTTGTGGTTCCAGGGACATAATTACTTAAATGCCTTGTGAACAAGAGCAAAATCTGCCTTTCATTAAATTCTTTGCAATGAGAATGGGCACGATGGTGGACTTAAGCAAATAGTTCATAGCTTCCAAGTCCCCTTGTGAAATTGTTCTTGTGTTTCTTTGTTAGGTGCATCACGAGGAGCACCACACAAAGGTGGCTGCCTTTAACTACTCTACAAGCCTTTGGGGCATTTTTGAGGCATCAGCCAGCCACATTCCCACTGCATCAGGAAGAGTTGCCTTCCCACAACGTGTCTCCTACATCTAAATATAACATCTGGGAAGATTCTGCTAGTATCCATCCCAAAGCAGGGTTTCTGAAGGACAGAGAGCGCTCATATCTCACTATATGTCTTTAAACAAGGGGCCCTGAGCTTGTCAGATGCCATTATTTAGAGCAAAACCATAGAACTCAGAAAAGCTAGTGAAGGTACCTTTGGGAAGATGCCGTATTCTAAGCAAACTCTTGTTGACTGGGAACTAGGAAGAGGGAGTCAGGGGACAGCTGATTCTAGCCACATAAAATATCACTGATTTCTTGTCAGAAAAGTTTAGCAATATTTTGAGTTTTATTACATCAGTGTCACAAAATCTTCAAACATTGCCACACGTAATTAATAGCAAACTGAGATACTAAGATTGGTATTCAGTTTCTTGAAGTACCATAAGTGTTACCCAGGGGAATTAGAAAAGTAGACATTACTAACAGAGTAAAACAAAATGATGAAAACCACTTACAAAAAGGATCACAATTTTGCAGGAAAACTTGATGATTTTTCTAGGATTATGTTGTGAATGAGTCTTTTAGACAGAATTAGCATTTAAGTAAAGTGCAACTTAAATAAAGTTCAATGATAAGGTCATGACATTACTTACTGCATGGAGGAAATATAACTCAAGTCTCTTTCCATATTAGTGACGTGAAGTGTTTTGAACAAGGATTGGGAATTCAGAAAAAAAAGGGACATCCTTCAGTTGAGTTTCAGAATAGACCACCTTACTTTCAAAACTCCCCTTTCAGAAAGAAGTTTAGGTGTAGCTAGATCCAATTCTAGTCTCAGACTTGGTCAAAAATTTACGTCTAGGAGATAGAGGCTAAGGACAGAGGGCAAGGGAGGATTCTATGTGTTGCTGGCTGAAGGATTATATGTGCTTACAGGCACAGAATTTTATGTGCACATCTAATTTTCCATGTCACTTAGCTAAGATTTCAATGTTTCATAATTCTTATCCCCAATTCGCTTACATTCTCATCTGGGCATTGCACATGAGTTCCAAACCAAGTTTTGCAAAGCAGACTATCAGACACCAGGTCCTTCTGTCTTAATACATGGTGTTAGTTAATGACGAAGCTGTAATCTGAAGTTTTGTAAAGCAGACTCTCAGATATGGGATTCTATAAATAAATAATTTGAGAGGGAGATACAGAAATATGGTCAAACACAGGGAGAGAAGCAGACATGAGTAAAGAAATCCCACGGCAATTACACCCAGGGAATATCTATATGACTATTTACCCAGCTCTCATGCAATGACTTGGTCCAGTATTAAATTTGAGTCTGTGGTCTTCTAGTTCCTCAGTGGATTCCTTTGTTGTCTTTCAGACAGGTGGTTGTCTTGGTGCAGTTGGTGTTGATGATCTGTGTCCTTGAAGCCTCTGTATTTCCCTGCTTCCATTGATTCTGGAGCCCATGTTTTGACTGAACAGGTTGTATGTGCTAGGAAAGTTTTTAACTGGAAATTCCAAGTTTGTGACCTAGTGCTTCAGAGCAAGTCTTTCTACTTATGCTAAGAAAGCTAAGTAAAAGCATACTAAATCACACAGTATTATAACTCTAAATGATTAATTTTATGTAAAACACTACTTAATTACGCTAAACAACTAATCCTTGTTAAATAATAGAATTTCCTCATCATTTGGTACAGCTGCCTTCTAGAGAGGATTTAAATGAAGTTCACCAGTGATGTGTTGTCTGTAAGACATCTCATTTCTTTGAGGAGCATCCTTGAGAAGCATTCTAGTGCCAGGGAAGATCATCACTATGCAGCCACACTCCCTAGTAGGGAGAGCTGAGAGAAGGTTCACTTAGGCTGCCATATTTATGGGATAAAAGTGGTTGACTTTTAATCAAATTGCATATAATACAGCTAGGCATAAGGTTCCTTATCTGTGTTTACTGTGTCACTATGCTCCTTGTGGGTTCCTTAGAGGAGTTCTTGATTTGGCTGCAGGCCAGCCTTTACCTCCTCTGGAGCCTGAACTAAACTGCTGTTGGTTTGATTAAAGGGTAGGGGTGCAACACATCCATCACAGATAATAGTACAAACCTGAAGGACAAAGATTATTTTTTCCTGAAGGATGCATCTCTTTTTTCCTGATTTGCTACTGGCACCTCTGCAGTAAATTTTTATTTCTTTTGTACGTAATGCTAAATTTTCAAATACTTTTCAAACTTATTTTGAAAATTTCCTTTTAATATTAAATTGCTTTCTTCATCCAACACCTTAGTTTAAAGGAGATCAAAGGCTTCAAAGTAACACTTTTTCAGTTTTTTGGAACTTTCTTATGCAATTAGCTATTTCCACAATTAATGAGGTTTTTCCTCCATGGCATATTTGTGTCTCAGCTAGGTCTCATAGTTTTCACCCTTCTTCAAAGTAAGGATATTCAGAATGAAAAAAAAAAAAATCACCTTACCCATCATCTCCACAACGAAAAAGCTAAATGGTGCTGGGACACAGCTCGCCTGCTACACCCAAAAGAGGAATTACTTGACCAGAGGACAGAAAAACTAGAAAGAGCATAACAAAGAGGTCCTGGAAGACTGGAAGTTGGCCAATGTGACGCCCATCCATAAGAAAGGCCATAAGGATGATCCAGGTAATTGCAGACCTTTCAGTCTGACCTCGGTCCCAGGTAAAATTACAGAGCAGATAATACTGGGTGCAATCATGTGGCACCTGCAGAACTGCCAAGAGATCAGGCCCAGCCAGCATGGGGAGGGGCAGGTCCTGTCTGACCAACCTGATCTCCTTTTATGACCATGTGACTCGCCTGGTGGATGAGAGGAAGGCTGTGGATGTGGTATACCTGGAATTCAGCAAGGCCTTTGACACTGTCTCCCACAGTAGACTCCTAGAGAAGCTGGCAGCCCGTGGCTTTGATGGGAGCACTCTGTGCTGGGTTAGGAATTGGCTGGATGGCCGAGCCCAGAGAGTGGTGGTGAATGGTGTCTCATCCAGTTGACGGCCGGTCACCAGAGGTGTTCCCCAGGGATCGGTATTGGGTCCAGTCCTGTTCAATATCTTTATTGATGATCTGGATGAGGGGATTGAGTCCATCATCAGCAAGTTTTCAGATGATACCAAGCTGGGAGGAAGGGTTGATCTGTTAGAGGGACCTTACAGAGGGATCTGTTAGAGGGACCTCCCTTACAGACGGACCTGGACAGACGGGAGACATGGGCCAATTCTAATGGGATGATGTTTTAATAAGTCCAAATGTCGGACACAACAATCCCATGCATAGCTATAGACTGGGGACAGAGTGGCTGGAGAGTAGTCAGGCAGAAAGGGACGTGGGAGTGCTAGTTGACAGGAAGCTCAACATGAGCCAGCAATGTGCCCAGGTGGCCAAGAAGGCCAATGGCATTCTGGCCTGCATCAGGAATAGTGTGGCGAGCAGGACCAGAGAAGTTATCGTCCCCCTGTACAGGGCACTGGTCAGGCCTCATCTTGAATACTGTGTACAATTCTGGGCCCCCCAGTTTGGGAAAGATGTCAGGATGCTGGATTGTGTCCAGAGGAGGGCAACAAAGATGGTGAAGGGGCTGGAGCACAAGCCCTACGAGGAGCAACTGAGGGAGTTGGGGCTGTTTAGTCTGAAGAAGAGGAGGCTCAGGGGAGACCTCATTGCTCTCCACAACTACCTAAAAGGAGGTTGTAGTTGGGCAGGGGTTGCTCTCTTCTCTCAGGTGACCAGTGACAGAACTAGAGGGCATGGACTCAACCTTCGTCAGGGAAAGTTTAGGCTTGATGTTAGGAAAAAGTTCTTCACTGAAAGGGTGATTGGCCATTGGAATGCACTGCCCAGGGAGGTGGTGGAGTCGCGGTCCCTGGAGGTGTTTAAGGGGAGACTGGATGAGGCACTGAGTGCCATGGTTTAGATGATGGCGTTAGTGTTGGTGTTAGTGTTGGGTTATAGGTTGGACTCAATGATCTCGGAGGTCCTTTCCGACCTTATGATACTGTGATACTGTGTGATACTGTGAAAGAGCAGCCAGATTTTTAAATCAAATAAGTAACCTAACACTAATCGTCCTTACATACCACCGTAGTTTCCATGCAGCCATGTCAACCAGAAATCCTGTTAGAGATTCCCCAAATCCCAGGAGGTCACTGGCCACTTACAGAGCTAGCTTCCATGTGTTTTCCCTCACAAGCTCCTGCCAACTGAGAGCTGCTATGCTTTAGGTTCACCCAGATGGCTTCTACAGGACCAGAGCCAAGGCAATCATCAATTCAGAGCAGCCCTAGGTTGCGGTAATTTCCACAGAGGAAAATGTGGAAGTTTAGGATCAGGGAACTTGGATCTGCTTTACCATCACTTATTTAGCTGCACACAGTACAAAACAGCACCTGGGAAAGTGCTGAAGCAAAAATCAAACAAAATCCTTCCTTTTCACTCTAAATTCTAGTTACTGTAGTTTGCTCACTATTATCAGTGCCATATTTTCCAGGCTTGCTGTTCCAGATATCCTAGGAGAGCAAACTACTGACTGGAAGGGAAGAGGAAGGCAAATATTGCAGAAGACAGAGATCAGATTCTAATATCTTCTCCCTTAGCTGCCAAATGCTATTGTAAGTGACCACTCAGCTTGTATACAAGACAAATAAGAAAAACTGCTTCCAGAGGAGAATCGGCTTTCAATTGGCTTAATTGAAAAAATAAGCCGCTACACCATTTGTAGTCTCTCCCAAATAGTAGAAAGTTTAGCATAAACAGGAACATTAAAAATTAAATTATCCATCCTTCCTGTGTTTGTAACAAATACATTATACATATACCACGCTATAGAAAATTGCTGTACATGTGTGTCAACACTAATCGTTAACTTTGTTATATTTTGATATGCATACTGCATATAGAAGATAAATGCAAGAACACAGCATGCAAAAGACTTCACTGAACAGTCAAATGGAAGAGCAGCTGGAAGCAGAACCATGGGAGTCAGCAGGACCATGGGAGTCAGCAAGGGAGCCTGAGCTACCATCACCCATGTTAATGCACGAGCTACAAAAGAGTGTAACAGAACTGGGACCAGTCCATAGTAACAGGGAACCACATAATGCCCCAAGGGAGGGTCCCTTAAGCCACATAAAGATGGAGTTGTGTTTGTTTTAATAGCAACTTTAAAAAAAAGAAGTTATTTATCTTGATAACCGTGCCTGTATAAAGGCTTCTTTTGCATTTAACATACACATCCATACACTCCAAGAAGGGTAGGCAAGGTAGAAATAATCAAATTATTTGCAATCCTAGCAGAGTTTATGAGTCTGCTGCATATATTAATTGTCATAAGAGCATGAAATAGTAGGCATCTTCCTCAAGCATTTCATAAGATATCCTTACCAGTGCTTGAAAAAGCATGTAAACTCACCTAGTGACTTCACCATCTGAAAAATGTAAGCTGATTGTCAAGAAAGTGATGACTCAGATGTTTCCCTAATATGGCTAGATTACCTGGCAAGGTTTACTGAAATTCTAATCGCCAGAAGTCATTCAAGCACTCCCTAGTAATAACTATGTCCTCAGCTACCTATTAGATGGTCCTGAGCACCAGGAAATTGGAGGAAATGAATAACTTTATATTAGATTCTAAGTACTTAAAGTTTGGTAAACAATCCAATGAAAAAATGACTATTTCCAAAAGATTACCCCTGAATGTTTTGAATAAAGATAAATATTAATCATCCTCATTCATAAAGAATAAGTGAAAGCACCACTGAAAAACAACCACCTACTCAATGTCTTAATAACCCTGTGGGTTCAGATATGTCTCATCATCAAGATTTGAGCAGGTATAGGATTTTGCTTCTTTCTCAGTCATCATGGTCTCATTCCAATATTTTAATGTTTAAATGAACCTTTATCTATTCTGTCCAAGAGACCCAGCTCCTTAATGGTTGAATAGTAATTCTAATAAATGTGTTGAGCAAGGTAGATGATGATGATCATAACTTAAAATGATTCTATAAATGCTTTATCACCATTGTGCAATTATGTAGCTTTGGACTGTGTTTTGGCAAAGTGTACACTTCCAATCCATTGCTAACCTGGCCTCAAAGCAAAAGTCTAATTAAGAAAATTGCTTAAATATTTTATCTGGCAGTTAACATATGTAATCTAAGAGTGATCATCATTGACTAACATAACAAATATGATAGCGCAAATCTGATGAGCTAGTGAGATTTATGGGGTCAATGCATGTGGATAAAAGAGTGCAGGCCAAGTCTAAATTCATTAGTCACTCAGGTTCTGTGGAAAGAAAGAAGATCTTAGGTGGGAAGTGTTGGAATCAGGCAGCAGTCAGCACAAACATCCTTTTGGAGAGACACAGACCTTTTCAAAATTGTGTATCAGCTTTCTAACAGTGATCTAATGGCTGAGAAGTCATGGGGATATGAAGAGAGATATGAAGTCTACAGAAAAGGTAGATGACCCCATGAGGGAAGGTGGCCAGCCTAAGGATAAGTATCTTGGCACATCTTGCGCATTTCTGTACAGAACAGCCTCTTTCGCACTGACTGTTGAGAACATTTTCTGACCTGCTCACCTCATCAAGACTATTAAAAAAAATGGATAACTGGAGGCCAAAGCTTGAATCCTTGCCCCAACTCTGTTCAGTTTGCAGACTACTGTCTAACTATCCTACAAGTGCTGCTATGCTGACAGAAGTTGGGTTACAGCACACTCATCAGGAGTTTACATCATTGTTTCTGGATGGAGTCTGTGTTTCTGCAGTGTTCCTTAAAGAATTTATATAATAAAAATAAGATGTCTCTGGTACAGAGGTATAAGAATATCTTTAAGATGTTCTTAAAAAAATGGGGACTTGTATCCTTTGCTGTTAATGAACTCGGTGCCAAATATCTCATGCTAGAACTTCTCAAGTATGCCTTTTCCTTTAACAGGTTTTCCCAGATCAGCAGAGTTAAACACAGCTAGCAGAGTACAGAATTTAGAATTGCGTACCTATTGTTAACTTCCTGAGTACAAGAGCTGTGAGTACTTAAATGTCTCTGCTGTCCTGTGGCACAGGAAATCTTCCAAGGCAGTCAGCACATCAGGAGCGGTTGGGCCACCAACTCTGGTGGTGGGATTCCCTGAGGTTCAGCTATCTCAAGCTGCTGTAGCTGCTTCTGGATTCAACCTGGCAAGCAAACCAGAAAACTCAGACCTCTCCCTGTTGTTCTGCTACTATTGTACTGAGAAAAGATGTTGCCTTATTTTTCCTGTTTTTCTCTTTGTAAAAAAGTCTTTTGCTTTTGTAACGGCAGGATCTCTCTAGCTCTCTACCTGTCCTACCAGGCAGCTAGAAAAAACCTCTGAGAGCAAAATGTGCCATTCTTTCCCATCACCTATGCATATACAGAGTCTTCTTTAAGCAAGATGTGTCAGCTACAGGAAATAAATTAAGGGAGTTTTTCCATTTTCTTTTATATAAGCAACTCTTCAGTGAATCCCTGTTAGGTAACTGGTGTTTGTAAGTCTTATTATCAATTTTTGAATGAAAAGAGAAGAAGAAAAAGTTGGGAGACAAGGTCAAATACTGACACGGTGGCAAGGATTGTATTATTGTTTTTCCACTAGGTTCTTGGATCACTTGTCATAGCTGAGACTTGCAATATGCACTTGTATCTTTTCATAGTATGAGCAGCTTAAAAGTCACACGTGATTTGTTGTCAAGCATCAAAATTAAATGCTTAACTTATGAAACTAATAGACACAGTAAGCTGTTGAGTACTACCTACTTAGTTAAAATCTGGGTAATTTTATAAATGCCTTGTACAAAATACTTCATTTGATTCAGACTGATCCAGTCTCATGAACGAACTCATCTTTGATTTTATAGCAGGGGTAGGTTTTGTGAGTGTTTCTCAATACCCCAGAATATTTGAGACCTGCATAAACAACCTTCACCACCTTTCACGTTTTTCTGCCCCCAGATAGTCTCATTGTGAGTTCATTTAACATTTCTTTGTTTTACTTTTGAAAGACTTATTTAAGGAAAATCCTGGCTAAGCCTGGCAACTGTCTTTCCAAAGGAGATAGTAAGGGTTACAAATGCATTGTCCAAATACTCTTAATAAACTTTTACTCTGTCTCATTCTCAATAGTAGTTTGGGTAATCACAATTTGTTTTCCTGTTAATATTGGAAATGCAGAGTTGCCTGCATCATTTTCCCTAAAGGAATACACCAGAGACCTTCCTTCAGAGTAACTTTTAGTTTAGAAAAATCAGTAGAGTCTCTATGGCTCCCTTGAGATTTCTGATTTCTCCTTTCTATCTTGCCTAGCACTTGGCTATGCAACTGCTCTGTGTCTTGCTTGGAAGCCTCCTAGCCTTTAACCCAACTGCTCTTCGGTGGCTTGGGGGGCCTCTCATTTCCTGCCTGTCCTACCTGGTAGCTACAGAAAACACTGAGAGCAAATGTGATCACTTCCTCACCAAGCATGCAGACTTTGTCAGCTTTGTCTCTCTTTGTATTTGTCAGCTGCTCCAGAAAGTGCATGAAGTTTGAAGAAATCTTACTCAGGTTTGCACCTAATCTGAAAATCATATAATTTCATTTGAAGACAAACGAACATGAAATATCTTGGAGGGTTCTCTTTCTTGGTTAAGCCTCTCTTAGCTACAGGAATAAGTGTTTCTTATTTAGCTAATATTGACTTCCTATATGCAAATACATGGAAATTATTTATGCCAGTGCCTGAGGACCAAAGCCTAGTTCTCCTTTTGAATATATTTTTACTGTTTCAGTAGGTCCTGTGATAGGTAAATGATTGTGCAGTAGTGCTTCTGGGCATCATTTTATCTTTCATTTTATGCTACAGCATGAACTACTCCTTGCACTGGTTTTCTTGATTCTGAGTTTGAACAGTACACAACTTTCCCCCCCCAGGTCTTTCTTCTTTCTCGTTTTGTATTCTCTCTCATGTCCAAATTAATAACCAGTATCTGTCCCTATAAACTGGATGAAGCAAATTTCTTTTTTTGCCAGATTTAATTACTCTGTCATAAAAATCTTCTAGATCTTTCTGCATGTTCTGACTCAAATCCTGGAATAATAAGTTCCTTTAGTCAGAAATTCTCCTCAATTTTTAAATTATTCTTGTTTTCTTCCAATAAGCATATATCTGGGGCCCTCAGTTCAAGAAAGATATTGAGGTGCTGGAGCGGGTCCAGAGAAGAGCAACAAAACTGGTGAAGGGACTTGAGCACAAGTCCTATGAAGAGAGGCTGAGGGAGCTGGGGTTGTTTAGTCTGAAGAAGAGGAGGCTCAGGGGTGACCTCATCGCTCTCTACAACTACCTGAAAGGAGGTTGTAGACAGGTGGGGGTCGGACTCTTCTCCCAGGCAACCAGCAACAGAACAAGAGGGCACGAGCTTAGACTCCACCAGGCAAGGTTTAGGCTGGATATCGGAAAAAAGTTCTTCACAGAACGAGTAATCAGGCATTGGAATGGCCTGCCCAAAGAGGTGGTGGATTCACCATCCCTGGAGGTTTTTAAAATAAGACTGGATGTGGCACTTTGTGCCATGATCTAGTAATCATGATAGTGTTGGATTAAGGGTTGGACTTGATGATCTTGGAGGTCTCTTCCAACCCAGATAATTCTATGATTCTGTGATCTAAAATGATTGTTTATTTGTTTGACAAGAGTAAAAAGGAATATTACACTTGATTTGTATGGTTTTGTCAAAGTTCCACATTCATATAACTGCTCAAAGGGCTAAAAATTATACTAGTTTATAAGGGGAGTTTTAGAGTGATGATTGGAACCAAAGCTATCAGATTGCTGGAATATAGGAAAATTGGCTTGGGAAAACTTTATTTTAATATCTCAATCTGCTGTTATGTAACAGTCTCTGTGTTCCCGAAAGATGAATCAAGTTATAAAGAGCCTTTTTGTTGGACAGAACTTGTGGTCAAGTTTTAACTCCCTTAATTTATGATCTCCCCTTGGTTAAATGTTTCTGGGTACAAGGTCCAGAATTCATTATAGAAGTTAGAAATGCTGACCTTGAGCTACCCTTGCCTCTGATGGTTCTCATATCTGTCTCTGTGCCCAGGGACATGGATGCTAATACTGAAAATGTATTAAAATATGCTTCCAGAAAGACTCCGGCTAATTGGTCAGATTTTTCTAAGATCAATAGCAAGCACACTGGGCTGAACTTTGAGTACTTGACCTATGAATGATAAAAAAATCCTAGCAGCCAAAACAGGCAAGTTATTAAGATGTGATCCCTGAATCCTAGGATATTTTTAGCAATTGCTAATTCTTCCTGCCTAAAAGTTGAAGCTCTAAGTTGCACATCTCTTTTACTGTACTCTGTGACTCCATTTTTTAATTTCTGGGATTATCTCATATTTTATTAAAAGGTGGTTTTATCTGTTTGCTTGGCTTTTTCTAGTGTATCCTTCAGCTCACGGAAGCCTCATACATAAAAGGAATGAAGGCAAGATAGAAAGGAAATGCATCAGTTCAGACTGTCTGTGCTTTCTTTCTTTTGTTTCATAATGCACAATTCCACGCTATTTAATGTCTTTTTGAATAACATGAGTCCACAAACAGACAAACAAACAATACACTGTATTAAAGTCAGCTCTGGTGTGGTCTTTCAGATCTCTACCTCAGACATCCCTATGTTAAGAATGACAGTAGCATTCCACCCTGAAAAATCAAATCTGTAACTGTATCTTTGTTTGATGGGAACATCCAGAATAGGTTTCATATCAACTAAGATGAAATGTTTAAAGATACCTAAACCTATGCAATTGGTTTAAGCTTCCTCCCTTATAAACATAGCAAAACACTGACATCCAAGCAGCGATTCATCCTATCTATTTTAGGTACTTTCTTTAGCAAGACTCTGGAGATGCTTATTTTTCTTGGTTAAGAGAGATATTTTAGTTCTGTAAGACTAAAGATTATCAAGGCCATCAGGAGTTAGATTTTTAATTGGCATGAAGCAGACTACATAAAGCAACATAAACTTGTATGAAATTCTGGAATACTATTAAATGTATTTCTTCGGATAATGCTGGAATGAATGTTTGCTTGATCTGGTAAGAATAGGACAAACAGTCTTTCTTGTCCTCTGATTTCCAGTTCCATACTTGATAATTGATGTGCTCCTTTCTGCGAAATCTGAAACATTTCCTATGTGATACCATTATCATTATCATGTAATAGGAAATGATAATTCCTATAACAAACAAATGAGTCTTTAAAAAGACTTTTGTTAGTTGAATTTATGTGTCTCTAAACTGGTGGGAGGAGGGTTGGTGCTGGGAAGAGCTGAAGCTTCCTTAGGCCTTCCTGAGCTGCAAAAACAAGTAAGCCTGCAAGATCATGAGAGGAAGGGGAAAAAACCTTCAAAAACAAAACATAAATCACCCTAAACCTCTTTCCATAGTGACCCAGAGGGACCTGTGTAATTTCAGGCAACGAAGCAAGCCAAGGAAAGGTTCTGAGTGAACATCAAGGGAAAAGGAAGAGAGAGCAGGAGGAAAAGTTTTGTTTTCAAACTTCCCATATAAAATTTTTAGCAGGAAGATTCAGTTTTGTCTATTTAAAAAGTGACCTTTTTTCTAGTATAAATATACTAGGAAGGCCTGACTTCAAGAAACTGAAAGCAATAGGTGAGTTCAACGTACTCATTTAAAGGGGAAACTGTAGGAAAAATAAATCAGGGATTTATTACAAAGACAGCAAAACTTTGCCTAAGTTCCTCAGTTACAGTGACATTAATTTAATTTGTTTGTAGTAACAAGATGCCTGGTTCTTATATAAGAACTGTTTTATAAATTGTAGCTGAGGATATTTTCAGCTGGACTAATCAGTGCATCTGTGGGAATAAACACACAGAATGCTCCTGAATATTGTCATTGCATGAATAAAACAAGAAATAGCCTGTTGTTAATTGAAAATTTCCATCATAATATCTCAACCAAATACTTAATACATATTTTCTGGTCCTGAAATCCTCACCAAGGAATAATCTTCTTCCTTGTTCTACATGTTATTTTATAAAAATCAAGGTTTAAGGCAACGTCAATGAAATCTCCTTAAATTATGTGCTAATTTGGTCTCAGATAACCCTATAGATGGTGTGCACACAGCAATTCAAGTTCATGTGCATGAAAGTAAACTCTCTTTAGTGCACTGTAGGCAACAGTAACATTTCCATTATGTTATTTGCATGTACCTTCTGCTTTGTTATTAAGCGTGTACTAACCTAGCATTCAGTTTGTTTCAATTGTGTTTTTCTTCTAATTTTATTTCCATTTTTGTAATGTAGAAGAGATCCAGCAGGCTAATGCAGAAGCAAAGGAAATGGCCTCCTTTTTTTGCAGTGATTTGCAAAGGAATAGTGTGTAGAAACTGGCTCTGTCCATATTACATAAAGGCTGGAAACCACCTTGAAAAATTGCCTGGGCCAAAAAAAAATTCCAGGTGAAGTTTTTAGTTGAAAACTGCTGGACCAAAATAGCCTGACACAACAAATTCACCATATAGAAAAACAAACAAATGAACAATGGCATTTTAGTTTAGTTTAGGAAGGACAGTTCAAATGGAAGAATAAAATCACTGACTTTCAACTACATTCTCAGTGGCCAATTATAAAATCAAAGAAAAAAGGGGAAAACTGGAATAAGAAGGTCACATATTTTACCTCCAGGTTACATCAACTATACCTAACCAGTCCTGACAGCTGTTTCTTTAACTTGTCCTTAAAATCCTCCAGTGACAGAAATTCTAAAGCCTTCTAAAGCAGTTTCATACATATCCACTTATTATGATAGAATCTAAATAGAAAACTGAAAAGTTTAATAAGAGATTACATTTAAAACTCTAAAGGAAAACATGTATATTGTTTTGATACTGTCTGGCTATCATCCAGGCTGGCTTGAGAGAATCACAAGAAGATATATAACTGCAGTGCACTTAAGGTCAAGGCTGGTACCTGTGGGGTACATTCATTTACTCAAAAGGATGATGAATCAAGTGCTGAATGCAATTACAATACGGAATTATAAATTACTGGCAAAGGTACTGCAGTAAATCCATGCACTACCTGGTAAGCGTGCTCGCACACACGCACACACATACAGCTTAAGTACAACATACCCTGATACTCATCTGCCGAGTGGGAGGAGACCTTACATTTGACAGAGAGAACAGACTGAACAAACCCAGTAATGTGGAACAGCTGATGAAAAACTCACAATATAGTTTATTTTGCAGTAATATATTCATGCATCTATAACTATAGAATGGATAAGATGGCACAACACATTTTGTTCTTGATTACACTTAAGGTTTTAAGGAAAATATAGATGTGAACCTTAATTTTCCTTTTTATTTTTCTTTTTCTGATATCAGGATTTCCCAAGGATCCACCCACTGACATAGAGGAGCCTTATGCTGAAAGTCAGGTCCAAGAAATAGCCACTGAACTTTTATAAAAAATAAAAAACAGTCAAAGGACTAATTGATATCAAAATTTCTCTGAACTAGATAATAAGTTGGCTATGGTATAACCAGACTTGAAATTCACTACATTGTGTATATTTTTCAGTTCCTCCAACTTTCCCAATAAGAGTATAAAATTATCTGATCTGAATATTGACTTGGAATTTAGAAGGTTTTTGAGTCATGAGTGTGCACTCTGTCTTTTGCATCATATGTTTCTGTTGTGAATGACACTAAATTCACCAAATTCACCACAAACTACACCCTCTAGGAAATGCTGGCTAAAGGGAAATGTTGGCTAAAGGAAAATGTTGGCTCAAGGGCAAATAAAGTAGCAATATTTGGCCCTTTAGATACGTTAGGAGTAAATACTAATTTAGACAACAAAAAGATGTCTATTTACACTGACTAGACATGACACCCTGCCTGAAAAGCGACCATAATTCTGCAAAGTATAGTAAAAAACTTTACAAAACGTGACCTACAAGACAAGACAGAAGGTGATGGAATTTGAAGATAATGATCAAAGAAAGAAGAAATGACCAAATAAAGGTGAGAATGAAACTAAGGGAACATGTATTTTACATTTATTTGGAATAGACAACAAGTTTTAATCACATCAAAGGAAGTTTAGGTTGGAAATTGCAAAAGAGCAGGGAGAGTTAAGTACTATTGCATTGGAAACCAACTTGTACGGCAGACAAAGGCAGGGGAAACAGCCAGGATATTTTCTAAGACCTTGTTAAAGTAAACCTCTGAGAGAACTGTTTTAGGAATAGCTTATCTTGTCTTGGAACAGGGGACCAAATCAACACACCTGCAGCTCCATCCCATGCTGTTTTCCCAGGCCTACACCTCTTAGAGAATGGCAGGGGTTGAGCTGTGAGAAGGTACTGCTTTTCAAAATGATTCAAAAGTCCTTCCAGCTAGCACGCAGATAAAAGCTCTGCATTTCTGCCTTTTCTCAGATACATGTTTCTAATTCTTTTCTTTGCTTTTTCTTGGCTGCCTTTTTCTACTTTCCTGTTCTGTGGTGATTTGTCACTTCTCCCCCTGGGCAACGAAACATACAGCTGTGAAAAAATAAATCCCTTAATCTTTGTATTATTTTTTCCTTTTTAATTTATGAGAGTTCTTGGGCTTAAAAGAAAGACTAGGACATGGCCCATGTTTGCACAGTCCAGTTTTCAATGTCTGCATGTTCGTAGTTTCTTCAGTGGCTAGATATAGGGCAATTAATTTCCTTATTTAGTGTGCAATGATTTCCACATCTTTCAAGAAAGTGATGAGACTGCTTAACTAACTCATAACAATACCTACTTATGTTTGGAGCTACTGATCCAAAAAAATAAGATGGAAGCAGGAGAGAGAAGGAGAGAAAAGATGCATAAAACTTATCGAGACAAATGAAATATATAAGATTGCAAATATAAAGCCACATGATAGCAGCATTTTGCCCTACTCCTGATTATTACCGTGCCCTAAGAAACTGTAGAAAATTCTGGAATTTAGACAGGAGTGATACTTTTTTTTAAATGAACCAAATTAAAATGTGTCATGTGTTTTTCACCTCTAGCTCCCCTGAAAAGACATGCCACCTTTGCTCAGGTATGTTCTAGAGATGTTATTAAAAAGGAGAAGGAAACTAAATTAAATAAATATGGTGTGTTAAAATAAGCTACATTTGAAGCTCAGCTTCTCAGTTTAGCTCAAAGACTTGTTGTAGTCTCTAAGTAAATACAAAAAATGAAAAATGAAATCATTAAATTGACAAAGGTGAATTTTAATACAGATCTTGAATCCCCAGCATTACAAATCTCATTACAATTTCTCAAAAGAGACTTTGTACTCCCCCTCCAAACCTGAAATTAGAGACACTATGCTAGTGTAAGTTCTTACAAGACTGCACAAGGCATGAGTGTGGAGCTATGAGCAGATCTCTTCAAAAACACATAATATCACCACAGTTGGTTATTTGTAATCACTGTCCTCAGCAGACAAAAAAATGAATGGTGACTTGAAGACCCACTGATTCTAGGGTAAGACACAATTTAATTCACACTTTCTTTGACAACCAGTCAGAAATGCAGCCTATGGTCTTGTTCTCTGTATAGCCCTGGGGCTGCAACTCAGGTGCCAAAGAGGAATTTGCATGAAATGCTGCATTCATGCTATAGTACATAATATCCATGCTTAGTATAAACAGAGTGGATCATTTGCAAGAGTATTTCTGCTTTAGATGTGAGAAGTTGAAATGAAAGTTTAATTTGGAAAATAATGTAAAAAACAATTGTGTTCAAATTCAGTATGCACTTTTGACTCTACTAGATATGTAAGAGCTAGAGAAATACTGATTTGATTGTAATAACATTCAGCACCTTGTTCCAGCTCATTGGAACTCCATTCAAGTATTCGAAGAGCTTAAAAAACTTCCAGAATATGTAACAGAGATGTTGCAATGATCTCTACTCAAACAAAATGTAATAAATTTGTCTTTTCTGCATACAGTAACTACATATATTTTTGGAAGGATGCCAGTAGCTTAACTTTAAACCAAATATTGCAGTACAGAGAAGATTTTTAAAAGTCCAAACCATTCATTTGCTGTAGTACAAGTGACACAACTTACAATTTGTTGGTAAAGGCAAACAAAATTGAAGCAGAGTTTCCCTCACACTTTATCCATCTAAGGCTAACAGGGTTTACCTTTGTTGCAGATCCATTTACTCCTTTATAAAACTGCTTGTAGGATTACCTTAATGCAGAAACACATTGCAGCTGTACCAATTAAGTGCTAGTCAAGTGAGAGAATGAAATCAAATGCAAGAGGCTGGAAGTGAGTCAGAGACTATTCAATAAGTGAGAAAGAAATCTCTCTGAATGTAGCTTATTATAAAGGCTGCATAAGTTGTGTTAGACACATTCTGAACAAAATCTTTCTTAAAAATGTATTTGCTGAAGCGTGTGAGCTAACATACTTCAATGGGTAATCTGTTTCCTGATCAAGACATAACCTGGAGATGAGCCATTGAATGCACTGTATGTTAGTATTCCAAGTCAATGAGAGCAATGTAGTTCATTCAATTCAAACTGTTCCCTTCAGTGCTTGTGTCCCTTCAGAAGGATGAGGTATTAGCTGAAATTCTCTGCAAGAGATTTCTTGCTTTCATTTATAAAATTTTCAATGGGGAAGTTAACCAAATGAATGGATTAATCCATCTAGTACAGCTCATGGAGACATTTTCCACCAGCAGGTAAACTGGTATATTTCAGATCAAGTGGAGCAGGCCACTGTTGATATACCAAGCACTTTGAAAACCCCAAGCACATTGAAGTGCAACTGACAAATTCATCATGAGAATTTGCAGAACTTCCCATGGATTCTGAATGGAGGAGTTATTTACTTTTGTAAACCTCATAATTGCACTCTCTCTTATTGTAAACCAGACGATTTTAGCTTCGGAAATATTAGTGCTGAGCATCTTTGCTTGTATATGATGATATGTTATTAGTGGCCTACTGAAAATATTTCCAGAGCTTGGGTAAAGGTCAGGCAAGCAGGTTTGCTATTCGGAGGGTACACTGTAGGTACCAGAGAATAGGGGAGACACAAACATACAATTATTATTTAAGTCCTCTGAAACGACTGCAAGATCAACGAACTTACTGCAGTTATTGCTGCTGTAGTCCCAATAGTTATACTGAGCACTCTCCAAGAAGAGGGACTGTGCAGTTAGTCATCTTGTCTCTATGTTTGTTTCAAAGCAGAATACTGCAGCAGCCAGGGCACTCATATTCCCGGCTTGGCACTTCAGGGAATTAGGAACACACCCATTTTGTCTCTTTCTTAGCTTGGATGTTAACAGAGGGGGAGGATACAGTGTACTGTGACCTTCTGAAATTGAAGGTAATCATTAATCTGTATTTTTTTCTCAGTCTATGAACATATTTTTTACCATGTGTTTAAGCACCACGAGTCTTTTCTTACATCTGTGCATTTAATTTCAATTAATTAGAAATAGTGCTAATGCTAGCTGGATTATGCATGGATTAAATACGTAGTACAACCTCTAGTAAGAAGGCTTGATGTTTTTCAATGCCGTGTTGCACCACCTAATAACTGTGCGTTCCCTCTAGGTTATATTTTTGACCAGCACAGGGTTATACATACAAGGCCAAAGCACACAATACGTTTTAAAAGGAATGATTTAGGCTTAGAAATTACAAGAATAATCCCATAGTCTGATTAATTTTTCCCAATAGGTTCAATTTTCAGTGTAGAGGGAAAAACCCTAACTCATTCATGGCAACACTAGCAAAAGGTTAACAAATGCACTTTAAAAAGCATAATAAACTAATGAATGAGCACGTTTCCCTACATGTGAAACTATTTTAGGAGAATTTTGTTGTTTAATGATCTTAGCCTATTTCTAGTTTTGCAAGTACTGCTGTTTGGTAGTCTCACAGCATTTATACTGGCGTGTGCTGTCCCAGATGTGTCGTTCTATGTGCTAAAATACATTTGCAACACTGCAGGTTTTTTTCTGCTGACTCTTAATACAGTATCAAAGGCAGGTGCATGCAGAAGTTGGATACAAAATTAATTATCCTATAACTTTTTCATCATTCATAGGGGTTTTTTTGTAAATATACAAATATTTTCAATGATTCTCAGGTTGCAGGGATCAAAATGCAAAGGGTCAGAATTGGAGTTGTTTTAATAAAATTCCATAGAGTCATTCATTCAAACAAATTTACCTGTTTTGTTAAGCTTATGGGTGAACCAGGTGCTCAGGAAAACATTACTTGTGTGGCTGATTTGATGGTTGGATTGTATTGTGAATGCCGCCACAAGATCTACAGGCCTTGAAGAGCATTAGATACATGCCTTGTAAGTTCTTAAAGAAAGATTGAAGTAATTACTAAGCTAGATTTTGTCCTCAATACTGTTGATATTTTAGCTCACCTTCTTCCTTGAGACAGATCATCTAATACATAAGAAAATTTGCTTTAGCCCCAATCTCTTTAGCACTTGCACCACAGACAGTTTTTAAGACTATTTAAAATGTATTTACCAACACCAAAACCGAAAGACAAAGAAGAGATTTTTGATGCAGATTTTTAGGTATCATTCTCCTAAAACTCCCCAGTCATTAAAAAATCTTACCTTTGTAAGAGTGAGGACAAATTGAAGGAATCTTTACTGGTTATATCAGCCCTTTTAGTAACTTTTCTTTCCCTGCTTCTCCTCTTGCCTCCCACATGCTTGACTTATGTTCACCCTAATTCTCCAGTATAATAAATTACTAAAGCTTCTCAAAGCTGTTGGAAGGGAGAGATGTAATAAAAAACAGCAGAGGGGAGAGGAGGTCATTATGACTTATAATAACAGTGCCACCAAGTGCCTTCCACCATTGCTGAACACTTGTAAAAGTGCTCCTGAGGAGTGGTTTGTCAGGCTGGTCACCTCTTCCCACAGCATGTCTGGAAGTAAGGATTAAGTTCACGGTAAGCAGCACACTAATAGAGCAAACAGGTGGAAACACATACACGTCTAGTAAACACAGTATGCAAATGGCCATGAATGCATACGCTCTCATTAGCCTGCTCTTGTCTTTATTTACCTAGTGAGCAAGATTTTTGTGCATATATCTGTCAAGTCTCTGTTAAAAGTCCCTTCTGTACCAAGGAACTCAGGATTTGTCTGGTATTTTGTTTTCTTTGAGAATTGTGCATGCCTGAAGATGGCAAGTCATGAGCAGTGGCACACCACACCCTGTGCAGTGCTGTAGATGCCAGTTTCAGTTTGCATTGCCCTGTACTACTAGGTGCCTGTGCTGTACAATGACAGCACACTAAACAACACAGAAAATATAGATTCAACTGCGATGAGCAGTTTTTCCAGTTCTGTGTTGTTAAATTAAGGGATGAGCACAATGCTAAACCTTGCCTTGCCTGAATAGGTAGAAACGTAAATTGCATACAAAGAATTAAACAGAATAAACAACTGGAAGACAAATATATCAAGATCAAAAGATGTATCATTAGAATTAGAGAGCTTGGAAATATTTAGAACTATTAGGACACATAGGAAATTACATCTTGTATAATTAAACTATAAAAATCTTTTTTCAATGCTTATATGCTTTGGAATCTGCTAAGTGGATTCAGCTCTAGGTAGAAAGCAGTGACATTTTTGAAGACAGCAGTGCTGTAGTTCTCTGGATCCTCCTTCTTGCCCTTTTTGAAGGTAGCAGTGACACTTTGAAGGTAGCAGTGAAGGCTTTTCCTGCTTTCACTAGTCCAGTTAATCTTGGGTTTGTGGTTAATTGTGAACAATGATATGGCTAGAGTGTTACTGTATAAGAAAACAGAGGTGATGACTTTTTTCAATATTCCCAATACAACGCCGTCCATTAGAAGCATTTGAATTCTGTCCTATTTCAGGCAGATGTAATTCTTAGTTCAAAATTAAATAAATAAAGGAGTTCTTAGACTACATCTGAGAAAATGAATTACAAAAGTGTAGCTCCTTGGCCTTTCATGTGATCATCACTTCAGACAACTTAAAAACTGTGCTAGGATCTACAGCAGTATGCTGTGTTCTTGTAGACTTTCAGACACCAACTCTTAGAGAGTTAAAGCTATGTAAGCTACTCTTGGTCACATCAGTTCTGCAGGTAATAAACCAGAAAAAATTCTGGAAAAATAATCACAGAAAGATCAAGGAAATTCAAAGGAAACGTCATCCAAAAAACCTCTATCAGTTTGTTCACTACTTCTGTTTTCTTGTGAATACTTGCCATCTAAATCTTTTTTTTATAACTACGATGAGGAAACAGGCATATGGATGATAAAGCAATAATTTATCTTTAGTGCACTGAATTGAATTCTTCAAATCAGAAAACTTACCTGCTTTTTTGACAACTGCCACTTTGGATCATGTATTTGCAGCATCAGCTCATTAAAAGGCATTTTTCCCACAGAAAATGGGACATGCAAAATGGAAAACTAAAGAAGAAGCAGTATTGCAGGTCCTGGCATCCACTAAGAGATATTGCTGCACAGGTAGATGGAAAATGGCTGATCAGAGACCACACAAAGAAGTACAAGGATAAAATTTAAAGAACTGATAATGATTTATGCAGGACAAAAAGAATGTCTTCAAAATATTTCTGACTTCCAAGCTGTGAATGAAGAGTATACAGTTTGGATCCCCTAGGGGACTGTAGGTGCCCTGGTCATACACACAGAAGTTGGTGGTATTCCCAGCAGCGCTGCAACTCAACTGGGAGCCCATAAGCTATTAAACTGGGGCCTACTGTTTCCAGAACCCCTTCACCGACGTACACCTGCAACGAATGAATTAATGAATTCCTGGCAATGTGAAAGCCCGTACCTAATATGAACTGCAACAGAATAGCTGGGCTGTGCAAGTAATTCACAATAAAGTCCGGAGAGGTCCATAATGTGGTTGCACACCTGGAATGCGGGAAGGCTTTGACTTTGTTTTGAGTAGAAATTTTAATCCAGACTGTGGATGTCCTTGCAAAATGTCTTATCCAGCAGGCTGTGAGATAACCACACTAGATTAGTTTCAACTGGAAATGTTAGGAAAATCTCCCCATGTAATACCCTGGTGACGAAGATATTTAGAACATCTCTGCCACATCACTGCTGAGTTAGATTGGGCATTTGAACTGCAATCAATTATATTCCAGATGATTTTTTATTCATTTATCTAGCAACCCCCCTAGCTCTCAGCCAAAAATGGAGCCCTGGCTTTGTTTAGGCACCAGATGAATGTTTCTATCTCTGAATTCTGGATGAAGGACAATTGTTCTCTTTGACCTACAAAGAAGTACGTAGCTGAGTATTGCTTCCTCAAAGGACAGCTTTGGATCTCTTGGCTTTCTTCTCTACTTGAAATTTTGTTTCTGGGTCAGGTCTCCCCCTGCTCAGTCACAAGCTTGTTTGTAGGCACCTAACTCATCACATGTATTGTACCAGGGAGCCCTGTCAAGGTGAATACTGTGAAGGACAGCCTACAAATTTGGTAGTCCGCAGTGAGTCTACAGTCCTCGCTTCTTTCTCAGCTAATTGGCAGTATTTTTCAAGAGACATTGCCAAAATATGCCATCTAAAGTGATTTAAATTGCTAATGAAATGAATGGCAATGAATAAGACACTTTCTCAGCCTATCCAAGCCATTGTTTCCAAGTGTGTATATAAGGATAATGCCTATTAAAAAATGCATATGAAATATTTCTAATAGGGATACAGAATCTGAATTTGCCCCGTTCACCTCCTGTAAATAGCCTTTCACTACTTAGACTTCTATTTAGTTGTTTTTTTAATATAAATTCTAGACTGCTAGGGAAAGGTAATTCCAAAACCACTAGAATCCTTTAAGAAGGCAACTATTTGGACATCAGAAGAGAATACACAGTTGTAGCTGTGTAACAATCACACATGACAGAAATCAAATATTTGTTTCAAAATCTGTAATTATAACTGACATGTAGGGTATTAATGGTTGAGTAAAGAACAAAGGCAATGGAAATTTAAACAATTCTTTATGCAAAATTAATAGACAACCTTGAATGGACATTAGAAATTAATATAGAAGATTTTCACTTGCTCCTGTAATGTCAGATTTGTATATAAGAAAACTGCACAATCTGTTTTCATTGTTCAAGTTGACTGAAATAGGGGAAAAAGGCAAAGAAAAAAAAGGCTTGAATGTTTTGAATCAATTTTATTATTCTCACCCTGATGCAGAATTCTAAGCTGTTATTATTGCCCTATAATGAACCACTGAAATATCATTTCATATTTTTAACAAGCTATTTTTCCCCCACTCTTATTTGTCTGGCTAGAACTGTACTAGTTTTAAAGGGGCAAGATTCCCAGAATCTGCATATATGCCTAGATAGAGATGACTATATATTACTGCACAGGCATAAAGGCTTCACAATTTATTTACAGTTGGATGGCACTGAAATTAGATGACTGTTGCCCAAGAATTTATGTCATCAAAATGACAGCTGGAGTAAAGGAATCAGTGGTGGTTTTTAATTGTTTACCTCAAGAAACATTTAATAAAAAGAAATGAAGATCCTGTGCTCTTGGCAGTGTATGAAGGCATTACAAGATTCTCCAAGATTTACGTTTACCAATATTTTGTTAATTATTGTTCTACTTCTTACTTAGCTAGTTGCATCTAATTTCATGGTTGAACTCCTAATACAATTTCTGAGCTTTATTAGTAGTGATCTGGTTATTAAGAGCCATATGGTGAATTAAAAACTCAATAGCTTGTTAAAAGGGGACTGAATGTACAGTCTATTGAAGTCAGTGGAAATTTCCCTATGACTGTGGATCAAGCCCAAGGGAAGCAGCATCCTGGCCACCAAGAATGCTGGTAACTCTGTACCTTCCCACTGCCTCCTCCTACCAGTATTCCTGAAAGCAATCTCGTGTCTGTTGCCTGCTACAGTTTTGCAATCTTAGTGATAAAATAAGGCATTCTATTTTGTCGGTTTACTCATGTTTTCACCAACATTAAAGAAGTCACATTTTATCTTAAATTATTCGTTTGCCATTCGTTTTTGTCCAGAAAACTCCCCACTAGATCCCACAGGTTTACTACTGCTACCATTGAATAATTTCTTGTCCTTTAGTCAACTTTCCCCCACTAAATCAATACTGCTCCCCACGACATAGATTTCTGTTCTTATAAAGTACATTGATGTCGAAAACCAGTGACATCAAACAACCAGTGCTACTGCAGTGAAAAATGAGCCTCTATTACATAAAAATGGAGACCTGAGTAATATATTAGACAAACTAATGTGTCAAAGTCACCAGAGGCTTACTTAAGATCTCAGTGTGGACATCTGTGCTTCTATATATCCTTTATTGTTCTAATTTAAATACATAAACCCACCATATTAGAATAAGATCAGACAGCCCTCTTTATCTTAAAAGTCAGATTTTCAGTGTTTCTGGATAGATTTTCAAGAAATTTACTTCAGTATCCACAAAAGACCTTCTTTTTTTAAAAAAAAATAAGCAACCACCTCTGTTTATGATGTATTTGATGACATTTTCTTCTCATAGCTCAGAATGATAAGCTTTTTAGAAAATTCTGCTAAGTGTGCAGTAGGTAACAGTTCCATGACTACTCATTAATATGATGTCCATCAACAACAACTAAATGTGATTCTAGATTGTTTATTTTATAGTAACACAGTATGTGCATTTAGATGCTGATTACAGAAACAGAGACGCTGATATGCCTGCCCCTCCGATTCCTTTTTATACATTTCCCTGGAAGTCTACACATTACGGAGGCATGTTGGTAGCAATGACCTGGTTTATTTTCATGTGAAGCTGAATGTAAATTAAAGTATTAGAAAGTGTTTCTTTAGTTAAACTGGTGCAGCATGTTCACATGCAAACATGCAAACATGCTGTCATGAGTGGACACTAGCGGTGAATTGCCACTGTCTCAGTGATATTTTGGGGTATCTTCCTACACTCTGGTGAACAATATTCTCCCATTTTTCACAGTGGAAGAAGTTCTTTTGACTTCACCAAAGGGTGAAGTTAGCTGCTAACGCTGCAGATTCATACCCTGACCCCAGTGTAGTGACTTGTAGCTGTGGGCATCTCCATGTTGCATCAATATTATTGATATGGTGCTCAACCACAAGCTTGCACAGCTGTGTGCATAACAGAGCCCAAGTGCAGACTCAGTCCATGAAACAATGACTAGTTGCATCTACAAAGGCAACACACAGATTGCTTTTACTGCAGAATTCCATCAGCTGTACTTCTGGGGTTCCGCTTTTCAAATATGTCCTCAAGAATGACTTCCACCTGAGAGCTGAATGTTGCTAGTAAAATGAGAAGTATGGCAGTAACTGCGGCAAAGGTAACAGGCTTAAGAGAAACAGCCTGGTCTTGGGACAAGACATTTCCTAAAATGTGGGTATTTCTGAGTAAAAATGATGTGATAATAATCTTTAACCCAGAAAGATCTGATATTAATTTAAATTAACTTTAGGAGCCCTCTGCAAAGCCACAGTCACTCAGTGTCCCCAAATGTTGGGGTGGGGAGCATATAATGTCCACCAGAAACAATATTTGGGTTTGTTTTTGAGGTACTGGTCTGTCTTTCAAGGAATGGTGGCTGGTCTGTCTTTCAAGGAATGGTGGGGCACCTTGCAGACTCTCAGCTTGTCAATATAGTCTTGTAACTTATTTCCTACATGGTGCCTTTAAAATCCATAAAGAAAAATCTATTACACTTTACAGAAAGGCCTCATAAGGATCTGAACTCTGCAGTAGCTTGTGCTCCAGTATTAAAGCAGTTATCCTCACCGCAACCAGCTGCTTTTCGAATGGTTGTAGCTTATTCTGTCTCCACAGGAACAGCATCTGTTGGGTCTCACTCCACCTTGGCAACTGATCGAACTGAGAGTGGCTATCCCAGCAGTACTCTTCACCTCTTCAGAGATGGATGAGCAGGAAAGTATTTGTGTCAACAGATCACAGGGAGAATGTAAACACACAGACATGTAACTCAAACCTAAAAAACTTCATAGCTTGCAAATAAAAAGTGATGCTCTGAATCAGAAGATGCCTCTTACTGGGACATTTTGGAATTAAAAGTTGGTGAAAAATTTCCATTTATTATGAGTGAGGTATGGGCAGAGATGTATTTTCTTCCCTGGCTGCAATGCAAGGATGGCATCTGAATGAGAATATAGATTTCATATGTCTGCTCATGAAATGCAGGTAATGTAAATCCTTTTACTTTCCTTTCTTGTAAAGAAACACAGCTTGCTTTTTGTAGACTTAGTTCTGAGCATTGCATTCAGAGGCCCAGCCTACCTTGCATGAATAACTTAGAATATGGCTAAGTTTAAAGTTATGGCAATCTATAAATATTTAATATTTCTTTCTAAATTATTGATTTTTCTTTAAAAAGATCAAGGAAATAATGTCAACATTATAAGTCATGGTTTACAAATATTCATTGTTTCATAATTAGTACAATGTGCATATACAAATCTGCAAACTAGTTTTCTGTTAAAATGTTATTCATCCAGTAGTAATAAAGATCAAACTCACCTCATTGAAAAGTAAATATAAATGAAATTAATGTATTGAATATCTTTAAGAAGCCATTTTTACTTTTCACATACGTTGCTTGCTTAGAATTGTAAAATTATTTGAATTTAGAATGTGATAGATATTTACATACTTAGCTGCAGACTTGCTACAGAAAGCAATTAAGGAGTTTCTCTATCATTTATCAATAACATTGAATTCTCTCCCTCCGTAGTGATTCACATTTAATCATATTAATGCAAAAGTAGCAATTTGTTGAATAGTGAGGTCAAGATAGTATAAAAATATAAGCAATCTTTTATCTGACTATAGCCAGTGTATGATGCATCAGATAGTCCTAACACTCTTTGAGTTTTGCAAAATAGCCCACTTGCAATAATTCTCAGGATGCACCATGTTAGGGATAGGGATAGGCTGCTGCTCAAATTGAAACAGTTAGGTAGCAAGATAAAAGCCAAGATGGCTTTTGGCCTTCCATCCATGCTTGTATAGGCTGGAATGTAACCAGGGAATGACTGGGCACCTAGGTCTCTGTCAGGCTTTGCCTTTGCTGCATTCAAAGCAGAGTGTCAGTGCCAAACTTAGGCTTGTGAAAGTTGTGCATTAGTGCTAAATAACAGTCAGACTCAGTCAGGGCTCCCTTTTTTTTTTACTTCACATCCTGAACATATTTTCAGCTTGACTATAGAGCAATAAAATTATTTTTTTTTTATTTTAGTGAAGGTAACAGAGCAATATGTTCATTAAACTAATTTTGTGGCTGTTAAAAAAGTGTGAACTATCAGAAGACTCACAGTAAACTAGTGACAATTAGTAAGGTCTAGTAATAAGACAAGTATAAAAAAAACCCTCAGCACTGTTGTTTGTATAAAAATCTTATAATGACTTCCATTAACTATGTGCTTTACATCCATTTAGATTGTTTGAATCAAAAACGGCTTTCATTAAAGTATAAAAATAAGGTGTATTCAGTTAGCAATAATTTTCTAGGGAGATTTAAGGTTATTACAGAGCATAAAATTTTGGTTTTCATTGGAGTTTTTTTTAAGCAATTACTTAACAATTTTCTGAGCAGCTTATTCTCTTGTTGAAATACTGCTTTTTATCTTACTTTTTTTGCTGAGAAGTCTAGCAGAGTGTGACCTAAACTCAACTATAAAACCAAGACATGGAAGGGAAACAACATATGCCTGCCTGCTACTAATAGTTTTGACATACTAGTTTAAGCCTATGGGGAAATATTTTGTCTGCACATTTGGTAGGTAGACTAATGCCACAGCAGAAGCACACAAACCACAAGAGGCACAGCAGCGTGCTGCTGTGAAATGACACAAAGAACTGAAAGGAAAGGAGGTGTCTTCCCTATGCTTTGCTCATGTGGTTTCCTTTCATGTTGCTTTTATAGATCTTAAACATTGTTGATGTATTCTCTGATTAACAAAGAATCCATGTAAATGGAACCTTAGTCCTCAGGCAGCCACGTTAATTTCACAAAAAATAAAATCTTACCTTCTAGTCATCTTTCCTTCTATGCCTGTTGCCTTTTGAGCTGATATTGACTGGTTTCCGATACCTAAATACTGATGAGTTTGGTTTACTGTTTCAAGCAGGCCCATATGTTCTGAGAAAATCATTAAAAGATACTCCTTCCACGTAACATTAATTCATGAAATACAGGGAAAAAGTTGTATCCAACTGACATCAGACTCAGAATTTTCTAACATGTACTGTCCGGTTACACGAACCTCAGTTTAGTTAGGAGTGTACAACCACATCCACAAGAGTAATTCTTGTTGTATTTAATAACGTGCTCAACGAGGTGCTGGAAAATTGTTTCCTGTAGTGAATTTTATTGGAGCCTAGTGACTTCAAATTCAAGTGCCTCAAAAAGTCATGTCTTTGCTTCTTAAATGATTTTGTTCTTTGTGACAGACTACAATTTTATTCTTATTTTGCATCTCTGGGGCTTCATCTATCACATCACAATGGGCAGAACGATATTCAGGATTCATTGCACTTTGGCTTCCTCTCTTTTGGACAAGTGCTTGAGTTAAGAGAAGTTGTGTGATAAAGGATTAGAAGGACTTACAGTAAACCCACATGCACTGTCTGAGGCAAAGTGAACTTGGAGCTCTCTTAAAAGCACAGATACGGTTTGACTCCTGACTCTGGTAATAATTTCTAGTCCTGTCACTCTGTTCCTCATTTGTAAACTGAGGATAATGACATATCCTTGGATCCTCGGTTATTCCAAGAACTACTTAAAAATTGCTAGTATCTTTGTGATGCTGACTAGCTAGGAAAATATTAAATGTTACTTCTAAGACAAATAGAACATTTCCAAAATATAAACTGTCTAAAAAGAACTGTGAAATGAATGTTACGTAGAGTGGGTTTTTTAATCACCAGATAAGTGATGTTGTACAATGTTCTTTCAATGAGATAAATTAAAGATAAAATCCTCTAACTAGTAAGGAGATACTGCAGAAAATGGATCCGATGGGCAGTAAGATTTCTTTCAGGCCCTTCTAAGTATGTAAAAAACGCAATTATCTCATCAACATTATTCCCCCCAAACTTCCAGGTCTATGTAATGTCTACCTTATACTTTTCTGCGCATTTTTAAAAAACTATATTTCAAGACACCTGACTATGAATAAGAGCCCTGATTAATTTTAAACTAATTAGCTAATAAAATATTTTATCAATGTAAATAGATGTCTTATAGAAACTGCAGTACACAGTGCATGCTTTTGGCATTGTTGGATGTCCCCTAAAACAGTAGTGATATGCATTGTGAAAAAGAAGTGACTCTAGTATAAATAAAAGAATATTTGTACCACTTCCTGGAGTTTTCTTAGGGGAGACAAACTGGAAATTTTATCAGAAGATATGTGCTTTATTCATATAGGGTTCTTAATCAAGTTTGTATTTCTGTTAATATTTTACAGTAAAAAAAATTTACTAAGAACAGAAAAGAAATTCAGGTATCTTGTTTCAACTCAGCTCTTTTCAGTTTTTGAAACCCCAAATCTAAATGCTGTCTGTCAAATCAGTAAACCCAGTGCCTGTACTCACTCTTGCAAAAAGAATTCAATGATTCTACAAAAAACTTTGAAGATATGATCCATCTGCAATTCTCAGAGAGGGCAATTAAAAGAAAGGACAGCAGTCTTTTCTGAGCTAATCATCACACCCAACTTCTCAGTTTCCATTACACCAACAGGAGTCTGCTGACGCTGCCTTCAGCACTGAACTATTCTGTCACCGATATGAACTGTGCCCGATATGTAATTAATTCACTGCTTGACTTCTATTTCACCTAGAATGAGCCCAACCACCTACACAAACACTGTAAGTTTGCTCTGTATAATTATTTTCCTTTCTTTGCAAAGCTGTATACTACTCATACAACAAAGATTTCCAGGTCAGAGGAAAAATTGTTTGACATTTTCTGGAAACAGACTGTTCACATCTTCAGATCACATATTAGCTCAGGAATTATTTTCTGCTGGATAGTTTGTTTAAATGGTTGACTTTGCAAATTCAAATGCAGTCACTAAAGTTGAATATAACATTTGTTTCTTGAGCTTGCACTATAAGACTCTGCTGACACAGCTGCAAGTAGAATGCATTAAGTCCCTAAGCTGCAGTATTCCTTCTGAAGAAAACAAAAAAAGAGATCAGCAAATGTCTATTGTGAGTTGCTCACTTCATTCTCAGGATGAACACTGCGAACTCTATAAACTGAAATGATATCTTTCCCACTCAGAGCACTTATCTGGGAAATAACTTTACATTTCAGTGTAGACACAGACAGCATCCATTCACATTTGTTTTAGAAAAAAAGTGGCATCAGTTGTGTATTTATTATTTCTTTCAATTTTAGGAACTGATTGTGATCTAATAACTTTACTACAAGAAAAAAAACATCAGCTTTGATCCCTACATCAGTACAATCCACAGGACTTTCTTACATCACATTGCACATGATAGAAACTAGAGGAGCAAATTTTGCAAGGCAGCTTTCACATCACAGAACAAATTGTTTCCTGCATATCATCAATTAATGCAATTGGCTTTTCTTGAACTTGGGTATAGACTCATTGCCTGCACATGGGCCAGCAGAGCCATTAAGATGTCCCTGTTTCAACATCAGTGTCTTGGCAATGTATTTAAGGCTAAGTAGAATCAGTAAGCTTGATGGCAATGAAGAAAATTGCCAGATTGACTTTACATGTTATTTAACTACAAGGACTTGCAAATTATCTTTACAGATGTAAATCTAGCCTTACAGAAAGTAAATCATTGATTAACTGCTAAGAAAAAGAGAACTTAATAACAAAAAGCACAGGTTTGCAAAAAAATGGATCAATTAAAAACAATAAAAGTGAACGTTATTACTATACTTACACAATGGAGAAAGAAATTAATCCAAAGGTGAAATGCCCAGGGAACATGGATAACAAAATATTAAATAAGAGAGTGGAAGACACATATGTTGGTACTAGTTTTCAAATTTTCTTAAATTTTACATTGCTTGGAAAAAACGAAACTAACCACTGCAGATTCTATGAAATGAAGAATTCCTACCCGAGGCCACAAAGCGCAATACAGCACTTTGCAACTTTTTTATATCATATGATAAGTTCAGGTACCATGCAATCCACGATATAATAAATGGGCAAAACCATAATTCTTGGAAAAAAGGTTCCACTCTAAAAAAGTGACTGTAAAAACTCAGTTGCAAAAAGCTCTACATCTTATGAGTCTCAGTGGCTGTAAATCACATTTTGTAAAAGCACAAGTCGCTTTTTTCTTTTCCAAAACCAGAAGGCTTCCCTTGGGATAAGATACTTCTGGTGAGTTCCTTTTGGCTTATGCATCATCCTCAGAAAGATGATTCATTTGAATCCATATTTCTGAGTATAATATACAAGCCAAAAGGACTTTTTTAACAGTATTTGAAGAAATCTTTAGACATAGTGCAATGACTCTCCTGACTCTGAACAGTAAGGGAGAACCTCACCTGGCTACCTAGATTCACTGAAGGCTAGTACTAAAATGGCCATACTGTTACCATGATTATCTGCTTAGCAACCAAGTGAACATACAGCCTTGAATTTTGTGGCATGTACCAAAAAAGCACTAGAGCCTCTTTTGACATAAAGAGGTTGCCACCAGACTTGAGATACGTAATAAACTTGTAGCAGTATACCACCGCTTCATGTTAATATTTTATCTCCTAATTAAAAAAGATACTACAAGGAGTAATCTGTAACTGCATTTGGCAGTGGCTTCTCTCTGGGGTTCTTCTTAGCCAGCTCAGATATTTTTAATTACCCATGCTTCTGACTACCAGGTTTGAGGACTGGAAGGAAGCGTTTCAAAATACCATGAATATGTCCTCTGAAATGAGAAAATTATCTCAGTAACTAAGACTACTTTGGCCTCCAGGATGCCACTCAGCCAGCAAAGCCAGAAAGGCATGTCTATTGCTTAGAGTTCAACCACAGAACATCTCTTAGCCTCAAAGCCAAAACAAAGTTCATAAATAGCTTTTCAAAGCCTAAATTAAGTCAATATCTGAATGAAGAGAAATGGCTGTAACACAATCCTTGTATGTCTGGAAGAAGCACACAACCAGCTGGATGTGTCTCCTCATATAAGAGAATTTAAAGGTATTAGCTCTCCTTCCTGCCTTTAATTTTTCAGTATTATTAGGCCATGAACAATTATTGCAGGTACACAAAATCAGTTTGATTTGTAGCTGAAGAAAATAGTTAGTTCTCTTCAATATAGAGTGAACATGCAGGGCCATGTTCAGCTTGTTTGTCAGCAGTGACAGTGCATACAAACTAAGTATACGATGATTTCTGTACTACAGATGGGAATGATAGGCTATAATCCACAAAGAAGCATGAGAGATGCTTATACGAGTTTTGACTTTGCCTGTTGCCCTGCTGCCACAACTGAAGGCCGAGTTTTGGCTGTATAACCACAAGTTTAGTGACAGTTTTTGTTCTGGTTTATAGCAGGAGACAGAAGGGAGAGCAGCTCAGTCTGCTGGCACCATAGTGTTAAGTGTGAGAGATAGTAAAGATCCTTGTCAGCTAAGAGAACATGAAAGGCTTGAGTACATGCAGAAATAACACTGCCTGAGGAAACAATTGGCTGTTTTACTTAAGCATTTTCCAGCAGGAAGGACCTGAGACATTTTTTTTGCCTTGTCCTTCTCTCCACTTCTTTGCATCCTTCTCTCTATCCTTTCTCTTAACTACAGAAGTGATTTTGTGAAACCGCGTTTTTCCTAAAGCTCCTTGTACCAGGGCTGCTCTGTAACCTCGATGCCATAAAAAGGCTTCGTATTAGCAGCAAAGAAGCTGTAGCCAAGACTTGTAACATAGGCCATTGAATCCAAACTTGCTCAAACTAAGTGACTGGTGCTGAAGAGGCAGAAGTAGTTGGCATAGATAGTGACATTATAATCATACAGTCATAGAATAATTTAGGTTGGAAGTGATCTCTGGGTTCTATTCAGTACAACACCCTGATCAAAACAGGTCTAATTAGGTCAGGTTACTCAAGGCCATGATCATCTGAGTCTTGAACACCTTCAAATACAGAGATCCTACAGCTTCACTCAGGTCCCGTACAAGTGTTGGTCTACTCTGTTATTAAAAAAAAAAAGATTCTTTATACCTTGTCGGAACTTGCTATGTTCCAGCTCATGTTCACCATCTCTCAACCTGCCGTACAGCAGCCAGAAGACTCTGGCTTCACCTCATCTGTAACGTCTGATCAGGTAATCACAGACAGCAGCAAGACATCCCCAGTCCCTCTTGTTTCATCTTAAGGCTAAATAAGCCCTGCTCTGTCCCATTAGCATCCGAACACTTTCTGTGTCAGTTGCACATGAATATCTGTGGATGTCTTGCTAAAAAATGGTAATGCCAAGGTAGAAGGGAAGTCAGAAGTACACAGCAAGAATGTGTGTTTCTCTATATGTGTATATCCACCCATGTGTCCAGGAATCATTCAGCCCAAGTAATCTTAAGCAATCCAAAACCTGTGCTTGCTAGCATAGTCTAGGCTGTACCATCCCCATTATAATCATATAAAAATAACCTTGAATGTCAAGAGCCATTAAAAGACATTGGATGTTCTGCTGCTGTCCTTTGACCCAATGTCACTGTAGGAATAGTGACACTAGTAAAAATGGGATTAGTATCATTGTGGTGTAACAGGCAAGAAGCTGATTATGAGAAGAAGAGGTGCGAAGGGATCTGTAATGACAGTAGAGGATCATTAGCTTGGAAGTAAGCTATATGCAAAATTCTTCGGGGACTGCTCTTTGGACGCATCTTACTGGAAATCTCATTTAATGACCGTGTTGCAGAAATTTACTGATTAACTCAAAATTTACAGGCACTGTCCATGTGGAAAGAGATGTGACTCTGGGAACTGGAAGAAGGTATATAAATGTAAGCAGTATAGACTCCAGTTTCATCCTTTCAACAATTGCAACATCTTCTGCTTTGAAGTGGAGATCAGTGGTCAAAAACTGCCAAGACAGCTGGGTAAGTGTGTCTAACTGGTCCAAATGTATCTACATGTCACTAAGAAGACAGTGCTGTGGAAAATACAAGTACTTTCAGATGGTAGGTGCAAAGCAAGGTACAGAAGCACAGATCGTACTAGTGAGACATTGTGTGAGGTCCAGCCCAAGCTCAAGAAAGATCAAATCAACTTTTCTTGTTCTCTGGGTACTGGCAGGTGCCTCAGCTGCTAGTCTGGCCAGCTTCTGAGGCAACCTCCTACTGTTGCTGGTGGAATGACCTCTTGTTTGGTAGTGAAGTGGCTTCGGGGCTGACGGCCCTCCTCTTTAGGGACCTTTGGTGTCCTGCAAGAGAGTATTTGCTACTCTGGTTGGGAGTGGAGGGACCAGTCACATCCCCCTCTGGTTCCTCTGCTGATCTTTGCTCCCCATTGGCAGGAATAGTGGTAGAAAGAGGGCTGCCTGAACTGCCATAAAAGGCAGCCAATGAGGTGCGGGGGGGGGTGTTCTTCTGCCTCAGATCTGTCAGGGCTGCTGGAGCAGGGTGGAGGCAGCAGGGCTGGGCATAGCTGCAGGGCTGCCCTCCCACTCCTCAGCAGCATGGTCATCTCCCAGGCCCGACCAGCACCTGGCCTCTCTGTGGCACTGTTCCATGTTGGTGTCAGTCATCTGGCACTCAAAGCAAATCATGTGCCCACCCAGGGCAGCCTGCAGCAGCTGGGTCAGTGATTCCTCATCTAGGCCAAAGAGGTGCAGGCTGCAAAGCATGTTTCTCTGTGCTGCTGAAGCTTCCAAGTGGTCAGGTTCAAAGATCAGCCCCCACTCCTGTTGTGAACAGGGCAGCAGGGGTTGGGGCAGAGATGGCTACTGTTATAAGAGTAAAGCCCAGTTGCAGGGATGGAGCCCTGGACACCAGTCCTGCAGCTGATGGCTGGGGTGCTGTAGGATGATGGAAATTGTGGGCAGCTGTGTGCTCAGGATCTCCCTCTGCCCAGGAGGACCATAAATAATTGCGCTGCAGGTAGTAGGATGACATGTTCCTCAAAGCTGTCATGATCTCTCACAGAGTACAAGATGGAAATCACACTCCTTTTGCAGAGGGGGCACTCAGACTTGCTGATAGTCCACCACAGGATGCAGGTGTAACAGAACTGATGGAGGCATGGCATCACACAGGCCACATCACCCCAGCTGTCCAGGCATATTGGACAGCAGTCGGCCACCTCCACAGCTGAGTTCTCCACTCACTACAGTGAGTTAGGAGGAGGTGGGAATGGTGAACAGCACCTCTCACTGCAGCAGCAGGTGCCACACTCAAAAAGAAAGAGAGGCCTCAGGCACTGGTTGGCCCAGGAATGGGTGGAAGAAATGCCCAGACCCCTAAAAATTAAACCCTTCCAGGTCCCCTGGGCGAAGTTTTGCCCACACAGCTTAGCTCTGCTCCTGCAAGTGTGTGTTCGGTGTGCTTCAGTTGCCTGTAGCCACAGATGTTGCATAGGAGACATAGGGAAAGGGACCTGGACTGGACTCTGCAGAAGGAGGGAGCTAAACTCAGGATATGGATTCAGGAACATGTGGATCTGGGATCAAGGCAGAGAGATGGATGTGGTCCGTATTAGACGCCGACCATCAAAGAAGAGAGATTGATGCTCATGGTCCTTCAGTTTTATACACAGCATGGTGCATATAGAATAGAATATTCCATTGGGGAGATTTCGGTCCTGTCTGCCTCTCTCTGCAAATATGACCCTTTTGCTCCCTTTTCACTTATTGAATTCCACCAACTTGACCTTCATTTTCATAGGGATAGCTGTAAGCAATGGTCTTTCTGCCTACGAATGCCCCGTTACTGTGGTGATAATAACAAATTTTGTATTATCACTTCTAAAGGCAGACACTATCTAAAAAAACATGTAGTTAACTTTCAGAAAATGCAGTTACTTCGATGAGGCTTAGCTGAAAAGTTAGAAAATCAGTGCTTTAGCTTAAAGCAGAACAGACTGTGATTAGTAGAACTATAGGTATCACTTTGATTAGTGCTGTTTGCAAGTCAAATGGAGCCCTGATTACAATACTGCACCAATAGAGGATTTCTTTTTCCCACGCATGGTCATATCAAAGAACTGGAAGGGCTGGTTGTATGAATTAATTCACCTTTCAAAAACTGTGTGTAATTTGTGTAAAACCAGGTGTGGACTGGAGATTGACTGTGAGCTATTGAGGTTTGAATATGAGGTTACACCACCCTCAAGTGTGGCAGTACCAGATATGCTAGAACTACAGTATAAACCCGAGGCAGAGAAACACTAGGGCAATAGAGGCGGTAGCAGTTCTCGCAAGAGACCCTGATTGCCTGGGTGATGCCAGTGCAACTGCAGTTGTCCACATACATATAAAAAGCAACCTAAGGAGAATGAGTGACCAGGATTGTTGTGAACAGAGCAGGCAGAGTGTGGCATAGCATTTCACATGGAAGGGCACACAGGAAGGGAGTCATCAGACTGCCAGCTCAAGATGTGAGTTCAGTTGATGTTTATCATCCTCTCAGAAGGAGCTTAGCTACGGTATCTACCAGTCAGAAAGCCAAATCCTCTGCTCTGGCCAGAACAGATGTGACAACCCACACAAGCTGCCATGAAAGCATATACAGTCATCTGGGCCTCAGGCTGCAGGGCATGCCAGAGCATTTCACTAGTAATGAATGGCAGTAGTGAGAACGGCTGTATGGGGTGTGACCAGGTGGATGATGGGCTCAGCCTGATGGCAGAGCTAGAAAAGGAGGTAGAAAGGTTAAGGAGCATCGGGGATTCTGAGAAAACAATAGACTATTGGAACTATATTCTGCCCTCCCTCAAGACAAAAACAGAAACAGACACCAGAAAAATACAAGTTCAAGGGGATCTTGTATGCTTCCCCCACCATGCTGACAGAAGTAGCTCAAACCAAAGAAGTAAATAGAGGGAAGTCCAAACTTCGGTGGCAGGTACACACCCTCCTTGCCTACCTTACCTTCCCAGGTGCCTCTGTACAACAGGTGCAAGGCTCTGAGTGTGGAAGGTCAGTCAATGGATGATGTAAATGATGGTCCATCTATACCTGAATTGCTGTCAAGGCCAAAAAGGTCTGCTGCTCATATCACAGCACCCTCCGTGACAAAGAAAAGATGTCTTAGAATTCTAGATGACTCCCTTCTAAGGGGAAGAGTGGGTTCAATATGCCAACCCCTCCTTGTAGGAAAGTCTGCTTCCTCCCTGTGGATTGGGTTAAGGACTTCACTAGCAAACATCCTATCCTTGTACTATTACCCATTATTGCTCTTCCATGTGGTTAACCATGAAACCACAAATTGTACTCCAAGAGCAATCAAAAGAGACTTCAGGGCCTTGTGATAGTTGGTAAGACAATCTGGAGCACATGTGATTTTTTCCTCTATCCTTCCTGTTGTGGGCAGCAATACTGGAAGAAACAGAGGAACCCAGTCTAATAACACATAGCTCTTTGGCTGACATCACTGCTGCTGTTTCAAGTTTTTTATAATGGAATGGCCTTCATGCCTGTTGGCATCAGATGAGATTCAACTTTCTGAAAAGAGGAAGAGGACCTTTGCTCATGAGCTAATGAGGCTCATTAACAGAGCTTTAAACTAGACTCAATGAGGAAGGAGCTTGCCCATGACAAGCTGTGGGATGACAGGCCAGGTTTAGAGGGATGAGATACTAGTGAGAGCCCTCAGGCAGTTGCACTAAGATGTGCTGGATACACTGCAGCACAATTGAAGTCTTATGGAGATGAGACAGGACCTCCTAGGTAAGAGGAGCCAACAGGGGAATACTGGTAAAATATCTCAAAGGGTTTAAGGTGTATTTCTCTAAGAAGGTGACACGGCTAACAGCCCAGCTGAAGTGCCTGTACTCCAAGGCACACAGCATGGGCAACAAACAGGAGCAGCTGGAAGCTACCATGCTGCTGAAAAGCTAGTTGTCATTACTGAAATTTGGTGGAATGAGTCCCATGACTGAAATGCACTATCAATGACTATAGGCAGTTCAAAAGGGATGGGTGAGGAAGAAGGGGTGGAGGTGTTTCCTGCTATATCAAGAAAGTGGCAGATTGTGACAAGCTCTCTCTGAAAAATAGCCACAGGTGGGTTGAAAGCTTATGGGTAAGGATTAGAGACCAAAGCAACAAACGGAACCTTGCGGCTGGTATTTACTAAAGGCTACTTGATCAAGGGGAGACTGTTAATGAAGCCTTCTCACTTCAGTTATGAGACATGGTGCTTGCAGTTTTTTACCATGCTGCGATGGAGTCAGGATGGCCTGACTGGAATGCAAAGGGCTTCTATACGTATCGGAATGCACGGAATGCAAAGGGCTTTTATACGTATCTCATCCAGAAAAGGAAGGCCAAAGAAAGTGTACCGCACTGACTGGCAAAAAGGTAAAAATGGATGAGGAGAAGGCTGAGTTGTTCAATAACATATTTGTCTCAGTCTTCTCTGGCAATCTCTCTTCCCACACCTCTCAAGTGGAGGGAACACAAAGCAGGGACTGGGGGAGTAAAGTTCCTCTCACTGTAAGACAAGACCAAGCTCACGACCACCTGAGAAATGTGCATAAGTCTATTTGATCTGATTAGATGCATCACAGAGTCCTGAGGGAACTACTTGATGTAGTTGCCAAGCCACTCTCCATGATATTTGAAAAGTCATGGTAGTCAGGTAAAATCCTTGGTGACTGCAAAAAGGGGAAAATTGTACTCATTTTTAAAAACGGTAGAAAAGAGGACCCTGGGTACTACCAGCCTGTCAGCCTTATCTCTGTGCTGGTGAAGACCATAGAACACAACCTTCTGGAAGTTATGCTAAGGCTCATGGAGGACAGGGAGATGATTTGGGACAGCCAGCATGGTTTCACCAAGGGTGAGTCTTGCCTGACTAACTTAGGGGCCTTCTCTGTGATGGAGTGTCTACATCAGTGTACAAGGGAAGAGCTATGGATGTCAACTATCTGGATTTCTGTAAGGCCTCCCATAACTAACTTCTTTCTAAATTGGAGGGGAATCAATTTGGTGCATGGATGGTTCAGTGGATGAGGAATTGCTTTCGTGGTCACATCCAGAAGGTAGTGGTCAGCGACTCAATATCCAGATGAAGACCAGTGATGAACATTTTCCATCAGGGGTCTGTGCTTGGACCAGTACTGTTTAATATATCTATCAATGACATAGACAGTGGGATTGAGGGCACACTCAGCAAGTGAGCAGACAACGCCACGCTGAGTGCTGCAGCTGACATGCCTGAAGGACAGGATGCCATCTAGGGGACATGGAGAATCTTGAGAAACTGACTGAACTGAACTGAACCTTGTAAGGTTCAACAAGGCCAAATACAAGGCCCTGTACATGGGTTGAGGCAAACCCCACTTACAATAGAGACTAGAGCATGAAGTGATTGAGAGTACCACTGCTGAGAAGGACCTGGGAGTACTGGTGGATTAAAAGCTGGACATTGAGTCAACAATGTGTATTCACAGAAGAGAAGCCTCTGGTAACACCACAGAAGAGAAGGCTCTGGGAAGACCTTGTTGTGGCCTTTCAATACTTAAAGTGGGCTTACAAAAAAGATGGGGACAGATATTTTAGCAGGGCCTGTAGCAATAGAACAAACGGTAATGTTTTTAAACTACAGGAGGGTGGATGCGGCCCAGATAGAAGGAAGAAATATTTTTTGATGTGGATGGTGAAACACTACAATAAGTTGTCTAAAGAGATGATAATGGCCCATCCTTTCAAAATCAGGCTGGATGGGGCTCTGAGCAACCTGATCTAGTTGAAGATGTCCCTGTTCATTGCAGTGGGGGAACTGGACTAGATGACATTTAAAGATCCTTTCCAAACCAAACTGTTCTATGATTCTATGAAAGTAAATGAAATAAATTACCTAAAAGAAGTCATGTATTTGTGACAGAACCAAGAGGGATTCATTTCCTCTGCTCCTCCTGCTTTCTTTATCCTCATGACAGAACTTCTTGGAAGCCTTAAATAGGGCATGACATGTTGTCATCTCTTCTCCCCTATCTCTTTCATGTCCTTCAGGGAACCTCAACACAAATGCCTTATTTCAAGGAAATAAAAATGTTATGCCTCTGGTACTTCTCTTCGCTTTTCTTCTACTCATTGTTATTGTCACTTTTGCTCTTTTCGCTGCTCTTTGGCAATGACATCAGTATGTCCTATTACCATTGAGCAGCTCCCCCAAATGTCTGAGAAACAAAGAAACAAATCAGAGAACAACCATTCCACTTGACACAATGTATTTTATCACCTGTCATAGCTGAAATTACTCAAAATCTGCTCTAGAAGACAGAGGAATTCTGGCATGTTCCATATACTCAGTATCTCTAACAGGTTTATTAGGAACAGGACTATTACGGACAGGATAAGAGAGGAAAATGTGACCCAGAAAGAGTAACAAACAAAACCTGACCTCATTGACAATCATGGACTTGAAATACCCAGTGTAACTGGGACCATGACATATGGTGCTCTGTGCTGAGTTTCTCAGTGATTTCTTCTGTAATAACACTGCCTACACTATAGAAGTTCACCCCAGATACGTCAGGTTTTGCCAGCTATTAACAATGCCAACTATCTTTTTCTTAGCAAGCTGTAAAATGAATGGCAAAACACCAGTTATAAGCATGTCTACTCTTTCACAGAACTCTTGACCATCACAGGCCTGAGCAAGAAAATAAAGGCTATAAAGTATTCATCTTCTCAAACTCCAAATCTGAGAGACGCCTTACGTGAAACATTTTCATTCAGATTAATCCAGCTTTCACAGAAGCACAATTGTAACACATATTTATAGACGATCAAAACCTAAGGGAATTGTAAAGCCACAGATCCTCTTTTTGTATTTGGATTTGTTATTCTGGGAGATTCAAATGTATACAAATAAAACAGGAGATTAAAATACAAAAGATACAGTTTCCCACTTTCTGGCTCAGAGGTTATCTTTGATCTAATCCACATGGTGTTTAAGGCACATACCACGTTCAATCATGTAAAAGGTGGTGAACAAATACATTTTTCTTCCATTGCCTAAAAGCTTTTTTTCTGTTGTTATGTGTCAGCTGATATAAGATTACCATACTGTCTATAGGAAGTTTATTTCTCTAGGTGCGTTAGTTCAGTCGAGATTTCGACTAGAGTTCAGAATTGTGTCAGCATCTTTTTGTATTGCTAAGCAGATACAAACAAAAGCAAAAACCTTGAGCAGTACCATCAAGAATCAGATTTGTCTGGTGGATATGATGAACAACTTCTTGCTACCAAGGAAAATAAAGCAGATGTTCAAACAGTTCTCCTGTTTTATTATTTTTTTTCAAGGCATTCACTATTTCTGACCAGGGCACTATTATCCGTGACATACTAAAGGTCCAAGCAAATATTTAACATTACTTGAGATCTTCCTGGAGGAAGATACTAGCATAATGCCAGTCAGCAAAATGCATTTCCTTTCAAGGATGCACTTACACTTTTGAGGAACCAATATAATTAGACATAAGTTCTTTAGCACTTAGAAAAGACTTGTATAATATGCTACGGGCATCTCCTTAACAAAACAGACTACACCTCTAGTGTAATAAGCACAGCAAACCCATTTTTTGTGTTGACTTCGTAGAGAAATAAAAAATTCAGTTCAAAAAGAGCCTGGTTTAGAAGTGTAAAACGCCTAACTGTCCACAATGAAGGCCGAGATCTGCGGTTATTGGCCTCCGATACACAAGAATATTTCTTACTTCTAAACTGATCTCTCTTTTTAAAACCCCTACACTACAGCAACAAACATGACACAGACTCTACACATATTGTTCCCTAAAGAAAAGGTGTGAGTAAACCTACGAGCAATGGTCACACTCAATGTACCACCCAGAGAACTTCTCAGATTTTATGATGTCAAGTGCAATGCGGAACCTACAAACAGTAGAGTAGCCATGAAATAGAAGGCAGATAAGATAATTTGCTAGTGCTACAGGAACTATTGGCTGTGTCTATGTAAACTCTTCAGTAACTGTAGAGTTCAGTTTGACACCCCTACTCCAGATGGTACCAGACAATGCTTGTAGCTCAGACCCATGCTTTCTAAACAAATTCTTTCTGTTACTATCTCACTATCTTGTAACTTTTTTTTTTGTGTTGAGGACTTCAGAAGAGCAGAAATTACTGGTGTCACTGCATATTCCCAGAGCAGATGAATTGCAAGTTTATTCAAAAATCAAACACCCTAGTATTTTTATTCACTGGACACTACCTATGAAGTAGAAAACCTTAAATGGCTAGAAATGCTGCGGCCAGTGTGAGAAATCATGAGTAAATATTGAAAATAAAAATATTAGGCTTTACCCAGTGACAAGCCTTAAGACATGAAAGTTTGCTGTTTAAAATAAAATTTACTTTGGTTCCAGTTCAGCTTTCATTTTTTAAACTAAAATTAAGGTAAGGTAGGAAGTAAGCTGAGGTAGATATAGATACTAGAAATGGATAGATTTTGAAATTATATACCTTGATGTTTGGGTACATACCAATACCACACACAGTGATATGACACACAACACTTAGTTTCTTTCGGTTCTGTACACAAACAGGTATAAATAGTAAGACTGGGTCATGCAGCAAAGCATACCCTGTGCAATGACCAAATGTAGGTAGGAGAACCGAATTTTGCTGCTAAACAGGAATATTCTAGTACAATGCTTGTCCTTTGGGAAAAAATTTCATTGTCTAAAATCGAAGTAGAGCTATGTATAGATATATATTTTAAAAATAATTAAATACCACCAAAAAAAATTTAGGGTGCAATTAGAAAATACAACTACTCGTGCACGCTTAAAATCAAAGTTTATCAGTCTAGGATTTTATTGATCCTACTGCATTTAATGCAAAAAAAAACCCTAAACCAAATCTAATGACAAAAAAGCCATGTTTTTCCTTCACAATGACCTAAAATGGAACTAATCTAATTAATGAACACTATTTCTACATCAATTTTCCCTTGAAATCTCAACTACTATAGATAAGTTCAGAGGTTCTTCACCTGGGATTGGCACACATAGGAAGATAAAATGAAAATACGATAGAATACAATTTTCTTAAGTAACATTAACAGACACTTAGGATTGTCCTTGAGGGTATGCAAAATTTTACATAAAAGCAAATTTCAGTTTCAAATCTTCATACTCAAGAAACATTACAGGTTAGTGGTAATGGCTTAAATGAGATTTTTTTGGATAAATATTTTTAACACAATAAACTCCTCTAAACTACAGAGGAAATACAGTTTAGGAATTGTTTGAATAAATCAGATAGGAACCTCAAATTTCTAAGCCCTCTTTTTCCTACAGTGCACATAATTACTCAGGCTGTTTTTTCCCCACCTCCCCGTGCTTAGTGCATGTCAGTTTTGAGGCTCAGAACAAAGAAAAGAGCAAACTGTTATTCTTTCATGGTAAAGCAAAACCTGCTCAGTTATAAAGATATTGGAACAAAAAAATATTCATGGTTTTATTTTTTATATATTTTCTTCAATTTATTAATAATCTTTTGTATATATTTATTTATGGCTTTGAGCAAAGACAAAAGAAAAAATCTAACTCATCCCTGATCATACAGTTATTGTAAGAATCAGATCTATAATCTTCCCAGCAGCAGTAAGAGCCAACCTTTTGCATTAATACATTTCATCCTGTACAGATGTGAGATTTCATACTTATGGGCGTACTTATGTACAGAGAAAACAGGTCAGTTCTGAAACTAGCAATTGTTCTTTATATTACAGGAATGTGAGTCATTTTTTTTCTTAATCTAAGTATATATACATTCATACATACATATATATACGTATATAATTTTATACCCTGTACCATTTTTTTAAATTAACATAAAAATCCTAGATATTGTCCACTCTATTACAAAGTCATTAAAAATTATTTATGGTTTCACTGAAAGACCATGTGAATTAATATCTCTTCGTAGTGCTCAAAAGAAAATAAAAATATATATAAAAATATTTCGCTACTAACCCCATATCTCCTATTAAATGTAAACGTTAAACAGTTTGAAAGATCATATATGATCTTAATTAACTGACAGAATTTGTTAGTATTAAAACAACAGAAGGGTTATCGTACTGATAAATAAATGGTCTTGCAGCGTATCCATAATGTTCAAAACACTTTTAAACAATTACTTCCCCATATACTCCTTTGGGCCACTTAAATTAATGGCAGCAGCATGTTAATGGGTTAATTACATTGATTTTTACCAGTGAGTGGGAGTCAGTAAAAACTAGAAGTTTTTTTAACATTTTTATTTTATGTACCACTTTAGTAAAAGGCGTAACAGGCAGCATGGGTTTAAGCTCTGTTAGCTTTATAATATTTACTTGGCTCTCAAGTACATCTGGATTCACTGCATTACGTAGTTTGTGATGTTATTTAATTTTTCAACACATCCTTTAACTCAGCATTAATAGAAAACGAAGGATTCCTTTGGATTCATTTCCTTAACATGAGTCAGCTGGGTTTTAAGGAACAGAATATATGCTTTTATCATATTCATAATGCTGATTTTTCAATGATTTAAATTATGACACATTTAGTTTCAATCTCTATTTAATGTGACAAATCAGGCACAAATGCTTATGAAAGAACTTTTTTTTTGTGGATAAGATAATGTGAAGGTCCGAACAAACAAAACAAAACTTTCACAAAACAGTATGCTTTACCCCTGCTTTCTGTCACCATTTCCTTTCTGTTTTGAAGACATAAAAAATAATAAACCTTGTACCTATGGGCTATGTTTGACACTACATGCCTTAGGATATACTATCCATTTAGTTACAATATACATAGAGCAAATCGTGCATTTCCAGACAGACTTGATGCTATATTATATTTATTTTTGTAAATTAACACCACAGTCAACTACAAAACTACAGTGAAGACACAGAAAGCACCTGAAAGCCTAAATCAAGCTGTGGTTTACAAATAATCCTTTAAATGAAAATCCTCACTTCTAGACTTAAACCAGAGATTCAATGTCAGCATTATAGGAATTTTAAGTAGACATAATTTATGAAACATTATTATTTTCTAAGATACCATAAAGCCTTTTCCTACAATAGCTGACTGAACCTATTTTTATTGGGGGTTTTTTTGTTGTTTTTTTTTTTCAAAGCATGCATGGAATATTCTCAGATGCTACTGAGGGAAAGGAGAAGAAAAATGATGGTATTGGTGAAGTACAAGCGGTTTGCAGGATCAAGCGTACAATTTTGCATAAAACATTGCATGTAAAAGTAACATTGTAGGTTTCAAGCCATTGCATTACAATTTAACAGTTGTGTTGCACTTAGCTTTAACAAATTTTAAAACGGTAAATTTTGAAGTGATGAACGGAACCTAAATTCCTAAACAAAGACCTTGCAATGATAACACCACACAGCAGCTATTTTTATTTGGGACTGGAAAGTTATTTACAATAACAATATTTGTAGTCTTTATAAAAGTCTTTAGCAATGTGAAGATCAAAGTCCACCCAGTTTTCAGGAACAACAGAAGGGTTGACACATTGTGAGTTTACAACCTGTCCAGAGGAGTGCTAGCCTTTCGACTGCAGATATTTGCATGTTTTTATATTCCAGTCTTATCCCCAATAGGAAATTTTAACATATGAAACGTAATGGGAAATTACAATTGAATTCTTCACAAGAAATTACTTAACAATGTGTACACAATACATGAAATAATAAGCATTTCAGAATATCACTCAGTCAGAGCTGCGTGTTAGTTTAATTTTTCATTTTTTTATATACTTGTTTGAAGTGTTGACAATTTTCCCATGAAAACACGAAACCTCATAAACAGAGAAATCTGTTAGACTGATTTTAAAGTTGACATATTAAAAATAAGTAATATTACAGCTGAATTTAGACTTCTTTGATGATTGCAAGAAAGGAAGACATGAATTCAAACAAGTTTTTTTATTTTTTTTATATATATTTTATGTATATATATTTTTACATTTGTTATGTAGGGCAAAGCTTTCTAAAGTATTTTTATGATAGTAGACTGCTGTGGTACATTAGGAAACAGGCTAAAACAGTTCTGGGGATGGTGCTTGGTTAGTTACAAGTCTGTCGCTCATGGTTTCCAGGGATCATAAGTTGGATGCAAACCGCGGTTTGTCTCCCTCGGGCTCTGTGCTTAAGACTGTGGAAGAATCCCTTTGCAGGGAGGTTGGGGGTGGCACAGTCCCCCGAGTTGGGGGGATGGCTCCCGAGGACATCTGTCGGAAGAGTGAGACCCTCTGGGGAACGGTGGCCCGGCTGGCAGGGGGCACGCCAGAGGCAGAGGTGGGCTGTGGGAGAGAGGCGAGGGACTCCCCCACGGTGGGGTGAGGCCTGGCAATCAGGGTGGAGATCTCATGGGGCAGCGAAGGCTGCGAGGCAGAGAGGGGACGTACCTCCCGGGTCAGGGTGGTGTTGTGGAGGGCCTGGGTGCTCTTGTGGACCTCGTTCTTCTGCGCAGCGCCAGTGGGCTGCTGGGGTGCCTGTGACTGCTGCTGCATGAGGGAGAGTTGAGAGGCCGTTGGCGAGGCATACTGGAAAGTTCGGCCAGCCAGAGGGCTCTGTACAGGTGGGCTGCAGACGGCAGTGGTATATGAGCAGGGCGAGAGGATGACAGCCTGCTGGGGAGTCTGCGTGCTGGGCGATGGCGAGTGCAGGTTTCCATGGGACAAGCTGCTGGCAGTGTACACGGGAGGAGACTGTGTCCTCACGCGTGACGATGAAGCGGAGGTGCTGGAGTTCATGGTGGGTATCTGCTGCAAGCTGACCGGGGCGATGGTCTGCACCATCTCCCTGTCGTGCTTCACAATCTGCTTCAAGATTTCATTCTCCTGGTTGTTGAAAACTCCGGTGTTGAGGTCCTTCTGGAACTTCTGCAGGAGAATTGAGTTCTTCTTCCCTTCACAGAGAGGCAGAAGAGTTAGCAAGACTCATACACAGGGGCAGACCCTCACTCTGACTTTGCGCTTCAGCCTCCATTGCTAAGGACTGTATAAAATAAAACCCTCAAAGCCAAGCCAGCAGGCTGAGGAGGGACCACACCGTACACTACCACAACAACTCAGGTGGGCAGGCAGCTCGCAATGGTTTGCCTTCACACGCATCTGGTCCTCCCCTCTCTCTGCATCAGCAAGGCAGGCTTCCATAACACCACTGTTCTCAAAGACACCTGAACTTTCTGTGCCTCTTCACTTTTTGTGTCTTTCTGTTACTACAATTATTCCAAAATGTAGTCATGGTAATTTACTGAACAACAGGGTGGAAAAAGCCATTGGACTCTGCATGTATAACACCTTTCTCTCTCATTACAAAACTGTCCTCATTTCCACTAAACTGTTACATAAGTTATAAAAACACCTGCTATTTAACACATTCCCTGGAACTAATTATGAGACATTAGTAACTACTGACCACTAGCTTGCAAGAAATCTTCTCTTTAAATGTTTGAGTACTAATACGAACTCTATGGATAACGTGACACCTGCTTGCACAATATTGACTGCTGTACTCTGTGTCTTGCAGTCTGCTTGATGGCTCTCAGTGTCTGCAAGATGTGGACACTATTCTATGTCATCAGATTCACAGAAACACAATTGCATCAATTATTCCTTTTTTTATAAAATGGTTCACATTTTATCTTTTGACCTGTGTAAATTTTATATTGTAAACGCAGCAGTTCACATGGCATTGAACAGGGCTTTACTACTAATATTATTTCAGCACATTTTAATTAGAGTTGGACTGCATTTCCAAAGAGTCTTGACAGACCAGTTGTAAGATTTTGAAAAGTCTTGATATGGTAAATTAATGCACTGAGTGCTCACAGTCTGCAAAACAGTAAAATAGGTCTTTACCATTGCTATATTAAAGAACAAATGTTTTCTTACAAATCACATCTTCAGCTGTAATTCTTTCTGTACTCCCTTTGCAGAAACTGTATCAAAAAATAGTGATGTGGATAAATCCTTGTACTGGAATTTTCTTGCAAAGTTAGGAAACACCACCAAACAGGATAAGTAATTTTAAAATCCATAGCTGCATTTTAAAACCAGTGTCAATAATGATGATCAGAGTGCAATTCTCCAAACAAAAGACCACATATTTTGTCTAGTATGTCCTGTCAGAGAGGTCCGGAATGTCTGCATTCATAACAGCATTCTTCGTACACCCTCTTTTGAAAATCTGCCATATCCTTCTGCCTTCCACTTGGATATCATTGGCCTGCTTTTCTGATTTCAAGCAGATCTGAGCACAGCCAGTGTGCAGCCATCAATACTAGCAGTGCCCATGCTGTGAGGAAAATGAGAGCCCTGCTGCAAAGGATTAATTCACTTGAACAAACATTGGTTTTGAGAACACTGAGAGGCTTCAGCTCCTCCCAGCATTGTACATGTCATCTGTTTCTAAAACTCACAGTTTTTATTATTTAAAAGCGAGATTGCAGAATTTCTTGTCTAAACACATCTTATTCATAGATCAAGAGAAATTTTACTGCTGTGTAACACAAACAAAACTTTTAAGAGGGATTTAATCCGGGCATTTTATCCTGCAAATCAAGGAAAATTAAAGGGTAGAAAGTTTTAAAGAATTCTTAATATGGAAAAAAAATACCTATCCTGTCAAGTCTATCAATTGCCACTGTTTCAAAGGCCCTTCTCATCATGGGGTACTCTTCTAGAACCTCGTTGAAGTTGTCCACAGAGAGGGAATAGAGGCGACAGTATGTGTCTGCTCGTACACTGGCAGTTCGACGGCCCTTGGTCAAAAGGCAAATCTCTGGGAAGAGAGAAATTCAACACGTAAAGAAAACAAAGAAGTTAGTGAACCATGGGAAGTCAGTGGCATTTTTTCTAGTCCTGTTTATGCAAGGTTGCAGGGAAAGTTCTGAAGATGTTTGATTCAGGTTTTGCTACTAATGCCCTTTAAGAGCCCTACTCACAGGTTTTTTCAGTCTGGGCGCCAATTCTATGAAGACTGTATAAAAACTTTCTTTTGGTTTTAAGAAGGATCCATCAGCTCTCAAATACAACTTCCTGAATCAATTAACCCAAGTGACTCTATTGATTTTTCTTTTAAATTTATCCAGCTGACATAGAGGACCAATCCCTTTAATCACTCACCAGATTTACTAAACTAATTCAATACGTGATATAATGATATTTGAATATGATAGCTGTTCTAAGAAAAAATGCTTCAAGCATGAAAATGCCTTCAGTTTCCTTGGGGTTTATATTCTAGATATTTTGGGAGAGGAAATTTATGATTTTGGACTTTTTTTTTCTTCTCATTGGGCTACAAACTGGAACCCTTTTAACCTCTGCTTACTCCATTTGATTAGTCTAGTATCCTTTCTCTGCAAGTGCTTCCTACAGGAACTAATCCTTCTAGAACAGAGGAGACTAAAGCCATATGCAGAGTAACAAGAAACAGCCCCAAACTTGCAACTGCTGATTCCTGGGCCAATAGGGCAACGGTTATTGGCTAAAGGCCAGAGAAAATGTATTAAGCTTATATCAGCAAAACATGTGTTGTAGAATATTTATTTATATTAAAATACCAAAAATTCAAAAGTCAATCACAAAAGAAGTGTTTGAGTTGATCCTATTTTGAAGCAGGGGAATAAGAACACATTTAGAAAAATTAAGAATTCTTGGGCTCAGGCAGGGTTAGAAAATGTTTCCCTACCCAGTTATAGTAGTCAAGAGCACTGAGTTCATATTTGTTGATATTTAAATACCAGCTAGGTAACCGTATCCTATCCTGTTCTGTGTCTATCACAAACAATTCTCAATCAAGTACCATTCACAAATGTGGAAACCCAAATACTTTTCATTAACTAAAATAAAGAACTCTGTTGGCTTTACTTCATAATATAAAGTGCTATCCTAGTATTTTCTTTGCTTGTATGTCTTCAACAAAATATGCTTTTTATTAATCTAGAATGTAGAGTCTTCATGGGTTTTTTGTCGGGTGCTTCTTGTTGAAGTATTTCCACATGCCAGCTAACCCTGAAGGCTTAGGGGCTAAGATGCTTAAATAACAGTGGATAAGCCAAAATAAATTAATGTGGGACCAGTTACAATCACAGAATGTAGTTAAACCCCAACAGCTTTGGGGAGAATTTATAGAGAGTAATGGTTTCTGTATAAGTCTTGACCCAATGTCTCTCACAAAACTTGACACCCATAAAATAATGACAATTTACTGTAAAGAGCCAGCCAGGTCAAAGAGAAGTCAGTCCTTTCATCTTCTATCCCCTAGCTCATGCTGACCCCTTCTCCTCTGATTGAACACACTGCATTTTATTTACAAAAGTGAGAAGGACGTTTCGCCCAAAGGGAGAAGTTAAATGCAGTGAATGTCTGCTCTATTTCCTACTCCCAGAGTAAAGTATTACAATAAATGGTTGAATGTAGAGATAACTTAAGTTAGCTAGAAAATCTGTGTGACTAATTATCACCTCTTGCTTGCATTCCTCAATTAAAAATTCTACAAATAATACTAGACACATAAGGAGGTGTCTTCTGCTGCATTCAACAAATAAAACTATTGTGCTCTCAGCTCCAGTTGCATGGTCTCATTCAAAAGAGCCTTCTGACAGAAATACAACCATGAGACAAATACTCACGTAATGCACTTCTAGCAATGCTTCTTGACTGATTAAAGTTGTGTTATAATCACTGACACATCATCTATATTGCTTTGTTATACATATCAATAGCATCATTTGTACTCTAGCCACAAGATTAATGTGACTGATAATTGTATGTGTTCTGCATTTAAGTTCATTTCACCTATTAGGTATTTGTTTGGAACAAACTTTCAAGCATAATAAAACATAATATATGAAATCTCATTTACTTGGATGAGAGAGGAAGAACACAGATTGCCAAAATATGTTCCCATTAGACACTTGTGCTTTTTTAAAAAAACTTTTCATTTTCTAACAAATAAAAAGCTAGGAGATTTCACAAAGAGAACAAACTAATGAAAATATCCATGATATATTTAAAATGAGTCTTAGTGGCATCAAGTACACCAGGTGCCCTCAACGATTATGCTTTCCTTGATGTCTGTTGATTTAAATAGACTATGAAAAACAAATAGCACAGGAGTGTGCAGTGAAACAAAAAGGCGGACTATTTTCAAACAGCTTGGACAAACAAGGTTCTCTATTAGCATAAAAAGAAAGTGTGGTAGCATATTACTCACTTATATTCCCATCTGTGGTTGGCATAGCACGTCGCCTTCATGCTGACACTTAAAAAGTGTCAAACACTTCTATCTTTCCCCCAAACAAAATAATGTCTTCAATTCCAGTTAATAATTATGTATGAATGCTGTACAATGAACCTGTAATTCAACTCTGAATGTAAGTTTTATTTTAATTATGAAATCTCTTTGGACAACTGTTCCCTAGAATATTCTGAAACAAATGTCAATCACTGTACTAATGAAAAATTACTATTTGAAAGCACTCAATGATGCTAAAAACATTCCTCTGTTCTTCAAGTCCATATTTAATACAAATGTAATTATTTTTTTCTGTGAAAAACACAATTTGTGTTCTGTTAGCATCAGAACTTTCCCACAGAGCAATGGGTTCTCAAAAGAATATGAAAAAGTCTCAAGTATAAAGAACTTTCTGCTGTCAAGACAATGACTGAAAAGCATAGTGACAAAAGTTTGAAGCTAAGCCTGTTCTGAAAGCTACAATTAAAACAATCAAAACAGATCAGCATTATATCAGTTGCACACATACATGGGACATGATGGACTTTAGCAGTGCTAGATTAATGTTTGAGCTTGACGATCTTAAAGGCCATTTCCAACCTAAATGATTCTATGATTCCATAGCAGTTCTTCAGCAAGAGCATCAGGTTCAGTTTATAGAATACCATGAATTTCTAAAGAAGCTAGCCCGTATCTGTATCTCCTGAAACAGGGGACATGTAGATCATAATTTATTATTGCATTACTGTGACAGAATTTTCTGCATAGGAAATTCTACATGCCTGAAAGGCAGCACTAAGGAAGACTGATTTCAGGAAAACCTGAATGAATTAAGGTGAGTGATACAAGTCAGTGATTACTATTAAAGAATTAGGATCAATAGGTCTTCTGTAAGGGCCACAGTTTTTATTTCAGCTGACAATGAATACATCATTCTTGTGGGCTGAATAGAAGTGCTACTGCAGATGATAATTTTCCCCCTTCTCTGTTGCTGTGTGATTTCTAAAAAATAGCTGCTAGGGATGTGGGACCAACTAATCTCTAGCACCATTTGTGGTGTTGCATTGCTTTCTTACTCATAGACTGGCTACCCCAGAAATAATTTCCTATTCCCACTTTATGAAGACCTACGAAAAAACCTTTTTGACTTTGGGAAGTAGTACAGTTTATCTGAGAGTGTGGCACCTACTCATTATCCGTTAGTTCATTTTCCATATAAATGATGTTCCAAATATAATTACTCAACATTTTATGTCACATTAGCATTTGAAAAGAGATTGAAAAACTTAAAAAATCAAAATAACAAAATAAAGTTGCCTTTATTAAAGGACACCAGACTGGTCCTGTCTCCATGGAACATATTTTTTAGCTTAGGATGGTATATAGTAATATGTCGAAATTTAATACAACGAATTACTATCGCATGCACGACACCGTTTCACAAGAACACAAAGACCATAATTAAAGCAAAAGTTCACTTTACTAGGTACAAGAATTAATTTTTTGTAGTAAAGGATAAAGGAGTTAAAAATAGTATTTTAGTCATATAGTTTTCTCTGTATTAAAATCAAATAAAAACAATAGGCAGTTTCTATGCATTTCTGAACCACAGCAGTTTTTAAGCACTCTGTTCCCTTCCAAACCATACCAGGCTTCCTGTCATCTGTCAGAATCTACACTACAGGATCTACTGAATTGTCCTTCCAGCTGAAGACAGCTGACAATTGCTTTAGTTCCTCAGCAGGAAACTCATTTCATCTTGTAGGCTGCATATATATTGCTGTGCAAATGGGCAAGCAGCTATTCATACCATCTGGTTATTTTCAGCAGCAAAAGAAAGATGGAAAATCAAAGAAATTCAAAGGGTTGGGTCAGCTGATGGAGCATATTTGTAAACTTTGTATGAGAATGGGACAGAAGATTTGAATACTGTTTATTTTATAGAGAGCAATGAGCGACTAAATTATTTCAGACAAAACTTAGATGTACACAGGTCTATCCATCCACCCATCCTGTAAGTCTTCAGGGCAAGTTTCCCAGAACAAGTTTAGGTTATTTTTCTTTTCTAAGGTAACTGTTTGTCACAGTAACTCTCACCAGGTGTAAATCTCTTGATTTGTTTTAGACTACTGAAGTTGTCCACTGACCAGAATCTAGCTGAGGGACAATTTCTTGTGGTGCCATTCACAGGAAGAGACCTTCAGTTCAGGGCATTCTGCTCCCACTCTACAACTCTTTTCCTTTGGGAAAGGACTATGTAAACTTCAAGCAATAAAAACAAGAAACATTAAGCTTCTAGACACAGCATTCTTTCAGAAATAGAGTGATTTTCCACTTCCATGTTGACTTAACTATCACTAATACAGAAAACAGGGAGAATTTATTTTATATGATACAAATGTGATTGTTTTAACATGTACTTCCGCAATTCTGTCTCCTATTTCTTTATTAAACTCTGGAAAACATCAAAGAAATTTATCAATACTGTTCTTTTCTAAATTTTTAAATACATTCTTTCTGTCTTTCAATATATTATGATTAGTGCACAAAATGGAAAAGCCAGTGATATGATGCTTTTTGTTATAGATACTATAAAGACTAGCATCAGGTGTTATGGTTAGTCAGAAGGTAGTTTATGTCAGTTAAATGGGTTTCAGCAATCTATGTTCTCAAAAGAAAAGATTAAATGATATGCCACATACTTATGTAGATTTTAATTTTTTGGGGTTTTTTGTAAAGCCATATTCATATTTATATTCACTTTACAGTAACTTTAGTCAAGACCATTGAAGAGAAAAAAAAAGAAAGGCAGTGATATAACCCAGATTCATATCTATGGAGTGGATGGAAATGGAAAGACTTAAGTAAAATTTAGCTCTAAAGTCAGTCCTATATTTAAGAAGACTTATAAATATAGTCACAGCTCAACAGGAACATTTCTGCAGTAAGGGAGAGAACTTAAGAAAGAAAGTAAAAGAAGACTATCACTGCCTTCTACAGCCAGGTTTGTAATCTGGACTGTCCAAAAGAAAGCAATGCAAGAACTATCCCTTTTCTGATATTATTTACACTAAATATCAAATTGCAGACAGGACAGTTTGTGTTTGTCAGAGTGAACAATATCAGGCACTGCCTACGTGACCTCTTCATCTAAAACTTGCCAACAACAATTGCCTATAAAGTTCATTTCTGATACCTGGGTTTATCAACCAGAGATAAGGTTCATGAAGGAGGCCTGGATACACTGTTGAGTGTTTTTTCTGGTTTCAGCTAAAGTAGAATTAGTTTTCTAAATTTTCAGCTAAGCTTCATCTAAGAAACTTAATTTTCTGAAGATTAACTGCACATTTTTCAGACAGTGTTTCTCTCTAGAAGTGATCACACAGGGCAGAAAAGCCATTGTTCAAACCATTATTCCTATGGAAACCAAGGCCCTCCTTGAGCTAATGGAGCCGTAAGTGAAAGGCACAAAAAATGGTCGCACCTGCAGGGAGGGGCGGACAGGACAGGTGACCTCAAACTGACCAACAGAGTATTGTATGATCATTTATGTCATACTTGGTATAAAACTGGGGGATGACAAGCATTAATCTTTCTTCTTTGATGGCTAACATTCAGTGAGGACCTCTTCTCTCTTTTTGCCCTGATTTTGTATCCACACATTTATGAATGCACTTCCTGAGTCCAGCTCCCTCCTGCCCCCGAGTCCAGCCCGGGACCTTTCCCTGTGCTTGTTCTGAAGCATTTATTGGGTTGAGGTGGGCAATTTTCTATATTTGTATATATTTTATTATTTTTTATTAATACTGTTTTCCTTATTATAATTATTGTTTCATTAAACCTCTTTTAATTTTAGTTTCCAACCCACAAGTCTTTTTCTCCCATTTCCCCTTTCTTTTGGAAGGAGGAAGGAAATTAGGATCACAACTGCTCATATTTAGTTGCCGATCAAGATGGCTGGGGCTAAATCATGACAGCAATTACTATTCCGAAGAAGCACTGAAAATGGCTGATTGCAATTAAGGGTCCAAAGCAACTTCCTTAATGGCCCAGTTTCTGTCTTCTGTCATTTTTCAAACTATCACGACATGGGTAGAGCGTGAAGAGCTATCTCTGAAGGATAGCCATGAGCAAGTTGAAAGACTATGACTAAAAGTCAGAGACCAGGCGAAAAAGGGAACCTAGTGTTTGGAATATACTACAGATCATCTGATCAATAGGAGGTGATTGATGAATCCTTCTTATTCCAGCTACAGGAGGCATTGTGCTGACACGCTCTCTTCCTGTTGGAGCACTTCAACCACCCAAACAACCCACTGAGAAGCATAGCATGGTGAGCTGTAGGCAATCCAGGAAACTGGAATGCCTTAAAGACAACTTTTTAAGCCAGGTAGCAGACACATCTACCAGGGGAGATACAATACTTGACCTGGTGATCACAAATGTGAGCAAGCTAATTGGGGACATCAAGGTTGGAAGTTGTCTTGGATGTAGTGATCACACACTGGTGGAGTTTGTGGTCCTGAGGGATATAGGTCAAGTGAAGAGTAAAGTCAGGACCTTGAACTTCGGGAAAGCAGAATTCCAGCTCTTCAAAGAGTTAATTGACAGAATTCCCTGAGAAACTTACCCCAGGGACAAAGAATCTGAGCAGAGCTAGCAGATCTTTAAGAAAACTTCCCATAAAGCACAAGGGCTCTCCATCCTCAGGTGCAAAAAAGTCTAGCCGGAAAGGCAAGAGACTGGCATAGCTGAGTCATGACCTGTGGCTCAAACTAAAAGGCAAAAAGGAAATGCACTGGTAGTGGAAGCAGGGTCAAATATCCTGGGAAAAGCACAGGGATGCTGCTCGGTTGTGTAGGGATGGGGTTAGGAAGACCAAGGGACAGCTGGGGCTGAACTTGCTGAGAATTCTTGCGAAGAATAACAAGAAGGGTTTCTACAGGTATGTAAATCAGGAAAGAAAGGTCAAAGAGAGTGTACCTGCCCTGACAAGCAAGACTGCCAAGCTGGCAACAGTAGACGAGAAGGTTGAAATACTAAATAATTATTTTGACTCAGTCTTCACTAGCCACCTCTTCTCAGACACCTCTTGAGGAGATGGGCTGCAGGATGTGGACTAGGAGAACAGTCTCCTGCTGTAACAGGAGATAAGGCTTGTGACCACCTGAGGAACCTGGATGTACATAAGTCCATGGGACCAGATGAGATGCATTTGAGAGTTCTGAGGGAACGGGCAAATGTAGTTGCCAAGCCACTCTCCATGATATTTGAAAAGTCATGGCAGTCAGGCTACGGTACCTGGTGACTGGGAAAAGGGAAACATTGCACACATTTTTAAAAAGCGTAGAAAGAAAGATCCTGGGAAGCACCAACCTGTCAGCCCCACCTCTGTGCTTGGGAAGATCATGCAACAGATCATCCTAGAAGCTATGCTAATGTTCGTGGAGGACAGGGAGGTGATTCAAGACAGCCAGCAATGCTTCACCAGTGGCAAGTTCTGTCTGACAAACCTAGTGGCCTTCTGTGATGGAGTGCTTGCATGAGTAGACAAGAGAAGACCCATGGATTTTCTCTATTGGTACTTATGGAAGGTCTTTGATAGAGTCCCTTACAACTTTCTCCACTCTAAACTGGAGACATATGGATTTGATAGATGGACTATCCTATGGATAAGTAATTGGTTGGATGGTCGCATCCAGATGGTATTGATCGATGGTTCAATGTCCAGACGGAGATCAGTGATAAGCAGTGACCCTCAGGAGCCTGTTCTGGATCTGGTGCTGTTAAATATCTTCATCAATGACACAGATGATGGGATTGAGTGCACCCTCAGCAAGATTGTGGATGACACCAAGCTGTGTTGTGAGGTTTACACCCCTGAGTGACAGCAGGCCATCCAGAGGCACCTTGACAAGCTGGAGAAGTTGACTTGTGAAAACTTCATGAGATTTAACAAGGCCAAGAGCAAGGTCCTGCACCTGGTTTGGGGCAATCCTTAGTAATGATACAAGCTGGGGTATTAAGAGATTGAGAGCAACCCTGCAGGGAAAGACATGGAGGGTCCTGGTGGATGAGAAGTTGGAAATGAGCCAGTAGTGTCTGCTGGCAGCCCAGCAGGCCAATTATATCCTGAGAGGCATCAGAAGAAGTGTGGTCAGCATGTCAAGGGAGGTGAATCTCCCCTTCTACTCTGCTCTGGTGAAACCACACCTGGAATATTGCGTTCAGCTCTAGAGTCCTCAGCACAGGAAAGACCTGCAACACCTCCCCTACGAAGAGAAGCTGAGAGATTTGGAGTTGTTCAGCTTGGAGAAGAGAAGACTCTGATGAGACTTTATTGGGGCCACTCAATACAGAAGGGGACTTATAAGAAAGATTGGGAAGGGCCTGTAGCAATTTTTGAAGGGTCTGTAGCAATAGGAGAAGGGGGAATGGTTTTAAACTAAAAGAAGAGAAGTTTTACTAGATATTATGAAGAAATTTTTCACCCCGAGGGTGGTGAATCACTGGAACAGATTGCTCAGAATGATAGTGAATGCCCCACTGCTGGAAACATTCAAGGCCAAGTTAGATGCGGCTTTGAGCAACCTGATCTACTTGAAGATGTCACTGCAGGGGTATTGGACTGGATGACCTGTAAATGTCGCTTCCAGCCCAAACCATTCAATGATAATGATGATAATGATGATTCTATTTACCTAAAACTAATATAAATTTACCTATTTGTGATAGCTGTTGTCCTTATATAGTAACCTTATCAAAAAAACAACCATGTCATACTCCACTCCCACTCCCAGACAGTTTAGTTCCCATTTTTATTGCCTATTTGCAGTCACTTTAAATTTCTGGCTCTGAAGACTGTGACATATGAGCTCTCAGCATGTTCATTGTTTAATTTTTTTCTTTAAATTTCATTTACTTTCACATGACTAATAAAATAAATAGAAAATGTGCTCTAACCAGCAAGGTGAAAATTGTCATTTTTTTAAGCAGAAAAAAATTAGAAAAAGTTGCATTACTCTACTAATATAGCAATTAAAAATGTAAAAAATTATCTCATTCAATAAACTAGACACTTGCTAACTCTCATTTGCAAACTTGTGTACCTGCTTGCCAACACTCTTACTAAATGAGATAATTTCTCCAACATGAAGATGTCCCATATGTATCGTCCTATATCTGAAGAGAGGAAGAAAAGGCAATGGGTACTGAAAAAAATATTTGCTTCCATGTTTGGGGATGATATAATGCTATGGTTTAAGAGCCAATAGTATAATAATAACAACAGCTTTAGACTTCTTGAAGGAGGAAATGGTCACTAGGAAAAACTTCCTTAAACAATTCTTGTTCTTATCAGTCCATTTCCTTCAATAAAGCTTAATACACCACTTTTTAGGAGCTCTGAGAAAAGCAGTGTGATAATATGCTACTAATATGGAGGGTCTGAGACTTACTCAGAATAGGCTTCTTATTATTTCCATATGAAATTCATTAAAACAACTTGGTAGAGCCTATAAAATATTAGCTACTGTGATATGAGTAAATGTTGATACAGAAAAAGAGATTTTGGATATATATTAAATTTCAGGGCACATTTAGATGCAATAAGACAATCCATTTTACCCATTTGTAATTTTCAAAGTACAAGACATTTGTAATTTTCAAAAAACCTGGTATATAACTGGATGTTTTCAAGTCCTCCCATTTCCAGTTCATACTGGTACAGTCTAAAGTACATTTCAGTGTAATATGCCTAATTATATATTGACAGTATAATTCAACTCTTTTCAGAAAATTATTAGCCATAATTACTCTTACAGCAAGAAAGACAAATATACATGGTTAGAACACAGTTATCTTTATAAAAAGTGAAATGTTGTCTACCCATAGACATTTTATGTCCCATCCTGTCCTCTCTTTTTTTTTATCTGAAGGCCCTGAAAATAGCTGTAGCCCATTTTTTTCTGACAAAAGTAAGCAGGCTAGCAACATTTCTCACATCCTATATATTTCCTATTGTTAACTCAAATTCTTTTGAGAAACCTCTGTTTGATAGTGATACATAAAATAGAAATGCAAGTCTTTATGTTATCTTCAATGTTAGTTATAACAGGTTATCATTCTACTTCAATGAATTGTTCTTTCTACCGAAGGAGAATTGTTCTTTCTACCGAAGGAGACTTACATAGGTTGTTTGTTATCTTGTAGAAATTCATATTTTTTCAAATATTATTTTTATTTTCTAAACAAAAAAACAACCAAACAAAGAAAGAAACAAAGTGTAGATTCTGAGATAATACACCAAAGTACATATTTAGCTTTCATACAGGCTGGGACAAAGGCTAAAAGTGACTTTCCTTAATTTATGCCTACCTGTATTCAGATGTATATGTATTCCCTGTTGAAAAAAATCACTTAGTTTCTTAAGTATTCAGTGTTATGCTCTTGTCTCTTCATTTTGGCAAACAATAACAGTTACAAATTAAATTATTCTGCTTGAATTTAAGTGGATTGTAAAAATATTGCACTACATTTTCCTATTAAATTATTAAACAAATGATCAGAGACTGTCAGTTCTGAATTAAATATTTAGATTGAACATTTAATCTAAATTCAAATATTTATTTTAAATTCTACTGTGTAAAATTAAAGGTACTTGCAAAATCATCTTCTGATTTCTCTGTGTTAGCCACCTCAGATTTCCATATGCTGATGTGATTATTTTGCTTGTGTGTAGTTATCTTATGTATAAAGTCTAACTTAAAAATTTACACTGTTCATGAATTAATAGAATTAGAATTGTAATTTGGTTTGAAGACTGTGTTATTTAGATGACAACAATTATTACTAGCATTATTAATATTGTTAAATCTATATTTACATGTGCTAATTAATAAAACTCCTAAACCTAGCCCACATTTATATTTTAGCATAACAGAGTAATTTATTTTCATTGTATCTTCTTAAACATTCTCTTAAACTTTTAAAACTAATAGTGTCTGAATAGCAAGAAGTATTTTCTTGCATAGTGTCAAAAGAACAACATAGTATCATAGAATTGCCTGGTTGGAAGAGACCTTTAAGATTATATCCCTGAGAAACTCATCTGCCCATCTTTAAATGCCTCCAGGGATGGTAATTCAACGATCTCCCTGGGCAACCTGTTCCAGTGCCTGACAACCCTTTCAATGAAGAAATATTTTCTAGATGGAAATATTTCCTAAATGTCTAGACTGAACCTCCCTTGGTGCAACTTGTGGACATTTCCTCTTGTCCTATCCCCTCTCACTTGGGAGGAGACCAACACTCACCTTGCTACAACCTCCTCTCAGGCAATGTAGACAACTCCCCTCAGCCTCCTCTTCTCTAAGTGAAACAACCCCAGTTCCCTCAGTCGCACCTCGTAGGACTTGTTCTCCAGCACCTTCACCAGCCTTGTCACTCTTCTCTGGACACACGCCAGCACCTCAACATTCTTCTTGTAGTGAGGGGCCCAGAACTGAACACAGGATTCAAGGTGTGGCCTCATCACACGACACGTATGGCCTTGTACTGGGGCACAATCACCTCCCTGGACCTGCTGGCTACGCTGTTTCTGATACAGACCGAGATGCCACTAGATTTCTAAGCCACCTAGGCCACTGCTGGCTCATTTTCAGATGGCTGTCAATAAACAACCCCAGGTCCTTCTCCTCCAGGCAGCTTTCCAGTCATTCTTCTCCAAGTCTGTAACACTGCATGAGGTTGTTGTGTCCCAAGTGTAGGATCTGACACTTGGCTTTGTGGAACCTCATCCTGGTTTTTTCAGCCCATGGATCCAGCCTGTCCAGATCCCTCTGCAGAGCCTCCCTTCCTTCAAGCAGATCGACACTTCCACCCAGCTTAGTGTCATCCACTAACTTACTAAGAGTGCACTGAATCTTCTCATTCAGTTTGTTGATAAAGGTATTGAACAGCCCTGGGGAACACCACTTGTAACCGACCTCTAGCTGGATTTCCCTCCATTCTCTATCACTCTTTAGGCCCTACCATCTAGCCAGTTTTTCACCCAGCAGACGGTGTGCCTGTCCAGGCCAATGGCAGCCAGTTTCTCAAGCATATTACTGTGACAAATGGTGTCAAAGGTTTAAAGGTTTTACCGAAGTCCAAGCACACCACAATCACAGCCTTTACCTCATCAAATAAACAGGTAACCTTGTCACAGAAGGAGATCAGATTGGTCTGGTGGGATCTTCCTTTCATAAACCCATGTTAACTGGGCCTGATCACTTGGTTGTCCTGTGCGTGCTCTATGATAGCACTAAGTATGATCTGCACCATGAGCTTCCCTGGTACTGAGTACAGACTGACAGACCTGTAGTTCCCTGGATCCTCCCTCCAACCGTTCTTGCAAATGAGCACTTCCTCAGTCAGCCAGGACTGCTGGTAGATGATAGCGAAGGGTTTGATGAGGACCTCTGCCAGTTCTCTTAATAACCTTGGTCAATCCCCTCTGGCCCCATAGACTTGTGAATGTCTAATTGGTCAAGCATGTCTCTAACCAATTCTTCTTGGATCATTGGAGTTTTGTTCTGCGCTCCCTCCCTGTCTCCTGGCTCAGGAGGCTAAGTACCCAGAGAACATCTTACCTTAGTATTAAAGACCAAGGCAAAGAAAGTATTAAGTACATAATGTAGAACAAGGAATTATGCTGCATCATGAGAAACTGTATCATCAAAATGACAGACTAATCTGTGTCAGAAAGGCATTTAATTCATACGACCTCTCGCAGACAATACGTGTAGAAAAACATTCTATACTCTTCACTTGAAAAGTATTTTACAAATGGAGATACGGAGATCCTGCGCTTTTCCAGCACTTAATTGTGTACTTGCCATTGAGAACATGAAAAGTCACACTCCAGGGAGTCAACTTAAAATTAATTATTTGGATTGGAGTATGAATACTGAGAGAGTCAATTGACCATTACCTTGAATAAGGAGTAGTCACGTGCAGTATTTTTGCAAACTGTAAACCTCTATATCATATCATATTGTCCAGGTGTAAAGCAGTGAGCAGTCAGGCACTTTTAACAGCATTTTCTCTATTTATAATCAACATTATACTGCAAATCTTTAAAAGTAGTCTATCAAGAAGAAGTACCTAGAGTGTGCCCAGAAACAAATAAGTGGCAAAATATAATCTAAAGTGACTCAACATTTCCCATGGTATTATTTTCCACTGCACTGGTCTAAAATATACTGACAGTTGCTGTTTCAAAATGGGGAAAAGCTCCATAAATAATCGGTAGGTCAAACTAGTTCTGTCTAATTGGTTTCTAGAAGCTGAAGCAAATGCAAGATACAATTTATTAGAATTTCAAGTCTGGAAGGGTAACTGTTAAAACAGTATTAAATTATTAAAATGTAAAAAAAATTTAAAAATCTAAACTAGTCCATGAACTACAAGTTATAAAAAATAAACCAAAAAAGAAGAGATATATTCTGGGGAACACCTGATTTATAAATAATTTTGCTATATGAATGATTATATTCAGCACAGTTAGTGCTATCTGCCTTTGAATAAATAAAACATATATTTGTCTCATTGCAATGCACGAAGTATACCACTACATTTTCATATTCATATTTGCATACAGAAACACATATAATGAAAAAAGCTTTAAAAAATCACATGCATTTCTTCCTGTTCAACTTATCTGGAAGCTCACAGAAAAAATATTTTTAAGCAATATGAGTTTTAGTTAGTCTACAAATTGATTTGCTGAATGACTCCAAGCGGCATGATATCATTGGGATTCTCAATGGGGAAAAAAGCAGAAAAAACAATAGGGAGGGGAAACAAATTGAGTACCATGAATTATAGCACACATACCTACTGGAACTAGGAAATTCCCTCCAGCTGCAAATACAGTGAAACCTCCATGATTCCCCCAGAAAAAATCCATAAAAATACACCTACACTTACTACTCATTCAGTTTGGATTCTCTTAGAAATATCAGCATTCTTTCAGCTCTAACACACTATCCATTAAGAACAGAAAAAGCAGATATAATTTTCTGGAACATACGTTTGGTTTGTTGAATGAAGGAAAGAAAGCCTGAATAAACACAGGTGGGAAAACAGATGGAGAAAGGAAGAGAGAGCAGGGACCCAAGTCTTATCTTGTATCCTTTGAGGTTGAGAGGAATTTTGCCAGTGAATACAGCAAGAGCAGGATAAGACTAGAGTGAAGAATCAGTCCTCTGTCCACCAGCAAGAAAGCAAATGAATTAATAGCAGAATCCTGAACATGTTCCCAGAAATCCTCAAGTTGTGCTGAGCCTTACTAGTTGGGTAGTGGTGGATTTACTCCTTTCTTTTTCTCTTTGTAGATATGTCAGCCCCACTCTAACACATGGATTTAAGCACGAAGATAATTCAGCAGATGTTTAGCTGGATGAGAACTGCACACCCACAGTATTTCCTCTGAGTCCAGGCTGGTAGCTGGAGGGGAACAATACATTGCAAAACCACTCCTGCTCATCAAAGTGCTCTGCCATAGCTTTGGGAAAGATTTAGCCTTTATGTTTGCAGAGGTATCAATCTGAAGAGAGATATAAAATGGCAAAATATTGCTTTTCTCTTTTGTTCCCCAAGCAGGAGCCTGCAGCCTGCAATGGACTGTGTGTGAAGATCTGCAGGCTTGGACTGGGGTTAGGGGTATGCAGAGTAGTGGAGGGTCACAAGGTGTCAGGGAGAAAAAGGTCATTCCAGAACGGAATGTCAAACCTTATTGTCAAACCTTGCAAAGTCAAACCTTATTGTGATTACTAAATAAGCCCTAAAACTGCATGTGGAGCCAACTGAAGAGGAAGAAAATTGTTGGAAAGGAGTTCTCTTACTAAAACTAACTTTTCTTTAGTTTATTATGCTCCCACACATTTGTTCTTATTAATCATAGAACCATAGAATGGCTTGGGTTGGAAGGGATGCCAAAGATAATCTAGTTCCAGCCCTTTTGCCATGGGCAGGGACTTGCTCAAAGACCTATCCAGTCTGGCCCTGAACACATACAGGGAAGGGGCATCCACAGCTTTGGGCAACCTCTTCCAGTGCCTCACCACCCTCATCATGAAGAATTTCTTCCTTATATCTAGTCTAAGTCTATCCTCTTTCACTTTAAAGCCATTAATCCTTGTCCCACCTCTACATGCTGTCGTAAAAAGTCCCTAGTCCCTCTCTAGCCCTCTTGTAGGTTCCCTTTAGGTACTGGAAGGATGGTATAAGGTCTCCTCAGAGCCTTCTCTTCTCCAGGTTGAAGAACCTGAGTTCTCTCAGTCTGTCCTCATAGGAGTGGTGCTCCAACCCTCTGATCATCTTTGTGGCCCTCCTCTGGACCTGCTCCAATAGGTCCATGTCCTTCTTATGCTGGGGAGCATACTGAACACAGTACTCCAGGTGAGGTCTCATGAGAGTGGAGCAGAGGAGGAGAATTACCTCTCTTTACCTGCTGTTCGCACTTTTTTTTGATGGAATCCAGACTATGTTTGGCTCTCTGGGTTGCCAGTGCACATTGCTGGCTCATGTTAATCTTCTCATTAACCAATAACCCCAAGTACTTCTCTCAGGGGTATCTCTGAGTCTATTTTGAACCTTCAACACATATAATATTATTACAGAGTGATTCTGATATCGTTTACACCATTAAAAACCAGAATTGCCTCACAGTAGTGGTATTACATGAGTTTATACCAATGCATACCAGTATAATGTAAATTAGATTAGTATTAACCTCATTAGATATATTACTATTTCTGTTCTGTAAAGCCTCAGTTAATGATGAACTATGCCTCTTGGTAAGCAAAAAGCTCATATTCTTGCAGTTTTACCAATTTTAAGTGTCTAGCATGGAAGAAATGTGCAATATGCTCAGTAATTCCTCCTGTGACAAGAAGCCTTTGAGCAACTTCTAACACAATCAGCTGGTAGTCAGAGGAAAAGGTTCTGTAGGATTGGAACATAGAAATTTCCTCCCTAGTATTTATTACTGGGATTATAGCATCCTCCAAATACAATTGCTGATATTTTTGACTAGCTTCTTGATTCCTTTTCTTTGTCTCAGGACAGCTGAAATAAAGTTTGCGCATCTCAAGGTTAGAATTCAACTTAGTTGTAGAAGTACATGCAGTCAGCTTTTCCTACTTACTGTTCAAAAAAGAAAAGTGTAAGCACCATCCCATCCCTTTCTAGTTTCTGGTTGTTTCAGTTTTGTTCATGCCCCTTGCATTTCCATCCTCTCAAGATCATGCCCGAAACGTTCCCCTGCACTCACAGTTCCAGTCTCATATTTCTTTGCATCACTCACAATCCACCTCCTACTCACACAGTCCTCTCTTGTTCACTTCCATCTTGCTCCTAACACTCTCCCAACCTTCCCTGTGCTTTTGTCCTATGTATTAATATAGCCCATCCACTTTGTCCTGACCTTCTCCATTCACATTTTAGTCTTCCTGCCCTACCCCTCTTCCCTCCCCCCAGAAGCAGCTAGGAGATTATAATTTTCACTGAGAGCAGTCTTACTTCCTCTTGTATGAAAACTGAGTCAGTCTCAGTGATAGAAGTTCTATTCTCTTTTACTTGTAAAGTGAGAAACATATCTACTGCTTTTCTGAAAGCAGCAGCAATCCCATTATTAATAAGGAAGTGGAATACATTTTAGAAAATGGGGAAAAAGTGAAGTAAGACATAAAAAATCCACAAAGGGAATCCCTCAGGAAATGCGAATACTGCTGTGTTTCCTCAAAAGTAATAGGATATGGTCATTGAGAATCCCATGAAAGTAGCTATAGATTATTAAAATCTTGGAATTCTTCACTGCTAATTGTGGCTTACATAATTTCAGTAATGTAGAAATGACTGTATAACTGTGCAACACAGTGAAAATCAGCTTTATGTATTCTTCGTTGCCTAATTCCTGTCCCTTCTATAAAAGCTTATGCAAGCACACCATGTGAGGACAAGGATTCTAAGTTAAGGTGATAAAATGTAACTGTTCTCTTTAAGTACCGGTAAAAGGCAAAGGAAAATGCATTGTCCTGGATCTTTAAAGAATAATGTTTTCACTGATCCACATCTGTTCAAGCCATAATTTATGGCACTTTCTTTAAAAGTTTTCTCTGTAGTCATTACTGATAGGTTTGGAACAACACAATCAACCACAATTACACCTTTTCCTGAAAGTATTTATCAGCTATTTTGTTATTCCAGTATTTCTGGAATATTGTTTGTTGATCTGTTCACTGCAGATCTGAGGGAGTGTAGGCTGGTCAGTATTTCTCACATGCTCACATATTTTGTGTACTTTGTTGAAGGGGGAGTGGAGATTAGAGTAGAGAGAAACATGGCCTAGGGAAAATGATATTTCTAGAAATTACTTTCATATGGAGTAGATATGTAGGGTGACAATATCCTTCAATTAACAGTGTGAAAAAACTTGTTGGGATGAAAATCAACAACCTACACAGTGCTGGGCTAATTAAATCTCCTGCACAGAAAGTTCTAAATATTAGATCTATGAATACACATGAAGGTTCACTTACAAACACAGGAATACCAGTGAATAAACCACAAATTACTGTGAATATTGTCCTACTACTTATTCCTTCCCTCCAGAAAGGAGAAACTACTGAACACAGATGAGAGAAGAAGCAGATGGTAATCAAGCCCAGATCTACGGTGGTCTTTCTAGAGTCACCACTCTCTACCTCCCTCAAAAATCAACACAGAATGTAAAGCACATTCTTTTTGAGAAGAGTTTTTAAGAAACTGGAAGATATAGCAAGTTTCAGGTGAGACATGTAACACTCAGACCCACAGGGAAGCCTGTTTTTGAGTTAAGAATGAAGATCAAGCAAGAGAATTTAAATGTTCTACAACATCTCAGTCTTCAAGCTATTTCATCTCCAGCTATCTCCTCTATTTATTGCTGCAACTTTGGTTTTCCAGGCTCTCACTCTCCCAACAGTCTCTATTTAAATCTCTCCCAAATACTTGTGATGCTGCTTTGGTTCTTCTTAAACTTGGCTTTCACACTAACCTCCAGTTTTCCAGCAGCTCTAGGGTGGCAGAAGATTTCCATTAATACAATGCTGTAAATACCCAAAGATTTTAAATATTGTAAATTTGACGAATGTTTTCCAAATCCAAGGTGAGATGCTGGTGAAACACTCCATGAGTTCTGGAGTTGAGCCTGCCTCTTCAGAGACTCTTCTGGAACCTCTCCATAGCCAGGGCTCCTGGGGAACCCATGTTCTGAGACATAACTGACATCTAACAGTTAGTATCTCTGAGCTGGGACTTGGAAATTCCAATTCATCAGACATATTAAGATTGAAAAAGGATCAATTCAGGTATGGTGCACCCCTCTGACCTGTGTGTCCTTCCCTTGCTTGTGAGAGCATGAGTGTTGATATTGATTTATTGAGTCAGACCTGAGAACTACAAAGTTGAAACTGAAGTTACAAGCTGCAGCTTCTTAAAAGATATTTCAGCCTCAGATTTTGCATTTCTCCACTAGGCAAAAAAAGGGGTTATTTGTTTTAGGATTTGAACGCAGGCTTATTCTTCCAGCTTGTTCCCCTGTGCAATATTTCTTGTGCTTGATTTGGTCAGGAAGCTTTACTGAGACTCTGATACACATTTCAGGGGAAAAGTGTCATCTCTAAAGCAAAGAGAATATTAGAATTTTTTTTCCTGCTTTGACAAAACAAACCACTCCACAGTCAGCCAGTGCGTAGCTTGTTTCTTCTTTCTTCAGCAGCAGCCAGATAGATCTTTCTTCTCCAGGATCTGAAGTACCCTTTTGGGAATTCACACTATATATTTTGTTAAAACATACCCAAATCACAACACTTTGGATCTTAGGGCACCTCCTTTCTCAGGTTCTCTCTCCCTTTGCTCTTGCCCTTCCTCTCCTTACCTTCCCTCTCTGGACTACATCCAGCAGCAGCTATGATCTCCCATTTGCCCCAGCAGCTGTTGGGCTTTGGATGCATTTGTCCCCATTTTTGCACCCCTTGTCTAATCCCAGCTGCAGTTTGGATAAGCAAAGCTGTTTTGGTGTGCAGTGTAGTAAGTTCTTGTGGTGTCTGGATATTGTAAACAACTTATTTTTTTGTCTGAATTCCTGCTAATAATGGTAGCAGATGAACAGGATGAGATAAATAGTCATTTGCAGTGCAACAACAGGCTGACAGTTACATAAAATACTTTCATGTACAATCTCTTCTGATCCTCTGCTGGTTCAGATGAGTATTATGGTCAGATTCAGCACACAGGCTCCTGCAAACTCATTTTCATAAACTGGGGCACTGCTAAGCATACAGGAGAGCAAGACCAAGGTTGCTCCATTTCTTCATCCTCAGCATTTACCTTTTCTTTCTTGTTAATCTGCTGTCTTTAGCATCTACAGTTTAAGACCATGGGATAAGCACATGACCTCATTACCAAAGTGCTTCTACAAATACTGGTACAAATCACCTTGCAGAGGCTACTGCAGAGCAACAAGGCCTGCTGACCAGATCAGTAGGAGTTGCTTTAGCCTATTATTATAAAATGGGATTAGTTAAGTAACTCTATAGCCCAATTCAAACACTGAGCCAAATTCACTTTTCAAAGCTTTCCACTTCCGTACACGAGGTAAATGCCACTGATGAGGTTTCTATTGAATATTTTTTGTAAGGCTTTTGACTCAGTTGTAAGGGGATTCATGGGATTTAAAAGAAAATTAATACAATCACCACTAACAGTAAGCATCATGGGCAACAATTGTATACAGAAATTTTTAATGATCTTCTGGAAAACAGCTTTGTACCTACTCTCAGCAGCAGATCTATTCTATAGCACAAAGACAATTTACGTTTACAAGGAAAAATAAAATATTTTCATACTGATCAACTATCATATGTAAAAAGAGAGATTGCTTTCATCCAAATATATATTCAGATGCCTTCATCTAAATGAAAACCTACTTTTCATTAGGATTACAAGATGAATTTAATTTGGATTAAAATTCACATCTAACATGTCTGATAAAGAGTTAGCTAGTCAGATAGCGAGTCCAGTTTTTCCTAGTATATACTTGAAGGATGAACATTGCTGCCAGCTGAAGTTGAGTGAAAAAGCACTAATAACAGCTTGAAATATTCATGAATACCAAAATATCTCATATAATAATGGTCTTTTATGCATTGCCAAGTTTTGTATTTCTTACAGTGATTTTTACCTTTTAGAAGTACTTTACATTGATGACTCAAAAGCTGTATCCCTTTTCAAAGATGAATTCTGCTTATTTTACCTTCAAATAGCTATAAAATTTCTATGCAAATTACTATATTTTTATTTATATATTGTCTGTTAAACAAAAATGCTCTTAATTCAAAATAACTTCAGAGTTCAGGAAGGTCATTCTCCATCTTCAATAGTTATCCTCACAACAGTAAGCAGATTCTGTCTTATTCAGAAATATTTTGTGCACTCCTCATTGTAGAGGGAATTGCCTAGGCAAAAGACAATCAGTAGACTTATTCTGATGTCTCTATATGTCTGCTATCTGAACATGTTTTTTTCTACTGCATTCAATTCAATCTTATCATTAATTTTCTCCTACTCACCCCCGAAATAAGAGCCATCTGTCAGCTTCAGCTCCTTGTTGGATTTGGTGATGACACCAGCAACACCATGCTGAATGAAATACATCTTTTTTCCCACAGCCCCTTCTCGGATAATATAATCTCCAGGTTGGAAAACTTCAAATCGCAGTTTGCTTAGCATAGCAGTCACAAAATTTGGGTCTGCATTAGCAAAAAGGGGCATTGTAGCAACCAGCTTCCGACAGTTGAAGTTGACAATCTCCTAAAGAGGAAGGAAACATAATGATAATAATGGTCAGTAAATATACACAACGTGATGGGCATTGCAAAAAAGACTTTCTGCTTACTTCACAAAGAAGTTTCTCATGCTTGTATTGGACCTTTCTGTGTTTCTTTCTGTATCTATTTTTTTAATCTTATGATTATATTTTCATCTGTTTCTAGTGAAGTGATTGAAACAACAGTGCAGGCAGATGTGTACTTCTAAGGTCACAGGTTGTCTTCTTCAGGCAGTTTTTCACGTTATTTATTACACCCCTCAGATTTTCAGGGGAAAAATGTGACAGAAAGATAAAAATCAAATACAAATTTTACTGCCTGACAACAAGATTACCTGCTGCAATAACTTTATTAAGTGATAAAGTTATGCAAGCCCTGTGTTTTCAAATAGTACACCAATAACATCTTTCTGATCAGGACAATTCCAGTGATAATATAAATGTGAATTACAGTTAGCTGCAGGGCTAGCTGAAATCAGCAGGAAAATTTCCTTTCCAGAATTTAATTTATTTTATAAACACAGAGGCATACATTCCTGCCTTTCAAAGAAATGCATACACAGTACACCCCTTTATGCAGAAAGCACTGCTATTTTCCTAAGACTGCTACAGGCCTTAAGGGCATCTCCCACCAAAAATATTTATATTTGCAGAACAAATTATGAGCACAGATATATGAAAGTATTAATACCAAAAAGCTATACGTGTCCTACATGCTCTACATTTTAAAATGAACAATTTCTGAAAAAGTTTCAAATTCATTCTTGCAGACTTTGCTTTGTCTTAGTAAAGTTAACACTGGCAGTTGTCATAAAGAGTTAATAACATGTTGAAGAGCTGAAACTAATCAGCATTACACATGGAGAAGGCCTCAGGCAGGCAACATCTACTGAGTTAGCAACACAAATATTAAGGGAAAAGCATACATTAACATCTGTACATAAATGCAAAAAGAGGAAATAAAAGAAACATACGATCAGCAGTCACCAAACTGCTTTGGAAAACTGAATATGATCTCATTGGCAGTGGACTATCATAGCATTTCTTATACTAAGCCAAGGGTTTGTGATTGATGTAAAGGAGATATCCCATCTATCAGTGATCTCACCCTCTTGACTGAGGCCCATTGCATTTGTGCTGGAAATTGCTCTTTCAATGTCCCATCCATCTCCTGTCTCATACTTACACATATCACACATTCCTTGCAGCCAGCTCTCTGAGCAGCAAGCTCAGATATACTTGTCCACAGTTCAGGAAAATTGCTTTCTTCTCCTCTTACCCTCACCATCCTGCTTGCAGACACTATGGGGAAGTTCAGCTAATTCCACAGTAAACAACACCATAGTGGGTTCTTCAGATCAGTCCCCCTGCATGTTAGAAGGACAGGGGTTATCTCCCTTTGAGGGGAAACCATCGGCTACTTAGGCAAATAAGAGGCATGGGCATGATCCAGAAGTTAAGAAACTACCATCTTTCCTAGAGAAATTACATCTTTCCAAAATAAATCCAGTGGAACTTCGAAAAATAATGTGAAGTAAAATGTTTCACCAGGTACCTTGGAAGTAGAAAGTTGTTGTCTGCAGCAATGTCTTATTTCCATTTAAAAAATGAAAAATGTCAAAATTATGTCCTTGTGCTACTCCTAGGAGACATTTATGATATCCCATGAGACAGTATCATTATACAAAGGTAAAGTGGAAATAGAAGTGTCTCCAAACAGAAATAAACACTGATTCATAATGAGTTAAAGGGATTCTCTTTAATCCTGGTCTCAATAGCATCACAGCTATATGCTTAGATAAACACTAATAAACCTTCTCCTCCTTCCCCTGTTTTTCCTCTGGAATGAGCCAAGGATATGCAAGAAATTATATAAAATTATATAATTACAATTTAATGCAGTTTGATTCCAGAATTATTGGATTGAAGGTACAGCGAATAAAGAGAAAGATGCTATGTCTTTAATGTCAATCACTAAACTCCAGTTGAATTCAGAGGGGATATGACTACGTCAAGAACATTTTATCTGAGAATTATTTATAAGTGATGGAAGTAGAACACCACTCCCTTTCCACTACTTTTCACTGTACAGCCTTGGTCTCCCTTCCCCCCTCTGATTACCATAACATGTTTTGGCATGCCTGAAACACCGCATCATGTATGGACTCCATGGCTAAGCACAAACGGGCTGGATTAAGACCGGCAGAGACAGATCTGAGACAAAGAGCAAATTTCCTCACAGTTGTATGAAACTCAAAATGCACAGGAATACATGGCAGGAATGTGAGGAAAAGAGCACAGCAATTTGCAATGACTGAGAGATTCCTGCTTGCAGAAAGAAAGAACAGTCTGACTCACTCCACCCAGTGCAGGCAAAGACGTGGATGCTACTCATGTGACACTACAAGACAACACTATTTACACACATGACATCAGAACCAGAGATTAGAAAAATCCCAGAAACTAGTTTTACTTGTAAAACATATGGATAATTTGATGCAAGATGTGTGCTGTTTGCTTGAACCAAAAAATTATCTCAAGGAATAGCACTGTAAGGCATGAACTACCAGATAGGTGTCATTGGCATTCAAGACCAGAGAATCCTGATGAGTTGTTAAGAGGAGTAATCTCAGGCAAACCCTTCATATATATTCTGTATAACAGATTAAATATTAAAGAGATTCCAGCTGATCATCTTTCTAAAGGATAAGGAAAATTCTACTCTCCTTCTCATCTAAATACACAATTTCTCAGTAAAGATTTAGCCACAAACTCCTTCTCAAAGGAAAGTTTTTTTCTGCTCCCACTGCTCCCAATATGGTGGCATCATGTGAAGAGTCCCACAGTACATCCTAAATTCCATATGAGACTGTTTTACTGTAGTTCTGGCAGATGCTGAAAAGCTGGCAATAACTATTACTTGTTTTGCCTTGCTCAGGGACTTTTCAATAGTTTTGCTTCTTGTTATCTGTTTCTGTCTTGCAAGTCCAGGAGGCAGAGAAAGGAAATTAATAAAGAAAGGAAAATTTGACTGAAAATTATATGGAAGCTGGAGGGGAAGAACAGAGAAGGCTGGGAAAGTTCAACTCCAGTCATGATCAGGAAGAAAGAGTAAAATAGACATAGGTGAAACAGCATTAAAAAAGGGAGTGTGGGAGAAAATCAAAAAGAAGTGACATAAAGACCTAGAAGAAAGGCAAAAAAAAAAAAAAAAGAACACAGGAAGGTTGACTTACAAAAGAAAAGAGATCAAGAAACTGAAATTCCTGAAAATGTGAGAGCATGGGAGAACAACACCTGGAGAAAATGTGTCTGCAGTGAAAGTTGAGAAGTGGGATAAATGAAGTAAACAATAGGGAAGTTAGAAAAAAAAGGGATCAATAGTGATCAATAATATAACACAGGAGAGCATGATATAGAAGGAGGGAAGAATTCAGACCTGTATGACACCTCTGCACAGAGCCAGACCAGCACAACCAGAAAGGAATTAATCTCACCTTAGGAAACAAAACACACTCTTGTAGCAGGAATTTCACCCTTGGAACCTTGTGTCCTCTTATGGCTCCATCTTCTGCCTACCTTTCCTTCAATATGTAATCTATATCTGTTTATATCCCTATATACACACAATAGCTGCTCAGCCTGAGTTGCCTAATGAAAGTACCCGCATAGCTACAAAAGCACCCTTCTGTGGTAATTTCAGTTGTTATATCCTAGTAATGAATTCATTTTCTCTCTGTGAAACTTTATACTAAAGCACAAACTTTCCTTACTTAAGACGTTGGAAGGTGGCAAATTACTGAGGGAGAAAGAAATCTGTCATTTTTAAGTGCTTTGTTTTTCTTTAAAGTGAGATCGTTCAGTGAAAGTAAAATATATTTCCGTGAGTCTTGATCACAGCCAGTGCTGCAATTTCAGATTCTTGTGTATTACTTTAAATATTATCTTGGGGAGAAAGAAACAGTAAGGATTATGAATATGTTTTATGTAACTCAGAAAGTACTAGGAGAAACAGTTCTGTGTTTTAAAAGAAAGGTAACAAAAGAGCAAACTGCCAAATTAAAAGCTGACATTATTTGCAGAGAAAAATCTTTCATTCATATTTCCTTTGATTCAATAATTTAGAGCCAGACTGGAACTAGATTACGCTGCCTTACAATTTTTATGATTAAGAGTATGATTTCTTAATTAAATGAAATAATGATCTTATCCCACCTCAACACGAAGAAAATATCAAGTGAAGCCTGAAGAAAAGGATTAAGAATGTATTACATAAACAAGGTGGTTAAAGGGCAACAGTTATTCAGACCTACGTGGAGCACGTGTTGATCTAGTTCAAGTATTGGTCTCTGACACAAGAACTAAGTTGGAGGTACAATGGTCTCTTTATAAGAGATTGGTTAGGTAATTACACTGGCTCCTATTCCTTTATAGTGTACTAATTTTATTACTCATCTTGGCTTTTTTTGTTATATTTTTCAAACTGATGACGGCATCTGTAAGAGATTTAACGACCTTTTCTCCAGGAGATTTTTAGATACAGGTACTGCTTTTAGTTAGACTGAAAAATACTGACTGGAAAATGCTGTTAGAAAAAAGCAAAGTTCTTAAAGATCTGTACTGTTGAAAGGTTCTTTGCTTTTTCCAGTTAATGCAATTGAACTAACAGAAGACACTACATACAATCTACAAACTATGTCCTTCTTATGTGTACACCACCAAAATCTGTTTATATCAAAAATAAGATTAGTTTCATCCAGTCACTTCTGCACAACATTGTAAAAATTTAGTGCAAAGCCTTTAACAATGCATATTTTTTTGTCTGAGAGTCCCACCTTTACATTCTGCTTTCAAAGGATAAGAAACTATATTGGTCTTAATTTCCTGGTCACTGAAAGGAAGAAATCACTTTGTTGAAAAAGCTATTTTTTTTCCCTTAGAAATAAATAAATAAAAAAGAAAAATTATTGGGCAACTGATTGGTAAAAAAAAATACAGGAAAAAAGCATAATATTCAGGAATTTGGGGCTGTATAAGAAGGTTAAATATATCTAAACTGGGTTTTAAGGAGTTATATTCTACATGTGTTCAAGATTTCCTGTATTTTTTTAACCCATTGGTCAATTATAGTCAAGTCTGGCAGAAATAAGGCATCTCACTGATACTAAGTTCTCAGAGGTTTTATGACAGCAGGCAATCAGGAGGACTAGGATTAGTATCCCACTGAGGGAATGACTACATTGTTAGCTCACAACTTGCTTAATGCCAGAAAATCTACATGTGGCAACGGGATGCAATATTCTTCCTTTCTGTTGCACCTGAAATTGTTCAAATTGCTCTAGACACATTCTGTGTAATCAACTACACAGAGTGTATGACTTAAAAATAAATTTTTTTCAGAGGCTTTCATATAAGTAACAAAGACCATGCACATTTTTCTCTTTCAATTGGATTTCCACGAATCTTACATTGAATTATTTTAACAGAGACACTCTGCTTAAATTTTGCTTACATATAGGGTTAACTCCAGGATACTACCACTTAAATTTAAAGCTGCATCAAGAAACACAATTATTTTTTCTTCACAAATCTGACATTTTGCTGTTGCGTTAACATAGCAGAATATTGTGTGTGTGTATGTTTGGGGAAACTTCACTATCTAGCCCATTTGGCTATTTGTTTTAAAGCCCAAGAATGCTCTGGTCTGAGGTAACCAACATGTTTGACCTGCAGACAAAACAGCACAGAATCTGAAAGAAACTGATCTCTAGTGCAAAGACAATCCATATGATCTCAGTTGCCTTGAAAACCAGCAGCCAACCTGTTTGTTTACATTTTCAAAGCCTTTGGGTCCCCAAGACCTCCGATATACCTGCATACATATTACTCAGCTGCAGAAAATTTTCCAGTCAGTTTTGAGATGAGCTTAGGCAGGAAGAGGAAGGGAGAAATAAATATGTTTTCTAGCCAAATGATGAATGAAATCCTCTGCTTAGATTTTACCAGCACAGAGATGAAGTAAATTGCTTTTTTTTCTGTCTAGCTCTGTTCACCTCCATTTAAGACATCAGCTGTATTGCTGTTTCCTAAAAGGAAGCAATCTTTTTTATATATTTACAAGCAAATGGTATATAGATTGACGAAATACGTTTTTGTGGTTTGTTGATTAAATGTTAACCTTCTGCATGATCTTCTATCATTCCCTGCTTGATTAGAATTTTCTATTCAACTCCTTATATGCATTATTTATCCTTCAGAATTATGGTTGTATTAAATCCAAATAAAAACAGGATAATCCGTTTGAGCATATATGTCAACAACACCTCCAATAATGTCAGTCTGATGAAGGACATCCATCTTTTTCCCAGCTTGTTAATTGATTTAATGGAGCTTAAGGGTGAGCGGTTTTGTGTATCTCATGCATCTCTTCTCTGGATCTTCCATTATATTTAGAACATTTTAAAAAAATGTACAAAAGAAAGAAGGAAAGATAGAAAAAAGACATCTATTCACCCTTTCATTCACTCAACTGTCCATCCATTCCTTAACTTGGATATTTTTAAAAGGAATTTAGCTTTCAATTTCTTCAATGTTTTGAAATGTTCTTAAGTTTGGCATCCAGCTGGGAAGTTGATGAGAAGCATCAAAATGAGAACAGTTATACAAGCAATGTTTTAAGGCAGTGTGTAATTGTGAGATAGTCAGTCTAATTTCAAAGGCCAGAGAAGTCCTGATAATCCAGATAAGTACTTAAACTCTTGGGCCAATTGTCTCTACTTTTTGCAGGTTTTCCCTTCTGAACTGTACTGCTGAAGAAATTTCCTGAATGGTCTTAGTAAAAAAAGCGCCCACAGTTCATTAAAGGAAGTAATATGGAATTAGAGCTGTATGCTACAGCAATTGCTGTAGAGAGAATGTTCCGTTTTATTAACTGAATATATAAACTGCAATTTGCAAATGTGTTTAACTATCACTATTTCTGTTTCCTGCCCCTAAATAACCAAATATCTTCATTCCCATTTCTGTGTGGACATGTTTGTGTATTGTACTCACTAATACTGTAGTATTTAGTAAATAATATCTTGGGCAGGGGACACTTAAGATTGAAATCTTGGTTTAGTAAGGCATTTTAAATATTGAAGTTGTCCCATTATGCCAATGAGACTACAGATGTAACACATTTTGTCAAATTTTGGCAGAAAAGTGAATCCTAAGAGATACGAAGTTTACAAAACCATAGTGGTATCCGTATCTTATTGGTACCTGTATCAGAAACTTGTGTTCACATGGAAGAGTGGCATGAATTAGTCATTGTGTTTGTTTTATAAATGAATGAAGCGTTGCTGATGCTTTTTTCTGAAAGAGTGATTAAGCAACAGAAGAAAGTCAGTTTTGCTAATAATTACATAACTTTTTCTAGTCTGCTTGCTCACAGGTTAGTATTTGTTATAGCATTGCTTTTCCACTGTCTTTGGAGCTTTCAGTCACCTTCTCTATCTGATAATCTGATGATTCTCAAAACCGTGTTCATTCTTGCGCATTTGCATTGAAGCTCCAGAGACACCACTTCCTAAAACCAATAAATATATGGTTAACCTTGTACGTGAGCTGTGTCACTACTACAATTTTTTTCTACTACATCCTACCAAAAAAAAAGTTCAAATACTACTTATAGCTTTTCTGAATTAAGAGTACTTTTTATATTCACGAAAGGCAATGACATCTTATGTGGTTGTCAGGAAAAAAAACAAGAAGGTTTTGTTTTAGAATAGTGTGGAAATAGTGCTGCTGTTCTCAGGACAGTGGTTGGTTTTAAGGAAGAGTAGTTATGCATGAGAGAAAGAAAATGAGGAAGAGACAGTGGAATTTCACAAAGGCAACTCGAGATATACTTACATTCATGTGACATGTGGCAAAATACATTGGTATGGTTGTTTTCTTGGGGAAAGTATGTCAGTCAGAATGCAGGACAGCATGTGACACCTGAACAATATAGTTGCTCTCACTGAAGAAAAGGCCATTAAGGAATAACTTGTGGATAAAAGCAGGGAGAAAAAAACCTGTGTTTTAAGCTATCAGGGGGCTGACTGGGGGCTAAAACAAAGTTACTGAAACAAAGAAATATGTTGCAGGAAAAAAATAAACGTGCCTTAGGAGAAAAAGAAAGCTATGACTTCGATATAAGTTTTTGTGTTGACTTATTTCTGATTTGTACATTTTTTAATCAAGATCAGAAATTGAATCTGGGAAGGCTTCCATGGAGACTTTATTGTGAGCTCTGTAACAGCCAAGAAACTCCTTTTGCCATCTCTTCCTTCCCTCTCTGTCCCTTCCTCTCACCTCCAATACCCTATGTACTGCAAACCAAACAGCCAAAACAGCTGAGTCAGCAAGGAAGTAGTGCTCATGAGAATGTGGCTTGTCTATACCCTATGTGTACAGTTTAGTTGACATGGTAGCAACAACAAACAGGAAAACAGTTATTTAAAAATCAGTGGTGATTTGTTTACTGAGTTATTTCAAAGCTTTCGAAGAGCTCTGGATCAGAAATACTGTTATCTTGTTAATTGCTAGGTTAACACTTACTTCTTATTATGAATTAAAAGCCCATTTGTTCAAAGCCTCTCTATAAAACTATTAAGTGGCTTAAATTAAATCTTACTGATTATACTGGATAAATCCCAGTTAGATGAGCTTGAAATATCCACACCGAAATCATGTTTAGAGTTTTTACATACATCTCTGTTTGAATATAATTTGATTTTTAACTATTCAATGAAGGCCTACTCTATATTATGATATGGGAGAAACAGTCAAGTCCTAATTTATCTAAGACACAAAATCTAAATATGGCTACATTATGTATAATCTGCATTTAAAAGTGGTGAAACCCAGCATTTGTAAACAATGAGAAGATTTATTTGGATTTCTTAGACAAATGTGTGACATTGAATGCCTGTGTGTATGTGCTAGAATCTTTACAATGTCAGCTACAGATGTACACACCTATATATAACAGAAGGATATAAAAAGAAAGATAAGGAGAATGCACAATCCCTTTCTAATTCTCAATCAGCCTTCATCACTGCTTTGCTATGTGAACAAGGCCAAGCTAATTATAAGTTGATTTGAATTTATCTTCTAAAGGAAATTACTGAAAAGAGTGCTGGAGTGGGTTCAGGCACAAGGGCTCAGTGATGTTATGTTGTGAGTACCAACTTGTGATATGAGTGTAAGGAGCTCATGACCCACATTCAGGCCACTGCACCAGAGTGCAAGCATGTAGAACCAGAAAAATACTGAAAGTGCTGATTCTAGAGCCCAGTTTTACAGTGAAACAGGAGGATGATGTTCAGTTAATAGTGAGACACGGAGAGCTGGCTCCAGAAGAAATACCATCAGATCATAAAAATGAAGATGAAGTGTCTAGGAATAATTTAGTAGAGTGACAGTCAGACAGCCCTGAAGATAAAATTTGCTTGAGAGTGCCACTTTGGCTAATGTTGGTAGCTGCGGGGGAAAGAGATGCGTAAATGCCATGGGAGGTGTAAAGAGTGGAAGACATTCTTATAAGTGCATGTAGGCACAGTGACAGCAAGAACAGCCTCAATAGTAGATCATGTGGCAGAAAGAGAAGGCAAACTGGCAGGAGTAGACTAGTCAATGTGCATTAGTAATAACAGCTAGAGCAAAAGCAATGTATCAGACTCTATGCATCTGCTAGGCAGACACACTTAATAACGGTATGGTATCAGAGTGACAAAGAAAGAGTCACTTTACAACTAGGAGCCAGATCATGGTGAAGACTTGACAGACTAAAGATGCATGGTACATCCTCATCAAGTACATCCTGAAAATTTTTGACCTAGGGAGCATGGAGAGGAAACGGTTACGTAAAAACAGGGGAGATACCTATAACTTTCTGTCATCCACATTTAGTAATTTTGCTGTGCTTGCTCTCTGCGTGCAATCATTAAGGTCTTAAATATTTGTGCTTGTGCTTTCTCTCCAGGACTAGACAAGCAAGGGGGCCTGATGACAGCAGGGCACTTGGGAATAGCCATTAACACCTGTGCAAGCAACCTGGCAGCCACCAGATGCAGCTGCATAGGCAATGCCAAGTTATTTACATCGGTAAAATATTCTTTTTCAGAAAAATTTCAATTCATCTGCTTCCCCAAAGTTTTAAATTTATTTAACCATTGATAGCATTTCATATAATTACACTGCTCACTTAAATTAAATATAGGTTGAGGGTTATTTCCATAAGAAATATGTTCTTATAATTTATTCAGATAGATTTTCAAATGATTTTAAGTCTATGCCTTAATCTCTACATTTATGAATAGATTTATCTATACTGACAAATATAGATAAATACAGGTAGGAAAGCCTTTAAAACCTTGTTATTACAGGTCATTTTAAGGTAATATATTATAAACATAGACTGGTGGCACAGGAAATGTGTGTTCAGATATACTGTAACACCGAAAAACATAAAGACTATACTGGAGTCCCTAATGCAATGTATGTACTTAGCACTACACAGAGACATCAACAGAGCACTACATCATATTTTTCTCACGCATGTATCTTGGACATAAGTATTTGTGTATGTGTATATATTCTTCCACACATATTTATATTTGTACATGGACATATCTATATGTGTACAAATGTACAGATTTTATGTTTAATGCAAAGAAATTTTTCAACTAATTAATGTGTCCTGTTAAAACTACATTTCAAATCAGTTTTAGTTAAATATTTAGAGGTTAATGTAATCCATGTAAGAGTGTGTGCTTGTATAACTGAACTTACAATCTTCAAGCAAAAAGGTGAGAGGAAAGAAGATTTTGCTCCCAGTCCCAATTATGTTCTTTGGAAAAGAAACGACCTGATGTTCTATATTCTGCAAGGACACATGATCTGTATCTATTTTCAGTGAACATCTCACATGGTAGCCTAAAAATAGGCCATCCATGAACTTTAAATAATGGCTCGGGAAGGGTACTAACCTCTTTCTCAAATTCTAAGTTTGTCTGACGCCTGTAAGTATCAATAATATGAAGAACGTATCTGGCGTCAGAGAATGACAAAGCAAGCTACATATATCACCATTTCTGGTTCTCTACAGATGTCATTACCCCTTAATTCCTTTCAAGGTCTGTTATATATCAGGCTGTCCACACATAATATTGACAACATTGCTCTTCCTCTCAGAAGTGAATCTATCTTGTGTCAAATGCTAAAAAGCATGAACTATTTAATTTCCAGCCCCTACTTATGGGAGACTTCCTGTTCTTGGTTAAAAGTGGATGATAATGGAAACTCATATTTTCATAAGTACACAAGTGTTTATACAATTTGTGGCAATGAGTGGTACAGTGAGTAGCTAGAATTTTGGTTTCGGGTCTGTGGATGTCTGTACTAGCCACTGACATTCCAAAACAATCTGTTACAATTTCCATAGCATAAAGCTCTCCCCAGGTATATTTTTCAAATGATTCTCAGCAGTCTTATTCCTTTCTCATTTTTTTAATAAACACAGACCCATCTTTGCTTTCTGATTTTCAATTTAGTATAAGAAAAACTCCTCGCTATGGAATAAACTTATAGTGAAAGCACATAAGTTATACTTGTTAGATTATAGAAATGAATATTAGTTTTCAGTTGCACAGTTAACCAATGACTGCAATCCAGGCTAAAATGAAAACTGTGAATTACAAAGAATGTGTATTTTTTGTTTGTTTTTTTTTTTAAAAAAAACATATATATATATAACCACACTGGTATTTATTTCATCTACAATCAGTTTAGCCTTCTAGCAAGGCATCCATTACTTCAAATTTACTGTAGTGATCAGAGCGCACAAGCACGCAATGAGCTCAGAAAACCTGCAACTATATGTGCCTTAGGACAACTTCTTCACATCCCCTAAACCAACCACAGAGTCCTTGCTTTTAACAAATGAGGGAAAAGAAAAATTGATTTATTCAGAAGAAAATTAACAAACACAGACTCTACAGAAGAATGTAGGACATTAAAAGCTTATTAGGGGAACTCCTTGCCAGTCAGTGCACTACTTCTACCAAGGCTGGTTTAGGATTCAGTACTACCACCGAGCAGGACTGTGTGAAGGTATCATGAAAGAGACAGGGATGACAGATAAAAAAATTACCTTGAACTCAGCACAGGAGCTGCTGGGAAGTCTCCAGACTCCACATTTTTCACTAATGTTTGACTCCACTCATCTCTAACAGTGTTGTACCACAGCAGTGTAGTCCCAAGGGGAGGAAGATTCTTTTTAATCACTAAAAATATCGGACACCAAGTTCCTTCAGACTCCTATCCTTAAATTAAAACAGTGTAATCAAACAACTTCTGCATCCATAGCTATGCTAAATTTCATTATTTGTGCATTTAAAAGTAATTTCAAAATCTTCTTTTTCAATTTCTATTTCCCTTTACTCTGTATATACTCTTCACCAAAAAATATTGCAGTTTCAAAAGATTATTTTGCAACTGAGGAGAAAACCTGTGATTTTTCAGGTCCTAAGACTTTACAAAAAAATCAGTATTTCACCTTTGACTTACCCACAAGAAAAATTTTTGAAGAAAAGATTGTAAGCATTCGCTTATTGTGTTTGCTAGCTAACAACAACTGTACGAAATCTCAGATTATTGAGTCTTATGCAGTTTTCAAAATAATGCACAATTATTTTGTTCAGGTGGCACTAGGAATAAAGAAAAGCATTGATATAGCACTATCATGATGTGCAAATTTTAACTTGGATATCTCCCACATCTTTAACAAGATTTACTTTCCTACATCACCAGTATACCAACCAGAAATTGAGTTCTTAAACGTGCATGCAGAACAGATTTTATGCTCTGTTGTTTTTTGTTCACCTTGTCTTTGCTTTTGAGATCTCATGATTTTAAAAAGCAACTCCAGATTTATGCATGGGAAATGCTGTGTACCCTTCTGTATGTTACTTCTATTACTACCAGAATCATAATGTGCATGTATAAAAATAGGCACATACATTTCCTTCTGCATCAAAAAGTTTACAGCATGTTTATCTCCTCTTGCTGGTGGTGAGTTACAATGGTAAGCTTTAATTTTGGTGACTTTCATGGACACTGGCATGTTTAAAGGGTGTCCATTCAACACAGAAACTTTTGTGTCACACGGCCCCCAAAGCACTTTTACCAATTCCAAACAAACATGGTTTGAAGTACTTCAGCTTGCTTCTGGAAACAGAATTTAAATTCTTCAGGGAAAACTGAAGGCAAAGACGTTCCTTTTCACCATCTCCAAGGATAAGACTTACAGGGAAGGGGTGTGGGTACATTCATTCCATGCATCCTTGTATTTCCTATACCACATTTTCTACTGGAATCAGGGCTGCCTCCTGCCGTCTGCTCTCCCCTTTCTCCTTCCTAGCGTCCCCTTATGCAAGTGTGATGACTTGTTTACTGCAGAAGCCCATGAAGGGAAAATGTAGAGCCCTGGTGGTACCAGATTGTTTTCTGTAGCCAGATTCTGCATCTCTTCATCTTTAATTAAAACAGACCATATAGTTTTTAAACCTGTGTCAAGAATTTTCATTTACTCATTTTTCTTTTATCTTCAATTATTCTCTAAAGGACTCAAAGGAATATGTGTTAACTTCTGCAGTTCTAATGTAAGGGACTCATAGATGCAATTCAGAGATTAGGGTAAAAGATCATTCTGGTTCAGCTAAATAAACCAAAGTTTTCCAAATCCTGTGAAAGAGAACACTAACTAAACCAAAGCAAGCATGAGGTTAAAAGAATGTGATTACATAAGGAGAACTAAATCAGAAGTCATCTGAAGTACTTTGTTATTATATTTAAAATTCTAAGAATCAGCAATGCCATCTATAATTGCAATGATTATTCAGACCTAACAAGAATGAACATGCTGTGGTAAGCATTGCCTGATACGTAGTAACCTTTCTGGGCTTTCAGTAGAAATTGGGTATCAGCTAGCTGAACAATTCTTCACACCATTAAAAACTGATACAACAGACACATGATTTTTGACTGAAGAAGGCAATGGTTTGAAGTCCTCCCCTGCGGGATGGCATTCCCGTTGCATTAGCTCCTGCTCTCTCAATGCACTGCACCCATAGCCCATGAAAATCATTCTCATTCTGCTCTTCAGATGCCTGACTGATAGTTCAGGCAGGAGCATCCACAGATTGGATTTTCTCTTCCAGAATAGGATTTGACATCACTCACAACATTTAATTTGCATCTGCTGTTTTCTCAAAAAACTTACCTTTCTGCATTAAGATTTGGAGATTTGATATGGATTAGTAATTTGAAGATCCCATAAAAGAACTTTCATGTGTAAAATATTAATAATTATGACAAAAGAATCTTGTAGGTGCAGCAACAAGACTGCTTAAAATCATAATTACAGAGAATTGCTGGTGTATTTTTATCTGTATTATTGAAAGCAGTTAGAGCTTGGACTTGCCAAAACGTGTCTCAGCTCAGGATGAATGTGCTAACAAAGCATGCCAAACACAGAAAGGACTGTGATCCAAGTTTCTTGAATATCATCAACAGCAATGAAAGTGGATAGTAATTCAAAAGCTGACTCAACTGCAGCACATACACTCACATGTGTGCAGACACTGAAGAAAAAACACTCTCTGTAGTTCAGGAAATTAAACCACATTGTCTCAGGGCTCCAGGAAATCGATTTGAGTGTGCCCATAGTCTGTTACCATGTCACACTTGCTGAGGCAAAGCATCTTAAAACACAATAATCCAATCATCTGGTGATTGTCTGCCCATTTGCAACATTAAATTCGCTCATTCGTTACTATTTTAAATTCAAAAACTTAATTACAGTCCTTTCTAAGAGTTTTTCAGGGTTTTACAGATACATTTTAAAAAGAAGGAAATATAATTATAAAAGGTAGTACATTTTAATGATAAAAAGAAGGTTAACAACTTGGAAAAAATTGTGAAGTTATCATCAAACTGAAAATTTTAATATTAATTTTTAAAAGATCAAATACTTTCTCTAAAAATAAACTTGATCTGTCTACATATACCAAACTGATTTAGTTTTAGTCCTGTTTTCACTTAGATAAAATTACTATTATCAGTTACAAATTCAGTAATGGAAGATTTTCATTAGTTCGTTGTGAGAGTACCTCCCTTACAAGAACTGTCACAAAATGCCATCATTGATGCAACACAAAGCATCATGCAGGATGTTTTCAGAATCTTACACCTGGCTCTTCAGGCTGTAATATGTACTACAATGTACTTCATTCACTTCCCCAGTGGGAAAAACAAAGGCCAAGAACTTCTGCTAAATTTCAGAAAGAGCACTGAAGAAGCTTGTCAAAAAAGAAACCAAAAGCAGTTTCTTATGGGCTAGTTGGAAGTTACTGTTGGGCAGCAGTGTTAATTGATTCAGCTAGATAAATACATTAAACAATGTGTTCATTACCTCTTAGGGTTTTGCTCTTACAATTATAACTGAAAAAAAAGCATACTCATTGTTTCTTTGTGATTAAAAAAGCAAATTAATGTTAGGAATCATTAGGAAAGAAATTATTTTTATTAATGTAACATCAGTATGCTAACTGCAGATCTAACTCTCATCTCCAAAAGGCTATAGTACAGCCAGGAAAAATTTTTGAAAATGGCAGGAAGGTTGATCGTAGAGGTGAGGTGGCTTCCAGGTAAGAAATAGTTAAGTAAAATAGATCTCTTTACCTTAAAAAAATATAATTTATGGATATTATCATACAAGTCCATAAAATTATAACCGTCATCCAAAGGGTGGGTGGGAATTGACTGTATTATTACTTTCGCTACAAGAATTAATGGCCATGAAAACAAAAAAAACAGTAGGAGTCAAGTTCAATCCCAAAACGAGGAGGCAGTTTCTCACTCAGCAGTGCACAGATCTGTGCTCCTTGCCGAAGGATGGTGTGTTTCCAGAGAGGGTACATGGATTCAAGAGGAGTATAAAAGAGTAATTGGAAGATATATATGATTCCGCAGTTGACGCATCACTTTCAGAGAATTCCTTGAATTGAAAACATTGGGAGTCTAGGAGAGTCATTAAGGATGATGCCACACTTGCCCTGTTCTCATTCTTCAATGGATATTCACTTACAGTCACTGCTGGGGAGGCTGGTGGCTTATGCAACTGCCAGAACTGAGCCACTTTGACATTTCTTACACTCCATTCTTAGATGAAACTGCTTCTTTGGATGTGTTTAAACTTTTGTAATCCAGCTGGGTTTTTTGGAATAGATTTCTCTTTTGGGTTGTTTTGAGTTCAGGTTATTTATTTGGTTTTTTTGCATGTCATGACAACTATAAAGACTGCTTTTTTGACTAGGGCTTTCTGATGCCAAATGATGTTCAAGCACGTAGGCAGCAAAATCTCCAAGTTAAAAAACAAGAAATCTAGAAAAATTCACAAGTATCTCTTCTAAGGAACCAGAGATTATACAAGAGAAACATGATAATTGCTACCAATTGCTAATTACTATCTCAAGAAATGAGCGATGGAGATAGTTAATTGCAAATATTATTAATTATTATTTATTTCCCATGTCAACTGCTGTTTGAAGACGTAGCCTTTCTTCTAAACTAATCAGCTAGGTTTTCTTTAGAGTTAGCGTGGGTGTGGCCACAGAGATTGGGGTGGGCTGGAGAAAGGGGGTTCCTATGTGCAGAGAGATCCTGATGATTAGCTCAGATGTGTTGCAGAACTTGTATGGAGTTACAGATAGGTTTGATGAACCCAGCCACATATGTCCTGGAAGAAGCAATTTAAAATCTTCCTTCTCTACTGAAATTGTAACTGTCAGGAGTCTCCTAACTATCTGATTCTCACAAAGGTTGGATAGTTATTACAAGATAAGTCGAATTGTGAAAAGGATGATACACTTTTCAGTAAGAGTGAAATTTCTGAATTTAATGAAAAGAAACCTTAAATTCTTTACTTTCATTAGAAAGCATATTTCCTAATGAACAGGTAGTAGCACACCACAAATGTCAATGCATGGTTAATTCAGTTTGAGCATGCAGAAGATATAAGGCTAACTACATTATTATGGAACTATTCATGAAACTAGCTTAACCATGGAGCAGATAAAGTTTTTTGAGCCCCTTTTTCTCATAAGTGTCTACCTTAGTTTCCAGTCATTGAAGTGATCTCTTTATTAATACAAGCTTATCCTTGAATGATACAATACAGGTTAATTAGCAGTTACTTTACTCAGTTATGAAGCATCTAGTAAAAACCTTGTAAAATTTAAAAATATTCTAGATTTTTTTTTTTTTTAATGAAGGCCTAGTTAATTCTTTGCAACGCACATGACACTACTTCGGTTACCCAAAAAGTTAGCCACTTACACAGATGAAGCAAAATTTTTCTAAGATTTTTATTCTTTTAATCATCTAATTGACTATGAATATTATATACAGTTTTCAGAAGCTCAGGAAAAAGAATACCTACCCTGTTTTACCAAAAAACTCTTATTTCTACTACAAGCATTTGCAGCTTTATTAGAAGTATTTATTACGTAAGAATTAATTTTACAGAAGATTTTTACTGCTAATTCTATGTACTTTATCTGTTTTTAGTAGTTGAATGATCATAGTTGTATAATGCATAATTACTTTCCTGCTAAAAATGAGAGAGCCAATATTTTAAAACACGGACCGAAAAAAAAGGTCATAAGTCCTAAGGAGAGCCTGAATGTGGAATATTTCAGCTCATACAGTAAACCTGAATGGCTGAGAAGAAGGACAACTGAAAACACTGCAATATTTTTTTATAATAGTTGATGATATTCATGCTGTAATTATGCAGTAGTGTATGTGGTTTCTTTTGTTCTGCTTACTGTAAGTGGGGAAATAATGATTTCAGTTGAATGCCTTCATCAGAAGCTACTTTCATCCAGCTAAGTGTACCCTGTGGAGACTCTGAATATTTAATTCTTACTCTATGCTAAAACTAGAAGTATAATAAAACGCAGGATTCATTGCAAACTGAAGAAAGGCAGTAAATTTTTATTCTTGAATGATGCATCTGTGCTACCACCTGGACACTATATCCTTGTGCTGTTATTGGCACTTAAGATGGTATGTCCAACATACGAATAATTGCGTTCTGCCTTTAAAAGGCTCTATTTTATTATGTATTTGTAACATCAAGAAGCCACTACCTGCACAACTAAACTGCACATACCGAAGTGGTAGATAAAATAGAATCTGAAACTGCTCGACTAAGCAACCACCCACGTGGTATTTTCAGGGCAAGAGCACGCGTGCAGTTTTTTGAGAATACATTTTTCTGGATTAATTGCTATGTCATCATCAGGGCAGTGTGCAACCTGATTGTAGCAGGGTAAATAGCTTTTTCTTACATGATATAGAGAACAAAGAAGACATGCTAAGCACAGCACAATCATAGCAAAACCAGAATCCCCCCCCTACCCCGTGAAATACTTTTCTTACTCCACATTCTTAGTGGCTCATAAATTTTTGAAATTGACCATCCTTGATCTCTCCCAAAAGTGCTTTTTGCTTTTTATGCTTGACCAAATTTGCCTTGCTGCTTTCAGACAATAAGAAAGAAGGAAGAGAAAGGGACAGGGCTAGAGGAGGGAGGGAGGGAGGAGACAAGGTGGAAGGGAAGAAAGGGGGAAAAACCAGGTAATTAGAGTGCAATAATTGCAAATTTTTGTTAGTAAAAGAATATTTTTCAATAGAAGGGTATTAGACTTCACTTATGGGGAACTATCCTTAAAAGATGATTTAACAGATGAAGCAGTTTCTGATGTCAGTGACTGATGTGTCTGTGTATGTTTCTGCTCTTTCAAGAAAAGAAAAGCTCCATAATGGCCAAGATTCACATTTTGACTGTCAGTGTACTCTAGGAATAATTCCCACACTATTCCTGTCCTACATGGTAGATTTTTATGGTACATTCTTCTTTTGACGTTTCAAAACCTTCTGAGAGGAACCACAGGGTAAAGTGGCAGAGGCAGCTCAGAAGCCAGAGCCTCCCACCTGCCCTCTAAAACACTTATAAATCCACAATCCAACAAAAGGGCTCAGGCTATATCTATGTCTGGGAATTAAATGGGTTCAGGCACTGGAATTCAGTCATTTGTACTGTTAAATTGTTAAAACAGTCTGTTTAGCCTGATTTTTACTAGCAATGACCCAACAATTTTGGGCACCGTTCACCATTCCCAGTTGGCATTTTTTAAGGAGGAAGGCCACTATCAGACTTTCACAACACAGATGTGGTGGAAATGTTACACCTGCCCTTACAGTCTGTGAATGGGCAAGGCATGGTTTCTTATAACTATTTTAAACACAGAACCCAATTGATTTTGGCAGTGGATTGTATGATGTTTTCCCTTCACAAGAAACAGGAGGATTCTTTGGTACAGACAATCCATCACAGACCTTGTGCCATAAAACTTGTTAAAAAACCTTCAACATTAACATGTTTTTCCAAAAGTACAGTTGTCATCCTGCGCTCTGTTGGCTGCTATATATACTATATATATACACACACACATATATTCTGCATGTATATATATGTACAGACACAAAATTATATTCATCATCACTCTCCCCATGGCAGAGGACATCAAAAGGCATTACTTAGTTCCACTGAAAATTACATCAGTTTCATCATGTATTACACTAGTCCTTGTTTATTCTTCCCTTGTTTCTTTTTTCCTTTTCCCTATTCTTTCTCTTCCCTTTCTTCTCCCTGATTTTTCCAACTACATTCTTCTCTGTTTTTCCCCCCTTTCAGTAGAGAACATCAGCCAAGTTATAACACAAAAATCATTCAGAAGGTTAGGCATGAGCACTACCCAACAGAAGCAGTCAGATTTATATTTCCATCAAGCAGCTACCTCTGTTAGAGTAACATGAACACTGCCTTCCTCCCACACAAGCAGTCTGCTAAAGAAAATTCCAACTGCTTTCACACACAACACATTAATATAACATAAGGTAACGTAACGTAACGTAACTCCTCAAACTGAAATACAATCTAGAGTTTTAACAATTGAAATTTTTTTAATGACTTGTCCATCATATCCCAGCTTCCTTCATCTCAAGTAAAGATCATCTTAACCAAGGATGTTACTTCATGGAATGAAACAAAACAGCTTTCCCTTCACTGATGGCTTTTAGTGGTTTCATCTGCACGCATAGGTGAATAGTAAGTAGGGAGAACACAAAAAATCTTTTCCCAGAACCACTCTATTCCAGTCCCTCACTGTTTTAAAGAATGGTTGAAAAACATGAGTTTCCTTCAACAATTAAGGATGGGATTTTACTCTTTGATATTCTTGTATGCTAGTGACTCTGACAGAGTGATTCAGAATGAAGTGTAAATCTGCCTATTTCTTTGCGTAAATTTAATACAAATTTCGTTCTCCTGGTCATTCATTGACTAGGTCAAATGAGATTAAATGTTACAGAGTAGACTCAAAAAGAATATTTCACCACAGGAACAGCAAAGATGTAGAATTTTTCCGCGTCATGAAGAAAAACTCAAATCCTTCAATCTTACCTCCCTGAGGGGATCATTGAGCTCATTCAAAATGTTTTCTTCATCAAATATCTTGCCTTGGTAGCGGTGCTCGTAGTAATCATGGATCTTCTGGCGCATTTCAGCGGGTAACTTGTGGAATGACATGTACTGTTCCACTTGTTTGTACTGTCAGGACAAAGAAAGAAAGAATTAGGAAAAAACCCACTTTTTTACTACATAAAGGCACTTATAAAATTAAAATTCATTCACACATCCACTTAAGCTTTACATATTTTATAAAGACAACAATTTGTTTGTATGTCAGAGAACCCTCACATAAATATTAGTTACTTTAGTATTACTCACTTGACACTACAACTACCTTTATTGGCAATGCTAATATCCACATTAATATGTAAGTTTTAGAAGTCGAACCCTCACATTTGTCATGTGTTACCTTAATTCCCAGCTATGCAGAAGTTGTGAGACTACACCAACACCGTTTTTAGTTCATTGCATGCAGCAGACAGGGGAACTGAACACAGTGTGCTTGTATCTCTCTAGTGATGCATTCAGAGAGAGTTTATGGTGTGAAATTTCAGAATGAAGCAGAAAGCAATCCTCAGGAAAAATGAAGAGAAGAGAGGAAGTGAACTGGAAAAACAGGCATGGCATCAAGAAAATGAAAGTGGAAGAAAGAGATGCCATGACCCAGGAGACTCATAGGACCTCACCTCATTTACCTTGTGCATTTGGTTTCCTTATTTCTACTAACCCTCCGTCTTGTCTTCTGCTTTGTTTACTTCCCTTCTTCAGAAGACTTTTCGGATAGTATAATTTTCAGAAAAGAAAGTCCTGAGCTAACACATTCAGAGTTGTACTTTACTAAACTGCATGAAATATCTGAGACACACAAAATGGAAAAGCTGCAAATGGACAAGTTCTGCCTAACCAAGATTTTGCCCCTCAAACCCCAAACCCTTATTTCAGTCATAGAGGACAAGGCACTGAGACACAGAAGGACAAAACCCTTCTCAGGCTTATACGAGAGTTAAAACTTGGTAGAAACTTGGTTTACTTATGTAAAGAGTCTTAATTTAAATTTTTTCTTCATTTTTTCATCCTTAATTAGGCAATTTTAACTATTTTCAGGAAAAATCCAATGAAATCTTAATTCAGACACGCATCTCTGTAGAAAAATTAAATGAATTTATACTGTACATGTACTCTTTATGAACTGCAGCAGATGTCCTTTTGCTTGCATAACTGAAGGATGCTCCATCCTCTGGAACTCAAATTAGTTTTGCTTTGCAAACTGCAAAAAGATTAAATTAGGCCACATGTACAATATGCCTTCCACAAATAAGAGGAACATAATTTGGCTTGGAACTATTTAAAAATGTGTGATGAATCTGTAAGTCTGATTTAACCTCTGTACAGCTATTTTGCAAGAATTCTTCACTCCCATCCTTTAGAAATTCACATGTTCATCATTGGTTTCTGTTTTGATATGGAGAACTTAATACATATATTGTGGAGTTCTGGGTCACCAAAAGACTGACATCATCTAGCATAAACAAAGTATTGTGTCTAAAATTACCCTACTAATCAGTCACTAATCAGATCTAGGCATGCATTTATTTAGTGAGAAGGAACGTGAGATCACCTAGTGCTCAATATATCTCATCAAAGGTGGTCACACAGTCCCAGCTGCTGTGCAGCACTACTTTTCTGCAGCAAAGCTGAGGAGAAGATGCACAATGTCCCCTTCATGTCCACTTCCAGACCTCCATCGCTGTTGCCTCTTGTAAGGATATGTAACGTGTCTCACGTCACAGCACATTTGGACAGGGAAAGAACTGCTCTGTGCTCCCTAGCACAGGGGCTGCACCCATCTACACAATATTATTTGCATACCAACTGGTTTGAGCAACACTAATAAAGAGTAATGCTTACGAATAAAAAATATACGTTCACTAAGATACATAATGCAAGAGAGCTACATTTTATAACACTTTATACCAGAATGACCTTGAAGAAGAGAACATTTGTACTGCAAGCAATTTGCTTTGCCAGCAATTTACACTGCTCCCTTTCATTAGTGTTCTTATTTGAATAGACGCTTTTTCTTACACATGTGAATTCTTTTCTCTACTCGGATTTATGCTTACACATGAAAATTTTATGGAAACAGAAAAAAGTAGCAGGAATGTAGTGGTTATCATCGATGTGCCTCAAAATATTTCCAAATTAATTGTACATAGAAAAATAGCATATTAGCAAGATTTTCTTTAAAAATTATACAAAAAGGAACTTAAAATCTCCCATAGTTCCCAGAAATACTTAACTGTCTCAATACTGTCAAGGTCGCTTTCCATGTCAAAATGCCTGACCATATGAGTGTATAGTTTGCTATTACTAATTGATCTGTAGTAAGTCTTCTCCTAATCTTTCTCAGTATGATTTTGGCTCATATTCTTTATTATTCATGCTGCTACTACTACTCCCTTCTTGATATTGTGACAAAATTCATGTGAATTATCCCTGAAAAACTTTTAATTTATTCTTTTCTTGAGCAACTGATATATTTCACTCAGTTCAAGCAATGATTACTTTTTTTATTTCTCAGAAAAGAAAGTTCACCTTTTCCAGCCTGCTATACATTATTGGCAATATTGAGGGTTTCTCAGATTATTTGTCACTGTGGTGTGTCACATACCAATTGCAAAAAAAAAAAAGTGTGCTAAAATGAAGACACAAAAAGCAAAATTAATATGGTCTAGTTCATTTTGTGCAATATAAAACTAATTCTTCTAAGTTCATTTTGAAGAACATTTTCTCTGTGGCTTCGACAGATATAAATACTGGTTAGAAATAGAGATGCTTTTCACTCTCAAATAATTACAATTATTTTTATTGTTGTTTCCACTCATTAAAAAAATACAACTAACTTAAAGAGAACTGAACTATTTTCTGCAAAAAAATTTAAGGTAAAAAAGATTTCAAAATTCCCATTACCACTGCGAGTCCCTTGTCTAAATACAAAAATTCAGAAGCTTTTCCCCCTGATTTTTCAAAGTGTGATTTTATATATGAATTTGATAAGTGTCAGTGAAGTGATTTTTTTCAAATCTGTTTATTTTAATCAGCTATGACTGAACTTGAATAAATCATCAGACCTGACACATCTTCATATGTGAATGGAATAATTTCTCTCTAATGAGCCTTCTCGTCACACTGTATCCTGAATCTTTTCCCTTCTCCACTGAAAATGTGAGTTCCTTGGGTTTCTTTTGTTTTGTTTTTTTTTGGACTCCATATGTGCACATCTAAAAGGATGTCAGAGGCCTCCAAAGGCAATGGAAAACTAACTCTGATTCCAGGATTCTGAGGAGAGAAAAAAGAGGCGTTCAGGCTACTCAGCAAAGCCTGTGCCGGATGAAAACATGGTAAGACAAAGCTGTATGAAGACATGGTAAGATAAAGGAAGGCTAAGATAAACTTTTTTAAAATGAGAATGTTGTGGTTTTGTCTGATGTTATAATACCCAAGTAAGTTTTATTTCTATAAAACCCTAAAGATGGTCCAAAAACTTCAATGTGTTTTCTAGTAATCAAATTCTTTCAGACTGCCTGAAAAATCTTCTTAAAGCAAGATGATGAAACCAACTGCAATTAAATGAAAAGATTGCCATCTTCCTTATTTTTGCTGGATCAACTGGCTTACACTCTGAACTATGGAGACCACAAGCCTTCGGATCCTACCTAATGCAATTTTAAATGCTTTTGTTGTCCATACAAATACCTATTTTTGTACCCTTCTGTCCTTCTATACTATCTACACCAGTCTGGGCTTGTACAAAGAATAATGTCCTTTTGTACTTTAATTTTTTTCTCTCTCAGGTTCTTATATTTTCATAAAATTAAGCACTGTTTTTGAATGCTGATGCTGTTTTTCATACCTGTTACAACTATGTATCACTGGTCTTTTCAATATTTCACTGAATGGAAGAAATACTATGTAGCTGACCACTTCTCACCTACTTTTTTTTAACAGATGAATACTGAATTGTTTGTCCTAATATGAGTATGTATTATGATGTGATTAAGATATTGCACTGCCATAATTTCTTCTATCCCAATGTTTTATATCGGCCACTGAAATGAAAATGGCTATTAATGTTACACAAATTAACAAATAAAATTGTTGATATAGGAAGAGTTAAGTGGATTTCAAGTTAAGTAATATTTCACAGATTTTTGCTACAAAGCATCATTCAGTAATAACTGTTTCTTGTTGTTTCAGCCATAATCTATACATGGGCTTCTTGCATGGCACAAAATTCTACTACTGTGCTTCTCTAGAAAAAGGTGAGTAGTATGACATTGATTATATGAGGTCTTTAATAGAGTTGATTAAAAATTACAGTTACTTTTGAAAATATACCTATGGAAAAAGGCAAAAGAGAGAACTGAGGTCCTTTTTCATAACAGTTTGCAACTGAAACAGGGAAAATAGTTTAAAATTAAATCAGTATCCCAATATGGGCAATATCCCAGTGAAACCAGTAAAATAGAAACCTGAATGTTGATATCTCACAAGATATTTTAGTACATAAGCTGAACCTACCAGGTCTTTTCCTCATATTCCTTAACTAGAAATTTGTCCTTTTTAGTTGAAAAAGATCTCAGAGTTCTAATAATCTTTACAGGTCAACATTCACTCTTAGATACAATAAACCCTAGGAATACAAACTTTTCAATGAGAATTAAAAAAAATAAAGTCAAATCTGCTTATTACAGATGTAAAAAGAGAGTAGAGATCATTTGTAAAATCCTTCTGATTAATTAACCAAATTCTGTCTCACAATTTAAATGCAATAAATTCACCAGTAGCATTAGAAAAGTTTGAAAACACTTACCTGCAATGTATAAAAGAAAATCTAACTATCGTTATCATATGCAGGAGGTTTAACTCACTGGGAAGGAGTAGAAAGGCCAGAGGAGGCAAGATGATCAAGATAAAGCCTTTCTAAACAATGAACGTGAAGCAAAGAACCATCACAATTCTGCATGTTTTGTAGACTACACTAGGAAAAATCAATCTCCTGAGTTACTGAATTTATTCCCCTGCTATTGCAAAGCATCACATCATGTAATTCTTTATAATCAAGTCATCCGAAAGACAGACTTTCTCTCTCCACCAATCCTTTAGGAATATTTTTTCAGAAAGCTCAGGACCCATAAAAATAGTTCTGAACCTTATTTTAAATTTCAATCTAAATGAATGTAGATGTCGGTTAAATCAACTAATGCTTAGTAAAAAATTATCTAGCAACTCCAAAAGCTCCTGTATCTTGCTATTTTTCTCTGGAGTGACAAATGGGACACTCTTCCTAGCCTCATCCAAATAGTTCATTCTACTTTTTGTTCAGAAGACAGCATATCGACCCTCTTCTTTTTCCTCCATTCTAGTTTGAGTTCACCTTTCTCCAACTGCAATTGCTAGCACTGTATACAATATTTTAGGGGTAGTCTCACTGATACATAATTCATACTATTACTTTTCCCTTCTAGTGAAAAACCAAGATGTATTGAAATGTTTTTTTTGAAATCTTTCTATGAGAATATTCATTTTCTCATTGCAACTTCCAATTGCTGTGCTCCTTATCTTCTAGTTTATAGCAGCAGCTCATCCTTGTATTTTTAATTTCAAATTTCTGAATTTCATCCTACTCCTATTGTTTTCTTTCAATACTCAACCCATTGTTTTTATAAAGTATCTGAAACTTCATAACATCCAAAGCTCCATTCCATCATCAGCACACTCCTGAAAGTGTTATGCAAGCCTAGTGATTATCTAATGCATTTAGGTATTTTTCTGCTAGGCTTGCTTGAGCTCCCTCACAATGGGCCCACAACCAAAGATTTGATTTTGTACCCTATAGATTTTTTTTCTACAGTGAAGAAAAAGATAAAAAAGTCTGAAATTGTTTGTGTGGCAGTGGAGGAGGGGAGCGGGAATTGTTTCAAAGCATTTAAATACTTAATGTTTTGTCATCTGACATTAATTTGCTTATTCAGTGAGTTGTAGGCCCTCACTTCTCTGCAGGAGGTACCAGACAGACAGACAACCTTTCAGGAAAAGAGGGGAGGTTCAACAGGGTTCTCAACATAGAGAACAGGAGGGATGGCATATTTAACCGTTGTTGAAACAAATACAGAATATTAAAACTATCAAAAAAAAATACAACTATGCATGTTGCTGTTTGTTTGTTTGTTTGTTTTTTATGGAAAATGGATATAATTTTCTAGGAGTGTGGAAAGATTAATGTATTTGGTGGAAAATTTTGCTTTGTGCAGAGTATATTTGGTATTAAAAATACCCATTTCCTCCTCAAGCAGTGCTAATACACAGCTGTGGAGGTAAAAAGAGCTGTATGGACACAAACAGTATTGAATGATGACCACATATTTGCAAAGAATTGCAGCTGGGGAGAGACTTTGTTGTATTAACTATATGAGAGGTTTCATTGCCTCTTTCTCAAAATTATTCAAATGCTTAAGTGGACTTGGAAAGAAAATAATCATGGAACTACACAAACTATTAAATATGCAGGAACCGTCAATGCCTATTTAAAAATGAAACATACCAAAACAACATTCTTGTCTGCAATTCATGGAAATATCTGTAAAGTCTACTATGCTTAAAATTCATATTCAACTGAATGACTTATCACTCAAATTACTTTCATGAAGCATTTTTAAAAATGCAGACTGAAGTTTCATCTGACCAAAAATTCACAGGCAATTAATTTTTAAGCAATATATCTATATTTCATTTGTTGAGATTTCATTCTGCAGCAGAAAGATAACTGTAAGTGAAATAAATGTATACTGAAGGAACATAAAAGGAAACACATCACACTTTCTTCTTATGAAAATGAAGTAACATCACTATTCAAAAACAATCTTTCAGTAAAATACACTTTTTAAGAGTAAAGGAATAAGATCTGCAAAATTCTCTGCAACAACCACAAAATGAAAATACATAATTTTCATTTAAAGATACTATTTTGAATGAAAACATTGTGTATTTTGAAGCAGCTGTGTTGCTAAAATACTTTATAAGCTATTTCAATTAAATTCTATATTAAGCACTATGCCACTAAAATGGTATGTACAAGTTACACATCATACCCTCCCTCCCCAAAAAAAGAATGTAATTTCATATGGCACATTTTCCTCTTTTTACGATATCTATCTTCCTCCCATAGGAAATAAATTGATATTCTTTTGTAATTGAACCATTTGAGAAATTAGATAATAGACTGTTTAGAAGCTTTTAAAGTTATCTTAACCCAGTATTCAATAGTTCCAACTCACTACCTGAGCTGAAGTGTTGTGTGTCCAAATATCACACAGTATTGTTTCTGTTTGCTGAATTCTGTATAAATAAAATTAATGCCTGGAACAAATCTCTGAGGCTTGATTCTCCCAGGAAGAATTTGAATAACATGAGACAACCATAGACAGCAGGCTACAATTTTTTCCCTTTTGCAAGAACTTCCAGTCTAAGCTCTTATGTGGGTTCTATGTTAAAAGAATAATAAAAGACATTAAGTTACAGATGGGAAAGGAATGAGAAGAATTGTATAACTTATATTTACTAATGGCTATTTAACACATTTTCAATTTAATTTTCTCTTGTCAGATTTATTGCAAGAACCTAGTATTTTTCTCTTCTATAACTCCTTAGCTTGTCACCAGCTGCAAGCATTAATCCTGACTCACAGTGGTGAAAATGAGGTAAAACTAGTATACCTGATGAGGACCCCCTGTTTTGGCCCAGGCTGAGTTTGACCATGGGAGCCTGGGCAGAGTGTGCAGATGCTGCAGGATACTGTTACATGCATCTTTTTAGTTTCAGACTGCAATCAGTGGTATTTAATGGACCTGTCAGCTGGTGAAAAAAGATCTACAAGTTATTATCTCTTCTCTGCAGTTATTGTCAGTCATACAATCCATTCACCAACTCTTTCGTAGTTACAGAATCAAACCATAACATACTGCCTGGGTTTGCTGATCTGTATCCACTGTGCTTATGCCTCTAGCCTGGAGCTTCAGCTGCCAACAGCTGGAATAGAGTTGAGAACATCACCACTGGTCAGTTGTCTTCTACTGTAAGGGAACCCTACCTTGCTAATGAGTATTCCTTGTTACTGCAAGGCCCTCACAATATACAAACACAGTAGGTCTAAAATTTTACCTACTGCCCTTGGTTGAGAACTTGAATAGGTTTTAGACTACTGGAGGACAGAAAGGAGAGAAAGGTCAAAAACA